>VDFB02058242.1:608943892-608985645 GCA_007258455.2 Sequoia sempervirens | reverse complement strand
TGAGTCCGAGTTTGAGTTGTGGTGATGCGCTCCTATAAGAACTTGCATTGCAAGTGTATTGTAATCTTCTTGATTTGATAATACATTGTGCGAGTTTTGGAGGGTGGGGTTTTTCTCCCAGAAGGGTTTCCCCACGGTAATTACTGTGTTATGTGTTTATTGTGACATTTCATTTATGCATGTTTATTTGTCCATTGAAATCTCTGTAATAGTTAGTTGAATTGCATAATCGTCCTCTCAAGATTAGCGTAGGAAGTGATTCCGCACACCTTTGCTTCCTTATAAGTGGTATCAGAGCCTGGCCAATTTTGGTTCTATTTGTTGGGTATAGGGTTTTTTGAGCTAATCAAGGTTTGAGTGGGAGCTTGTGCAGAGGTTTTTATTTTTGTATTGCAGGATTGTAAAGATGGCAAGCACGTCGGGGAGGATTGATGTAGAAAAGTTTTCTGGCACAAACTTTGAGATGTGGAAGCTGAAGATGGAAGATCTATTAATTGAATGAGATCTATGGGATGCGGTGGATGAGAATACGCTGAGGCCCGCAGATCCAACTTTAGCTGCACAATATGATGTAATGGATAGAAAAGCTAAAGGTCTCATAAGATTATGTCTTACAGATTCAATTCTGATTAATGTCCATGAAGAATCTACTACAAAGAAGCTTTGGAAGAAGCTAAGTGAGATCTATCAAGCGAAATCACTTGTGAATAAGATTTTCTTGAGGAAGAAGTTGTATTCCTTGAGAATGGAAGAAGGTGGACGAATTTCTGAGCATCTGGAAAGCTTTAATATGTTGGTGACTCAGTTGACCTCAATTGGGGTGAAAATGGATGAAGAAGAAAGGTGCCAAATCTTGCTATGTTCGTTGCCAGACTCATGGGACAGCCTTGTCATGGCCATAGGGAGCACTTCCGTTGTCTTGAAGATGGAGGACATTGTTGGTTCTCTACTTTCTGAGGAGATGAGAAGGAAAGTCTCTTTGAATGCCAAAGAGGCTTTGAGTGTTCGAGGAAGACCAAAAGAAAGAGGCAAGAATGAAAAGCCGCATGGCCATTCTAAGTCCAAGAATAAGGGGAGATCAAAATCTCCTGGTAAGTCCAAGGCAATCTGCTGGAATTGTGGCAAACCTGGACACTTCTGAAAGAACTGCAAAGAGGAGAAGAAGAAGAAGAAGAAGAAGTAAGATTCTGATTCTGAGTCTAAGAAGGAAGATGAAGATGCTTTCATCGCAGCCTTGGCCACTCATGTAGGTGACAATGCATGGTTGATAGACTCAGGTGCATCTTTCCACATGACTCCTAATAGAAACTGGTTTAGTAAGTATGAAAATTTTGATGGTGGTAAGGTGTATTTGGGTGACAACTCTGTTCTTGATATTGTTGGTCGTGGAAGTATTTATGTGAAATTTTCTGATGGTAGAATTAGAAGATTTGATGGTGTCTTGCATATCCTGGGACTACCAAAAAATTCGTTATCTGTTAGAAAACTAATAGATGCGGGTGTGCATGTATAGTTTTCTGAAGCAGGTGTGAAAATGGTGAGAGGTGCTATGATAATAGCAAGAGGAAGCAGATTGGGTACATTGTACCAGATTGATGCATGCACGGTTGAGTGCAATAGTACTTCTGATAAGATTGTGAAAATGACTACTTTGTTGGAGAAGGAGAGGGTTTCTCTTTCAACAGATGGTCGTGGTTTTTGGGTACCCAAGGGTGCTCTATCTACCGAATCAAAGTTACCTGTAGAGAAGACCATGTTATGGCACCAAAGACTCGGCCACATAGGTGAAAAGGGTCTACGGACCTTGAAAAATAAAAACCTTGTTGATGGGTTGAATGACTGCAATCTTGAGTTCAATTTTTGTGAGCATTGTATCTATGGTAAACAAAATCGTATTCAGTTTTACTCGAGTTCTCATAAGTCTTCATGTATTTTGGATCTTATCCATTCAGATGTATTTGGTCCAGTTGATGTTTCTTCTATTGGTAGATTAGTTTATTATGTTTCTTTCATTGATGATTTCAATAGAAGAACATGGGTTTATTTTCTTAGGAGTAAATTTGAAGTTTTCAGTTGTTTCAAAGAATTTAAAGCAATGGTTGAGTTGCAGACTAGAAAGAAGATAAAGTGTTTGAGAACTGACAATGGTGGTGAATATTGCTCTAATGATTTTGACACATTTTGTAAAGATTGTGGTATTAAAAGAGAGAAGACGACTCTATATTCTCTACAGCAGAATGGAGTTGCAGAAAGAATGAACAGGACCTTGATGGAGAAGGCTAGGAGTATGCTAAGTGGAGCTGGACTAGAACAAAAGTTCTGGGCTGAAGCTGTAGCCACTACCTGCTGTTGTGCCCTTAGCACACATGCCCCGTTCAGAACGGGGACCCTCTTTTCTTTCGCTTTGTCAGGTCTTTCAGGGCTGCCTCGTTTTGCGTGCCCCTCTTTTTTTGATGTTCTGCATGGTCGATGTTGCTCTGAAGTTTCATCGTAAATCGACCATGCCTCCATTTTTTGGTTTTGCTTCCCTTTGGGGCCTTGCGGGTTCCTTTGGCATTTTGGGCTCTGGGGCGGCCCTGGGCCCCTCCAGGCCCGAGCCTCCGGGGTTCCCTTATTGGGCTTCCCCCTTGCGTTAGCCGCCCTTTGCGGCATTCCCGAGCCATCTTTCCGCCCCTCGGGGCCCGCCCTGCCGTCTTCCGATTGAAAATCCAGCGAAATCTCTCGGGCGGCACCTGCTCCTCCGACCCGTCGGTCCCCGAAAGTCCACCTCCGAACTTCCATCTGAGGATCGCGGTCCGCGACGGTGAGCCTCTAGCGGCTTCCCGGCCGCCGGGCCCCGCCTTGGCTTTCTCCTCCGCGGGTTTGTTTTGACCGCTTCCGGTGGAATGCTGTCGGCTCCCCGCCATCCGGGTCCCGGCCCGTCCCTCGCCGCCGCCGCTTAACAATGCGTGAAAATCCTTCTGCGACGAACCTCCACCTGTTGTCCGCCCTCCGGGCCCCGAGGGTCCCTCCGCCATGGCCGTTCAAACTCGAAGAAATCACACGGCGGCCGTCGTTGTGCGTCCTCCCAGCCGCCAAGCCTCGAGGTCTCCTCTGCCACCGCCGACCTAATTTGAATTTCACCAACTTTTTGGCGCGGCCGTACCGACATTTATTGTAGCATTAATGGCGCCTGGGGTATATAATGCCCAGCCCGCCAAAGTCATTATCACAATCCGAGTTGAAGCGAATTGCAGAGCCGAGCATCTGGAGCACATCACGATCGATAGCGTCATGACCGTAGCCATCAACCCCACTCCGTCGATCCCCGGTGAATTCCGCGCCTCACCCCGCTGCACGCTTTTGAGGTAGGCCATCCTTGTTTGCCCTCCCATCATTTTTGATCATTTTTCGGGGATTTCGTTAATTGAACAATTAATTAAAATAGCATAAAATTGAAGAACCCTCCGCAGCGCCCGTTACCCATATGATGGAAATCTCCCAAAACTGTCGGATTGACCCTCTCCGCCAACTCGGGACTCTTCTCGGTCACATCTGTTCTTCGAGCAGGGCGGTCGGGCGCCCCGGGCCCAGCATCCACCTTGGTCCTTCGCCTTCGTCGTCCGCCTTCGCGGGCTGTGAGTCATCTCGCCGGGCCCGGCCGTCCGGAGTTCTGTCCTCGGAACTTCGTGATGGTTCCGCCATCGTCCATGACGGAACCCTGCCGGCTCCCCGCCATCCGGGCCCCGGGCCGGCCTTGGCCGTCACCGTCCATCATTGCCAAAAATCAAACGACGACCGGTGCGACCCGGCACCCTGGCCTCCGGGCCCCACCTCCCGGACTTTCGTCCTCAGAAGTCCAGCGCTCTCTTGCCCGGCGCATGCTCATCGCACGCCCTATTACTCATCGGACCCCAGGTGTCGGACCTCTGTGTCTCATTTTCCGCCGTTCCCAATGGCGAAACCTTACGGCGAGGTCTCGTCTGCTGCCTGCTTCTCTGGATCCCAGTCTTCCCTCGGCCCTCTTAGTTTCGTCGAATTCCTCGCTGTTGGGACCGTTCGGACCCGGATGTCCGGAGTTCCTTCCCCGGAACTCCATGACGGTTCCACCGTCATCCACGGCGGAACCCTTCCAGCTTCTCGTCCTTCGGGCTCCGAGGGGATACTCACCGTCGCCGTTAAGCGGCACAAAAATCCTTCAAGCGGCAAACCTTTGCCGACCTTCCATGCTGTGGGACCCGATATTTTGGTCGCCGCCGTCTCCCGATGATTACCGAAAATCTTACGGCAGCCGTCACCCCGCGTCGCCCTGCCTTCCGGGCCCCAAGTGTCTCCTCGCTGCCGCTGTCCAACATTGCTAAAAGTCTCGCAGCGGGCGTCGCCTTGCGTCCTCCCGGGGGCCGGACCCCGGGCGTCTCCTCGCCGTCGTCACTGAGCAATATACAAATCTTCCGACGGCGAACCCCTGCCAGCTTCCCGCTACCCGGACCCCGGCAGTCAGACTTCCGCCTTCGGATTTCTGTCTGACATCCGCCGTTGCCAGCGGCCGCCTCCTGGTAGTTTCCCGTACTGAAATCTCTGGTGCCCCTTTGATCCACCCAAACAAGCTCAAAACCACAATCTGACTTCGACCCACTTCCTAAATCATGTTGTTCTCCATCATGAGCCTTTTGAAACTTTGAAATTTGGCCAAGGAGGGCCTTCGGGAACTTTTGGTCACATTCTCCCTTCCAGACAGCATTCCTGCCAGGGAAGTTCGGACCTCCAGGCCCGGATTGCCCAAATGCCCTCAAATGAATTTGATAACATCTAAAAGCAAGATTTATGATGTACTTGATGAATTGTTTAGATGATATGCTCAAAATATGGACTAACATTAACACTTTGATGTTTTGTTGTGCTAACTCTGCCCCTGCGTGCAGAATATATGGAATCGGCTGCAAGAACTTCAAGGGCCTCCCCCGAAAAGGACAAAGGCAAGAAATCTGGAAGAGCCGCCCAGGGAAAAGAAGATCAGGATCAGATGAAGTTTCAATTCCAGGGTGAGCCACTCTAGTCAAAGGTCTCAACAGACTGGAGGGAGATCTCGGATACCAACATCGGCCAAGTGGACATTGATGAGTTCACTCAGAGGGTCAAGGTCGACCCTTCAACAAAGAATGGCAGACTGATAAGGCAGAGTGGGATCACCAAGGCTACCGGCTTCCCTCCCTCTTTGATAGTGCCCGAACTAGTGATGGCCTGCCAGGAGGCCTATCAAGCAGACACCAGGACAATCGTGGACAAGGAAGGGAACATCCTCGCCGACATGTCTCCAAAAGGAATCACAAAAACCTTCTACATTCCCACATTCCCACATATGGAGGTCCCCACTTTGGAGCAGTGTCAGGCAGCGTGGGATGCCAATCCGTTGGGCTGCAAGAAATCAATTAACCTTTACTGGCTTAAGGAGAAATGGGGCAGCGTAGCAAAAGTTCCCCAAGAGTTGTTCCGCAGTGACTTCCAGGAGGACTATCACGACTTCATGACCATGTTAAGCAGGGTCATGGGTCTCCCGGCAGCTGCCTATTTCCAAGAGTGGATGGCATATTACATTGAACAAATCCTGCGAGGGAATGAGGACGTGAATACCAAAACCTCATTCGACTGGGTAGGCATCATTAGTAACTACTTCCATGAACAATTCATCAACGTCAAGAAGAGCTCAAAGTTCTATATGACCTCTTACCTGGTATACTCCCTAACAGGCCAAAAACAATACAGTGGATTATCTGTGGCACCAGATCAGGGGCATAGGCGAGGGCTCAAGCCATTTGACAAGTACCCTCAGCTCCAATACCGCCACTTCAAGAAGGAGTACTGACGGGTCAATGACGCCTTTACTAGCCACATCATCAGGTTGATCGTCAGGGACTTCCAAAGAAGGGTCTCCCACAGCACTAGGGCACTCTTGAAGGAATATGCCTTCTTATATATACAGTTTCCCAAGTTCACCTACATCTGTGCCCAGGGATTCACGAAACGGCCAAACAAGTTGCCAAGATACCCTAATGACAGGATCATTCTCCTAGAGCTTTCCTGGCAGCTCCAACACATTCAGACAGTCTTCGGCAACAAGCACGTAGCAGGGATCCCTTATCCCATGACCCTCGGCCAGGGCCCGTATCAACTATAGACATCTCAGTGCACCGGAAACTCTGAGAAAGAGCTTAAGGAATATCATTTTGACTGGTACACGGCCCGCCCACGGATGGATCCACACGGCCATGTCAGGAAGGCACTGGGGCCGGCTTATGCTCACCAATACCACGTTGAGGACTTTTGGGCAGATTGTAAAGATGACAGGGAAGTCCGCATGAGACACTACATGCACATGACAGTACAATTCTTAACAAGAGTGCGACTGTTCCAGGTGTCGGACCAACTCGAGGAAGACGAGTCTACAATAGTGCACCCAAGGTACCCTGCGGTTGCCAACCTGGAAATCCCCTCCATCGATTGGGACGAGCAAGAGGTCAACGACCTAGATACCATCACCTAGCCGATCATAGCTCGCACTAAGGAGTGGGTCGATGGGCAAGTGGCGCAATTGAAGCAACAAGGGGTGGTCCTTACATATGAGGCGCTCAAGGGTGAACCAAATGCCACGGAGGATGTTGCCGCCACCACATCAGCTGGTGAGACTTCCAAGTCTCCCCCCGTCACCAGGTCTCAAAAGAGGAAAGGAACAGAAACCGCACAGTCTGCAGACCCCAAGGATGAATCAAAGAAAGACACAGGAGGCTCATCTCCCAAGAGGCTCAAGCAGATAGTGACTAGAACAGAAGCGCAGCTTCCCTTGCTTCTCCCTCCCCCTCTTGGTGCACCGCCCGTCTCCCAAACTGCGGTCGCCTCATCCCCGCAGGCGGTGGACATTTCTGTCCATCTTGCCTCTTCGCCCTCGGCCGGATCAATAATTAACGTCGACTCCTCTTCTGGCATGGTCAGTTCTCCTTCCTCTACCACCATGTCACCCATCACGTCCCTCCCACTGGCAATGATAGCATCGCCTATCCCCCTTTCCACCATACCTGAGGCTATCACGCGGCATCTACAGAGTATTCCCCCTAAGCTCTCACAACTCCTAATGGACCTCGCACTGCAAGCAGCCCTCGCCCAAGCCCTCGCAACAGCTCAGCCTTCACAACCGCCAACAGGGTCGTCGGCCATGGAGGCCACAATGCAAATATCAAAAGAATTGGAAGAGCGAGAGTAGGAGGCCTCAAGGTCTATGGAGGAAGAGGTCGATGAATACCATGAGCACCCCGAGTATGAGCATCGAACCATCGACAAGGTGGTCTATAAGGGGGAAGAAACAGGCTCTTCTGAGAGCGGAGATAAAGAGGATGGCTCGAGTGACAGGGAGATCATCCAGGCATTCGATGAGGACATTGAGGAGGAGTTGGCTCAGCAGCCAAAGGATGTTGGGGAGGAGGCAGGACAGCCACCACATAGTAAAGAGGGACAGCCGCAAGAGGGGCAACCTGAAAAGGATATCACTAAGGCCGAGACCCATGTTGTGAAGAGCGCCGAGGCCGAGGCTGCTAAGGAGAAGAAAGGAGAGGAAGCACCAAAAGAAGAAGATCCCGCCTGGGTATTGTCCACCAAGCTACCCATCAGGCACCTCGTATTCGTTCAAGACTCCGACGAGGAGGAGGGCACTGCTAAAGAAAGAGAAGTGCCCCAAAAGGGAAAGGAGGCAGAAATCTTGTCTCTGACTGAGAAAGGTGAGGGCAGCGATGATACACCCAAAGACAAATCCGCCATGCCTAATTGGTTGGAGAAACAACTGGAGAAGGCTACCCCAGTGCTGAAAGACCCAAGAGCGAGACTGGAGGCCATCTTGGCCCGATCCCTGACCACAACAAAGAAGGAGAAGAAGCCTAAGGTCCGTTCCAGGATAACCATGGATGCTTCCGGCTCCCGAGCAGCACAAATAGCAACGCCAACTATTGGCCAGGCTGAGGTGAGCTACAATGTCTCCACCATTGACCTAGGGACAGCGACTAGAGAGCAGAAGGTTGAGCATCTGGAAGAGTTGGTGGCCACAGTAGTGCACTTGATCAAACAAGATAAGGTCACCAAGGACAAACTCAAGGTGCAGGTTGCTGCCTTAACAGACTATATCCAGCAGTGGTCCTTAGTGGACGACCTACCCACCACCTCCACAGCAGCATCGCAGTTGCTCTCCAAGGAACAGATTGACAAGATGGAGAGGAGGAAGAACTTAGAGAAAACAACTGAGAATTGGTTCCAATAGGTCGTGAGCGTTGGAAACATGGGAATTGGCATGGCTGTGCGGACAGCCAATAAGTTCTTGGACCTGATCCAGTCCTTGGAAAGCACGAGGAGGCTCTGCACCAATTTCCCTACAACGTACGACTCCACCTTCCCAAGAATTGAAGCCATCCTTCAGATGCCAGAAAGTACGTGGGAGGAGAAGCTAGAACTGAGAACAGAGGATCATTGGCTGGTGGATGTGTGGCACAGAGACCTCATCAACCGGAAGGAGAGGTCGGAGCAGATCCTGAACAAGGTAGATCCAGATATAGAGTGGATCAAGGAAATCCGGGCAGAATGCGCCGAATACCTCAAATTGATGATGGGCTATGACATGCCCACGGTGCAAATGGATGCCGAAAAGATCAAGCCGTACTTCGAGAAGAAGATGAAGGATGGGACAGCCGAAGAAATCACCACAGAATTCCTGAGCTTTGCTGCCCGCGCCCTCGATCGATCAGAGCTATTCAGAGATCAGGGCTCGAAGTATGACGAGGATTGGAAGCGGCTGGAAGAGAACGCCAAGGAATGGAGCTATCAGGTGCTAAGATGTGAGATCCTCGAGATCAACAAGCTCCAAGTGGTCATCCTCAAGTATATAGAGCACGCAGCTTCTGAGGAGCAGGAGGACAACCCAGCCAAGGAAGAAGACCTCCCTGAAGAGTAGCTACAGCCAAGAAGACAGCAATTAGCTACAGGACAAAAGAGCAATAGTGTCTCCACTAGATGACAAAATAGGGAAAGGACAAAGAATGTTTTTAAATTGTAAATCTATTTGGGGGTAGATGAAACCCTATTTTGTAGTGAATCTTGGCCACACAATTGTAATGAATCTTGGCCATTCATTTAACTTTTGGAAAACTATAAATAGAGCACTCCCCTCATTTGCAAAAGTGAAAGTTGAGTTGTTGTAAAGGCATGCTGCAAAAATTTATAAGAAATAACATTGACTTGGTGTATTTCCTTGATTTCTCTCATGTCATTTGATTCATTTCTCTAATTTCACATGTTTAGTTTAGATCTCTTTGTTGTTTAATTAGCTGTTCATGTTATTTGGATAAATCTTAGGAATGTTGTTGGCTGATTGTGAAAATTCCTGCTTTGTTGATGATCCCTTAGTCCATACTTTTTGTTGTTTGTTGAAGGTAGATAGCTATGCAAAGTTAGCCTGGACTTGATTTGAAGCTGCCCCAAACATTTATTTTTAATTCATGCATGTATGTGTTGGATGAAGGATGAAATATCTGTAGCCCTTAGAAGATAGCATAATTCCCATGATACTGTGAAATCCCTGGTTAAGTGAGATATTGTTTTAAGGAATTGTCCATTGCAGGAACTCCATTGTCACTATTCATTGCAAGTTTCAGACTTAGGAACTTTTCTTTCCCTTCGCTCTTTTTTTTTTTTTATAGAAATTGAACAATACCAAGGTTCATTGCACATTGTAAAGCCAAATCTAATAACTAGATGGAGTCCAAGACTACTGTTTGAACCTACAGCCTATGCATATCGGCTTTCTATCTTAAGGACTCCTTTTCAAAGATCCAACTTCATGCTTTGTGTCCACACTTTGTATCTTCCATAAGGCCGCCTTGTGATTCTAGCAAATCACATCAAACTATTGAGGTATCTAAGCACTGTCATGACCTGACACCCGAGAGACCTTGGGATAGTGTTCTGCAACTCGATTGTGGGAGATTGTCTTTCAAGAGAGGTAGTGCACCTACGCACTGCCTATGTTGAAAAGTGCATAAAAACACCATCAACAGAACTGGCGCTAGATGGAGGGCCAAGTTGGAGATACTAAGTTGAGGGATAAAGCGAAGCTGGATCGGATTGGATCATTCTCCCCGAAAAGGTTTCAAAGAATTCTACGGTGCACACCAAACAAGGGAGAATTCGAAGAATTGCAGTCTTCCACGAGGGCAAAGTGAGCACAAGGAAGTAGCTCCGCCTCCATTTCACCCCCGTCTTCATTTGGCTGGCTGTCATCTTCCACCCAACCATCTCAAACAACATTTGCACCTCATATCTCCCGCAGCCAGGGGTTCGCTCCTCTCCTGGCCCTTTCAGCCCAAAGCACAGTCCAGACAGCCATAGCTCAAGGGCAGCCCCACATTGTGGTTGTATTGCCAATACAGCCCCAAATCCCTGTTCTCCAACAGCAAGTGCCACCTCCGCCTCCCCCCATGGCTTGGCTTGCACATAACCCTTCACTGATACATTTTGCGGTCTACAATGATATGCCCAAGAATCCGAAAGGCTTTTGTTCGAAGTTCCATCCGTGAGACATGCAAAGAAAAGTCGAGGAGCATATCAAGATATTCGAAACGGCGATCACCGAAATGCAAGTGGACCATGAGGACGTTGCATGTCGCCTCTTTCCGCATTCATTGGTAGAAGAGGTCTTCTACTGGTACATCAATTTATCGAGGGGATCTATCACCTCGTGGAACCTGATGAAGAATGTCTTTCTGTAGAAATACAAGATCCCTGTCAACCCCGCAGACCTTTACCAACAGTTCATGTCCATCAGAAGGGAGGTCAACGAACCTATCGGCTCCTTCAATGACCGCTTCCACCGGGCTCACATGAGGGTTCAGGATCCGTACGTCCATAATGATGCAGCAGCTCTCCCAGTCTATTACACAGCATTGGACAACCTCACGTCGGCCTTGGTGAAAAGGATGCGCCCACCGCCCGCTACCCTGCTGGCCGCCTATGCAGAAGCTGTTGTCACTAGTGCGGACTTGGGGCAAAATATCTCTGGCCCACTGCCCTCCTTGGGGCCTGTCGCCCACCCAATGCAAATTCAAGGGCTCAATCAAGCGTTTGCTCACCAAACCCCTCTTATGAACCAGGTGCCTCAATTGCCTATGGTGCCGCATCCAGGGCAACCGTTGAATTACGCGCCTCCCGCGACTTCCTATTTGCAGCCCCAGTAGCAGTATAATTATTCCCAGATGGCTCCGCAACAGCAAGCATATTCCCAACAGCCCCAAGCGCCATTGTACTTGTCGGGACCGGACTTTCCTCCATCCTATCAAAATCAGCCGGCGGCCCCACCTGCTTTTCTCCAAAATCTGACCCCGTCGTCTGGAGGTGCGATCGAGAAGGACAAGCTAGAGGAACTAACGAAAATGATCAAGAAAATGTCCACGGAGATGACACATCTGAAAAACCAGAACAACCAGTTGCAAGCCTCCCAACGCAATTTCTAGGCCAACCTCAATAGGGACAGTCGAGACAACAAAGACAACAGAGACAATCGGGAAGTGGGCACTTCCTCCGGGCAGAATTATGAGAGGGGGCAGAATTCCAATCAAAATACAGAAAGAAGACCTTCTCAGAGGCAGAACCGCACGTGGAACACCAGGCCCAACAATGGTGGTGTCCCCACGCCATTCGATCAACCGATGAGCAACGATAAAACATCTAGCGGCGTGTATCTGGCTGAGGCAGCCTTGTCCAGATGGTGTCGACTTCACAAAACTAGCAGGCATTTTGAACTGGATTGTCCTGAGTTCCAGGCAACTGCTGAAATCTTCTAGTGGAGGTACAAAATGCCGTCGACAATGCCAACTGCAGGGACATCGTCCCATCTGAGCCTTACGATTCCTCATGTTTGGTAGTCAATCAGGCGCCGTTTCCGCGAGGAGACCGCAACGAACCCGAAGTCGAGCCTACTCCTACTGAGGATGAGAAAGCGCAAGAGGTAAGTAATGAACAAACCTTGGCTCAGCTTTTTGATTCAGTAGATAATGGTCCGGTGGATGAAGAAGAACCATTTGTAGATGAGGTACACATGTTCCATCAACGGTCGAGCCCATACTTCCTCAGAAATAGGCAAGCGAGTGGACCCTTCACAACTTCTACCCCACCAAACAACTTCGCCACCCCACCTGATCCAAATGCTAGCAATAATCCGAGGCTCCCTTATATACCCGCCCAATATCTCAACAAGAACCAATCCCAAAATCAGCCGCAAAGTCAACCTCAAGGCCAACCCCAAAATCCATCTGGACAAGCAAAGGTCCAAACCCCTAGTTCTCCCATAGGTCAAGTTTTTAGCTCCAAAATGGAGCAAATGGGTGAATATGTGGCAGAAGAGTTCAAGAAGGTCAAAATCAGCTTGTCAGCCTTCGAATTACTCAAAGTTCATGCCGTAAGGCACACTTTCTTCAGGGTTCTAAATGGGACTTCGTCCTCTAATGCGACACAAGAGACCCCAGCCAAGAGGGTAACCTTTGAAGAGCCTAGAAAAGAACCAGAAATGTAGGATAATATGAAAAAAAGGAAGGATGTCCCCGTGAATCAGTCAGCAAGTAAGCGAGTTGAAAAGGAGCCAGAAAGGGTGAATAGGCAGTTTTCTAAGGACCAGCAATTTAAGCAAGCCAGAGATATGGCCAGTGATAGGAACAAGGGTCAGGTAGCTCAAATGGACACACCTGTGGGCATCCTCCAAGGGAGACCAGAAACTCCCCCTTTCCTGACCACCATCAGGATCTTCAGGAAAAATCTGCATAACTGCTTGCTCGACTCAGGAGCTTCCGCCAATGTCATGCCCTTAGCCGTATGCAAGGCTCTTGGCATCAATACTATGCCTTCAAAGAGGAAGGTGACCCAACTAGATAAAACAGAGATTAACATCGTGGGTGAAATAAACTACATCCCCATGCAGATCGCTGTAGACCCACGAATACAGCAGGTCATTGATATCCAAGTGGCTGACATTCCCGATGCTTATGGAATTATTTTGGGAAGGGAGTTCACCAAGGCGCTGAATGGATACACCTCCACAAACCTTTCTCATATGTGGCTGCCGTGGAAGGGGCTGCCAAATGAGATCCGCATTGACCGTGAACCCCGCATGAAGTATATGATCATGGAATACAATAATCTCAGCGAGGTGTTGTTCGCCGAGATCGACTTAGGGAATTATTGCCCTTTTGCTTACCAAAATAAGCTTGAGCTTCAGGAAGAACGTACAAATGAAGTACTGCTGGTGTTGTGTAGTCCTTCGACCAGTTCTACACCAATGCCCACGGATACCCAAACATTGGCAGAAGCTGATAATGAGCCAGGTAAGGATGACAACTGGGGGCTACTCGATGGATTCCAGGATTTCATAGAAAAATGTGCAAGAGATCAGCTTAGCTTAGGAGCCAAAATGAATTTTTAGGATCTCTTATTGCCAAACTGGTGCAGGGTCCATAATGCTGCTCACTCTGAATTCGATTGTTGCCTATGCCAAGCAGCAATGGAGCATGTTAAGAAAGCCGCTGCTCCTCTGATAGAAACACCAAAGGAGACACCAGTGGAACCACCTGTTGATCATTGCCCCGAACCAAAAAAACCCCCTAAGATCACAAAGCCCGCCGTCCAACCAAAAGAGAATGGAGGCTCAATTAGACCCAAAGACAAGGATTCCTTCGTGTGTTGGATGCTCCGATTTGACGGATCGAAGTTGAGGCAAGGAGCTGGAGCGGGAATCAAACTCATCAGTCCAACGGGTAAGACATTTCTCGCTTCCCACCGATTGCAGTTTTATTGCACCAATAACGTAGCAAAATATGAGGCCTCAGTCTTTGGCCTTCTTATGGCCTTTAAGAAAAATGTGAAAGTGCTGCAAGTCTTCGGGGATTCTGCACTTGTAGTTAAGCAGGTTAGGAAATTGTACTCCTGTCATGATCGGAGACTCACAAATTATAGGCACAGGGTTTGGGATCTCTTAGAGGGCCTAGATGCATTCAACATACAATTAATCCCTCGTGCTCAGAATCACACAGCTGATGCCTTGGCTCAAGTAGCTAGCACCCTACAACCCCTCTCTTTATCTGGGCTTAAGAAATTCACTGTTGAGCTGACATCCACGCCATCAGTCCCGGATAATGTTACTCACCTGTAGGTCTTCAATGATGATAAGCATATTCTCTAGTTCATCACAAGTTTCGACGTTTTCGCTGCCTAAATAATTGATGAAGCTGATTTGCAAGAGGCTGAATTAGACATAGAGGGGGTTATCAATCTGAAAACCAACACAATCCCCAGAGGTATGGTTCAGCTAGAGCGCGTATTCAATTTAGATCAGATCAGGGATTAGGATCGGCAAACAAAAAAGGAGGCTATCAGCAATCAGTGCAGCGCACACAACCTTGGAATAGCTGAGGAGATCAAGAATGTTTTTATTGGCAAGGTGTGCACGCCTGAAGAAAAGAAGGGGATCACGGATGCGTTACGAAGGTATCATGACGTGGTGGCATGGAGTTACGAAGATTTGAAAACATACGACACCTCTGTCATCACGCACACCATCCCTCTGAAGACTGAAGTGAGGCCATTTCGCCAGCGGCAACGCCTTATCAATGCCTTGCTAGAACCTATTGTTTACAAGGAGGTGCAAAAATTGCTTTCAGCAAGAATCATCTTTCCTGTCAGGCATACCACGTGGGTGGCCAACTTGGTCCTGGTCAGGAAAAAGAATGGAGAGATTAGATTATGTGTGGATTTCTGCAATCTGAACTACGCCTCAGAAAAAGACAACTATCCAGTGCCTTCGCTGGATGAGGTGCTGCAAATCGTCAACGGCTCTCAGATGATGTCATTCCTCGATGGATACTCTGGGTATAATCAAGTAATGGTACAATACGAGGATCGCCACAAGACCACGTTCACCACTAATTAGGGGACGTTTGCTTATAGAAGAATGTCGTTCGGGCTCATCAACGCCAGCGCCACTTTCCAACGCGCCATGGATATCGCCTTCAAAGACCTCATTGGCAAGTGCATAATCATCTATATGGATGATTTGACCATATTCTCTAAGAGGCGGAGTGATCACATCTCCGACCTATGCAAAGTATTTCAGAGATGCAAAGAGTTCGAGGTTTCTCTCAACCCTAAGAAGTGCATTTTTGAAGTGACAGAAGGCAGGTTGCTCGGGCACATCATTTCAGAGCAAGGAATCTCCATTGATCCTGAGTGCATTGAGTCGTTACTCAAGATTCAGCCCCCGGGCAGCAAGAAGGAATTAAAGTCATTCTTCGGAAAGATCAACTTTGTCCGGAAATTCATTACAGGTTTCGCAGAAATTGTCAAACCTCTTAATGCCATGCTCAAACAAGACGCCAAAGTTGAGTGGACACTAGATGCCAAACAATCCTTCGAAGAAATCAAACGGGTCATTGCTGAGGCACCTGTGTTAGTCAGTCTGGATTATCTGAAGCCGTTCTATATCTACTCATTTGCTTCAGAGCATTCTTGTGCTAGTATGCTGACCCAGAAAGATGACGAGGGTAATGAACATCCGATCACCTTCATGAGTGCTCCCCTCAAGGATGCTGAATTGCGTTACCACAATATTGAAAAGCAGGCGTACGCTCTCGTCAGAGGAGTGAAGAAATTTAGACACTACATTCTATGAAACAAGGTGTTCGCTATTGTCCCCGACCCAGCAGTCAAAACGCTGCTTATGCAGAATGAATTGGGCGAACGAAGGGCCAAGTGGGTTACCCTGCTTCAAGAGTACGATATGGAAATCCAACTGATAAAATTGGTGAGAGGATAGGCACTCACTCGCACAATTGCCAAAACAGCAGCTGAGGTTAGACCTGAACTCATGGTACAACAGTATCAGCTTGAAGATGTCTCCCTAGGAGAATGGTACCAAGATGTCGTTTATTATCTGCTGAATCATAAGTGTCCGCCACATCTGCAAGGAGTCCAGAAGAGGGCCCTGAGATTAAAAAGTAATGGTTATATGTCGCAGGGTTCTATTCTCTATAAGAAGAATCATGAGGGTGTTTATCTAAGATGCCTCGGCAAGGAGGAAGCAGAACGCGTTTTGAGGGAGTTTCACAATAAATTCGATACGGGTCATGGCTCTAGTTCCTCCACGGCACATCAGATATTAAGGGCAGGGTATTATTGGCCAACCGTCTTCAAGGATGCCCATTGCCATGTTTGTTCATATCATACGTGCCAGACTGCTGCCACCAGGGAGAGGAATGCTGCTGTCCCGCTGCAGCCCGTGCTGGAGGTAAGGCCTTTTGTGCAATGGGGTCTAGACTTCATCGGTCCGGTAAGCCCTCTATCATCTGCGGGACACAAGTACATTCTAATCGCTACTGATTATTGTACTAGATGGACGGAAGCGATAGTATGTAAGCATTGCACAACTGAAGTAGTTACTGATTTCTTAGAAAATTTCATTTTAAATCACTTTGGTTGTCCATATGCTTTGGTATGTGATAATGGACCTGCCTTTGCTTCGTTAAAATTTGCTAGCTGGGCGTTTGACTATGGGATCGCCCTCACATTCTCATCCAATTACTACTCTCAGGGCAATGGCCTTGCCGAATCCACGAACAAGAATTTGATTACTGTGATCAAGAAGCTGCTAGATAGGAATCCCAAGGACTGGCATACCCAGCTCCGTTTCGCCCTTTGGGCTGATCGCACCCGCCATAAGGTTGCCCTTGGTGATTCTCCGTTCCACCTTGTCTATGGCCTTGAGCCTATATTCCCCATCCACCTGAATATTCCTACTCTTCAGTTCATCAATGATTTTTATGAGGGAGAAGATCATAGGGAAGCTCAGTTAGCTGAGCTCTTACATTTAGAGGAAGTCCGAAACCGTGCAATAGACAATTTTGCCAAACATCAGGGCATAGTTAAGAGATGGTTCGACCGCCGAGCCAAAATCAAGGCCTTTAAGATTACAGATTTGGTCCCGTATTGGGACAAGGCCCATGAAAAGAAAGGGGGACACAACAAATTCGACAAGTTTTGGCTTGGCCCCTTTCAAATAGCTAAAATTTTGGGGGATAATGCCTTCCGCCTAAAGAACTTAACTGGTGAGAGCGTCCCATTGCCAGTCAACAGGCAGCACCTAAAGCATTACTTCCAGGCTTGAGCTCTTTCGAGCTCTTCATTGTAAATACCTGTACATAGGTTAGGGTAGTTGCTTTCTTGCTTGTTTGCATTTTTGTTGCGTCACTTTTTGCTTTCTCCCTCCTGACAGTTTTGTTTCGAAAGATGTTTCCTATTCCCTTGCGGTGGCTGTGCTTGCCTAACAAGCGGTCCACTTTGCTGTTCATTCTTTGTGTTCTTTGGCTAAACATTCACTCTAGACTATTGGTCTTTGCAAAGCTGTCCACAAATGATTTCCTTGTCTGAACTTTGCTCAGAACTTGACCCTTCATCGGATCTTCTTACCCGCATCTCGCATCTCGCACAAATTACATAATAATAAATTCTGAAGGACCGTACTATGGTTGTTATGACACCCTGGTGAGTGAAAAATCTTAAGTCTACTCCAGTGACCACTGCAGTCTCAAACCCATTATAAGCTTCAATGCTTACCCGGTCGAACTAAATGGCAAAAGAGACGTGAAATATCAAAGCAAAAAAGAGAAAAGAAAACTCTGAAAAAAGGAAAATAAAGGACCGTATGGGAGTTCGGATAACTCTACCATGGCTATGGACGCCCGGCCGGCAGTAGAGCAATGTCCATGAGATTGTAGCGACAACTCTGTCGGGGCTATGGACGCCTGACTGGCAGCAGAGCAATGTCCACGTTACTTTTGGTGTTAGGCAATTTATGTAGCTCACTCGGTTAAAGTGATAACCCTGGTTACTATCCCTAGGAAAGGAATGAACTCACTTCACACATGTTTCTGAGATGCCATGTAAGCTGACCCAATTAAGGATCTCGTTCTCCCGGATTCATCCTTGGAAGCCGCTCCTGGTCTGCGAAACCAGAGATTCTGGGTCCTGAATGAATATTTATCCCTAGAACACTCTGGAGCGTTTTCCAGCGGAGTCACCATTTGTTGTGCCCTTAGCACACACACCCCGTTCAGAACGGGGACCCTCTTTTCTTTCGCTTTGTCGGGTCTTTCAGGGCCGCCTCGTTTTGTGTGCCCCTCTTTTTTTGATGTTCCGCATGGTCGATGTTGCTCTGAAGTTTCATCGTAAATCGACCATGCCTCCATTTTTTGGTTTTACTGCCCTTCGGGGCCTTGCGGGTTCCTTTGGCATTTTAGGCTCTGGGGCGGCCCTGGGCCCCTCCGGGCCCGGGCCTCCGGGGTTCCCTTATCAGGCTTCCCCCTTGCGTTAGCCGCCCTTTGCGGCGTTCCCGGGCCGTCTTTCCGCCCCTCGAGGCCCGCCCTGCCGTATTCCGATTGAAAATCTGGCAAAATCTCTCGGGCAGCGCCTGCTCCTCTAGCCCCCAGTCCCCGGAAGTCCGCTTCCGAACTTCCGTCCGGGGATCGCCATCCGCGACGGCGAGCCTCTGGCGGCTTCCCGGCCACCGGGCCCTGCCTTGGCTTTCTCCTCCGCAGGTTTGTTTTGACCACTTCGGCGAAACGCTGCCAGCTCCCCGCCATCCGGGTCCCGGCCTGTCCCTCACCGCCACCGCTTAACAATGCGTGAAAATCCTTCGGCGGTGAACCTCCACCTACTGTCCGCCCTCCAGGCCCTGAGGATCCCTCCGCCGTGGCCGTTCAAACTCGAAGAAACCACACGGCGGCCGTCGTTGCGCGTCCTCCAGGCCGCCGGGCCCCGGGGTCTCCTCCGCCGCCGCCGACCTAATTTGAATTTCACCAACTTTTTGGCGCGGCCGTACCGAAATTTATTGCAGCATTAATGGCACCTGAGGTATATAGTGCCCGGCTCGCCAAAGTCATTATCACAATCCGAGTTGAAGCGAATTGCAGAGCCGAGCATCCGAAGCACATTACGATTGATAGCGTCACGACCGTAGCCATCAACCGCACTCTGTCGATCCCCGGTGAATTCCACGCCTCACCCCGCTGCGCGCTTTCGAGGTAGGCCATCCCCGTTTGCCCTCCCATCGTTTTTGATCATTTTCGGGGATTTCGTTAATTAAACAATTAATTAAAATAGCATAAAATTGAAGAACCCTCCGCGGCGCTCGTTACCCATATGATGGAAATCTCCCAAAACTGTCAGATTGACCCTCTCCGCCGACTCGGGACTCTTCTCGGTCACGGCTATTCTTCGAGCAGGGCGGTCGGGCGCCCCAGGCCCGGCATCCGCCTTCGCCCTCCGCCTTCGCCATCTGCCTTCGCCTTCCGCCTTCGCGGGCTGTGAGTCATCTCGCCGGGCCCGGACGTCCGGAGTTCCATCCTCGGAACTCCGTGATGGTTCCGCCATCGTCCATGGCGGAACCCTGCCGGCTCCCCACCATCTGGGCCCCTGGCCGCCCTTGGCCGCCACCGTCCATCATTGCCGAAAATCAAACGGCGGCCGGCGCGACCCTGCCTCCGGGCCCCTCCTCTCGGACTTCTGTCCTCGGAAGTCCGGCGCTCTCTTGCCCGGCGCATGCTCATCACACGCCCTGTTACTCATCGGACCCCAGGTGTCGGACCTGTGTGTCTCATTTTCCGCTGTTCCCAATGTCGAAACCTTACAGCGAGGTCCCGTCTACCGCCCGCTTCTCCGGATCCCGGTCTTCCCTCGGCCGTCTTAGTTTCGCCGAATTCCTCACCGCTGGGACCGTCCAGACCTGGCTGTCCGGAGTTCCTTCCCCGGAACTTCGTGATGGTTCCGCCGTCATCCATGGCAGAACCCTACCGGCTTCTCGTCCTTCTGGCTCCAAGGGGATCCTCGTCGTCGCCGTTAAGCGGCACGAAAATCCTTCAAGCAGCAGACCTTTGCCGACCTTCCGTGCTCTGGGACCTGAGATTTTGGCCACCGCCGTCTCCCGATGATTACCGAAAATCTTACGGCGGCCGTCACCCCACGTCGCCCCGCCTTCCGGGCCCCGGGTGTCTCCTCGCCGCCGCTGTCCAACATTGCTGAAAGTCTCGCGGCGGTCGTCGCCTTGCATCCTCCCGAGGGCCGGACCCCGGGCGTCTCCTCGCCGTCGTCGCAAAGCAATATACAAATCTTCCGACGGGGAACCCCTATTGGCTTCCCGCTACCCGGACCCCAGCGATCGGACTTTCATCTCCGGATTTCTGTCTGACGTCCGCCATTTCCAGCGGCCGCCTCCTGGCAGCTTCCCGTACTGAAATCTTCGGTGCCCCTTTGATCCACCCAAACAAGCTCAAAACCACAATCTGACTTCGACCCACTTCCTAAATCATTCTATTCTCCATCATGAGCCTTTCGAAACTTTGAAATTTGGCCAAGGAGGGCCTCCTGGAACTTTCGGTCATATTCTCCCTTCCAGACAGCATTCCTGCCAGGGAAGTCCGGACCTCTGGGCCCGTATTGCCCAAATGCCCTGAAATGAATTTGATAACATCTGAAAGCAAGATTTATAATGTACTTGATGAATTATTTAGATGATATGCTCAAAATATGGACTAACATTAACGTATTTGATGTTTTGTTGTGCTAACTCCGCCCCTGCGTGCAGAATATATGGAATCGGCTACAAGAACTTCAGGGGCCTCCACCGAAAAGGACAAAGGCAAGAAATCTGGAAGAGTCGCCCGGGGAAAAGAAGATAAGGATCAGATGAAGTTTCAATTCCAGGGTGAGCCACTCCAGTCAAAGGTCTCAATAGACTGGAGGGAGATCTCGGATACCAACATCGGCCAAGTGGACATTGATGAGTTCACTCAGAGGGTCAAGGTCGACCCTTCAACAAAGAATGTCAGACTGATAAGGCAGAGTGGGATCGCCAAGGCTACCGGCTTCCCTCCCTCTTTGATAGTGCCCGAACTAGTGATGGCCTGCCGGGAGGCCTATCAAAGCAGACACCAGGACAATCGTGGACAAGGAAGGGAACATCCTCACCGACATGTCTCCAGAAGGAATAAAAAAAACCTTCCACATTCCCACATTCCCACATATGGAGGTCCCCACTTTGGAGCAGTGTTAGGCAGCGTGGGATGCCAATCCGTTGGGCTACAAGAAATCAATTAACCTTTACTGGCTTAAGGAGAAACGGGGCAGTGCAGCAAAAGTTCCCCAAGAGTTGTTCCGCAGCGAATTCCAGGAGGACTATCACGACTTGGTGACCATGTTAAGCAGGGTCATGGGTCTCCCGGAAGCCGCCTATTTCCAAGAGTGGATGGCATATTACATTAAACAAATCCTGCGAGGGAATGAGGACGTGAACACCAAAACCTCATTCGACTGGGGAGGCATCATTAGTAACTGCTTCCATGAACAATTCATCAACGTCAAGAAGAGCTCAAAGTTCTATATGACCTCTTACCTGGTATACTCCCTGGCAGGCCAAAAACAATATAATGGATTATCTGTGGCACCAGATCAGGGGCATAGGCGAGGGCTCAAGCCATTTGACAAGTACCCTCAGCTCCAATACCGCCACTTCAAGAAGGAGTACTGCCAGGTCAATGACGCCTTTACTGGCCACATCATCAGGTTGATCGTCGGGGACTTCGAAAGAAGGGTCTCCCACAGCACCAGGGCACTCTTGAAGGAATATGCCTTCTTATATATCCAGTTTCCCAAGTTCACCTACATCCATGCCTAGGGATTCACGGAACGGCCAAACAAGTTGCCAAGATACCCTAACGACAGGATCATTCTCCTAGAGCTTTCCCGGTAGCTCCAACACATTCAGACAGTCTTCGACAACAAGCACGTAGAAGGGATCCCTTATCCTATGACCCTTGGCCAAGGCCTGTATCGACTGCAGACATCTCAGTGTGCCGGCAACTCTGAGAAAGAGCTTAAGGAATATCATTTTGACTAGTACACGGCCCGCCCGTGGATGGATCCACATGGCCATGTCGGGAAGGAACTGGGGCCGGCTTATGCTCACCAATACCACGTTGAGGACTTCTGAGCAGATTGTAAAGATGACAAGGAGGTCTGCATGAGACACTACATGCGCATGACTGTACAATTTTTAAGAAGAGTGCAACTGTTCCAGGTGCCGGACCAACTTGAGGAAGACGAGTCTACAATAGTGCACCCAAGGTACCCTGCGGTTGCCAACCTGGCAATCCCCTCCATCGATTGGGATGAGCAAGAGGTCAAGGACCTAGATACCATCACCCAGCCAATCATAGCTCGCACTAAGGAGTGGGTTGATGGGCAGGTGGCGCAACTGAAGCAACAAGGGGTGGTCCTTACATATGAGGTGCTCAAGGGCGAGCCAAGCACCACAGAGGACGTTGCCACCACCACATCAGCTGGTGAGACTTCAAAGTCTCCCCCCATCACCAGGTCTCAAAAGAGGAAAGGAACAGAAACTGCATAGTCTGCAGACCCCAAGGATGAATCAAAGAAAGACACGGGAGGCTCATCTCCCAAGAGGCTCAAGCAGATAGTGACTACAACAGAAGCGCAGCTTCCCTTGCTTCTCCCTCCCCCTCTTGGTGCACCACCCGCCTCCCAAACTGCGGTCGCCTCATCCCCGTAGGCGGTGGACATTTCTGTCCATTTTGCCTCTTCGCCCCCGGCCGGATCAATAATTAACGTTGACTCCTCTTCTGGCATGGTCACTTCTCCTTCCTCTACCACCATGTCACCCATCACGTCCCTCCCACTGGCAACGATAGCATCGCCTGTCCCCCTTTCCACCATACTCGAGGCTATCACGCGGCATCTACAGAGTCTTCCCCCTGAGCTCTCACAACTCCTAATGGACCCCACACTCCAAGCAGCCCTCGCCCAAGCCCTCGCAATAGCTCAGCCTTCACAACCGCCAACAGGGCCGCCGGCCATGGAGGCCACAATGCAAATATCAAAAGAATTGGAGGAGTGAGAGCAGGAGGCCTCAAGGTCTATGGAGGAAGAGGCCGATGAATACCATGAGCACCTCGAGTACGAGCATCGAACCATCGATAAGGTGGTCTATGAGTGGGAAAAAATAGGCTCTTCCGAGAGCAGAGATGAAGAGGATGGCTCGGGTGACAAGGAGATCATCCAGGCATTCGATGAGGACATTGAGGAGGAGTTGGCTCAGCAGCCAAAGGATGTTGGGGAGGAGGCAGGACAGCCACCACATAGTAAAGAGGGACAGCCGCAAGAGGGGCAACCTAAAAAGGATATCACTGAGGCCGAGACCCATGTTGTGAAGAGCGTCGAGGCCGAGGTTGCTGAGGAGAAGAAAGGAGAGGAAGCAGCAAAAGAAGAAGCTCCCACCTGGGTATTGTCCACCAAGCTACCCGTTAGGCACGTCGTATTCGTTCAAGACTCCGATGAGGAGGAGGACGCTGCTAAAGAAAGAGAAGTGCCCCAAAAGGGAAAGGAGGCAGAAATCTTCTCTCTGACTGAGAAAGGTGAGGGCAGCGATTATACACCCAAAGTCAAATCTGCCATGCCCGATTGGTTGGAGAAATAGCTGGAGAAGGCTACCCCAGTGCTGAAAGACCCAAGAGCGAGACTGGAGGCCATCTTGGCCCGATCCCTGACCACAACAAAGAAGGAGAAGAAGCCTAAGGTCTGTTCCAGGATAACCATGGACGCTTCCGGCTCCCGAGCAGCACAAATAGCAACGCCAACTGTTGCCCAGGCCGGGGTGAGCTACAGTGTCTCCACCATTGACCTGGGGACAGCGACTAGAGAGCAGAAGGTTGAGCATCTAGAAGAGTCGGTGGCCACAGTAGTGCACTTGATCAAATAGGATAAGGTCACCAAGGATGAACTCAAGGCCCAGGTTGCTGCCTTAATAGACTATATCCAACAGTGGTTCTCAGTGGACGACCTGCCCACCACCTCCACAGTAGCACCGCAGTTGCTCTCCAAGGAATAGATTAACAAGATGGAGAGGAGGAAAAACTTAGAGAAAACAACTGAGAATTGGTTCCAACAGGTCGTGAGAGTTGGAAACATGGGAATTGGCATGGCTGTGCGGACAGCCAATAAGTTCTTGGACCTGATCTAGTCCTTGGAAAGCACGAGGAGGCTCTACACCAATTTCCCTACAACGTACGAGTCCACCTTCCCAAGAATTGAAGCCATCCTTCAGATGCCGGAAAGTACGTGGGAGAAGAAGCTAGAACTGAGAACGGAGGATCATTGGCTGGTGGATGTGTGGCGCAGAGACCTCATCAACCGGAAGGAGAGGTCGGAGCAGATCCTGAACAAGGTAGATCCAGATATAGAGTGGATCAAGGAAATCCAGGTGGAATGCGCCGAATACCTCAAATTGATGACGGGCTATGACATGCCCACGGTGCAAATGGATGCCGAAAAGATCAAGCCGTACTTTGAGAAGAAGATGAAGGACGGGACAGCTGGAGAAATCACCACATAATTCCTGAGCTTTGCTGCCCGTGCCCTCCATCAATCAGAGCTATTCAGAGATCAGGGCTCGAAGTATGACGAGGATTGGAAGCATATGGAAGAGAATGCCAAGGAATGGAGCTATCAGGCGCTAAGATGTGAGATCCTCGAGATCGACAAGCTCCAAGTGGTCATCCTCAAGTATATAGAGCACGCAGCTTCCGAGGAGCAGGAGGACAGCCCAGCCAAGGAAGAAGACCTCCCTGAAGAGTAGCTACAGCCAAGAAGACAGCAATTAGCTACAGGACGAAAGAGCAATAGTGTCATCCACTAGATGACGAAATAGGGAAAGGACAAAGAATGTTTTTAAATTGTAAATCTATTTGGGGGTAGGTGAAACCCTATTTTGTAATGAATCTTGGCCACACAATTGTAATGAATCTTGGCCATTCATTTAACTTTTGGAAAACTATAAATAGAGCACTCCCCTCATTTGCAAAAGTGAGAGTTGAGTTGTTGTAAAGGCATGCTGCAAAAATTTATAAGAAATAACATTGACTTGGTGTATTTCCTTGATTTCTCTCATGTCATTTGATTCATTTCTCCAATTTCATATGTTTAGTCTAGATCTCTTTGCTGTTTAGTTAGCTCTTCATGTTATTTGGATAAATCTTAGGAATGCTGTTGGCTGATTGTGAAAATTTCTGCTTTGTTGATGATCCCTTAGTCCATACTTTTTGCTGTTTGCTGAAGGTAGATAACTGTGCAAAGTTAGCCTGGACTTGATTTGAAGCTGCCCCAAACATTTATCTTTAATTCATGCATATATATGTTGGATGAAGGATGAAATATCTGCAGCCCTTAGAAGATAGCACAATTCCCATGATACTGTGAAATCCCTGGTTAAGTGAGATATTGTTTTAAGGAATTGTCCATTGCAGGAACTCCATTGTCACTATTCATTGCAAGTTTCAAACTTAGGAACTTTTCTTTCCCTTCGCTCTTTTTCCTTTTTTTTTAGAAATTGAACAATACCAAGGTTCATTGCACATTGTAAAGCCAAATCTAATAACTAGATGGAGTCCAAGACTGATGTTTGAACCTACAGCCTATGCATATCAGCTTCCTATCTTAAGGACTCCTTTTCAAAGATCCAACTTCATGCTTTGTGTCCACACTTTGTATCTTCCGTAAGGCCGCCTTGTGATTCCAGCAAATCACATCAAACTACTGAGGTATCTAAGCACTATCATGACCTGACAGCCGAGAGACCTTGGGATAGTGTTCTGCAACTTGATTGTGGGAGATTGTCTTTCAAGAGAGGTAGTGCACCTACGCACTGCTTGTGTTGAGAAGTGCATAAAAACACCATCAACACCTGCTACCTGATAAACAGGTCTCCTACATCAGCTCTTTTTGATAAGACGCCAATGGAAGAGTGGTTGGGCCACAAGCCTTCACTTAGACATCTGAGAGTGTTTGGTTGCGAGGCATATGCTCATGTGCCAAAGGAGAAGCGAACAAAATTGGACAACAAAGCTGTCAAATGTATCTTCATTAGATATAGTTATGGTGTGAAAGGATACAAGCTTTTGGATCCTGTTGCACAAAAGGTATTTTATTCCAGAAGTGTTATTTTTAGAGAAACTAAGCCTTCTTCTATTATAGTGCAGCCAGAACAGATGGAAGAAAAGAAAGATGTGATTCAACTGCCTACTACACCTGAGAAAGTTGAATCGAGGCCCTTAGAAAGACAAGAAGTCGAGGAGAGCTCTACAAGTTCTGAATCATCAGAGGAAGAGGGAGAACATGAACCTGAACTTGAACCAGATCTTGTTCGAAGGTCTAGTAGACAGAGGAAAGCACCAGAAAGGTATGGATATTCTCCTGATGATTGGAGGTGTATATTTGCTTTGAATGCTAATATTGATGAACCGAGATCTGTAGAAGAGGCTCTTGGTATGAATGATTCAGAGTCCTAGAAAATAGCCATGGAAGAAGAGATGGCAGCTCTTAAGAAGAATGACACATGGGACCTTGTACCATTGTCTGAAGGACGGAAGCCTGTTGGTTGTAAATGGGTGTTCAAAAGGAAGATGGGTTCAGATGGAAGCATTGAGAAGTATAAAGCATGTTTGGTTGCAAAAGGTTACTCCTAGGTTGTAGGAGTTGATTATGGTGAAATTTTTTCTCCTATAGCAAAAATGACATCCATTCGATTTTTACTTTCTATTGTAGCTGCTTATGATCTAGAGGTTGAGCAGATGGATGCGAAAATAGCTTTCCTTCATGGAGATTTGGAGGAAGAAATTTATATGACACAGCCAGAGCACTTTGTGGTGAAAGGTAAAAGTCATTTGGTTTGTAAGTTGAAGAAATCCTTGTATGGTTTAAAACAAAGTCCTAGGATGTGGTACCAAAAGTTTGATACATATGTTTTGAGTTTGGGATTTGTGCGATCTAAATCTGATTACAGTATATATTACAAGTCTGATGGTGATTATTTCTTGGTTATTGCCTTGTATGTCGATGACATGTTGTTTATTGGCAAAGGAAAAGGTTTGATTGCAGAATTAAAATCTCAACTCTCAGCAAAGTTTGAAATGAAAGATCTTGGTACAACAAGGCATATTCTGGGAATGGAGATTATAAGAGATAGGAAAAATAGAAAGCTTTGGCTAGGCCAAAGTAAGTATGTTGGTACAATTCTGAGAAGACTCAATATGTAGGATTCCAGACCATTGAGTGTTCCTATTACTATGGGAACAAAGCTTTCTAGCTCACAGTGTCCTACATCCCCATTGGAGATGGAAGAGATGAGTCGAGTACCATATCAGAGTGCTGTTGGAAGTTTGATGTATGCTATGGTCTATACAAGACCAGACATTGCCCAAGCAGTGGGAGTACTTTCCCGTTACATGTCTAATCCAGGAAGAGCACATTGGGATGCAGTAAAAAGAGTTTTTAGATACTTGCGGGGTACCTCAGAGTACTCTATTTGTTTTCATGGAACAAGAAATGAGCATTCCTTGGATATTCAAGGCTACGTGGATTCAGGCTGGGCTAGTGATGTTGATAGAAGAAGATCCACCAGTGCATATGTGTTTACATTATTCGGTGGTGCAATCAGTTGGATGAGCAAGAGACAAGTTGTGGTTGCTTTGTCCACTACAGAGGCAGAGTATATGGCAGCTACTCATGCCTGCAAGGAAGCCATCTGGCTAAAGAGATTGTGTTCAGATATAGAGTTCAAACAAGGTGCAATGACAATTTATAGTGACAGTCAAAGTGCAATCTGCCTAGCGAAGAACCCAAAATTTCATGCCAGGACCAAGCACATTGATGTACAATATCATTTTGTGAGAGATATGGTCGAGGATGGCAAGGTGAAGCTGGAGAAGGTGGAGACTTTGGTGAATGTTGCTGATGCATTAACTAAGCCCGTGAGCATAGAGAAATTCAGATGGTGTTCAGAGTCTATGGGGCTCTCGGCCCCTAACAATTAAGTCCATGACACTTTGGATCCCCTGACTCTTGCAAGGTGTTCGACAAGTGGGAGAATGTTGAGAATTGTGTCTCAACCTTGCAAGCCTTTTTTCAGAAAATTTTAAAATTTGTTTGTGGTAGTTCTCCACATGTTTATGCATTGGAAAAAGGTGTATGAGTTGTTAAAAATGTGCCTTGTCCCTATAGGAGGGTTGTTTGAGTTTAAACAACTCATTGTATGAATTTAATGGGGGTCTAAACTAGAGGACAAAATTATGGACGAAAATGCTATTTTAACTTGGTTGGTTTCCCATCTTGGAAGTTACAAGTGACAAGTGGGTAACATGTGGCATGGTTGTTTTTCCCATGGTTTTGTAAAACCACAAATGGTTTCCAGGTTGTAAATCACTATAAAAGGAGGGCTTGGGGAGGTGTTTGAATCATTGAGTTCAGTTTGCAAGACTGAGTGCTAGAAGAAGTCTCTCTGAGTCCGAGTTTGAGTTGTGGTGATGCGCTCCTGTAAGAACTTGCATTGCAAGTGTATTGTAATCTTCTTGATTTGATAATACATTGTGCGAGTTTTGGAGGGTGGGGTTTTTCTCCCGGAAGGGTTTCCCCACGGAAATTACTGTGTTATGTGTTTATTGTGACATTTCATTTATGCATGTTTATTTGTCCATTGAAATCTCTATAATAGTTAGTTGAATTGCATAATCGTCCTCTCAAGATTAGCGTAGGAAGTGATTCCGCGCACCTTTACTTCCTTACACATAGCCATGCCAATGGTTCTTCTCAATTACGTCTATGGCCTCACCTTTAGACAAAAGCGGACAAAATGAAAAAAAATGGTTAGGACGATTGGCAAGAGGTATGTAAATATAAAACATAAAACTAGAGAGGATTAACTTGATGTAAAAGTGTACTTTGACCATGATAGCACATTTGGTCTGTATAAAACATACATGATCCAATACAAAATACATAGGGTTGAAAAAATCTAGCACGTGAGAAAACTAGAGATCACATGCACACTACACAAAGACATAAAATTATTTGCTAGAGAAAAATATATTATTGTGCGTACATAATAATTAAGCGGAGAGGCGTTCTATAGTCGCATAAGAGTTTAAGGACCTGACTACATAAAAAAGAAAGGTAAATGTAACCGATTGAAGTGGATTCCTCTACAGTGGCTGCTATGTAACTGTCAAGAATACCATGCGTCATGTAACGGAAGGGCGGTAGATGTTCCAAGAGAAAATACTTCAGTCCTGAAGCATTGAACTTGTACAAATATCAGAAGACGCATATCATTGGTTTCAAATGGGATCGGCATCTGGTGAAATTTTGGTGGTCTAGAAATATTACACTATCTTACATTTCTGGTTCTATTCGTAAATTTCTGGATCTCCTTTGCATTTCTTTCAATTTTCAAGCAAAAGGTTCCAAAACAGTTGAAAACTTATTTCTTCTGAGCAGCAAAGGAGAAATATATAATAATACCAAATCCTGCGCAAGTTCACACAGGAATGAACATCTGAAGTGGGAGAGAAGTGGAGGGAGATTAGATGAAGGTTGGAAGAATCAACGTATGCCCTGCGCTCCATACTTCTTTATGGATGTTTCAGTTTTATAAATTGAATCCATTATATTTCCATTTCTCTATGATAGAAGAATGATTTTAGGATTCAAATCGTTGTCATCTGCCTCAGAGTACAAAATTATCTTTCTCTTTCAATGCCTTTTCTTCTGCGAAAGTCACATGGAGTTAAGCTTCTGTGATATCATATGCATGACTGGATTATGATCATGGGTCTTTTGGTTTTTGAAAACATTCTGAATATTATACACCCATTTTATCGTTTTACCGGGAAAGATATGATGACTGGTCTTAGCTATCCTTTGAAAAGCAATATTGTCGTATATGCAGTATTACTACCAATTTTTGTCTTTTTCATTTATATACTATATTGGCAGGAAAGATCTTAATGGTTTACAGCAAGTGGTATTGGGTCTTCTCTTTTTTGTGTTTTCTTTGCTAACAAGGGACTTCATTATCCAGTGCCTTATCTCTATATATTCTATTCGCATGCCCTATCTTTGCTTCCAAAATTACATGGAGGTATACCATATTTTCTATTCCCATGCCTTGTCTTTGCTTCCAAAATTATATGCAGGTATACCAGATTTCGGTTTGTGGCAACAGCTGGAATGGAGACAAACACACCACTCCCGAAAACTGCGATAATGGCCAATGACTCCATGTGTTACACAAATGGCATTGCATTAGATTGCAATTTCAGGTTCTTGAAGGTGTAGGGAATTCGGATCGGTTTCAACCGGTTGTCCCCAGCAGCACCAGTGGAGATTTAACAAAATCAACCAAGATTATTTTCTTCCTTCTGTTGCATTCACACTTAGAATAGTTGTTTTCTGTCTCTTGCATAAAATCAAGTAACCATTTCATTTCATTATTTCTGCGTTTCGCTGGCCTTGGCTAGGAAGAATATGTTCAAATCATTGATTGGTGCCACAGACAACACACCTCTTCTTTTACAGGCATGCCTTTGCCTCTATCAATTCCTTTTAAATCACATGATATGCCAAGTGATTAGGCAGTGCTTCCATTTCAGTTTACTTTAAACTTGCAGAGCAATCAATGGATGATCTCATAAATAAAATTATGAATTATATTAATTTAATACAATTTTGGATATTCTAGCCGGAGGAGCACCTATAAATATATTTTTTTTCCATTGCTTTAATTTATATCAATTTTGGTTTCAGGTCTTGGAATGTTGTCTACTTCTAGGAGAGAATATCCAATAAACATATTTTATAGTCATTATAATATTACATAGCTACTTAATGATTCTGATGATCCAAACATTGAGGGAACTTTTCATTGTTTATTTTCAAATGTCTTGCATCAATGGAGATTTTCATCTTCCACATTTAATGTGTCTATCTTAGAAATGCCTAATTTGATGGGAAAAAAATGCAATAGATGATATTACTAATTGAATACTGTGTAAATATTTTTTTTTTATCATCATTGAATATTTTTCAATGTTCTTATGGATTTTAAAATGGCTAAGACATATCTTAAATTTTAAAAAGTAACTATAAAACAAATATTCTAAAATCCATAAGAACATAAAAAGAAGTTTCTAAAATTAAAAACATTAAGTATAAAATAAATATTTTAAAATCCATAAGAATATAGAAAGAAGTTTCTAAAATTTGAAAACTTAACTATAAAACAAATATTCTAAAATTCATAAAAAAACATAAAGACAAGTTTCTAAAATTTTAAAAATTAAGTATAAAATAAATATTCTAAAATCCATAAAAAACATAAAAAAAAGTTTCTAAAATTAAAAAAATTAAGTATAAAACAAATAAACTATTTCATATAAGCAATTTTTTAAACTAGCAATTGCACCTTGGTGTGCAATGGGTACGCCAAAGAGATGTGGAAGGTCAATTACAAAAAAAAAGTCTATTTTTATTTATTTTTTATATTTTTGTGTAGTACATGATGTCGATTGGTAGGCCATTTAGCAACTAAGTTCACAAAATTCAATTTGAAATTTAAAAAATAGTAGAATTTCTAAAGGAATAAAAAAATTAATATTTGAGTTGAAATTTCTTATCGAAAATTACAACAATTTTAGGCTAATGTGGGTTTGAAAAAGATAAGCAATGCAAACTGTATGAATTTAATGTATCATTTCAACCACAAATACATATACATATACTGATAGGTATACTTAGTTTGAAGTATTTTGATTGGTATGCGACTAACTCTATGTTCTAAGTATTTTGGAAGCTTTCCTAGCTTTTTAAAGATAAAATGAAACTCACATAAAATAAAAATAAAAATTTTGAGAGTGCTAATATATAAGACCTTCAAGCATGTCAATATTGAACATGGCTAGCATACAAGTGTTGAAATTGTTAAATAAATTTTACAAATGAATCTACGATTAGCCAAGAAATATAGGGTATTTTGATAGAGTTTTGTATAATGATTTATATGTTATTATACCTTGTAAACATGAAAGAAAGTAACTAGTTCATTTCTCATGACTTTTAGTTTTTGTTTACTATAAAATATGTTACCATTGGTTGATACAATGTGTCTAGAGCGTAATTATAGTTTTTTGAGGAAATTAAAATTGCCATCACTACTATGCCCAAGAGAATATATCAAGTTCCTTGTTTACATATTTCCTTTACGTGATATGGATGCTTGCATCATGTTATGAACATTTTCATTATATTCACACAAAAGTTATTTAGACTTACTATACTACAATGTCATAGAGTTTTGATCCACATTATGTTCATTAATATGCATAAATTGAAGTGCTCCTCTAATAAATTCTCTAGCAAGACAAATGATTAGGACAATTCCCTAGAGCTGAAACAATGTGAATGAATTTATTTAAATACAAGTACATATAAATAATCATGTAAAATGTTTAGCAAATTAAGTCATGGTAGGAAAGAAATGAATGGAAGTTTACAAAATGTGAATTTTAGAGCAAGAACTATGTGGGTGTGGGATTCATCCTACACCCATATCATTTTCCCAAAATAAGGGAACAATAATGTTGAGTTGGGAACGAATGTTAAGATAAGTGAAGGTTTATAAAATATGTAATAAATATCAAACATGTAGGACTATTTATAAAAATGGATGAGGTAACATCAAATATGTGGAAATGTGTATAAGTGGAAATGTGTAACATCAAGCTTAACCTGGTAACTTCAAGTTCCTTATAATCAATTTTTGCATGTGCCAAAGCACCTCACATGGAATTTGATCGCAAAATTCACCATGCAGAACTTTTGTTGTGGGTGGTTGCCTCCATGTCTCCATGGCCTCAGCACCATCATACTCCTAGCTACTCCGAACAACTTCTGGCCTAGGGAAAGCCCACACCCTTGCACCCGCATTATGTTTATGGTCCAAATGAGCTCCAAATGTTGAACAATCATGATTATTATGATCTTTTAATGATGCATAGATGAATCTAACAATGAATTTGTAGGATTTAATTTGTATTTTTCACCTCTATATGTAATAGCACTTACTATGTCCTTGGGTGCAAGATTTATGTAACTTGCTGAGGAGCCATCAAGGAAGCCCACAAGAGCTCCTAGAGGAAGAGAGGAAAAGGATGTTTGCATAAACAATGAAGGACTAACAAACGTATGAATGTGTGCCAAGGAAGCTGGTGACAAAATTGCAAAGGGTGACCTTGCAAGGAGCAGGGGGAGGTTGTTTTATCTTTCACCAAACAATCATGATTGTCAGGAGCTATCCATCTAGATTAGGAACAACATATCTACTTCTCAGAAACACCAATCTGTAAAAAGAATATACTTAATTGGATACAATAATGTTGCAAACACATTAGAAAAAAGGAAACCTTTTGCAGTTTCAACTACAGCAAGGAAGGCAGTCACTACAAAACAAAGTTGCTATAGTGCCAAGGTCACTACAGGATAAAATAGCTCAACAAAGACAAAAATGTATTTTCAATTGTGAAATATTGGGGGTACGTGGCACCCTAACTTGTATCAAATCTAGGGCACACAATGTAAATCAATCCTTGCCATTCATTTGGACTTTGGAAACTATAAATAGGGACTTGCTCCTCATTTGTAAATGTTGGAGAATTGGTGCAAAGGGAATTTTGTAGCAATAGAAGGAAGCATTGCATGGTTCTATAATAGTTTCTTGAATGGTTGTGATAATGGAAATTGTTGTTATAGTATTTGATGAACTTTCAGCCCATACTTTTGGCACTTGTTGATGACAAGTTGTTGTGCAAAGTTAGCCCAGACTTCCTTATTTCATTGCTATAACTTAGTTCAATTGTATGTTCATGATGTGCATGTACAATCTAAAAATATGTAGTCCTTAGAAGATTGCACTAGTTTTGTGTAGCTGTAGGTTCCCTTGGTCAAGAAAAACCCACTTTGGGAAGTTTGTCTACTATAGTAGCCTCCATTATTACTGTTATTTCATAGCTTAGATTTAGAACACTCCTCTCAACCCTTTCACCTTTTTCTATTTCTTGTAAGGCCTTGTTAGAGTAGGATTCCAACCACCATCAAATTTCAAAGTTGGTGAAAGAGGTGAGTTTTAGCTTGTTGTTTTGAGTGGGAAGCCACTGTTCATTCATTTCTAGCACCTTGAAACTCCATTTGCGGACCCAACTTCCCATACTTTGTAAACCATAAAGGCCACCATGTGATTACTAGAAAAACACATCAACCAATTGAACTATTCCAAGCATTGTCATGCCTGACACCTGAGAGACCTTAGGGTAGTGATCTGGAACTTGTTTGTAGATTTATACCTTTCAAGAGAGGTAGAGTATTTATGCCTTTGCCTATGTTGAGAGGTGCAAAAACACCCATCAACAGAACTGGTGCTAGAAGAAGGGCCTAGCTCAACTCGAGGCTACAAAGTTAAAAGTTAGAGATTGAAAATAGATTCAAGTAAAATCTGAGATAGAGAGATCTCTTTACACACTAGAATTTTAAATTAGAAATTTGAAGATGAATAAGAACTCAATTGATATGGAGCAACAACTTCAAATTAACATCACTCAACTGCATGCAAATTTAAATAGGAGATTAAATAAGTCATTGTTGTAATTTGCATTAGTAGATAGGTGTAGAATCCATCACACCCACAAACACAATGAATTGGAGTGTCTAACATTCTTGGGAAGAATTGAAAGAGTCTTGCAAGGAGAAATTCCCCTTTGGGAGATATACCAACCCTTGGATCCGCTAGACTCAGAATATTTGATCTAGGAACACTTAAGAAGAGGAATGGTTTGCAGGTGAAGATGAATTAACAGAGTCTGTAGTAGCATATGCTTGGACAACCAATGTAGATGTTGAAAATCAGGAGGGAGAGGTTGAAAGTCTTGGGGTAGCAGAAAATGATGATGAAAGCATATGTGAAATAAGATTAGAAGACCTTTCTTTCATGAATGACAATGATCAAGTATCTAAAAATGAAGATTTGGAGGAGTGGGAGCAGCCTCAGGTCACGACTGTTTACCATCAGACTTCCTTCCCAATCGATGACGAACACCCAATGGTGGAAAGATATAATGAACTTGTGTCAAGACTAGCAAGGGATTGGTCAGAGCTAACTCACCAAGTGGAATTGGAAGTGTTATTGCTGTCGGGATGGTTTAGGCTCCATGATTCAATGCATTCTAGGTTCACGTGTGAATTATGCCAAGAGGCCGTCAAGAAAGTTAAAGAACAAGTGGGGCAGCCAAGTGCATTGCTTCCTACAATTGCTTCAAGGATTGAACTAGAGGACCAAGAGCTGGAACCAAGTGACAACTTAGCTAAAAGTAGTCCTCAAGAAAGTGTTGTGACAACAATGGAAGAGGAATAACATAGTCCTAAGCCTTCAAACGATGAAGCGAAGCAAATGGGAGTGTTGTCCATCATACATCAAGAGTCTTTCCCTCTTGTAAAGCATCTATATGTGATGGATGATAGGCTTTATGGGGGATTTTTCGGAGGTGGATCACTCATCATACATTGATCCCCTTGATGGACCTGTGTCCCTTGCTAATTTCTTCCCACTTGGAATTATGTCACAAAGGTATAGTGACACCAAATAAGAGTAAATTTCCTTTGGCTTTTCACTTCGGCATCTATCAAGCCTCGTAATCCTGCATGCGTGGGTTTCCTCTTGTGGTTCACCATTTTCATTTTGTCGCTCGCCAATAGCTAGGATTTAATGTCCGCTCGCATGGCAGATCTCGCATCTACCTTTGCCTCCATGTCCCTCAAGCTTCACAGACCCACATTTGCAAGCCACTTCATGTGGGTTGTTGCTCACGTTTCATCACTGAGTAGCGACTGACACCCATCTTCTGCCTGCATGGTGGGATCTGCACTTAGTTTCTCCATCCAAGTCTTGACCAAACATCCAAACAAGTGTGGGTTTCCGCATCTCACCTAACCCATGTTTGTCGTACCAAGAAATCAATGCACACCATTAATGGCAATTGGCCTATAAAACACTGCTCCCTTCCCTTCATTTCCACCTAAGGCAGGTATGTGCAAGATCATCATGGAAAAAATAGGCCCTTGAGTAGCGAAAAATTCAAAAGAATTAGAGTTCGGAAACTTGACGTAAAAATTTGAATAAGTTATCTATATTATTTCAAAAATATGTAAGAATAGAATTTGTAGAAAATTGAATGTTGTTTCTAAACTACTAGGTTTATTTTAAAAAAAGAACAATCTATTTGGTGAAAATTTGAGATTTCAATGCAGTAGTACTTAAATTTCAAGGAAAAATAAAAAGTAGGTGTTTGTCTGAACACCCTAACCACAATAAAATGATAATATTTTTTTATTAGATTTTAGATATAAGTAGAGGACTCATGTCCCGATGTGATACATATTTTTTGTAATTTTTTTCCAAGTAAATAATTAATTATGAATTTTTATTACAACTTTTAAAAAATAAAAACTCGTATGTCGACCAGTTTTAACTTGGTCAAAAATTCATGAAATTCATTTTTTTAATCTTATAGTAGATGAAGCATAGAATGTGATGCATGTTTTGGATTATAAAATGTGATATCGTTTGAAAGTTATAGATGTTTTTCAATTAGTCTATTAATTAGGACTTTAGTTGTAATTCAAATAGAAAATGAATAATAATTATTTATTAAATTCAAAGTAAAGCATAATTTATATTGGTGGAAAGTTGAGAATCTCCCTTTAAAAACCTTTTTCATTTCATCAATTTTTGGTAAAAAAAAGTCATCAACCTGTGCCGTAGAAAAATGGTCCCTTGTCATTTTCATGGCCTTTTAGGTCTTGTTTCATGGTATTTGATATGTTTTTCCTTGATTTTATGTTGGAACATGGCTTGAATATGCATATTTAGGTACTAAAATTGAAATAATGACATCTTGCGAAGGTTTTGTGAAGTGTTGTAAAACATTTCTACTTTCTTCTAGACTCAATTCATTACAATTCACCTCAAAATCATCTTTTGACACATCATCAAGTCCTATTTTGAAGTGTTGTACAATCTTTTAACAAGATTTCACACTTTCCTCAGCACAACTTCACTATTTATCTCTTCTTATGACTTATTTGACCCCTTTATGCCCTCATATGCTTTAATTAAGTGTATTTTTGGATACTGTCCCGACAAACAACATTAAATGAAACATATTTCTCGACACTTATTTTTAAGTCCTAGGTGGGACCCATTCCCATGGGTGGTGAATGAGTCCCCCTTGGCCCCAAATTAAAAATATTTGAAATTTCTTTTTGATATTTTCTTAAAAGTCACTTGATGATGCCTTGTGATGAGGTATGAACGGTAAACTATGACACAAGATTGTATAAATATGTGTTTTTTTATCTCATTTTATATCTCCCCATTCATCAAGTTCACTTATTCACCTATTCACTTAAGCATTCAATCATATTAGAACATCAATACAAGCAACATTAAAGCACTTTGAAGCATCCATTGGCATGACTTTAGAATTGCAAGATCAAGGGTTTGGTGAGTATTTACATTTGCATATTATGTATTCATCATTCTCTTTACATTTCATTATTTTTTGAAGGGTTTAATTACTATTAGAGTAATAGGTTGTTTACTTGAATAATTTAATCATATTGATTAATTAATTAAGTCAGCTTTACTTTATTTCACTTAAGCTAAACTTAGGAATCTTTATTTATGCATTATTAAATTAGTCATCTTGTCTTGTTCATTATGATCTTGACACTTGTCACATGCTAATTTAATCTTCATCCTAGCGTTTTCACTTGAGGGTTTTGATCTCTTTTCTTAAGGATTGATCTCATTGTAATTATTAATTCTTGTTAATGCATTTTTTTCTTCATGTTTGCAGAGCACCATTCTTGTGTCTCTTGATCTCCTTTGGTGACCGGTTATTTTCTTGTAGGTGTTCATTGGGATCTGTGAGGTTGGATTACCAATTTCTACATAGTATCAGAGCTCCAAATCTACAAGCTTCTTATTCCTCTTTTGAGAGATCGTGCCTTGAATTGGTTTTCCAGTGTATCCAAGGTCAAATTAGACCCCTCCATTGAATGCAAAGCTGTCAAAATAGTCAACATTGACCTTTGTTTTGCCAAATTTGGCTTATGTTTGTTAGATCTGTGAGTGTTTGAAGAAAGAGCATTTTTGCCATATCTAGAAGGTGCCTGATTTTTCAGAGCATTTTGAGCCCAAACAGACCTCACCGTTGCGTCTGCAGCGGCCAAAAACCTTAAGATCAACTATGAAATTGTCGAAATTCAAGCAGTTGACCTCTAAGGAAAAAAAAATGTTGTCAAGGCCCATACGACCTTTTACACATGGATCGAGGTAAAAAGAATTCAAAAAAAAAAAAATTCTACAAAAAAAATTCCTGCAGATTTTTAATTGTAAAACTTATTTTCAAAAGCTTTAAAAAAATTTAAGAGCTTTTACAAAGTTTTTTTCGGTTAAAAAAAAAAAAAGTCTGTTGGGAGTAGGTACATACTTGCATAGGGTATTATGTAGGTACAGGCCTACATAGGCTTTGCACAGTGTACCTGTATCCTATGGGGAAAACCCATTTTTAATGATTTTTTTAAATAAAAAATTCAATGTTTTTTTTTTTTTTTTAACAAAAAACTATAAATGTAAATTTTTTTATTGTTTTTTTTTAAAAAAAAAAAAAATTAAAATAAGCCAAGTTGTGTAAATCCATCGATGACCATTTGGCTGTCAAATTAGGATCCCAGTTTTGTTTCGACAGTCATATGGCCGTCAAATTTAATGCAGTGACTAGTTTTTTGCACTTTGGAGTTGTTTTCTTCCATAGGCCATAACTTTTTCCCACGATGTCGAAATTGGGAAAATAAGATATCGTCAAAAAGAGGACTTAGAGTACTTTCTAGTGGTGTAGCTATTTTTAGATATTTTTTCTCAAGTTCCTATTATTTCCAGTCAAAGTCAGATCTTCTTTTCTCAGGTTGCCTTCAGTGTTTTTGGCATAATTTTTGCATACAATGTCAAAAATAGGAAAACAAAATATCGTCAGAAAGATGGTTTTGAGCTCTTCGTAGTGGTACAAGTGGTTTCCATATTTGGTTTTTTGTTTTTTCTAGAAATCCTTCTTCTCAGCTATTTTCCTTTTTGGACCTTATGGGCTCACATTGCATGATTTATCATCTGTAAACACACTAAAATAAAGTTCCTTAGCATTGTATGTGTATTATTGGGATTCTTGCACATCACTTTTTTCCTTATTATATTCACACTATGTTATAAAGTGCCATGAGGGGGTGATGTTTTTCCTTTGTTTGCCATCATACCTTTGTCAAGTGAGTGTTCCTTCCATGGCAACAACCTCATGCATGTGTGAATTTTGTTTTTACACCCTTTATATGTGGGTACTTTCATGTTTGCACGTACAAATGTTCTTGATTATCCTTCATGCTTTTCTTTTTGACATTGAGTTTTAATGTACTTTTCTAACTCTCCCTTGTCAGCATTATGGGGGGGTTTCTACTGCTGGTGTTAATGCTTCTTTGGTTTTGCGTTGGAGTGAGCTATGTATACAGTATTTGTTCCTATGTACTAGGCGGATGCAATAGCTGGTTACCCATGCATTTCGGTGAGATGGAGCACTTACCATATGGACACTCTTACATTCCTATTTCTGGAGGCAACCTTCCATTTTCACTTGATTAGTTCTTCAAACTATTGGTACTTGTGCCATTTGTATCTTCGAGGTCTAGATGTTTTACCTTAGTTTTCCATCAGATTCGAGTAGTGTCTTTGAGGGCATTCATGAAGACTCTTGTCTTCTTGATCCTAATCATCATTTGTTTCAGAGAGGGTTTTTGTCAGCATTTCAGTAGTCATTCTATGACAGAGTTTGCAGCTTCTTCATGCTTCCATGGTGTTTTCCATGTTCATCCTTTGTTACTATCTTTTGGGACAATTTCCTCTTGTTTCGAGGATTCTTAGTCCTTCACTTGTATTTCTCTCTTTTGGAGAAGAGTTTTTCCCACAAGGTTTTCTCATTTTCTCCTATTGTGAGAGATCTTTTACATTTGTACATGGGTACTTCATTTGGCCTTAGTTGTCAGGACCCATCTTTGTTTTCATGCATTTTGTCCTTAGTTTCTTAGCTTCTCCATAAGTTCATCTTAAGGGGGGGTGTTAGAGTAATAGGTTGTTTACTTGATTAATTGAATCATATTGATTAATTAATTAAGTCACCTTTACTTTATTTCACTTAAGCCAAACTTAGGAATCTTTATTCATGCATTATTAAATTAGTCATGTTGTCTTGTTCATTATGATCTTGACACTTGTCAAATTCTAATTTAATCTTCATCCTAGGGTTTTCACTTTAGGGTTTTGATCTCGTTTCTTAAGGATTCATCTCTTTATAATTATTAATTCTGGTTAATGCATTTTTTGCTTCATGTTTGCAGAGCACCTTTCTTGTGTCTATTGATCTCCTTTGGTGATAGGTTATTTTCTTGTAGGTGTTCATTGGGATCTGAGGTTGGATTATCAATTTCTACATGGTATCAAAGCTCTAGATCTGCAAGCTTCTTGTTTCTCTTTTGAGAGATTGTGCCTTGAAGCAGTTTTCTAGTGCATCTAAGGTCAAATCAGACCTCTCCATTGGATCTAGAGCTGCTAGAATAGTCAACATTGACCTTTGTTTTATCAAATTTGGATTTTGTTTGTTAGATCTGTGAGGGTTTGAAGAAAGGGATTTTTTGCTAGATCCAAGAGGTTCCTGACTTTTCAGAGCATTTTAAGCCCAAACGGACCTCACCATTGCATCCGCAGTGGCCAAAAACCTTAAGATCGATGTGAAATCATTGAAATTTAAGCAGTAGACCTCTGAGGAAAAAAAAAATGTTGTCTAGGCCCTATGACCTCCTACACACGGATCGAGGTAAAAATTTCATACAATTTTTTTTTTCTACAAAAAAAAAATCTTTGTGTATTTGTCGCCTTTTTTTTTGCAAATTTGACATGTTATTAGGTGTTGAACATTGATTTTTATGTCAACTAGGTGCTTCAAGTCAACATAAGTCAAATTCAAGCTTGGAGAGACTTATTTGTCCATTTTCTACAGATTTGGCTTCGACAACTTGACAAGTAGACATTTCCAGATTTGGTGTTGCAGAGTTGTCTCCTGGATTTTTAGAAATTTGGGAGAGCACTGATTTGCCACCTGTGGAAAATGAGTCCCACCTTAGGATTGGAAACTTGAGTTTTGTCAGATTTCAGATCTCGATTGTTAGAAACCAGCTCCCGACAGTTTTTCATCAGGAGGAGGACTAATTTGCCACCCTAGGCAAATGAGTCCCACTGTGAAAAATCACTAAAATTCATCAACATCCAGAATACTCCAAATTCATCGCACTTCATCTAGGTGCACTCAGATTCTTCCCTTGTTTTTTTTTTTGCATATTTCTTTTGTTTTCTTCATTTTCTGCATATCACAATGCATTTTCAAACATAGTTTAAATCTTAGTTTTGCATTCATTTTCATCCATTTAAATTAGTTAATTTCATTTATATTTCTTCATTTAGGCATAACAACATCACACATAACATTAATTGAATGAGCCTCCCGCATTTTTGGTTCCTACTTCTCTCCATTTAGGTGAAAAACCCTAGAAGAGCTAGATTTGTGCTTAAGAACCAGAAATCGATAGTTCATAGCCACATACCC
>VDFB02058242.1:608917766-608943792 GCA_007258455.2 Sequoia sempervirens | reverse complement strand
ATATATGCTTTATTTTTCGGTTTAAACATCTTTTAGATGTAGCTACAGATCCTAAATCTAAACCAGGTTCGTCTGCATCCAAAGATGAAATCGAAAAATGGAATCTCAAAAATGAAGAAGCCCTTGGCCTCATAGGTATCTCCATGTCACCCGAACTTTATGTTCACATTGGGACATGCACAACTGCCTATGAAGCATGGGACAAACTCAAAACAATTTATGATAGTACAAATGAATCAAGAAAAATTCAAATTCAAGATCAACTTGAAGATTTGAGGTATTCTGATTTTAAATCTATGGATGTTTTTTTATTGAAATTCGATGCTTTAAATAGTCATTTGGATGGTTTAGGAGTTAAATTAGATCATCTTAGATTAATTCATCTTATTCTTAAAAAGTGTCTTCCTAGACAATTTCAGCAATTCATTACTAATATTCATGCTCAATTAGCTATTCCTTCTTTAGCTACTCAATTAACTTATGATATTTTTCGTGATTTATTAAGACAAGAAGAGGCTAAGTTAATTCAGTTTGGTACTCTTAAGTCTAATTAACATGCTTTCTTATCTAATCATAAGCAAAATTTTAAACCTCATTCTAAACAACAACATTATAATTCCAAACCTCATTATAATAATGGCAATTATCCTAGACAGTTTAACTCTTCTAAGAAACCACATTGCACTTATTGCAATAAGGATGGTCATTGGCAAAATACTTGTTTTAAGAAGCAAAATGAGAAAAATCCTATGAAGCAAAATAATCAACATCAAAATAAACCTAATAATAATAAGTTTCAAAATAATGCAAATCAATCTAGGCGTGCTTTTACTTGTAGTTCTAATGTTTCTCAACCTCTTGAATGGGTTATTGATTCAGGTGCATCTCAACATGTTACTTCACATAAAGAAGTTTTTGAGTCTATGCAACCTGATATATCTAATGTTCCTCTTAAACTTGCTAATAATCATACTTGTAAAGTAGAAGCAATTGGAGATGTGAATGTTCCTAATGGTAAATTGCATGATGTTTTATATGTTCCTGAATTAAAGACTAACTTGCTTTAAGTTGCTAAGCTTTGTCAAGATTATAAAATAGAATTTTACAAAGATATGTGCTATGTTATTGATCCAAAACAAAACAAGGTCATTGCTAATGCTAAATTAGACAATGATAATTTGTTCAAATTTTATGAGTTTTCTCAATCTAGATGCTCTTTAATATCTACCATTGATTTTAATGTTTGGCATGAAAGACTTGGTCATATAAATGCTAAAAATATTGCTTTAATGCAAAAGCTTAATATGGTAGATGGATTGCCTAGTATTGTTCCATCTAAAATTGTATGCATAGGATGCATGATTGGTAAGATGCATAGGGAGCCCTTTCCACATGGTCAATCATGGAGGGCAACTCATAAGTTGCACCTAGTTCATAGTGACCTTTTGGAACCCATGGAGAATAACTCCATCCAAGGATCAAGGTATGCACTTACTTTTGTTGATGATTTTTCTAGAAGAACTTGGATCTATTTTCTTCATAGTAAGGATCAAGTTCTTGATATATTTTCTGAATTTCATTAATTTGTTGAAAGGCAATCTGGTTTTAAACTTAAAATTCTTAGAACTGATAATGGAAAAGAATATGTGAACAATGCTTTTAATAGTTATTTGAAAACATTTGGTATTAAGCATGAGCTAACTATTCCCTATACACCTCAACAAAATGGTGTAGCGGAAAGGAAGCATAGAACTATTGTTGAAATGGCTAGATGTATGTTACATGCTAAAAATATGTCTTATAAATTTTGGGCAGCAGCTATGTTTCATGCTACTTACATTATTAACAGGACTCCTACTAAAGCTTTAAAGAATATAACTCCTGAAGAAGCTTGGTCTGGTAGGAAGCCCAATCTTAAGCATTTAAGGATTTTTGGTTCAATTGCTTATGTTCACAAACCTAAACAAAAGAGGCAAAAATTAGATGCTAAATCTTCTTATCATATTTTTGTTGGTTATGATGAACATTCTAAAGCTTATAGAGGTTATAATCCTCTTACTAACAAAGTTAAAGTTGCTAGAGATGTATGCATTGCTGAAAATGGTGTTCATGATTGTTCTAAAGTGCATAATATTGATTCTTCTCAAAATAAAGTTATTGTTGTGGAGGATAATTCTCAAGTTGAAATTCCTCTTAACCCTCCTAGTGCATCTCTTACTCATAGTGATAGTGATGATGAAAATGTTGAAATTTCTCCTCATGATTCTTCTTCTAGTGATGATACTCCTACATCTAAAAGAATGCCAAAATGGTTTAAAAATTTGCTGCAAGAAAGTGAGGATTATTTAGCTAAAAATCCACCTAAAAGAAGAAAGGCAAATTATTGTAATCATGCTTTGATGTCTAACATTATGAATTCAAATGATCCTCAAACTTATAAACAAGCTAAAGATCAACCTCATTGGCAAAAGGCTATGCAAGAAGAATATGATACTTTAATTGCTAATCATACTTGGGATTTAGTTCCATTACCTCAAGGTAAGAATCTTGTTTCATGCAAATGGTTGTATAAAACTAAGGTTAATGCAAATAATGAAGTTAGCAAGTTTAAAGCTAGATTAGTTGCTAGGGGCTTCTCTCAAGTTGAAGGATTAGATTATAATGAAACATTTGCTACAGTAGCTAAGATGCCAACCATTAAATTAGTTCTTGCTTTAGCTTCTCATATGCATTGGCCTATTCATCAAATGGATGTTAAAAGTGCATTTTTAAATGGTGATTTACATGAAGAAATTTATATGTCTCAACCTTTGGGTTTCATTAAGGAAGGAAATGAACATCTTGTTTGCAAATTGAAGAAATCAATTTATGGTTTAAAGCAATCTCCTAGAGAATGGTATTCAAAGATTAATGCTTTCTTTTTATCTCAAGGTTTCATTAGAAGTAAAAATGATCCCAATTTATATATTAAGCATAGTGAAGATGATATTGTGATTATTATTTTATATGTTGATGATTTAATTATCACTTCTAGTTCTAACAATTTGATTAGTGATGTTAAGTCTCAACTCAATCAACAATTTCAAATGACAGATTTAGGCCTATTACATTATTTTTTGGGTATGCAAATCTGGCAAACACCTAAAGGTGCAATCTCATGGAATAGTAAGAAACAACAATCTACTTCTCTTTGTTCTACAGAAGCTGAATATAAAGGTTGTACAAATGCATCTAAAGAAGCATTATGGTTAAGAAGATTACTTGAAGACTTGGGTCTACCTCCAAAGGATCCTACTCCGTTATATTGTGATAATCAAAGTGCTATTGCTTTGGCAAAGAATCCAATTTTTCATGCAAGGACCAAGCACATTACTCTTCAACATCATTTCATTAGAGAACAAATTGAAGACATGCAAATTTCTCTTTTGTATTGTAAAGGTGAAGATCAAGTTGCAGATATTCTCACCAAAGCTCTTTGTAAAGATAAATTTCTCTTCCATTGTAAAAATCTTGGATTACAACCCATTGAAGGGGTTGATGTAACCTCCCCAAGTAAAGCTTAAGGGGGGATGTTAGAAGATTAATCTTTACTTGGTAAAGATTATTCTTTAATTGTAATTTTTTATTAACTTGTAGGAATATTCCAAAGGAATCCCTACAAGTCTTTTGTCTTTTGTTATCTCACACATGTGTGAGGATGACTTATTTTTTTAATTCCTTTATTAAGGAATATTTGTAACCACCTCCTTAAGAGGTGACACTTTGCACACACATAGATGAATGGTGGCATTCATTGAGTTGGGAGTTACATTCTAACTCCTCTTTCTCACCTCTACTTATTGGGGTGCTTCTCCTCTCATTCTTCAAGATTCAAGCAACAAGCTAAGGCTGAAGCTCTCTCTCTCTTTGTATTATTCTTTAGGCATTTTGCCTCCATTCATAATATTGGGGTTTTTTCTTGTTTTTTCCCCTTAACAAATTCTTGTGTCTCTCTTGCTTTGGTGGTGCTTGGTTTGGCTACTTCAATCTATTTGGTAATATCTTTCCTTCAAACATTTGCTCTTTATTAGTACTTTCCATTGCTCTTTTCTATTTCCTTTCATGTAGCACTATCGCCAAGACAATCGCTATTCGATGAGAGGTCATACAAATGTTCAAAGGTCACATAGACATCAACATTCCCATCAGAAAGACTCGCTCTTTGGTGAGAGATCATACCGAGCCCTTCAAGTCATACCATAAAGAACACTCGTCAGCAAGACTTAGGCTATCGCTGAGAGGCACTCCGAAGGTTCCAAGTCACCCTAAAACCACCCTTTGCCAGGAGTCATACTAATAATAGACTAGCTCATCGGTGAGATAATCACTCGTCGCCAAGAGTTCTTACCGAAGCCTTTGTTACTCTGATGACTCCAAGAGTACAACCATCAGTGAGACATGCCATATTGCTAGGACTACATTCCAAAGCATTTGTGTTACTTCGATGACTCCAGTTGCCATGAGTCTCCTTGACCATCACAAGGAACCAAACCATCGGCCAAAGATATCCCCAAGCGGAGAGAGATAGAAATGTCACAAAGAAATAAATTTCATAGTGATAGGCTCCAGTCGATAAGACAAAAACAAGGTCTCAGCAACCTGAACATTTCACAAGGTTTTGCAATTGTCAGTCAGCTAGACAAAAAGAATGTCACACCAAATTTTCTCTTTCAAAGGTTTCAGCCTGTGAGATTGAGGCACATTATTCCAACAATCTCCCACTTGACGAAGATCACACAGGCACCTCTAGAGCACAAAAAAACTACTAAAATTCATGGGTACTAAGGCCCATCGAACTGGCACACCACCTAAACTTGTCTGTGCTAACTGGCTTTGTCAATGCATTTGCAACATTCTCCAAAGTATCCACTTTTTCTAAAAAAAACTTTCCATCCTCCACCATCTATCGTACAAAATGATATTGTACATCTATATGTTTCATCCTGGCATGGAAAGTGGGATTCTTTGCCAAACAAATAGCACTCTGACTATCACAGTAAATTTTTAGCTACCCTACATCAAAACCAATGTTAGAACACAAACGTTTTAACCAAATTGCTTCTTTAGAGGCATGTGTTTCTGTCATGTATTCTTCCTTTGTAGTGGACAAAGCGACTATAGCCTGCCGCTTACTCATCCAACTCACTACACCACCATTCATCATGAAAATATATCCACTGGTGGATCTTCTACTGTCAATGTCCCTTGCCCAATCCAAATCCACATAGCCTCGAATACTGAGAGTCCTCTATGATTCAACCAAGTTGACATGGTAACACAAAGCATATTCTGAAGTGCCCTTCAAATATCTTAATACTCTTTTCACAACATCCCAATGTGTCCTTCTAGGATTAGCCATAAACTGACTAAGTACTCCCACTGCTTGGGCAATGTTTGGCCTTGTACAGACCATTGCATACATTAGACTGCCAATTGCACTAGCATAAGGTACACTAGTCATGTCCTCCATCTCAATAGGAGATTTTGGATAGTCTTCAATAGATAGCTCTATTCCCTGCAAAACTGGAACAACTAGCTACTCACAATCAGTAATACAAAATCTCTCTAAAACAGTCTTAATATACTTACTCTGACTAAGCCAAATTTTTCTACTATTCTTGTCCCTGGTTATTTCTATTCCTAGAATATACCTAGCTACACAAAGATCTTTCATTTTGAACTTTACAGACAACTGAGACTTGAGATCATAAATCATTAACTTACTATTGCCTATGAACAACATATCATCAACATAGAGAGAAATAATAATAACTCGATCACTTTCAGCTTTGTAATACACACAATGATCAGATTTTGATCTTACAAATCCCAATGACAAAATAAAAGTGTCAAACTTCTGGTACCACATTCTAGGAGACTGCTTTAACCCATACAAATATTTTTTCAACTTTCAAACCAATTTTTCTTTACCTTTCTCCACAAAGTGCTTAGGCTGGGACATATAAATTTCTTCTTCAAGATCACCATGAAGAAATGATGTCTTCACATCCATATGTTCAACCTCTAAGCCATACACTATTGTAAGTGACAAAAGAAATTGAATGGACATTAGCTTAGCTATAGGAGAAAAAATTTCTCCATAATCAATTCCCTCTACTTGGGAATAACCCTTCGCAACCAACCTTGCCTTGTACTTTCCACACTTCCATCCAGACCTATTTTCATTTTAAATACCCATTTGCAGCCAATAGCTTTCTACCTTTAGGCAAGGGCACCAAACTCCAAGTATCATTCTTTTCTAATGATGCCATTTCTTCATTCATTTCTTCCAACCAAGAGTTTGAATTAGACATTCTAAATGCCTCTTTCATAGTCCTAGACTCATCGGTGCTAGAAATTAAAGCATAGGCACAAGTAGAATCTTTCAAAGAGAACCCATACCTATCAGGTTGCTTTCTTTCATGAGTTGACCTCCTCACTTGTTGAGGCTGAGATTGTTCTTCTTCTTTAGAACTCTTAGAACTACTTGAGCTCTCCTTAGTTTTAGGTACATTTTGAATTTTCAATTCCTCTTTCTCTAGTGTCTGAGGAATTTCAACTACATCCTTTTTGTTTTCTAACTTTATCTCTGACTGTAGATGCAAGGTAGAAGGCTTCAACTCATGAAAGATAACACTTCTGTTGTATAAAACCTTCTTTGTATCAGGATTCCAAAGCTTGTATCCTTTTATGCCAGCACTATAACCAATAAAAATACATTTGACAGCCTTGTTCTCCAATTTAGATCTTTTCTCATTCGGCACATGTGTGTATGCCTCACAGCCAAAGACTCGAATGTGTCTTAAAGAGGGTTTCTTCCAGACCATGCTTCCAAACGTGTTTTCTCAACAAGAGTGGAATTAGGAGAATGGTTTATCAAGTAACATGTTGTAGCAACTACCTCAGCCCATAACTTCTCCTCCAAGCTAGCACTTCTTAGCATACTTCGTGCTCTTTCCATCGTTGTCATGTTGAACCTTTTTGCAACTCCATTTTGATGCAAAGTGTAAGGTGTAGTTTTATGTCTTTTAATTCCATGATCTTTACAATACCTCTCAAATTCATTAGAACAAAATTCACTGCCGTTATCATTCCTTAAACATTTTATTTTCCTTCCAGTCTAATTTTCTACAAGGTTCTTAAATTCCTTAAACTGACTGAACACTTCTAATTTACTTTTCAAAAAATAAACAAATGATCTTCTTGAATAATCATCAATGAACGATACATAGTACCTTGAATTAGACAAAGAAGGAACATTCACTGGACCAAAAACATCAAAATGTATATAATCAAGCAAACCAGAAGATTTGTGAGGACTGGAATAAAATGAAACACGGTGTTGTGTACCATATAGACAATGTTCACAAAATTCAAATTTAAGGTTACAATCATCAATCCCTTCAACGAGTTTTTTATTCTTCAAGGTTTTTAAACTTTTCTCTCCAATGTGGCCTAGCCTATGATGCCAGAGCATAGTCCTTTCTACTAGAAGTTTAACTTCCATAGAGTTTACACCATCAGGAACTTTTTCCTATTTTCCTCCATGAGTAGCTTTTTGTGACTTTGCAAAGACACTATTGCATTGTACAGCATGTGCATCCAGCTTATACAATGTACCAATATGAGCACCCCTTGCTAGCACCATTGAGCCTCTAGTCATCTTGCAGCCATTTCTAGAGAAATTGACTTGCACTCCAATATCATTCAAAATACTAACAGAAAGTAGATTTCAAGCTAGACCTGGTATATGCATTACATCATTGATTCCCTTCACTCTTCTATCAGGGAATTGAATTCTAACTCTTCCATGGCCAACTATTTCCAAAGATGAATCACTTGCCAAATACACCTTTCCACCATCATATTTTTCATACTTCACGAACCAATTGATCTCTATGAGATGTCATGTGGAAATATGCTCTAGAATCAATCAGCCAGACATCATCTAATGCCTATGTAGCCAAGGCTGCAATGAAGGCGTCTGCATCACTCTGAGAAGAATCATTGTCAGAAGAATTCTTCTTCTTCTTCCTTTTCTCCTCTTTACAATCCTTTCGAACATGACCAGGTTTCCCACAATTTCGGCACTTCACCTTGGACTTCTTGCTAGGAGACTTTGATCTCCCCTTTGATTTGGATTTGTACTTCTTTTCTTTCTTCTTTCCTTTTTCTTTTGATTTGCCTCTAACAGCAAGAGCCTCCTTCACCATCTCAGAAGATTTCCTTCTCATCTCTTCTAATAACAAAGAAGCAACAACATCTTCCATCTTAAAGTGGATGTCGTACTCCCAATAGCCATCACCAGGTGATCCCAAGAATCTGGCAAGGAACATAATAATAGCATACAATGATCTTCATCAATCTTCACACCCATGGATGTTCATTATGTAATCAGCATGTTGAAAGTGTTCAAATGATTAGCAACAGATCCTCCTTCCTGCATTCTCAAAGTGTACAACTTCTCCCTTAAGAAAAATTTATTCACCAAGGACTTGCCCTGATAAATAGCTACCAGTCTTTTCCACAAGGAAGATTCATTCTTCTCTTCATAAACATTTAGAAGAACAGAGTCTGCCAAATAGAGTCTTATCATCCCCTTTGATTTTCTATCTACAAGGTCCCAATCCTCTTGCTTCATGCCTGAAGGCTTCGTTCTAGACACAATAAGCAATAGATCATGATCAACCAATAGATCTTCCATTTTGAGTTTCGACAACTCAAAATTGCTGCCATTGAATTTCTCAATTTCAATCTTTCATGATGTGCTCACCATCTTAACCTATAATTCGAATTACCAAACTTCTACAAGACTCCCACTGAATAGAATTGACACAAAAATCCCAACTTACCCACAAGGATAACACAACTAGAAAGGATCTGATACCACTTGTAAGGAAAGCTAAGGTGTGGAAACAACCTCCTGACGTCAAAACCTCAGGGAAGAGTGCAGAGGTGCTTTTAAATTTTTCAATTATAGTCCAATTAAGATACACTTGAAAGACATAACAGAAATAGAGAATTTAACATACACAGATGAACAACATATTTACGTGGAAAAACCCTTACAGGAGAAAAACCCGCCACACCAAGAAAAGCCCCTTTGTATTACAGTAATGGAAATTACATATAGAGATCCGACTTATCTTTTTAATGTCAAATTTACAATAGCATAATCCTTGATCAACCTTGTACAAAACATTCAAGTTACAATACTCTCAGAATTTAATTCACACTGATCATACATCCAACCATTCATCCAACTTTTCATCAACTGATTGTCCAACCATTCATCCAACTATTGATCAAACTGAACGTCATCATCAATCTTAAAGTATATTCATGTCGACATGGTCTGTCAATCTTCCTCTCAATAATGGCCACAATAGTCCAATTGCTAGTGGTTCCCATTCTGCTTCTCTGATTGGTCAAAGACAAACCATGTAGGATAGTCAATCTGTCAAAGTATGTTCAAATTGTGTCGCATGTCAGTGAAACACTAGCTATGTCTCCCCGATGCCACAAAACACAATAGTCGATATCGGCCAGACTCATCACCTTCGGCAAGAGGTTACACTGAGTTCAAAAGCTTTTGCTCATACTTCCCCTTATCGCCAAGACATCATACCGATATCCATCACATGTGGCACTATTCCCAAGACAATCGCTAGTTAATGAGAGGTCATACCGATGTTCAAAGGTCGCATAGACATCAGTATTCCAATCGACAAGACTATCGCTCTTCGGTGAGAGATCATATCGAGCCCTTCAAGTCATACCAAAAAGAACACTCGTCGGAAAGACCTAGGCTATCACTAAGAGGCACTCTGAAGGTTCCAAGTCACCCCAAAACCACCCTTTTCCAGGAGTCATATCGACAACAGACTAGCTCATCGGTGAGACAATCACCCGTTGTCAAGAGTTCTTACCAAATCCTTTGTTACTTCGATGACTCCAAGAGTATAACCGTTGAAGAGACATGCCATATCGCTAGGACTACATACCAAAGCATTTGTGTTACTCCAATGACTCCAGTTGCCATGAGTCTCCCCGACCATCACAAGGAACCAAACCATTGGCTAGAGATCTCCCCAAGCAGAGAGAGATAGAAATGTCACAACGAAAGAAATGTCACAGTGATAGGCTCCAATCGGTAAGACAGAAACAAGGTCTTAGCGACCTGAACATTTCACAAGGTTTCACAACTACCAATCAGCTAGATAGAAAAAATGTCACACTGAGTTTTCTCTTTCAAAGGTTTCAGCCTGTGAGATTGAGGCACATTATTCCAACAAAATGTAGTAAGGGGATTAGATTAAGGTTGTACAAATACATGATTAAGAAAATTAATGAGGGATAAGAAGCAAGTGGAAGATTATGGAGGATGTGACATTAATCCTGATTAATGAGTGCACATCCTAATCATGGATTAATTAACTTAATACATATTAGAAGAGGACTATGAAGGATGTGACAAGGAGAGAGAAAAAGGAAGAATTTAAAATTGATCTTATTCAAAAAGGTCAAATGACTAAATTAAAGAAATTGATGGGTATGTCCATGATCATGATAGGCCAAAAAATGGCAATATGATGGGTATGTGGATGACAACTTTTTTTTACCCAAAATTGATGAAATGAAAGGGGTTTTTAAAGGAGATTCTTATCTTTCCACCAATATAAATTATGCTTTTCTTTGAATTTAATAAGCAATTATTATTCATTTTGTATTCAAATTACGACTAAAGTCCTGATTGATAGGCTGAGTAAAAAATATCTATAGCTTTCAAATAGTATCACAGTTTTTGAATCCAAATAATACATTATAATACTTCATTCTCTGGATTAAGAAAAGAAGGTGAATTTCATGAACTTTATAGACAAAGTTAATTGATTAAAATATCTGATTTTATATTTTTAAATAAAAATTATGATGATATTTCTTTGAAAAAAATTAAAAAATAATGCATCATTTGGGACATGGGTATCCTGCTTATATAAAAAATATTTAATTATTATCATTTTATTATGGTTAGGGTGGCATTCAAGCAGACTTCTTCTTTATTTTCTCTGAAATTTAAAATTTTCACCTACATTCAAATTTGATTTTCCACCCAAATAGATTTTTTTTGGTAATATAAATAGTTTTCAATAAATAAATTGCCTCGTTCTATTCTTCTTTTGATATTAAGTTTGATGATTTTCCGTCAGTTTCTATCTAATTTTTGAATTTTTGCACTTGGGCTGTTTGCATGATGATCCTGCGCACCTGTGTTTATTTAATTTAGAGAGGAAAGGTGTGATCTGGTATTTGTTGTTCATTAAATACTTTTGGGACCTTCTGACCAGTGAAATAATTAAATAAATCATTTGATTAATATTGGTGAAATCGATGAATAAAGTAGACAAGACAAACCATGTGGGGTGGTGGAATTTGAATATGTTTTCCTTTTGATATTATTGAATATGATTTTCGAAAAATGTGATAATCTATGAGGAGTATGGCTAGAAATGATCTTTGCCATTGAGAAGAGGTTGCATGAAACTACCGGTGAGAAATGGAGGGAGATTTTAATCTTGCAAGGTAATGATGGAGGAATGGGAAAATGGTAGTGCCTTCCAGGAGGTGGACAGGGAGAAAAAAGGCCCTAAGCGACATCTTCGTGGGAAGAAATGAAGTACATTGGATGAAGTAAAAAAACTAAGGTTCCAGATGGGTGGTGGAATCACGGTTTTGCAAATGGCGGCCCCGGGAAGCTAGGGAACTAATTGAGCTAGAAGAATTTTAAATAAAAGGGAAAAAATACCTTCCACTTAAAAGAGGTTAAAAGGGAGGCAAAAGTTATATATAGTAAATTGAGAAATTGCCACTCCTCATTCACACTGTAGCAGTTGAGAGAGAGAGAGAGAGAGAAGAGGAGAGGAAGGAGATGAGGAGACATGATGTCAGAGGATTACGACTCAGATATCATCCACCGGAGGGATGAGGTGCAGTGATTTTACCATGAGTGTGTGGTTCCATTTCAAGTTAGAGTCAAAACCATTTCTAGTGATTTTAAGCATTTTTTACGTATTTTGTAATTTTTATGCTTATTTGAAAAGTTGGGTTTTGTTTTTGGGCTAGTGTAGACAAATGGGTTGGGGGAAAATTTTTGATTTTGCTGAATGGGTGGGAAAAGCTGTTAGTTAGAGGCAGAGGAAGCAGGGGGAGTGAATTTTCCCAATCAGAGGGTAAATGCATCCTAGAAATGAAAAAGAATGCCCAAGATGGGTAGAGAGGATACCAAAGAGGGGAGGAACGTCCCCAGGTACATTTTTCATGGTGGATTCACCCCAGGCCAAGACGGATCTACCCCACACGAGGGTGGGTCCACCCCACATTGAGGTGAGTTTTCCCCAGACAAAGGCAGGTCCACCCCATGCTGAGGTGGGTCTACCCAAGATAGGGACGGGACCACCCCAAGAGGGGTGGGTCTACCCCACACCGAGGCAGGTTCACCCCAAATAGGGGTGGGTCTGCCCCAACCCAAGGCGGGCTTTCCCCATGCCAGGGTGAGACCGCCCCACACTGGGCAGGCTTGCCCTGAGCTGGGGGTGGTTCAACCTGTCGACTAGGGTGGGTCCACCTTGAGAAGGGGCGATTGCACCCAAAACTGGGGGGAGGATTGAGGGGGAGAGGGGAGAAACCAAAAATGAAAGACATGCTAAAAGAACAAAAAAGAATAGAAAAATGATTTCTTGGGGTTGGGAGAGGAAAAATAAAAAAAGGAAAAGGTAAGTGGACTAACATAGGGGGTTATTATGGAAGCAGAGTTTTGACTCACTACAAACCCATGAGAGACACTCAAAGGTGTTGGTGGTGACTACTATGGCCATGACGATCAAAGCACACCGAGTTATGCTAATAGTATTGATGGAGTGATGGAGCTTAGCGACATCGATGTTGCATCTGACAATAGGGGAGATGACAATGACACTATAGGCTATGTGGTGTATTCTAAGGCTGGCCATAGCAAGCTATTTGGTGAGTGCAATGATGTTGAGGGGGGAGGATTTGGATCACACCATGTAGGTTTCGGTTGGATGAGATGACCTACCTGTGCATAGAGCATAGTTGGATGTGGATCGATGTATGTCATTGAGGGTGCCACCATTACCACTTTATCTATGTGGACGAATCAATGGATTACTGCTACTAGACTAGAGTAGGTTTTTTTGTAGTTCGAGGCTTATGGAGGTGATTCAACATATTGTAAAGGTGAGGGAGGGAGAGTTTGGATGGGGTGCATGTGTTCTAGTATAGTTTTATAGAGACATGCATGCCATTTGTTACCAACAGCCACTTAGTGTGACACATGTGATGTTATTGCAAGTGTAGGCCTAGGAGCACATTAGTGTTGCCAGGCCAGGGATAGTGAGGGCAAGACAGGCAGATGAGACATCACCTGTAGCTTGGTTTTATGATCAGGATAAGGGTTGTGTTTCGCACCATGTGGGTCAGGGGGATGTAGACAGATGGAGGAGGACTTTGGATGACCTTCAAGAGGAGCATATATTGTGGTGGCCATATCTATTTCAATCATTTATGAGATGGAGGGAGGATGAGACAAGACAATGAGACTACTTCATGACTAGGTGCTTTTCAGTTGAGAGAGAGCCTCATATAGTGGAGGTGCACAAGCCAAACAGAGTGGCCAGATAGTTTTGCATTGTACAAGATATCCCATAGGGTCTAGACATGTTCTGATGAATTAGCTTAGAGTGTCCATGGGGGGAGCCAATTTCATCGAGGTTTTCTAGAGAGCACTGGGAGACATTACACCTAGTGCCCTACCTAGGGAGGGGTGTTGGGGAGATATATGTAGGGGACTTGATAGCTCAATATGCTAGATGGTTTCACAATTATCGATGGGAAAGGATTACACTAGATTATCCCATTATGGGGGACTTAAGGTTTTCATCAGAGGATAATCAATGATTGGCTAGTGAGGGCAAAGAGAGGAGGGGATAGCAGCAAAGAGGATAGGAGGTAGCTAGGGTAGTAGGGTAGCAGGAGGATGCAAGAGTTGTAGGATATTAGGATGGAGGACAGGGTGAGATCAGGTCCATAGGATAGTCAAAGAGGATGAGGAGGAGGAGACAGCGGAGGAAGCATAGAGGGAGGATGGATGCGTACCAAGAGATGGATGTAGAATGGTAGGGTGATGACAAAGGCTTAGAGGTTGAGATGGTCAATGTGCCTAAGGTGGAGGTGGGAGTTGTGGGACAACAAACAGGGGTAGGGAGTAGAGGGTAGTAGAGGACAACTCAGGTGGAGAGTAGGGTTGAGTAGGAGCAAGATGAGGTAGGGTTGCAGGTGATGGAGGATGGAAAAAGGGTTACAGGATAGCCAGGGAGGGTGGTGAGGAGGAGAAAATGATGGAGGATGGCCCAGGAAGAGATTGGAGCTGAGCAGGAGCCAGAGATGGGGATGGGTGAGGTGAAAGATGAGCCTAAGGGGGAAGTGAGTGAGATTTGTAGGATGATAGATGAGGGTCTAGAGGAGGGGACAACCAAGGAGAGTTCGAGTGAGGATTGGGGTTGAGCAGGAGCATGAGGAGGCAGGAGTAGATGCTATGGATGTTGACATTTGCATGGTGGAGCCGTTGCTAGTGGTACCAAGTGCACTAGCTAAGGACCTTGTCATATTGTTGAGGGGGGCCCAAGCAAGGCTACAAATGATAGAATATAGGTTGAGGGTTGTAGAGGCTAAGGTGCATAGATTGTAGGTGGAGGGATAGAGGGATTATGGTTTCATTATGGATCACCTGACCTCACAAGTACATGACGTGGAGAGAGAGAGAGATGATTTGCGAGAAAAGGTATAGAGAGTAAGTGGTGAGCTAGCCAAAGTGACATGGGATCATGAGAAATGGAATAGTGATGAGCGATATGAACTCACAACATCGTGCATTACCATTTCAAAGAGAGAAAGGAAACATCAAACAATGATGCCAAGTGAAGAGAACATAGTTTTTTCCATCGCCAATCAAACATGGAAAAGAAGAATAAAATATGAGATATGTGACATCGACACATGCTTGGTATTCTACAACTTCCATGGATGCTGGCAGTATCAAGCAATTGTTTACAATAGTCAACATACAAATTTGTCTTCTCTCAATCAAAACCTTGTGTGCACAAGTTTGTCTCGACTCATTGTTGGTTGCACATATAAAAGGAATTCATTTATTCTACCACAACTAGGTGAGCTTCCTCAACAATGCACTCATGCCTTCTTTGCATTAAATTTGAAGAACCCCTGTCCATTGTCATTGTTAGCCTTAGGTTTCTTTCTCACCATTGGTTTGACTGCCACTTGATAGACCTTTCAAAACTTTTTTTTCCCTGTGCCAACACCCTAAGCCCTCTCAAGATGCCTTGACCTCATTCCTCATCAGCTTTTCATTTTACTTCATCACAATCAGCTACTCCTTGGATATTTGTGGCACCCAATAGACAATTGTAGTAGTTAATAGGTAGGTCTATCATCCCTATTTAAACCCTATGTATGTAGGCTTGTCATGGATGACAATGGCCAAGCTCATAAAGAACTCAACAGTATATTTATGCTTTTGAAGTGTTGAAACTAAAAGCTCCAACCTTCCAACTTGACACCAAAGCGTAGCATGTAGCTTGAAAGTACCTAGTGCACTGCTCCTCATAGTGCTTTGTACAGTCTTTCCATGGTTTTGTTCATAATGAAAACATGCCACATGAAATAGAATTAGGGCTTCATCAGCCAAATAGAATGTGCTTAAATAATTTTGATACATTTTCACTACAAGTGAAAACTATTTCCATGCATAGAGTAAAGAAGTGTTATATTTTCCACCACATACTAAACATTGAACATAGACAATTTCAACAACACCATATACCCATGTAAGAAATTCCTCTACAATATCAAACATCAAAAAAAAAATTTCTTGCTAGTGCAATGGCTACCTCAATTCGCAGCATATTCCCTAATAATGTTCTTTACAATCTTGCCACAGTTTTGCTCCAGTATGGTGTTCAAGCCTCATATAGTAAGATTAGGGTTTCAATGGCAATATAAAATTCTTCAAGCAATTTTGATAGATTTTCATTGCAAGCTCAAATCCATTCTTGTGCAAAATAAACATATGCAAGCCTTACACATGCACCAGGCATTAAATAAATTCCTCCTATAGCATCTCCTTGTTCCTTTGTACAAATTCATTTTTCCATATTACAATGGCCTTCTTCGAACACAATAGTTGCTCCTTTGAAAAATAAAACATTTCCTTAAGACAGTGTCCTATTAAATTCAAAATACCCTACAAAATGATCTTTTATGTGTCTACCACCAACTATGATACTGAATTTATTTTCTTGGAATATTCTAGAGATGCCACTTCCATTAATATATGTGCTAAGCAGGCAATACATCAAAGCTTAGTTAACTGTGCTAGAATCTATGAAGGGGCCATTTGTATTAGTTTCATCATGTTGCACTAACTTCATCTTGTATTAGTTTCATCACGTTGCACTAAATTTGGCTTGTAATTTTACATAGAATTGTTCATTTTATCAACTTGCATCTTGATAATACGAGTGTCTCGAGGACTTCATCTCTTAAGAACTACCCAAACTGTCAACTTTTTCCCCTAATATGCATCAATTGCACTCATCTGTTGGTGTTACAGTTTTACAAGCATCTCCATGATACTTAACTACCATAGCATTTATAAAATATTTTCTTTCATTATCTTGTAGTTGTTCAAACAACCTAAGAGGATCAAATAGTGTTTCAAGACTTTATCCCATGGTATCTCGAGTGAAATACCACCTTCATCTAGTTGATAGAAGAGTTGAATACCATTTGTAAAAAGAAATACACATATAGATTTTGTTTCATTCCAGATAACTACATCCTTTTACAAGCGGCCTTAGTATGCACATAGAAATGATTATCCTTTGGAATTCCATTAACATCTTCAAAATATGACATGTAGCTTTCATAAGTGACTAGAAGAATGGCTCTATGGTGCATGTATTGTTAGTCTTCGAAAGGCTTGTTGCATTCTCTGGACCCATATAGCTCAACAAATGAACCTGGTAAAATAGTACCGTTAATATGTGCAAATGCTTCTGAGTTCTAATGTTTGGAAACTAAATTCACAAAGGAATCAAGGCTGGCACCCTTTGCAAACTTCTAATCATAGGTATCATAAAGATTAGGATCCAGTTTTCCCATTGCATTGAAAATCTCACCTAAGAAATCTTGAGGCCCCCTTACATTTATCACATTTGAAAATTCTTACTGTCCTTTAGCTTTCCTACCTATTCACTCTTGACAAGGAAGTGAAAAATTTTGATTGACAAACACTAGGCACCGCGTTCTCCAAAATTTCTAGCATTGAATTTAAACACATGAGGCAATTATATTTTATAGTGTGCGTCAAAGCATAAGAATTTTCATTCTGAAACAAGTTTTAATGCTCAATTGACTTGATATTGCTTATGAATGCATCTTGAGGTGAAAAAATGAAATGAGCAATGATCTGAATCCATTTTTTGGCACTTTGCACAATAGTCAAAAAAGGTCAAGTGGACTTTGGAATCACCATGGAAAATTAATCAAATGATCTCCTAGAGCTATGAACATGCATAGGCATGCACACATTTGACCCAAGAATGTCGTGCAATAAAAAAATTGGAAAAAAAGATCTCGAGGTGCAAGATATTAAATGCCAAAGCGGCTTACTCAAACATTTATGCAATTTCACCTTTTAGAAACCAATTTGAGTACACCAAGTTACCTCCTTGTAAAATTGTCAAATCACCTTATAGGAAACTGCCACTGGACACACTAAATCATTTAGGTTATGTTGTCCTTATAGCACACACGCCCCATTCAGAATGGGGACCCTCTCTTTTTGACCTTCGTTGAGTCACTTTTTCATTTGTCTCATTTTGTGTGCCACTAATTCTAAGCTTTAGGTGGTTAGGGACCTCAAAGTCACTATCCTCAGTAGACCAAAACTCACCATCCAAAAAATTTCTAAGTCCTTGGCTCCTACAAAGGTTTTTATGCAGACTTCCCTTAGCAGTTTGCTCTTACATCCTCGAGCCTATGTGGGTTTGGACCTATGGACTTCTCTTTGCACGTCATTGCCTTGTCTTCTCTGTCTCACCGGTGGCCAACTCGGGATGTCTCACCGGTGGCCAAATCGATCTCTATGCCCAACTACCTCACCAACCATCATACACACATTCAATGTGGGTCATTAATTCACTTATACTATAAATAGCCCTCTAACATGTCATTTTCACCGACAAAAATCAAAATTTTTAGAGAGGAAAACAACAAATGCATCCCCTATACTCGTACGAGCTTGTGGAAACCCTGAAATGTGATCTCTACCAAAATTCTTCGTGACTCCTAGGTCAGTTCGCCACCTGCATTTTAAAATTTGTCTTTGTGTATGGTTTTTTCTAAATTAATCAAAAATCTAAAAAGAAACCTCAAATTCCTTTAGGCTATCATTTAACCATTAGATTCCACACGCACCCATTTGAGAATCCTATGAAAAACCTTTGAATTGAGCCCTTAAAGGTGATGCGGAACTTGGTTTCCTCATTGTTGTTCTTCACAAAGCATTAGTTCCTTTGTAGCTCACAAGCTCCTTGTCGTTGTCTCCCAAGCGAACCCAAAAGGATGAAACACTTAGATGAAAAACTCAAAATCTTGAAACCCCTGTAGGCTTGCCTTTGCAGGCCAGTGCATGCGAGTGGCCCCTATATTGCCACCATTCTCAAGTGGCTAGTCCTTACCAGCATCCCATATTGTGGATCATGCCAAAGTCACCCCCATTAAATGCAGAAAACACCAAGTATTAACATGCGAGTTGATCCTTTCAAGCCACCAAATTCTCATTGTCGTCATCTTAAGTGTTGCTTGCTAATGGTGAAGCCATATCTCCTTTCTGCATAGTGGATCCCATTGCCCTAATGGCCACTCACCATTCTCATAGACAAAACATAAGTCAAGTGTTCCCTGTAGGCCGTTTAGTGCAAATCGCTCACTACCCTTCACTATCATCTTAACACCTTAACTTCAGCGGATCAATAATTGATCCCTCCTACATCACAAACTCCACTATCCTCCTTATCGTTTAGGTTCACAAACAAAGATGTCAAGTCTAAACTAATCTTGTGTGGGGTAAACATTGTAGGGGTCCGTCTATTGACTACCCTGCTATCATCATTGTTCTAAGTGTCCAAGAAGCCATGTCTGCCCGCATTGTGGCCTCTGCATAGATCATTCCCCTTTGAGTCTTCAACATGAAAAATGACTAAGTTTTGTGTCTTGTGCACTGTTCCTTGTGGGCTTCCATCTAAGGCCCGTTGTTTCCTGGTTGTCATTTACTAATGGCTTCGCCTCCTAGATTTCAACCGCATTGTGGAGCCCAAGCTCTCCCCTACCATTTGAGCTCATCCAATGCAAAATGACTAAGTACCTTATGAGTTTCTCCTTGTAGACCACCCTTTGTAGACCGCTGCCTCATCACTATCATTCTTAGATAGCCATCTCACAATGACTTTCTACCACTTCCTTCCATGATTCCTCAAAAAAAATAAAGTGAAAAGAGATAAGTCAAGACCACCCTAGTTTCCTACAGGTCCCAAAATGTGGGATTCCTCTTGTAGGTTTCTACCTCTTAACCATTGTTTCAAAATGGTAGAGCTCCAAATATCTACGAAGCCTCCTTCTTCCACATACCCTAAACCCGCATAAGCAAAATAGCCAATTAGATGCCTCCAAAGACTTTATAAATGACCCCCACATGTGTCAAATTCCTTTTTTAAGATGTCAACCACCAAGACTCCAATGCATAATTTTGAGTGCGGGTAGCCATTCGCGGGCTGCGGTGACCCTAGCATTATTTTGCTCCTGAGTGTACCAATTCCATGGGGTGGAGTGCACCTCCAAAGTCACCTCCACTTGGGATTCAGTATCAGACACCAACCTTGGGCACGTGGATATAGATGAATTCTAGTGAAGGGTCATGATCAAACTTACAACTAAAAATGCATGAAAAATTAGAAAGAGTGGTCTTGCTAAGGTAGCTAGCTTTCCACTTACACTCATTTCTTTGGAACTAGTCATGGTATGTAGAGAATGCTACCATAGTAGCATAAAGATTGTTGATTATGATGATAGAGTGTTGGCAGGTCTGTGTTCCATATGCATAGGCTATACATTCCATATTCCTACATTCGATGTCATGGAGGAAACAAAGAAGGGATATGCTGAAAATATGTGGAAGGTAGACCCTCTTGGATGCAAGAAGTTGATCAACTAGCATTGGTTGAAGGAGAAGAGGGGCAGTGCTGCCAAGGTATCACAAGAGCTATTTAGGAGTGATTTCCATGAAGAGTACCATGACTTGGTCACTCTATTGAGTAGGGTGATGTGCCTCCCACTGTTTTCTTCTTCTAGGAATGGATGTTATATCTCTTCAAACTGTGAACAGTCTATTAAAAGATGTGAACTATGAATACCCTGCTGATTTGTATGATAAGAGTATACCTGTACCTACACATTCAACAAATAAGTTAAGAAAACTAGGAAGCCCAAAGCTTCTCATGATGTTTATATGATCTTTACTTTTCTTGGATCTTAATGATAATTGTATATCTGATCTTGAGATACCTTTAACTCTCTAATTTGATGCTTAATAAGAAATAGGATGTATATTTGATGGTTTCGCATATACACCTATGTCTAAATTGTAATTGGTTTGACTTCAAAACTTAATTAAGAAAAAAATATTAAATAGAAAACTATGAAACCAAATGAATGTGCTAGATATCATATTTAAAAATCTAAATTTGAAAAAAATATAATTTTATCCTTTATAGAAAAAAAGTTATGTTGTTTACAGTGAACAACACGCTTTAAAAATGGTGTTTACTGTTAAAAACTAGTTTTCGAAGGAGATGGAAAAATAAATGCAATCCAATTCTTTTTTTTTTTAAATATATTTAAAATGTACAGACAAATTTTCACAAATCACTAGCTTTCATTAGATCTTCAAATTCCTCGTGGTTTAGCAGCTATAGGTGCCCGAAAGTGTAGATTTAGTTTAAAAAAATCAACTTTCAATGTCCAATTTAGCCAAAAATTGTAAACCACTATTGTGGGAGCACCCAATGGAAGAGAACAAACGAAAATTTTTGTTAAGATAAGTAAAGATTCCTTACCTATTTTAAATGTAGACTCACACTTTTGTTGATCGTGGAACAAATTACTCTAATTTTGAAGATGCTTACAAAAAAATTAATAAAGATACTTGATGAAGGAGTTTACCCAATTTTTAAGGATGATATATAGGAGGTAGACTACTAGCCTAAATATTTGAGGAAGATTCATAGTAAATTCAAGAATGAATACATAGAATTTTAAAATTAGTACTCCAAGGTGCACTAATATGATATAAGAAAGGATATAGTAGTTAGAGACCTAGAAATCACTTATTAAAATTTTGATACCATTAGTTGGAAACATATTTATCCTCCTATAGGAGTTTTCTTGGGATTTATTCTTACAAACTGAGCAATACAAACTAAGCAACTATGAAAGTGAATAGAATAATTTGTATTCAATGTAATACACACTATGATATGTTTTGCTTATGTTTTTGTGCCTATTTTGGGATGTTGTATGTAATGTGACCATCATAGTCATGTATATATTATACTCATGAATGTCTTCAAAGTTTTTTCACATTCATGAATATCAACTAGTTGATGAGCTCCCAAGGCCCTAGGTCAATCCTTTAGGGTTTTTCGAGTCCGTCATAATAAATATGACATAGTCATTAGACACAAATAGTCATCAAAACATCAAACAAGTCATGAATTAGCAAGACAAACAAGCCAAAAAATCTTCTAATCAAATCAGTCAATTGTCAAAAAAGTCAAACATCAAACCAACCTCAAACATTAAATCAGTCAAACACTTGTCTTATACAGGATGTGTCCTTCCTGTCAATCAAACATTGTCATTATTTTATCATTTTCCTTATATAGGTGGTCATATGATTGAAACCAAACTTGACAACTTATATGAATGTTTCATCTCCTAAAACTAGGCCTTGTCAAACAATCAACTCGTTAGTCACCTAGTCAATTAAAGATTGGGAAATAGTTCTTGGAAAACACTCTAAATAGTTGTTGAGATAAGGAAAGAAGCATTGAGAAACTTAGAGAATCACCATGCACAAATGAAAAGAACCTTTGACGAGAAGGTCATCCAAAGAGTGTTCAAGGAGGGTGATCTTGTTTTCAAGTGGGAAGAGCTTAAAAGTAAACCTAGTAAGCACACCAAGGTTGATGCCATGTGGAATGGAACTTATGTGATTGTTGAATACAAGTAGCATAATTCTTTTCAGCTTTCAAAGTTGGATTGAGAGGTGTTACCTATCCCAGTCAATAGGATTGACCTCAAAAGTTGTTTTGAAAGAGAAAAAGTTTGCAAATGTACCATAGTAGAGTAGAGTTTTCAATTAATAAGTTTCAATTACACATCTATTTTAGTTTAATTTTTTTCATTTTCCAAGAAGTGCTATTGCACAGTTTGTTGGCCCTTTTCAAAGCCATTGTAGTTTTCTTTCAAGTTTTATTTTGCTACTGTTCAAATTCTAATAGCTGAGTTATAGATGTTTTTTTGAGTTGCAAAGGACAAGAATTGACTTCTATGCCCAATGGATAGGTTTATACTAATGGTCTAAGATGCTTAACAGGAAAGCATCTAGTAGAGGTAGCCAAACATGTTACCTAAGTGTTCTTTTCAGCCCAATCAGGCTAGGCTAGGGAAACACTAATGTTTTCTACTTTATAGAAGGAGAAAGGTACCCAAAAGATTATGCTAAAGTTACTCATAACTATGAAAATAGTTCCATGAAATGAATTTTTAGTTTTTATTATGCAAATGATTTACAAAAAGGAGGAATAGTACACAAAATTTTGCATAAAGTAGCTACTTAAATTCATTACAGGAAGTATAATAAATTTCCCACACAATCCATGTGAATAATTGAATAAGATGCAATAAAAAATAAATTGTACATTTTGAAGTAAATTATGACATGTAGGAGAAAAGGGATCCATCATTGCTTGGATGATCAACCCCATTGTTGATCAACTACATCTTCAATTCCTTTGTTGATAGATCTAGAGGTGTCTGCAAGGGATAGAGAAAATGATGTTAGAGCTCAAGACTCCATGAACCTTATATGCCAAACCACTATATATACAACCTATTTCTTATTAAGCATCAAATCAAAGAGTTAAATGTGTCTCAAGATTAGTTACACAGTTATCATGAAGATCCAAGAAAAGTAATGATCATCTAATAAGCATGAGAAGCTCTAGTCTTCTTAGTTTTCTTAACTCATTTTTTGATTATATAGCTACAGGTATAATCTAATCATACAAATTAGCAGGGCAGTCATATTTCACATCTTTTAATGGATTGTTCAAGGTTTGAAGAGGTTGTTTATGTTAAAGAGAGCTCGCAGTAGTAAGGTTATTGACAAGATAGCTAACATTCCTAAGAAGAGGATAGTCAAACCTTCAAGGGGCATCCAATAAAAGATTCCTTAAAGAAAAGTTAGTCCATAAGTGGAAAAAACAAGCAAATAGTGAAGCAACTAAGTGGTCACACATTAATGATCATAAGAGTACCACTTTTATACATGTGTTCCTTATCATTTCACTGGAAATCATTGACATGTAGCTTTTATGGTGTGTTATGATTTTACTTCATTTATATTTGGTTATTCACATATGTGAGCACAAGCCTTGGAAAGAATGTGTAGATATACCAAAAGAAAAAGTGAATGAGAGTACAAAGGATCAAGATGATAGTAATAAAGGAGAAGTAGTCATAATTCATGATACAGAAAATACACATCAATGAATAAAGGGACAGTCTCAAAGTCCCAAAACACAATCAATATCTTGCTTAAAAGATAGTCACTATGCCATTTTGTCGTCATGAGTTTCTTGATAAGGAAATTTTTTTGAATTTTGAAGGTGGGAACCATGGAGTACAGTGAAAACATAATGGTACAATTCAAAGGACAATCCTTAGTCTTGAATTAGAGAAAAGGGTCCTTTAACTTTATAGTGAGGCTCATTACTACAAATGAAATGAGACTTTTTGGAAAAAGAGATAAAGCAGTTTTATGACAAAGAAAAAAGATGCACAGGTCAATCAAATAGATGATAAATCACAATAGTGGAAATTGTGATATTCATAAGGTTCGAGGTAAAAACTAGTGAACTATGAGTAGAGATAAAGCAAGGGTATGCTTATTTGACAGTCATCCTATGCACATTTTTGGGAATCTAGGCTTTGCTTAGATAAGCCAACAAATGATCATCATTTGATAGGAGGGAATGATGCCTCAAAAGGAAGCATATACTTATGTGTTAAACTATTAGAAGGAAGATCTCAATCTTGAGAGGATAGCACATGGGTACATGGTCCAATGTTGGGAAGAGACAAGTGATAGCAGTTTCAGACCAATTTAAAGGTTAATCAAAATGCAAGAATAGTGGGATTAGGGAGAAGGTTGTGTTCATTAAAACCATTGTTGAAGAACAATACCTTATTAGCAGAAGTGAAAAGGGGCATGATGGATGCAGTGTTACATGAGTAACAAGGTGTTTTAGGGTAATTATATAGTGCAAGGTATGAAATGTAATCAGATAATCAAATTCCATTTTCTGGCACAAAGGAGTGGCCTTGGCCTTATGAATCTACTATAACTAAGAGGGAAAAAATCTCATCAATAGAGAAAATATCTTAAAGAACCAAAGCATTAAGAACAATAAAAAAATAGAGCACATATGATGCAATAAGATAGAGTAAAGAATGGCAATTCATTGTGCAACAAAGACATATCTAGGTAGTAAGAGGGAAAAAAAGTTGATCAATAGAGACAAAATCTTAAAGAACCAAAGCATTGAGGATAGTCAAAAAAATAGAGCACATATGTTGCAATAAGATAGAGCAAAGAATGGAAGTTCACTATGCAATGAAGACATATCTGTGTAGATCTATACTTTCTCCAAGCTCATGTTGTCAGTACAGAAAGAAGGAAATAAACATATAGTTCAACAAGCATAATGAAGAGTAGAGAATATATCAAAATATGCCAAGGAAATGATAGAAGAAAAGACATAGATAAAGAAGGATCAAGACCTCGTGATCATGAATACCACAGAAAATACTCATTTTTCATCATCTTTTTGTCACAACCAAAGTGCCTACAATTTTTACTTTCATAGATATAAAAAAAATCATAACATTTTCATTCATAGAGAATGGCTTACCATCAATAAGGATGCATTCAACCATATATAAAATCCTATAAACTTCAAACCCTTGGTGGCAAGAGCAACAACAGATAAAAACATTGCGCATGAAAATGAATGTACAATGAGCCCGTGTTAGGGTTAAAGAGCTTCTTTTGAGTTTCTCAAGAAAACCCTAATCTTGGCTGACATAAGTGTTTCTTTCTTACTTTTATTTCATCAAGTGTATGAATATTAATAATTAGGCCTTGACATTTTCCTAGTGAGAAGTGTAGAGTCCGCGAGAGTCATAAGGAGATAGGACTAAATAATGGATTAAATCCGCCCTGTGTATCTTTACATGAAATTAAGACAAAATAAGTATGTAAACAAATATTAAAGGTGAAAATGAATTTAATATTTTTCATGTAATGCAAGAAATAAACAACTACATAACACTTATTAAAGTAAATCATAACTGATTGTCTTTGATATTTGTTCAAGTAGTTTATTCTTGTCCTAAAATCATGCAAAAGTAGGAGTGGAACTGAGGTGTTTATGTTTGAATTCAATTCAAACTGAGTTATTTTTGGAGTTCTCTTTGGTCAAACAAC
>VDFB02058242.1:608741391-608917666 GCA_007258455.2 Sequoia sempervirens | reverse complement strand
TGCTTGGAATATTATTTCAACAGGAACTAACCGTAGGGCAGAACAACCTTATTGATGACATCAATCTGTGGTGTTTCCCCTACAGTGATGCGCATATGCCCCGAAATTGTCTGCGTGGAAAATTACAACAGAAGGTGGCAGAGCAACGCAATCAAGGCTCTACAATGGAAAATGGAGGATATGTATATGCCTCGCCAATGGAGAGTGCGGTCCTTACCACGCAAATGCAAGGAATGTCTTTAGAACAAGAGTCTGATATTGCTCCTGATCATGCGCTCTTCTCTTGGATGGAGGAGGAAAAAGCGGTGTTTACTAATGACGCATTCATATCCGAAACACCGTAGGTGCAATCTGACTATAGCACATGCTCAAAGAGGAGATTCACTGGTGAGCCTATTGTTTCACATCTGGATAGTCTGCAATGCAAGGGCATGTCCGATCAACTTGTCGACACTTTGACCATCCCTTCACCTTCTTAACCACAGAAGGAGATTATTATAGCAAGAACCAAAGAGCAGAAATCTCTGAGTTTGCCACCTTTTAATGTGGTAGAGCAATTGAAGAAATCATCCACTAATGTGTCTTTATGGGACATTCTAGCTATCTCAGAACAAAAGATGCTATTACAAAAGGTGCTTCAGGAAGAGATTAACCCAGCATCAACAGAGCCTTCGACCAGTGCAGAGGTCGGTTGTCACATACCACCAGCAAAGGTGCTTACAAATAATACAAAGGAATCTCCTGCCGATGATAGAGGTAGGTTGAAACCTCAACCCTTCTTCTTGACTCTCATTGTAGGAAAGAAGCTATTACACAATGTTATGATTGATTATGGCGCTAGTACGACGGTTATGCCTAAACAGATAGTCGAAGCTTTGGGACTCACCTACGAACCTATGAAAAGAGGGGTTATGCAGCTTGATGGAAACAAAGTTGAGACCGTAGGTGTCATCAAAGCGCTTCCGTTAACTCTATTTGCCTGCCCTAGTATCATGGTCCCGCAAGATATGGTGATCATAGATGTTCCTCCTATGTTTGGTCAATGTATATTATGAGAATTTACTTCAAAGGTGGGCGGATACCTGTCCTTGGATTGGTCACATCTGATACTTAGGACCAAACATGGCACAAAAATGAAGATAGCATCAGAGGCTCTACATTCTGAACATGTGGCGGATGAGGCCTTGATCAATTTTGAAGCGACGCATACCTCTATCACCAAGCAAGAAATGTATAGTGTTGATTTGCTAGAAGAAGAGAAGGTGAGCAGAGATCGGAATGATAAAGAAGATGTTCTATTGAGCGAACACATAAACAATGACCCTTTCAGAAATTATCATGCTACAGGATTGGGCACATATGTAATTTATGACGAAGACCAGGTGCTTCCGAAGGTCGCCAAAGAATCTGATGGTAACCAAGCAAATGAGCTATGGACATTGTACTTTGACGGAGCAAGAAGCAAAGTAGGTGTTGGAGCAGGGGTATATCTAATATCCCCACAGAATGAAAAATTGTTGAGGTCTTTCCGCTTTCACTTCGCCTGTTCAAACAATGAGGCTGAATATGAAGGGTTAGTCCAAGGCCTAAGCCTTGCAGAACGAATGGGAATTAAGCAATTGATTGTGTTTGAAGATTTTGAACTGGTACTAGTTAACCAGGTCCGAGGAATTTCTGTAGAGAAAAATGTTTGCATGAGATCGTATCAGCACCGAGTCTAGGACCTAATTGAGGGTTTCAAAGCTTTCAACATCCAGACTGTTCCCTGAAGGTAGAATAGCGATGCAGATCGCATGGCTGTGATTGGCGCTCAGTTTGATCTTGTCTCTGACTTGCTTTAGAATGAACATTCAGTACGGGTATTAGTCCGACCAGCGATCCCCGACAATGATCAGAGTTGGCAAGTCTTCGAAAGCGATGAACACATCGCTTCGTTTATCCAGCACTTAGGGGAATTTGCTTATCAGCTTCAACCAAAGATTGCCGAGGCTTATGAAGGACAAATTATGCAGCTCAAATTAAATAAATTTCTGAAAGGATTGGTTACTCTTGAAAACTTTTTCAATTGTAATGACGCCCGAAATGATAAACAGAAGTTCGTGGCAGACAAAAGTGATTATGAGGACCTTCGGGTCTCCGTTGGTAGGAATCTCTGAGTTAGAAAAAATGTCCCACACCATGATAAGGAAAGGCTTATTAGTTTTTGCAAAAAATATGGAGTAGTGGCCTGGTCCTACGATGATCTAGAGGGTTACGATCCTGGCATCATTCAACACACTATTGAGCTAACAGAAGGTGCGAAACCAGTCTGACAGAAACAGAGGCCAATCAACCCTAAAATTGAGGCCCTAATGGAATAGGAGCTAACCAAGCTCATTGAGTCACACATTATTTTTCCAATTAAACATAGTACTTGGGTATCGAATTTGGTCCCAGTCTGAAAGAAAAATGGTGATATCTGATTATGTATGGACTTCCAAGACCTAAACAAAGCATCTCTGAAGGACCACTATCCAATGACCTCTATGGAGTCTATCCTACAAACTATGGCAGGATCATAAATGTTCTCTCTGCTAGATGGTTTCTCCGGCTTTAATCAGATTCGTGTTAAAGAAGAGGATTAGTACAAGACTACATTCACCACGAAGTGGGGAACATTTGCATATGCTAAAATTCCTTTTGGTTTATCCAATGCAGGGGAAAAATTTTAGCGGGCGATGGACATCGCATTCAGCGAACTGATCAATAAGTTTATTCTAATCTATTTGGATGACCTTATTGTGTTCTGTAAATCTAAAGATGATCATTTTGACCATTTGGCGTTAGTTTTTCAAAAGTGCCAGGAGTTCAAGGTTTCCCTAAATCCAAAGAAATGTGTATTGAGAGTGCCGCAGGGTAAGCTATTGGGGCATGTTGTCTCTAGAGAAGGTGTTTCAATTGACCCCGAATGAGTAAAGGCTATCAAAGAGCTTCCCTTTTCGATAAATAAGAAAGGTGTCCAGTCTTTCCTGGGCAAAGTAAATTTCATCAGCAAGTTTATTTCCGATTTCGTGAGAATGATTAGACCGATTACCCTAATGCTGAAGAAAGATCAAGCATTCAAGTGGACAATGGAAGCTCGAGAGGCTTTTGAAAGGATCAAGGAAGCGATTTCCACAGCCCCGGTGCTGGTCAATTTGGATCAATCCAAAGATTTTATAATGTATACTTTTAGTAGCAAGTCCAATATCGCTACTATTCTAACCCAAAAGGATAACGAAGAAAAGGGGGAACATCCAGTGGTGTTCTATTCCCGGACCCTAAAGTAATATGAGGCGAATTATAATTTTGTCGAAAGACAGGCCTTTGCAATAGTAAAGGGACTTAAAAAATTCTGCCATCTAATTTCCTGCAACATAGTTCTTGTATATGTCACACATTCCAGTGTGTGTGAATACATCATGGAAGGGGAGATCACAGAAAAAAGGGCTAATTAGATCACCAAGATCCTTGAATATGACATCGAAGTCAAGCCTACTAAGACTATTAAAGGAAGAGGATTATGTGAGTATATAGCACATAATGAGGAGGTACCCGCCGAGGAGGAATAGCTAGAGCTTGTCTTGATAATTGAATTGGGATTGGAAGGCGATTGGTTGACTGATAGAATGAGCTTCATACAAACCGAAAAATATCCGCCAGGCCTCTCATCCCAAAAAGAAGGTATTACCGACTTCAGAATTGCGGATATATGTCGATAGGAGTCCTTTTCAAAAGGAATTTCAATGGTGTTCTTCTGCGATGCATTACTTCAGAGCAGGTGAAGAGGATCCTCGATGCATTCCATAATAGCGCTGCAGGTGGGCATTTCTCCACCAAAACCACCGCAATTTAAATCATGCATGTTGGCTATTATTGGCCTACACTTTTCAGCGACTCCCACTCTTTGGTGAGAGTTTGTAAAAAATGCCAGTTCTTTGCCGACAGAAGGAAGAATTTTGCAATGCCCCTCAGACCTATAGTGGCGGATGAACCATTTGCACAATGGGGCCTGGACTTCATCAGAATGATCAACCCGGTCTCTAATGGCAAACACAAGTGGATTCTAACTGCTATGGACTATTTCACAAGGTGGACAAAGGCTATTCCCATTAAAGGTGCAACAGAAACAGAAATTGTAGATTTCATCGAGGAACTGGTGACAAGGTTAGACCCTCCGAAGACTATCATTTCAGACAACACCAGAGCATTCCTAGGTGCAAAAGTATGTCACTTTGCATTAAAGAATGGCGTAAATTCCTTAAAACATCATCAAACTATTATCCACAGGGAAATGGTCTAGCAGAGTCAATGAACAAAAGTTAGTCTGAATCCTTAAAAGGATTGGCTCAGAATACCAGAGGGAATGGCATAAAAACCTACGAACAACACTCTGGGAAAACCGCATAACTCCTAAGCAAGTCCTTAAGACTTCGGTTTGTGAGTTGGTATACGGGAAAGAAGCACTGGTACCTATCTCTATGGAGATTCCGACAATACAATTGTTGAAATCTCTTGAGATAGAACAAAATGAAGCAATGGAGGTTCGGCTCTCCGAACTGTTGGAAGTACAAGAAAAAAGGGGGAATTCCCTAATAGTAATGACAAGCCATCAACAGGTGGTCAAATGATGGTTTGACAAGAAGGCTTCCGACCAGGGTCTAAAATGTGGAGACTTAGTGCTAAAGTATGATAGCAGGGCTGCAAAGCTAGGTCAGCACGGTAAATTTGACAGCCTATGGGAGGGTCCCTTTAAAGTGATTCGGTGCAAAGAACACAACGCTTTTGAGCTGGAGAATATGGAACAGGAACCGTTAGGAATCCCGATCAATGGGATTCATCTTAAGTTGTTCCATTAGGCATTAAGCTCTACCTTGTACATATGTAAATATCGCTTTTATTTTTATTTCTATTTTTTTGGCTGGTCTTTTTCTAAATTAGTTGTTGTTCTGTGAAATTAACTCATTATTATTGGCGGGTGAAACACCAGAGTTGCTTTACATAAAACACACTCATGTACGGAGAAATAGCATATGAAAGTTGTAAACCCAGAAAACTTAAATGAAGTCTAATAAAAAAGAAAGAGCATGAATTTTCTTTAAAACGATAGATATCTATTTATATATGTTCTTTTCATTACAAAAATGGTTGGGAAGTCGTATTTCAAAATTTATAGGTATATTGAGCTATTATATATATAATAGCCTTCTTCAGGCTTATATATAGCTAGGGTCAGGTAGTTTGAGGAGCAGGCAGGGTGGTACATTTTGAGCAATAGGCAAAAGGGTTGTTTATCCGAAGGCATGGCTGGCGGCAATTGACGCATTCACTGTAGCGTCCACTTCTTCCTCGTCCACGGGTTCCTCGGCAACACTGGCAGCATCATTTGGCACAACTGTCATTGGTGGTGGAAACACCAGGTTCCTAAAGTCAGTATACCAGTCTACGTCGTAGAAAGGTATCACATTGTAGCTGTGAAACAGGAAGTGTAGGGCCTGAGTAACCCTCTGCTAGTGCTGGTCACGGTTCTACAGGCGGAATCCGCTGAGGAATGGCAGCCAAATGACGACAACTTCTTCCTCAATAAAGCAACACAGGTCACTAGCTGATGGCAGACCTACCCCATAGGCAGCGTGTGCAATGACCTCATCGAGACCATTCAGGTATTTTTTTGGGAAGATTTCTTTAACCAGCTTCAAGATCAGTGGTCGGGGAATGCAAATGTCCAGCATGGATGCTACAATGTTGGAGCATACGTTGATATTCACCTGATACTTATCCTCATATTCTATGAAATATTTGCCTAAAACCCACTTTATGGCTACCAAAACCAGAGAATGCTTGTTCTTCATCATCCTTTTCAGTCTCCTAGTTGAAATCTCCCCTAGGAATGTCGTCTATGACTTATATGAGGTCAAGCGAACTGGGGTATCCATTGCTCTAACACTATCCCTAGGCTTCTGAGCTAATGTCGAATTTATTTACCACCTTACCTATGAAAAGACTTGCTTAAGGCTCTGCTACTGACCTATCACTTCTCAAATGCTAAGTATATTTTGCTCACTATTTACTAGCCTATATTTATAGAAAAATTGACAAGACACATGCCAATCCGCTTCGAAAAAATGTGATATTATGGTAGTTGCTTTCTTGAAAGGCGAGCCTACGTTTGTTCACATTTTTGGGCTAGTAACATCCATGATAGCACGACTCAATGCGTGCTTAAATAAATGGAGCTGATTAATTAGCTTTAAAAAGGTGGCGCTTGTTGGCAGTGAGACATATGGCCGTAGGCTATTGTGTCATCTCTCAAGCACGTCCCAGAGCCCAAGGCAATATTCATATCTTTTCAGGCCGTGATCGTCTACTTGGCGTAATCATTTCGGCCTGGATATTAATTGCCAGCGCATGCTAACGCAGGGTTAGCAGGCCAATTATCGGCTCAAATTCCAAAGAGATCAGGGCGTATCACACAATCGCCCAAATGCAATAATGAACTCCGGCTGCCTCAAAATAGTAATTAGTTCATTTTGCACAATTTGCAAGATTAACGATACATGCTGAATTAAATGCAAAAGGCTTGCTTTCGCCTACCACCTTGGGAAAGGTTGCTATTATTGTAAGAAAAGGCTTAATATTTCAAAGTCTTTTTACAAACGCCAAGGATAAGTGCAGAATTATTTTCTGTCTATCTATCTAGAGTCGAGCATAGTCGCAGTCAACTAGAAGCTTACAAAAATCTTCAGAGAAGGAAAATGTCAGAATCTTCAACTTAGCCAATATAGGAGGAAATTAGCCAGGAGCTATTCACAGCTATTCGTTCTTCAGTAGAAGTATATGTCTATGTGGATATGGCGTACGCTATGCCTGGTATACCCCGAAGGACAAGGAGAGCCCACACAAAAGAGCTGAATAGACCCATGAAATGGAGAAACCAGAAAAAAGTTGAGAAAAAATGGGACAATATCTACGACCCAATGCTAGCAAAGAATCCTAAGTCACTCAGAGAGGTAGCTTGTGCAAGGTTATTGGCAACAAAGGTAGACCAACCTACGACGAGTAGAGTTTGGTACAGCGGTCTTCCTCAATACATGATCCCACTGGTCCACTATTGCTGAGAAGTGATTGATGCTACTATTCAGCACTGTAATCCTGATACCCACTACATTGAAGGCTGCAACTTAAGGGTGCATATCACTCTGGAGGCCATCTGACACATGTTATGTATCCCTGATCCAAGTAAGAGGAAGGAGAATATCGAGACCTTTCGCCCAAGCAAAGGAGAGAAAATATAGAGGAAGATGAAAACTAGCTCAAAGTTCTTATTAGAGGAGACTGGTAAGAAAGGCATCTCAACCGCTAAAGCGCCAAGTATTCTGTTGTCGCGTGGTGCATTTCGTGATGATCTCCATGACACCATGTCCATGCTGGCCTTTGTATGTGGCCGAGACTCTGATGAGAAGATAAAGGCCTTTCAACTGGGACCGACAATGCAATTTCGCAAGCAACATGAACTCTTCTGGAATGATTTTGCTGAGTTTATAATTGAAAAAATGAAATAGCAAATTGAGGATTATTAGGAGGAGAAAAAGTTTAGGTTTGTTTCCTTCTTCGTCCACATGTTTCTGCATCAGAACCTAGATTTCTTCACTCAATTTTTTTCGCTATCAATTTTTGATGAGAAAAATAAAAGGAAGCTGGTGTCCATATGGACACCATTCCTTTCCGCATCATACGATTATTATGCATTTGCAGACTATTTTATAGCCCCGGTCTTGAATGATTTGATTGGAGAGGGTGATATTATGATCCGGCTCGATAGAGAGTAGGTTGGATTTATGTAGAGCTTCACCCCTGCTTGTGATTGGTTCTTGAGAAAGGATTTTACAATCCTTTGAATGCGGGGTTTTACTGGCAAACCTTTCCTACTCCCAACCTGCGTCACGGATAGAGTGCTCGCACTGGAAATGTTCTGATAGGTTTGTATCATTGATTTTACTTTCTACAGCAATGAAAGAGTAAAAAAGAAGGGATTCTTCACTTGTCCGAAGAATTTCAAGTCGGTAACTCTACTGAAAAAATAATCGCACGAGTTGCTAGAGGATAAGTTGGCACATCTAGGGTTGGTACTGGTAAATGATAAGTGGGAATACAACCCTTTCAATGACTTGCTGGAGCCACATATGAGAGTTACCCATGTTTTCCGACCATACTGGGAGAAGCGGCGTAACCCTCGAACGGACAAAGATAAGGATTTTGTTGAATTGGCGCAAATCCCTACACCGGACACTAGAGGCCCATGGCACAAGTTCTACTTTCTTGTGGTTGTGGCCCAGGATAATGTCCCTATGGAGCGTGACATGGACAACAGGTTAAAGAAGGATGAAGAATGGAGTGAGGAGAAAATAAAGGCTTTCTGGAAATATCGCTTGGAAATTGCACAATTAGATGTTCCTTACAATCAACTAAGGGATGACGAAAAATTTAAAAGGTGGTGGAATGAAGGCCATCCCAGCCCAAGCTTTAGTATTAATAAGAGTGAAGAGGAGGAGGAATCTGAAGAACAGGAAGAGGAAGCAGCGACATCAGCTTCCTTTGTGTAAAAAGAGAAGGTCTACGAGCAGCCCGCCTATGTGGCCAAGAACATACGCTTTAATATATCAAAAGGCTCGCATACACTCACTTGGGCTTCTAAACCAGCGAGGCTATCACTTCAGTAGGAGATGACTGCCGAAGCTAGGGAGGCTCCGCCCGTGAAACAACAGCGCACACAGAATATTATCGGGGAGGGTTTGCAAGAACCCATCGAAGGAGTACTCGCTGCTACTTAGGAGCCGGAGGTTACGACGGAGTGTCCGACGCGTCTGGAGATGCCAACAATCGGTCAACAGGTACAATTCGCTCTTTCTTCTCTTGCATCTCATTCTTTAGTATCTGCCCCTGCCCCATTGCCGATTGGCCCTCTACCTTTTTCTTTTGGTTTGACTTATTCGGTTGGATTCGCCCAGTTTTCGCAGGCCCACCCGCTTGTAATTACTCCTCCGAGTATGCTCATGCCTGCCGCTGCTGCTCAGACTTTCCTTACCTCGCTTTCAGAAGGTGTTCACCCTGTTGGTGCCCATTATTTTTCCGCTATGCTTACAGATCCTCTTCCATTACAACAAGCTGACACCCCATTAGCAACTCCCCTTACCCGACCAATGAGCCTTACGGCTGATTCCCCGATTCAGCCACTACAACTGCCTAGCCCTATTATTAGTTCTTAAACCAAACTATGGAACGTGTCGCACTTCTCTCCGCAAACAGTCACTCTCTAGAAGAAGCAGATGCCTGCGCCTATGAAGGTTACCTACCCCTATGCCTTGCCTTCCAGTGCTCCTTTCGCAGGTGGACTGGTTTCATCACCAGCCGAATTCATAGCATAGATAGATTGCGGAAGGGAGGCACGTGTGAATAGAATGAGGAAACGCAAGGCAAAAGATGACAGTGGTCTCGCCGAGCCAAGAGTACAAGTAATGTATGATGAGGCCCAACAATAATTGAAGTTCGCAACCATGTATCCAAGGGTAAGCAAGCCTCAGGGAGAAATGCAACCAAAGACTATGAGATATATGTGGTTGGACTTGACATGAAGGTAGCCTGACCATAAGATAAGGTTAAAATCATGGAGGAAATGCAACGGATAGTCACTTCCAACTTCCTCAAAATCGGTCGCCAGCTAAAGAAGAAAGATGAGCAACTCAAGGCAGCCAGGGAAAGGGTGAGTTTTCTGGAAAGGAAGGAGAAATTCTTAGAGGCAGATATCGCCCACATGACTGAAAGGGCGCTGGTAGTAGAGGATGAAAGGAACAAGCTTCAAGGAGAAATTGCGAAGACCCAGGTTGTTGACCCAAGCATAATAAAAGAGCTACAAAATAAGAACCAAGAAGTGCAACAAAACCTACATCTAAAAGATGAAGAGCTTGAGCACCTCCGCCTTGAGCATAGTCAGGGGATGACACAAAATGATGAAGAGTTAGAACGCCAATAGGCTCAATATGAGCAAAGAATACAAGAGAAAGAGGCTGAATTTAAAGGCCTAAAAGCTCAACTAGAGGAAGAGCTCTGAGAGACAAAGACTTCTCTAGATGAGCAATCAGCAAATCACTCTCAAGCTGAGCAGAACTGGAATAAAGAAATGAGCAACTATGCGGAGCAGGTGGCGTCCGAGAAAAGGAAAAAGGCAGAATTAGCTGAGGCCCTTATTTCAAGAGACGTGGAGATTACTTCGCTTAAAGCCTCTTTATTGCCTTCCCCTGCAAAACCTGTTATCATTCTGCTGGTTAGGCAATTATACATTTCTCACTAGGAGAAAATCAAAACTTTTTGCCTAACACTGCAGCCTACCCTCTGATTTATCGATAAAGCATCAAGGCTCAATCAAGAGGCCCATGATACAATTGAGCAGTTCCGACGATTTATCTTAGAGAAGGTTCCCGAGGCGAAAGACTTGCTCAACAAGCTATACTCCGTCTATGATGAAATCTTTGCCGGAGTGGGTATTGAAGATCAGAACGCTGCTACTCAAACGACAAACAAATTCATTCATTGCCACTCCGCTTTCCAGTGCACTAAGGTAGCCGCAACTTTTCTAAGTAAGACACTAGATGGCATACGGGGAAGTTTCTCTGAGTTAGGCAAGATGGGGCTGCCGTCCTCGTTCCTCGAGGATGGCTCTATTGCCATGACTGCATAGATTACAAAAATTATTGAGAAAGAAAATGACCTGGAGGCTTTCAGGGAGTTCTGCCATTCCCCAACGGCAGCAGACATTGAGGCAGTCATTCATCCGCTCTCACAATTGCTATTTCATTTACAAGCAGGGGCCGGTCTACCTGATGTGCTGCCTCACAAAGAAGTTATTGATCTACGTGGAGCAAAGAAAAATTTGCACAGCATAGCAAAGCTGTCCGAAAATGAATGGTCGCCCTTGCAGGCGGCTCTTTCCAAACTCTAACTCTATTAGCCCTATGGATAAGGCTTTGGTTTGCAACACCAGAGAAATTTTTGGGTTCTCCATTTTTTATTCGAAATGCCCCTGATAGTCGCCAGAAACTGTTAAAATAAATATTTGAGCAGCTCCCTTCGGGTTTCTTTTTATATTGTGTGTGTGCCGGCCTGTGCATCGCTGAGTTTATTCGACTTTCTATCAAGTTTTTGATTTGCCACTTTGCGCATCTACTCTTCGCAGCTTCGGGTATTGACTTTCCTTTCGGTTCCTGGGAAGCTCTGCTAGGCTCCCACATGTCGCGGTTATAGGCTACTTTTGTTGCTTGCTTTCTTGAGGCCTCGTCGGGCTATGAAATGCTTGTGCAAATTTTTTCATTCTTAAAAGGTGTTGGCGGGCCCCACATTTTGCTAGGTGGCAATCATTCGTAAATCTTTCAACGCAGTGAGGAAATAAGCAGCCGTGGGCAGCAAAATGCTGCCACACATTTTTCATGCCCGGTTGATGTAGCGTTCCCTCCACTGCGATAAGGATCTCAACCCATTTGATGCGTGTTGCATTTTCGCAAATCCTCGATAGCGATGGGAGAAGGTTTCATGTGGGCAGTGAAAGGTTGCCACTTTCCTAAATGCTGATCTATTATGCGGTCAATGGGCCAGATGAACTAAATAACACTATTGGTTGCTGTTGGTCATAATCATTCATGGCGATGGACAACATTTATCTGCTCGAGCCTTGCTGGGACCACCGCCATCATTGCAAAAGATGCACCTATACCTAGGGCAACTAGATGTTGTGTTCCGGCTCGATGCCATTGTAATGGCCTTGGGAATCTTCTAATTTAGGCATCATTGCAAAGGATTGGGAGATCTTTTTTGTTGCTGTTCTCCGAAGCGGTGGGAGGTTTTTTCCTGCTATATATACTCTCTCTCTTAATGAGAAAGGGTCTGAAATTTTGGGAAAAACACGCTGATTTTAGCAAAAGACACCAGGCCTCTATTACTGTTTTATTTAAATTGCAAAACTTTCAAACTGTTCCAATTGTTCCGCCTTTCTATTTTTTATGCTTTGATTAAACTGTGAACTGTGCTCTATACTGTCTTGACTTTTTCTTTAGTGACCTTCTATATATGTTGAATACAAATTTGCTCACCTAAATCATGTCTAATGACTCTTCTTAGTAGTGAGAATGTATGCAACATTATTTTATGTCAATAAATGAATTGTCTATGATATAATCTTAAGTCTCTGATGTTTTAGAATGCAACAATGCCATTCAGGCCCCTAAATCTATGATTTATCGTGCCCATCAGCAGATCTTGGCGCATCGCCTTAGGTTAGACTTTGTTTTATTATATCCGCTTCCTTTTCCCTTTCCAAAACCCATTATAGAAGAAGCCAACTTCTTTAAAATTTTGGAGGTCACTCAGTTTAGCGCAAAAGGTCCCCCTTAAACTGAGTTTCCCATAAGACACTATTACCTCGTCAATTTTTGGCGTTAACAGTAACTTTCAAATTAATTTATTTTCCATCTCATAATATTATGATATCTTTAATAATGTGTTCATTGCAATTCAAGACATTGAAAGAGTTGAAAATTTAGCAAAAAAAGTATTGTATTGCAACTATAAAGAAAATTAAATATTTTTTAATTTTTGTTATAATGATTGTGTTTAAAATCAATCAACACAAAAATACATTAATAGTATTTCCAAAATTATTAAATAAGAAAAAATAATTAAAGACTATAGAATTGTAGGAAGATTTTTAAATTATATATGAGAATTGACAAACTAAGAAAATAAATTGCATCCAATTGATGTATTTGTATTATTGCCTAATAAATAGTGATAAGAAATGTATACTTAGTCAATTTCTCCATTTCATATATTGAATTCAAATTTACCTACTTGGACTGCCCAAGATAGTAAATCTATTTTGAGTTGTAAATTTGAAATCTTTTATTAGAAGAAAAGGCTTGCTGAGATGAATTAAGTGGCAAGATAACACGAGCAAAGTAGAAATTACATTTTCTTGGGTATATGTAGTTCTTTAAATACTCTTATTGAAGTTGTAGTACTGTGAAAGTCATATTTCAAGGTCCTCAGAAAATAAATAATCTTTGTATACCATACACATACATTGAGATAATCCTATAACATAACCTCTAAATATTTTGTGGTGAATAATATCCTTGGGGTTCACTAAACCACATATAATTTTCTTTCTTCAAAGATAAAGATGATGTAATCCTTATTTGTGCATAAATATTCATACTTCTAAACATTGAGGTTTGGGTGTGAGAAAAAGCCTCTCAAACTAAAGAAAAAAGAGAGGATTTTAAACATTAAAAAGTAATAGAAAGTACTACAAAATAAAAATCCTACCATTAAAGGAGCCTAAAATTTAGGATTTAAAAGTTACCCTTGCTAGTAGAACTATTTTTGAAAAGAAATGGAATTAATAATGTAAAAAGAGAAGAGCTACTAATTATGTTTCTAAATCTACAATATAATAATAAGCAAAAATATATTATTGAGTTACTTGAAAAGTCAAGTGAGAAGATTTTTCAAGATTTTGTTCAATAAATTTTAATGAAAAATCAATCACATTTTTTTAATTAAATGAATATTGAATATGTGTCGAGGCATATTTCAATGTATAGATTTGCATAGATTTATAGTTGTATGTCTTTCATGACATTGAATACCTTTTTATAGAAGGAATGCATATTTTTATTAATGTCTAATATTATAAAGAAAAAAATTATCACTACCAAGGATTTTATAAATGTTCTTCTAATATAGAAAGTGTACTAAATTTTTATTAAAAGTTTTTAATTGTAACAAGAATTAATTTTCACATTAATATATCATGATGAATCATAATATTATGAGGTATAAAAGAGTATTCAATATCATTCAAGACATTAATGCAATTGAATTTAAGCAAAAAAAATTAATACACTACATCCAACGAGAAAATCTATACATACAATTTAGAGAGGTTTGTAAATTGAAATAGACAAATAATTCATAAGTGTTTTATTGTAGACAAAAGTAACTTTCAAATTAATTTATTTTTTCATCTTATAATATTATGATATCTATAATAGAGTATTCAGTGCAATTCAAGGCATTAAAAGAGTTGAAAAAATATTAAAAAAATAATAATGTATTGTAATTTTGAAGAATTTTTTTTTTTTTTTGTTACAATGATTGTTATATATTTTTTATTTGTGTTTCAATGCTTATCTTTAAAATCAATGACACAAAACTATGTGAATAGTATTTCCAAGATTATTAAATAGGAGAACTTAATTAAACATTAAATAGAATTGTTGGACAACTTTTAAAATTCTATATGATAATTGACAAATCAAAAAAAGAAATTCCATTCTATCGATGTTATAGTATTCTTGCCCCAACATATACTAATAAGAAATGTATTCTACTGGGATGGCTGACCTCCTGAGAAGACCTAGTGTTTCACCCTTGTGAACATCACCTAGGTGCAATGAGTGCTAAGTGGACCATTTATTATCATGAGAGATGGGTTCTTGTGAACCACTACTCATTAAACATGGGTCAATGAGTTTGATTTGTAAAACTGCACGGCTGAATCCTAATAGTGATATCACAATTTGACACACTGTAAAATACCTCCTACTTATCAATGTATTCTTATTAATAACATTTTGTTTCCACAATCCATGATACCCTTCATGGGAGGGAATTGCATTTCAAATCAAGGCACCTAGAAAACTCTCTCTATCTGCTTTTCATCCTGATGATGGATCATGGAGTATGATCCGAAACGTTGATCCAAAAATTCGCATAGTTTTTCCCAGAAATTCTACATACTAATGTATTCTTAGTCAATTTCTCCATTACAAAATGAAGGCGCTTGATTTAAGAGTCATTGTAGACACCTAAATAATATCGAGATCAAATTTTCTAAAATATTAAAAAATTAAAAATTAATGTGAGGGTCACATCAAGTAGGGCTCTCTTTCCCTTAATTTATGCTTTTGGTCTGGTCATTCACCAACTTGAACATTTAAAAAGCATCCAATCAGGTTTTTGTTTCAACCTCCTATTTAAAAGTGAAGCAACAAAAGATCTTCTCAACGCCCACAAGACTGGTACCGACTGGCCATAAACCAATTGAATCCATTTGAGCCACGTGTCGCATACGACTGAAAAGGCCGTAGCACCCTCTCGAAAGAAGGAATAGACAGCTTTACAGCTCATTTTGACGTGGATTTATAAGAATAGATAAGCTCTGCCACGTGTCATTCCGTATCTCAGACACGACAATCAATGTTTCCCATGTTTACGTCTATTCTAAATTTGTAAGCAGTCTTAGACGGCAAGTTGGACGTTTATTAACGTGACGTCTTCCGTTGAGTAGGTATATTCTGTCGCATCTTTATTCAATGAAGGCGGCGTTTACTGTCCTTTGAAATTCACGTACGTTAGGCATTTACTGTGTGTGCCACATGTAATAGCACACCGTTTCTGTCGTAAACGGCCGTTAGGGTTTCCGTCTTGGCAGCTGTTTATCTATTATTTGTATGCACATTGCTCATTAAGCTCTACTTTCTTGATTAAAGATTTACACTTGAAAAAAATAAAAATTCTTTTGTACTTTTGTAAGATCATTCAAAAATCATCCAATAAAATATGCCTAGTATATATATTATGTATAATTTTAATTTTTAGCTTTTAATAATGCAACCTACCCATTTCAAGGAAGGATTATTACTCGAATAACTATTTATGATTTGGTAAATACAAATCCAATTACCAGTAAGTGCATATGGGGAAACATGATGCCCTCCAATGTAATAGGGTGATATGACAATGAAGGCACAATATGATCACATGAGATGTAAGCAATAAACATAGATACATAAAAGTAATCTAAGGATGATCTAATAAGACTCAAAAATAACAAGATAGTAAAAATGTGTAATCCAAATATAATAAAAAGTCATAACTATAAGCATCAAGTAAACACAATGGAATGTACATAAAACAAGAACTAAAATCATGAAAGTATGAAAAACATAAGTAAATATTCATGATAAAATACAAGTGACAATCATAAAAGCAGGAAACAACCAAATACAGAAAAACCAATATGGTAGAGATGAGCAAACACAAAGATAAGACATATAAGAATAATAAAGAAGATGGGAACAAGTAAAATCAGCCATATAAAAAGACAAACAAATATGAATATTTAACTCGGAACAAACCATATATAAGAAAAGAAATACAAACTATATTGATACATGGACTATATATATATATATATATATATTTATTTATTTGCAAATTGCAATAGAAATTTATGAATGAGAGGGTGCATCTTGATCTCCTATACTTTTTATGTAGCTAGAAGAAGAATAAAATGTTTTCAAAAGTAGTTATCTTATACGGCAAGTTGCACATTATTTAACACTAAAATATACGTTAAATTTGAGTGGTCACCGTGACTCTTCCGTTGCTAGGTATATTCTGCCATGGATATGGAGGCGCTGAAGAGCCACTTCTCTTAGAACACGTGTCTCATTTTCTTTCAATTAAGAGGGGCGTTCTATCACCTTTGAAACGTTGACACGTAGGATAAGAATTGACTGTTTTAGGCCACGAATTGACCGTTGATGTTTTTAATGTTTTTATAAAACAAAAAAATTCTTACTCCAAGGATTCTATAAATGTTCTTCTAATTTAGAAAGTGAATACTAAAATTTTATAAGAAGAAATATATTTCAAAAGTTTTTCATTGTATTGAGAATTAATTTTCACATTAATATATTATGTCAACTTATAATATTATGAGGTATACAACATATTCAACATGTCATTTAAGACGTTAATACAATTTAAATTTAAACAAGAAAATTTAATACGCTATAAAATTAACAAGAAAAATTATTCATAGATTTTAGAGAAGTATGTAAATTGAAATAGACAAAATAATTCAAAAGTATTTGTTTTATTGTAGACAAAAGTAACTTTCAAATTTTTTTTTTTTCCATCTCATAGTATTATGATATCTATAATAGAGTGTTCATGCAATTCAATACATTAAAAGAGTTGAAAATTTAGAAAAAAAATAATGTTATTGTAATTTTAGAAAAAATAAACATTTTTTTTGTTACAATGATTGTGTTTAAAATTAATTGATACAAAAATACATGAATAGTATTTCCAAAATTATTAAAGACAATAGAATTGTTGGATGATTTTTTGAATTCTATATGATATTTGACAAACCAAGTAAAAAAATTGTATTCAACCGATGTATTAGTATTCTTGCCTAACAGATGCTAATAAGAACTGTGTACTTAGTAAATTTCTCCATTACGTACATTGAATTCAAATTTACCTACTTGGACTACCTAAGATAGTAAATTAATTTTGAGTTGTAAACTTAAAATCTACTATCAAGTAAGAAGGCTTACTAAGATGAATTAGGTGGCAAGATAACATGAGCAAAGTGGAAATTACATTTACTTGAATATGTGTAGTTCTCTAGATATTCTTATTGAAGCTGTATTTCATTAATTTGCATGTTGTTTATGAAAAAAAATCAAATTGATATGCTTAGAAAAATATTAAATTTATACTTTGTATCAAAAGATCACATATTATGTTCATAGTTGCTTAATTTTTCTAAAGAAATTGTAGGGTGCATAATGAAGAGTAAAACTAAAACAATCAAAATTGTATACTTAAATCTTTTTACTGATTATATTTAAGAGAATAATATCTTACAAATGGTATATGTTGGTACTCAAATCTACTATCAACTTGAGTCATAAAGGGTTGCCAGGCCTTATGGTTAGATTCAAGGAGAGATTTGGCCAATGAATGAGAGGTTGAATTAAAACCCCTTCTCTCCTCTACACTTCAGGCTATGTTAAACTTGGGAGGGTGATCCCAACAATGTGCTTTCAGATACTTGTGTGCTCGTATCAAACACAAAGTAAACAAATAATTCTCCTTTAAATGCTTAATAAACACAATATTGTAAAGGTTTGGCTAACCTTCATAGCAATTTCTGAATTAAACATGAGAGATATGATTAATTAAATTCCACACACCCGCAACAAGATTGATAAGTAAATTTTGATTTAAAATATAGTTGCTCACAATTTCAGGAAACTGTAACATTAAAAACCAATAGGTCTAATCCTAGGGTGTAGTCACCTAAACTGTGAAGTTTAAAACTCATTACAACATTCACTCTGTCATAATTATGCCTATCATATGATGCATTCCAAAATTGATACTATAAACCAAACTAGACATACTTTCTCCATCCAAGCATACAGTTACACAAACCTTTGTTTATGTTCATAAAATTTAATTCATTTTTTGAATGAAAGTAATAACACAAAACAAACATTCATGAAAAAACCAAAAGACAAATAACATAAACTCTTGATTTATTTTATTCATAATCTATGCAATGTGTACAATGGAGACAACTAACTCAGAATATATGATTATTTACATGCAAGTGTAACATTGATGTGAATAAGTTCTTCATTACATGACTCAAACAACTTCAAAAACCTAAAACCAAACACTATACATTTCAGACCCTGTTACAAAATATGCTTTCCTATGAGACATAAAAGAATGAACAACCCCCCTTCTGAAAACAAAAAATATGCACTTAAGGAAAATGAAAAACCCTAAATGGAGATCCCCTATAGACATCTGACAACATTCAACTCCATAGATCAATAACTGCCTCTACTTGTAGAATCCTGATCTTCCCTTTGATTTTTGCTTCATGCTTGACTTGCCCTTTGATTCATGCATCTTGTGCTTGCCTTGAAACAAAAAAATATTCCCAAGCCATCATTATTATGCCCTGTAGTTGAAAATGTCCTTTCTTGCAAAAGATTTCACCTCCTCTCTATCTGTTGTTAAAAAAACCCTTGCATATGTTCATTTACCCTTTTATTTGTAACTCTAAGCCTCTATTTTCATGGTGAAATAATTTCACACTATCAGAATTTTCATTAACCCTTAGCAGGGTATTCTATAAAATAAAATTTTTATATGTGCATATTACTTTTGCATTTAACTTTCCTTTCATTTTACACTTATAAATTATTTGTTTCAAACAGTGAATACTTTAACTCACTTTATCAAGCTATTTAAAAAGCATTACTTGTGCATATGCTTTTAATTTCCAACAAAGAGAATCTTTTGCTGTTACATAGTGAGCATTTAAATTCACCTCTACAACCATTTTTCCATCAAAAGTTTCAAATTAAAATAATTCTACAAAGCCATCTCTAGGCCCACTAAATCATTTACTCAAACATTGTGCAAGCACTTATCGCTCACCACCGCACATCTCCAATTTTGTGGGAGAAATAAAAAAACTTATCAACGATGAGGAAATTTTATTCTATCGGGCAATAAAATAATTTACCTAAGCCTTTATATCTTAATTCTCCAGCAAAGAAACTTTTGATTCTAATTTGAAAAGGCTTTGATTTATTCAGGCAATAAAATTTCATTTTCTCGTGTATTTCACATTCTCATTTACCTTAATTACTTCTCCACATTTAAAAGAAAACTCTTGAATATTTTCCATTGGACAAAATTCATGGGCCCACCATCTCATTTACTCCAACACATACCCAACAATCCTCATCGCATATCGTCAAAAGAATGAGAAAATGAATTATTAAATAGCAATAAGACATGAAGATAACATGATATTGTCCATTACTAATCAAATGAGGGAAAAGAGAATGGAATAGCGATGAGCGATATGAACTCACAACATCATGTATCACCATTTCAAAGAGAGAAAGGAAAGAGGAAACAACAATGCTCGTTGAAGAGAACATGGTTTCGCCCATCGCCAATCAAACATGGAAAAGAAGAATCAAATCAAAGATATGCGACATGAGCATAAAATTCCCTAGTTTTTCTTTGCGTTCTGCACCTTCCATGGACGCTGACAGTATCAAGCAACTATTTACAACTGTAATCAACATGCAACTTTTTCTTCTCTTCATCAAAACCTTGTGTGCACAAGTTTGTCTCGAGCCATTGCTAGCCGCACATACATAAGGCATTCATTTATTCTACCACAACTAGGTGAACTTCTTCAGCAATGTGCTCATGCCTCCTTTGCATTAAAGTTGAAGACCCCCCCGTTCACTGTCATTTTTAGTCTTAGGTTTCTTTCTCGCTATTGGTTTGACCACCACTTGACAAACTCTTCAAAACTTTTTCTAGTCTACACCAACACCCCAACCCCTTTCAAGATTCCTTGACCTCGTTCCTCATCAACTTTTTGTTTTATTTCATCATGATCAGCTGCTCCTTGGATATTTGTTGCACCCAATAAACGCTTGCAACTATTAATAGGTAAGTATATCATCCATATTTAAACCCTGTGTATGCGGGCTTGTCATGGCCGGCAATGGTCGAGCTCACAAAGAGCACTTAGTGGTATATTTATGCTTTTGAAGTGTTCAAACTAAAAGCTCCAACCTTGCAACCCAACACCAAAGCATAGCATGCAGCTTGAAAGCGCCCAAAGCTCTGCTCTTCATAGTGCTCTGTATAGTCTTGCCATAGTTTTGTTCATAATGCACTTGGGCCAAATGCAATAGAATTAGGGATTCATCAGCCAAATAGAATGTCCCCAAACAATTTTGATACTTTTTTATTGCATGCGCAAACTGTTTCCATGCGCAAAGTAGATAAGTGCTAGATTTTCCACCGCATACTAAGCATCAAACAAAGATGCTTTCAACAGCAGCATTGCATACCCATGTAAGAAATTCCTTTGAAATATCAAACATCAAACAAACTCTTTTCTTGTTGGCACTATGGCTACCTCAATTTGCAGCATATTCCCTAATAATGTTCTTTACAATCTTGCCACAGTTCTACTCTAGTATGATGTTTGAGCCTCATATAGTAAGATTAGGGTTTCAATGGCAATATAAAATTGTTCAAGCAATTTCGACAAATTTTCATTGCGAGCTCAAATTTGTTCTTGCACACAATAAACATGTGCAAGCCTTACACACAAACTAGGCATTAAATAAATGCCGCCAGTAGCATCTCCATGTGCCTTTGTAAAAATTCATTTTGCCATATTAAAATGACCTTCAAACACAATAGTTGCTCCTTTGCAAAATAAAACATTTCCTTCAGACAGTGTCCTGTTAAATTCAAAATCCCCTACAAAATGATCTTTTCTGTCTCGGTGGCAGTGAGTTTATTTTCTTGGAATATTCTAGAGATGTCACTTCCATTAATATCCATGTTAAGAAAAAAACACATCAAAGCTTGCTTAACTGTGCTTGAATCTATGAAGGGGCCATTTGTATTAGTTTCATCATGTTGCACTAACTTTGGCTTGTAAGTTTCTATAGACTTGTTCATTTTATCAACTTGCATCTTGATAATAAGAGTTTCCCTAGGACTTCATCTCTTCAGAACTACCCGAATTGTCATCAACATTTTCCCCTAATATGCAACCATTGCACTCGACCATTGGCGCTATAGTTTTACAAGCATCTCCATCATACTTAACTACCATAACATGTATAAAATATTTGCTTTCATTGTCATGCAGCTTTTCAAACAACCTAACATGATCAAATAGTGTTGACTTTATCCTATGGTATCTCAAGTGAAACAACACCTTCATCTAGTTGATAAAAGAGTTACATACCCCTTTGTAAAAAGGAATACACATATAGATTTGGTTTCATTCCAAATAACTACATCCTTTTAAAAGTGGTCTTAGTATGCACATAGAAATGATTATCCTTTGGAATTCCATTAACACCTACAAAACATGACCTATAGTTTTCGTAAGTGACTAGAAGAATGGTCTCTATGGTGCACGTACCCTTAGTCTTCGAAAGCTTGATTGCATTTTATGGACCCATATAGAGACAAATGAACTTGGTGCAACAATACAATTAATATTTCCAAATGCTTTTGAGTTCTAATCTTTTGAAACTAAATTCACAATGGATTCAAGGCTGGCACCCTTTGCAAACCTCTAATCATAGGTATCATAAAGATTAGGATCTAGTTTCCCTGTTGCATTTAAAATCTCACCCAAGAATTCTTGAGCCCCCCTTACATTTGTCACATTTGAAAAGTCTTACTGTCCTTAAGCTCTCCTACCTATTCACCATTGAAAAGATAGTGAACACATTTGATTGACAAACACTAGGCACTCCATTCTCCAAAATCTCCAACATTGAATTTAAACACAGAGTGCATCAAAGCATAAGAAATTGTAGAGGGAGAATGGAATAGTGAGTCATCCCTTGTAAAATGTGGTCCAATATTACAACATTAGTGATTGTGTCTCCCTTACCAACATTGAAACACTTACAACTCATAACTATGCAAAGCATGTTGGGTCTCCATGTGGGCTTGGCTATTTTTTTTTAAACTAGTTTTCATGCTCAATTGACTTGGAATTTCTTTTGAATGCATCTTGAGGTGAAAAAATAAAATGGGAAATGATCTGAATCCATTTTTTGGCACCTTGTACAATAGTCAAAATAGGCCAAGTGGCCTCTGGAGTCACCCTGGAAAATTCATTGAAAATGACCTCTTAGAGCTATGAAAACGCACAAGAATTCACACATTTGACCCAAGAATGTAGTGCAACAAACTTCTTGGAAAAAAATATCTTGAGGTGCAAGATATTAAATGCCAAAGTGGCCTACTCAGACATTTCTGCAATTTCACATGTCAAAAGCCAATTCGAGCACACTAAGTCACCTCCTTGAAATATTGTCAAATCACATTCTGGGAAACTGCCATGGACACACTAAATCATGTAGGTTCATTGAGCATGTGTGCAAGAGGGCTTTCCTTCAATCATCATTCTTCACAAGATATTAGGGGTCAAAGTTGACCACCTTGAAACATGTTGAAAGTACAAATGTAAAATCAGAACAAACTGCATTTGCTTTTGATCTATAAAACATATTAAATCATATCTTGAGCCTCTTAAACTAGACCAGAGAGCATATTAATGTGAGGGGAATGTAATTAATCAACTTTTTTTTCATGACGACATCCAGTTGCAAAATATCAACTCGAACACGAGGCCACTTCGCAGAACTGAGAGTTAACAAACAATAAAACAATCCAAGAACCCTCAAACTTTTCTTTTCAAAACTCATCATGGGGGCTTGAAATATGACACACATGTTCACATATGCCACATGAGTATGCCTATGAAAATTTTTGACATGAAAATCAATTGGCTCCGATTTATGACCCTCCAAAGTAGGTCATTGGAGTAGATTTTTTAGGTACATTTTTGAGTGTGCAAATCAACTTTTTACATCATGGGCACTCAAAATTTAAATTTTTTGAAGGTTCCATTAGTGGCTCAGATTGTGGATGCATGCCCCTTGTGGGCATGGCGAGATTCCAAATCTCTAGGGAGTAGACCAAGTGCTAGAACCATTGGGTGACTAAGTCTATAAATTTTAAACCATATTTGATGGCCCCAGACCACCAAATGAAAAGAACCCATGTTTTCCTATTTCAAACACTAGTCTATTGAAGGAACTTATTTCCGTCAACCCCCATTTACCTCTGCCATACCACTACAACACTAGTGACTTCATTTCTGCCAAAGCAAGTGTTAGGCCCCTTCTGAACAAGTGAGAATCTTCCTGATTACAAACATTGCCACTAGCATCTCTCACAATTTTTTTGAGCATACCATTGCTAATGTCATCTTTGTCATTCTACATTATATAATCATGCATAAATTGAAAACTTTCATCATCACATGACACATATGTGCTATATTCATTACATGAAACATATTCATACTAAAAATAAAACTCCTTGATCTTTATCTTATTGTCATGCTTCATCAAAATTCCTCCCAACTAAATTGGAAACTGAAAGCATTCATACTCTTCCAGGTAGCTAACATCTTGATACTGAACCTTATTTGCAACATCTATTTCAAATGTAATACATTCACAGGCATTTCCCTCTAGGAGCTCATCAATGTATTGCTTTATTTGCTTGAAGCCACATTCTAACCCTATGTTAGATGCATCATCAGAGTCGTCAAAAAAGAGTGGATTATCTCTGCACCAATAAGGATCACCATTTCTCATTTCTAGTGAAGATGGAGGCTCATCAAATAAGGGGTTTTCCATTAAATTCATTGTTGTCATAAAAGCCTTAGCCTCCTTAGCATGAAGGTCCAAATCCTTCAAGTCATCATTGCACTCAAAATTATTGTAATCGCTAGAAGAGCATATAGACACATTTTCAATTTCATTCTCATCCTTAGATTTTTTAGTACACATATTTGAGACCTCTACCATATTTACATAATCTGAGATATCATGGTCAAAAAGTTCTTCAAGATCTGGATATCAATATCACCCAAAAATGGTGGCACCCTATTACTCAAATTCTCATCACAATGTATAACCTGGTCATCTGAGAGTGAACTCATGTCATCAACATCTTGCATGATAATGTTATCCTCATCTGATGTAAACATTTCCAACTTTACTTTAAACAAGCTACTATAACTAGAAGAATATCAATCGACATGATCAACCTCATGAGTTGAATGTGCATGAGCAGACCCTATGAAACCAAGCTCATTTTTGACAAAGCTTTCAACCTTGGCAATATTGTAATCAGTATTACATGGTTCTTGCATACTAAATGATGAATACATTATCTCATTATCACTTTTGTCTTAAAAAAATCACCAGATTCATCTGAACCATAAGACTGTAGATGGACCCCCTCTGTGATCTCATCATTGGAACATCTAGTAGTTCCATTACATGGTGTGATATGCCAAATATCTGAAATTGTTTCCATCTCTTTATCAGTTGCAACATGTAATGCATTTGAAACTTCATGAATGCAATCCACAGGTGGGTAAACCCATAAAAGCGGTTTACAATTCGAATGAGGAAGGAAAACTAACAAAAAATGACTCCATGCCAAAAATTTTTATTCTTGGGGTTCAAACAAACCAAAAGAGGGTTCGCTTGAACCTAGGTTTGAGCGAACCTATTAAATGCATCCCACCAAAAAAGCACATGCAAACCCCTTTTGAAAGGGGGTTCGCTTGAACTAGGGTTCGAGCAAACCCCCTTTTCCCTCATTCTCTCCCTCAGGCACTTTGAACGTCCAAATTTTTACGCTTCGAAGCTCGGGTTGAGTATGAAACTGGAGGATACTTCACAAACCCAATTGGAATCTGGTAGTCCTCAGAATGAACTATACAATGACTATAATTTTAATATGTATTTATTTTTTTAGTTTTAAACATAGGTTTTTCACTGAAAATCAAGCTCTTTGTTCTGCACATGTGGAAAAATAGCATATTATCATTTTTTTTGAAAAATATGAGTGCACCAGATATGGAAGTCCTTGATGCTACAAAAAAATTGAATTTTGATACATACAAAAAAAGTTACACATTATATGGTCGCACTGTCTAAATTGTAATTGGTTTGACTTCAAAACTTGATTAAAGAAAAAATGTTCAATAAAAAACTATCTAACCAAGTGTAATCACTAGATATTGGAGTTACAAATCTAAATTCGAAAGAATTAGAATTTTATCCCTCATGGAAAAAAAGTTATGCATTATATGGTGAGTGCCACTTTTTCAAAATGCTATTTTCTGAAAAAAAACTAGTTTTCAAGGGAGATGGAAAAAGAATTGCAATCTGATTCCAATTTTTTTTAAGAATAGATAAGATCTGCCACGTGTCATTCCATATCTCAGACACGACAATCAATGTTTCCCATGTTTACGTCTATTCTAAATTTGTAAGCAGTCTTAGACGGCAAGTTGGACGTTACTTAACGTGACGTCTTCCGTTGAGTAGGTATATTCTGTCGCATCTTTATTCAATGAAGGCGGCGTTTAGTGTCCTTTGAAATTCACGTGCGTTAGGCATTTACTGTGTGCGCCACATGTAATAGCACACCGTTTCTGTCGTAAACGGCCGTTAGGTTTCCGTCTTGGCAGCTGTTTATCTATTATTAGTATGCACATTGCTCATTAAGCTCTACTTTCTTGATTAAAGATTTACACTTGCATTTTATATTTTTCATTTGAAAAAAAAAGTTCTTTTGTAAATTTGTAAGATCATTCAAAAATCATTCAATGCAAATATGTCTAATATACATATTATGTATAATTTTAATTTTTAGCTTTTAATAATGCAACCTACTCATTTCAAGGAAGGATTCTTACTCAAATAACTATTTATGATTTAGTAAATACAAATCCAATTACTAGTAAGTGCATATGGGAAAACATGATGCCCTCCAATGTATTAGGGTGATATGACAATGAAGGCACAATATGATCACATGAGATGTAAGCAATAAACATAGATCCATAAAAGTAATCTAAAGATGATCTAATAAGACTCAAAAATAACAAGATAGTAAAAACATGTGATCCAAATATAATAAAAAGTCATAACTATAAGCATCAAGTAAACATAATGGAATGTGCATAAAACAAGAACTAAAATCATGAAAGTATGAAAAACATAAGTAAATGTTCATGATAAAATACAAGTGACAATCATAAAAGCAGGAAACAACCAAATATAGAAAAACCAACATGGTAGAGATGAACAAACACAAAGATAAGACATATAAGAATAATAAAGAAGATGGGAACAAGTAAAATCAGCCTTGGAGCAAACAAAATATAAAATACAAACTATATCGATACATAGACTATATATATATATATATATATTCAAAAATTGCAATAGAAATTTATGAATGAGAGGGTGCATCTTGATCTCCTATACTTTTTAGGTAGCTAGCAGAAGAATAAAATGTTCTCAAAAGTAGTTATCTTAAACGACGAGTTGCACATTATTTAACACTAAAATATACGTTACATTTGAGTGGTCACTGTGGCTCTTCCGTTGCTAGGTATATTCTGCCATGGATATGGAGGAGCTGAAGAGCCACTTCTCTTAGAACACGTGTCGCATTTTCTTTCAATTAAGAGGGGCGTTCAATCACCTTTGAAACATTGACACGTAGGATAAGAATTGACTGTCGATGATGTTTTTAACGTTTTAGGCCACGAATTGACCGTTGATGTTTTTAATGTTTTTATAAAGCAAAAAATTTCTTACGGAAGGATTCTATAAATGTTCTCCTAATTTAGAAAGTGAATACTAAAATTTTATAAGAAGACATATATTATATTTCAAAAGTTTTTCATTGTATTGAGAATTAATTTTCACATTAATATATTATGTCAACTTATAATATATTATGAGGTATACAACATATTCAATGTCATTGAAGACGTTAATGCAATTTAAATTTAAACAAGAAAATTTAATATGTTATACAGTTAACAAGAAAAAATATTCATAGATTTTAGAGAAGTATGTAAATTGAAATAGACAAAGTAATTCAAAAGTATTTGTTTTATTGTAGACAAAAGTAACTTTCAAATTATTATTTTTTTCCATCTCATAGTATTATGATATCTATAATAGAGTGTTCATGCAATTCAAGACATTAAAAGAGTTGAAAATTTAGAAAAAAAATAATGTTATTGTAATTTTAGAAAAAATAAACATTTTTTTTTGTTACAATGATTGTGTTTAAAATTAATTGATACAAAAATACATGAATAGTATTTCCAAAATTATTAAAGACAATAGAATTGTTGGATGATTTTTTAAATTCTATATGATATTTGACAAACCAAGTAAAAAAATTGTATTCAACCGATGTATTAGTATTCTTGCCTAACAGATGCTAATAAGAACTGTGTACTTAGTAAATTTCTCCATTACGTACATTGAATTCAAATTTACCTACTTGGACTACCTAAGATAGTAAATTAATTTTGAGTTGTAAACTTAAAATCTACTATCAAGTAAGAAGGTTTACTAAGATGAATTAGGTGGCAAGATAACATGAGCAAAGTGGAAATTACATTTACTTGAATATGTGCAGTTCTCTAGATATTCTTATTGAAGCTGTATTTCATTAATTTGCATGTTGTTTATGACAAAAAATCAAATTGATATGCTTAGAAAAATATTAAATTTATACTTTGTATCAAAAGATCACATATTATGTTCATAGTTGCTTAATTTTTCTAAAGAAATTGTAGGGTGCATAATGAAGAGTAAAACTAAAACAATAAAAATTGTATACTTAAATATTTTTACTGATTATATTTAAGAGAATAATATCTTACAAATGGTATATGTTGGTACTCAAATCTACTATCAACTTGAGTCATAAAGGGTTGCCAGGCCTTATGGTTAGATTCAAAGAGAGATTTGGCCAATGAATGAGAGGTTGAATTAAAACCCCTTCTCTCCTCTACACTTCAGGCTCTGTTAAACTTGGGAGGGTGATCCCAACAATGTGCTTTCAAATACTTGTGTGCCCGTATCAAACACAAAGTAAACAAATAATTCTCCTTTAAATGCTTAATAAACACAATATTGTAAAGGTTTGGCTAACCTTCATAGCAATTTCTGAATTAAACATGAGAGATATGATTAATTAAATTCCACACACCCGCAACAAGATTGATAAGTAAATTTTGATTTAAAATATAGCTGCTCACAATTTCAGGAAACTGTAACATTAAAAACCAATAGGTCTAATCCCAGGGTGTAGTCACCTAAACTGTGAAGTTTAAAACTCATTACAACATTCACTCTGTCATAATTATGCCTATCATATGATGCATTCCAAAATTGATACTAGAAACCAAACTAGACATACTTTCTCCATCCAAGCATACAGTTACACAAACCTTTGTTTATGTTCATACAATTTAATTCATTCTTTGAATGAAAGTAATAACACAAAACAAACATTCATGAAAAAACCAAAAGACAAATAACATAAACTCTTGATTTCTTTTATTCATAATCTATGCAATGTGTACAATGGAGACAACTAACTCAGAATATATGATTATTTACATGCAAGTGTAACATTGATGTGAATAAGTTATTCATTACATGACTCAAACAACTTCAAAAACCTAAAACCAAACACTATACATTTCAGACCCTGTTACAAAATATGCTTTCCTATGAGACAGAAAAGAATGAACAACCCCCCTTCTGAAAACAAAAAATATGCACTTAAGGAAAATGAAAAACCCTAAATGGAGATCCCCTATAGACATCTGACAACATTCAACTCCATAGATCAATAACTGCCTCCACTTGTAGAATCCTGATCTTCCCTTTGATTTTTGCTTCATGCTTGACTTGCCCTTTGATTCATGCATCTTATGCTTGCCTTGTAACAAAAAATATTCCCAAGCCATCATTATTATGCCCTGTAGTTGAAAATGTCCTTTCTTGCAAAAGATTTCACCTCCTCTCTATCTATTGTTAAAAAAACCCTTGCATATGTTCATTTACCCTTTTATTTGTAACTCTAAACCTCTATTTTCATGGTGAAATAATTTCACACTATCAGGGTTTTCATTAACCCTTAGCAGGGTATTCTGTAAAATAAAATTTTTATATGTGCATATTACTTTTGCATTTAACTTTCCTTTCATTTTACACTTATAAATTATTTGTTTCAAACAGTGAATACTTTAATTCACTTTATCAAGCTATTTAAAAAGCATTACTTGTGCATATGCTTTTAATTTCCAACAAAGAGAATCTTTTGCTGTTACATAGTGAGCATTTAAATTCACCTCTACAACCATTTTTCCATCAAAAGTTTCAAATTAAAATAATTCTACAAAGCCATCTCTAGGCCCACTAAATCATTTACTCAAACATTGTGCAAGCACTTATTGCTCACCACCGCACATCTCCAATTTTGTGGGAGAAATAAAAAAACTTATCAACGATGAGGAAACTTTATTCTATCGGGCAATAAAATAATTTACCTAAGCCTTTATATCTTAATTCTCCAGCAAAGAAACTTTTGATTCTAATTTGAAAAGGCTTTGATTTATTCAGGCAATAAAATTTCATTTTCTCGTGTATTTCACATTCTCATTTACCTTAATTACTTCTCCACATTTAAAAGAAAACTCTTGAATATTTTCCATTGGACAAAATTCATGGGCCCACCATCTCATTTACTCCAACACATACCCAACAATCCTCATCGCATATCGTCAAAAGAATGAGAAAATGAATTATTAAATAGCAATAACACATGAAGATAAATGATATTGTCCCTTACTAATCAAATGAAGAAAAAGAAAAATGGAATAGCAATAAGCGATATGAACTCACAACATCATGTATCACCATTTCAAAGAGAGAAAGGAAAGAGGAAACAACAATGCTCGTTGAAGAGAACATGGTTTCGCCCATCGCCAATCAAACATGGAAAAGAAGAATCAAATCAAAGATATGCGACATGAGCATAAAATTCCCTAGTTTTTCTTTGCGTTCTGCACCTTCCATGGACGCTGACAGTATCAAGCAACTATTTACAACTGTAATCAACATGCAACTTTTTCTTCTCTTCATCAAAACCTTGTGTGCACAAGTTTGTCTCGAGCCATTGCTAGCCGCACATACATAAGGCATTCATTTATTCTACCACAACTAGGTGAACTTCTTCAGCAATGTGCTCATGCCTCCTTTGCATTAAAGTTGAAGACCCCCCCGTTCACTGTCATTTTTAGTCTTAGGTTTCTTTCTCGCTATTGGTTTGACCACCACTTGACAAACTCTTCAAAACTTTTTCTAGTCTACACCAACACCCCAACCCCTTTCAAGATTCCTTGACCTCGTTCCTCATCAACTTTTTGTTTTATTTCATCATGATCAGCTGCTCCTTGGATATTTGTTGCACCCAATAAACGCTTGCAACTATTAATAGGTAAGTATATCATCCCTATTTAAACCCTGTGTATGCGGGCTTGTCATGGCCGGCAATGGTCGAGCTCACAAAGAGCACTTAGTGGTATATTTATGCTTTTGAAGTGTTCAAACTAAAAGCTCCAACCTTGCAACCCAACACCAAAGCAAAGCATGCAGCTTGAAAGCGTCCAAAGCACTGCTCTTCATAGTGCTCTGTATAGTCTTGCCATAGTTTTGCTCATAATGCACTTGGGCCAAATGCAATAGAATTAGGGATTCATCAGCCAAATAGAATGTCCCCAAACAATTTTGATACTTTTTCATTGCATGCGCAAACTGTTTCCATGCGCAAAGTAGATAAGTGCTAGATTTTCTACAGCATACTAAGCATCAAACAAAGATGCTTTCAACAGCAGCATTGCATACCCATGTAAGAAATTCCTTTGAAATATCAAACATCAAACAAACTCTTTTCTTGTTGGCACGATGGCTACCTCAATTTGCAGCATATTCCCTAATAATGTTCTTTACAATCTTGCCACAGTTCTACTCCAGTATGATGTTCGAGCCTCATATAGTAAGATTAGGGTTTCAATGGCAATATAAAATTCTTCAAGCAATTCTGACAAATTTTCATTGCGAGCTCAGATCTGTTGTTGTACACAATAAACATGTGCAAGCCTTACACGCACACCGGACATTAAATAAAATGCCTCCTGTAGCATCTCCATGTACCTTTGTAAAAATTCATTTTGCCATATTAAAATGATCTTTTCCAAACACAATAGTTGCTCCTTTGCAAAATAAAACTTTTCCTTCAGACATTGTCCAGTTAAATTCAAAATCCCCTACAAAAAGATCTTTTCTGTCTCTACTGCCAACTGTGGCAATGAGTTTTATTTTCTTGGAATATTTTGGAGATTTCACTTCCATTAATATCTGTGCTAAGCAGAAAATACATCAAAGCTTGCTTAACTATGCTTGAATCTATGAAGAGGCCATTTGTTTTAGTTTTATCACATGTGTTGCACTAACTTTGGGTTGTTAGTTTCCATAGACTTGTTCATTTTATCAACTTGCATCTTGATAATAAGAGTTTCCCCAGGACTTCATCTCTTCAGAACTACTCGAATTGTCATCAACATTTTCCGGGCTAATATGCAGCGATTGCACTCAGCCATTGGTGCTACAGTTTTACAAGCATCTCCATCATACTTAACTACCATAGCATGTATAAAAGATTTGTTTTCATTATCATGCAACTGTTCAAATAACGTAACAGGATCAAATAGTCTTGACTTTATCCCATGGTATCTCGAGTGAAACACCACCTTCATCTAGTTGATAGAAGAGTTACATACCCCTTTGTAAAAATCAATACACATACAGATTTGGTTTCGTTCCAGATAACTACATACTTTTAAAAGTGGCCTTAGTACGCACATAGAAATGATTATCCTTTGGAATTCCATTTACACATTCAAAAGATGATCTACAGTTTTCGTAAGTGACTAGAAGAATGGTCTCTATGGTGCATGTACCCTTAGTCTTCGAAAGCTTGGTTGTATTCTCTTGACCCATATAGAGACAAATGAACCTGGTGCAACAATACATTTAATATTTGCAAATGCTTCTGAGTTCTAATGTTTGGGAACTAAATTCACAAAGGAATCAAGGCTGGCAGCCTTTGCAAACCTTTGATCATAGGTATCATAAAGATTAGAAGAATGGTCTCTATGGTGCATGTACCCTTAGTCTTCGAAAGCTTGGTTGTATCCTTTGGACCCATATAGAGACAAATGAACCTGGTGCAACAGTACATCTAATATTTGCAAATGCTTCTAAGTTCTAATTTTTGGGAACTAAATTCACAAAGGAATCAAGGCTGGCACCCTTTGCAAACCTCTGATCATAGGTATCATAAAGATTAGGATCCGATTTACTTGTTGCATTTAAAATTTCACCCAAGAAGTCTTTAGATCACCTTACATTTCTCACATTTGAAAAGTCTTACTGTCCTTAAGCTCTCCTACTTATTCACCATTGACAAGGTAGTGAACACATTTGATTGACAAACACTAGGCACTCCATTCTCCAAAATCTCTAGCATTGAATTTAAACACATAAGGCCGTTAGATTTCACAGAGTTCATCAAAGCACAAGCAATTGTAGAGGGAGAATGGAATAGTGAGTCATCCCTTGTAAAATGTGGTCCAAGATTACAACATTAGCGATTGTGTCTCCCTTACCAACATTGAAACACTTACAACTCATAACTGTGCAAAGCGTATCGGGTCCCCATGTGGGCCTGGCTAATTTTTTTTTTTCAAACTAGTTTTCATGCTCAATTGACCTGACATTTCTTCTGAATGCATCTTGAGGTGAAAAAATTAAATGGGCACTTATTTGAATCCATTTTCTGGCACCTTATACAATAGTCAAAATAGGTCAAATGGCCTCTGGAGTCACCTTGGAAAATTAGTTGAAAACGACCTCTTGGAGCTATGAAAACGCACAAGAGTGCACACATTTGACCCAAGAATGTAGTGCAACAAACTACTTGGAAAAAAAGATCTTGAGGTGCAAGATATTAAATGCCAAAGTGGCCTACTCAGACATTTCTGCAATTTCACCTGTTAGAAACAAATTCAAGCACACCAAGTCACCTCCTTGAAAAATTGTCAAATCACATTATGGGAAACTACCACTTGACACACTAAATAATTTAGGTTCATTGAGAATGTGTGCAAAGGGATTTCCTTCAATCGTAATTCTTCATGAGATATTAAGGGCCAATGTTGACCACCTTGAAACATGTTGAAAGTATAGATGTAAAATCAGAACAAACTGCATTTGCTTTTGATCTGGAAAAAATATCAAATCAAATCTTGAGGCTCTAAAACCAAACCAGGGAGCATATTAATGTGAGGGGAATGTAATGAATCAACCTGTTTTTCATGATGATCATCCAGTTGCAAAATATCAACTCGAACAAGAGGTCACTTTGCAAAATTGAGAGTTCACAAACAACAAAACAACCTCAAAACTCTCCAACTTTGCTTTTGAAAACTCATCATAGGGGCTTGAAATTGACACACATGTTCACATATGCCACATGAGTATGCCTACCAAAGGATTTGACATGAAAATCAACTGGCTCTGATTTATGACCCTCTAAAGTAGGTCACTAGGGCGGATTTTTCAGCTGCATTTCAGAGTGTGCAAATCAACTTTTTAAATCATGGAAACTCAAAATTTGAAAATTTTGAAGGTTCTATTAGTGGCTTAGATTGTGGATGCATGCCCCTTGCGGGAATGTTGAGATTCCAAATCTCTGGGGAGTAGACCAGGTGCCAGAACCATTGGGTGACCAAGTCTATCAATTTTTCAAACCATATTTGATGGACCCAAGCCACCAAATGAAAAGAAGAACCCATGCTTTGCTATTTCAAACATTAGTCTGTTGAAAGAACTTATTTCCCTCAACCCGCATTTACCTCTGCCATACCACTACAACATGAGTGACTTCATTTCTACCAAAGCAAGTGTCAGGCCCCTTTTGAACAAGTGAGAATCTACTTGATTACAAACATTGCCACTAACATCTCTCATTTTTTCTCAGCATACCATTGCTAATGTAATCTCTATCATTCTACACTATATATAATTAGGCATAAAATGAAAATTTTCATCATCACAGGACACATATGTGTTATATTCATTTCATGAAATATATTAATACTAAAAATAACACTCCTTGCTCTTTATCTTATTGTCATGCTTCATCAAAATGCCTCCCAACTGAACCAGAAATTGAAAGCATTCATTCTCTTCCAGGTAGCTGGCATCTTGATATTGAACCTTATCTACAACATCTATTTCAAATGTAATACATTCATAGGAATTTTCCTCTATGAGCTCATCAACGTGTTGCTTTATTTGCTCAAAGTCGTGCATTATAACCCTATGTTAGATGCATCATCAGAGTCCTCAACAAAGAGTGGATTATCTTTGCAGCAATAAGGATCACCATTTCTCATTTCTAGTGAAGATGGAGGCTCATCAAATAAGGGGTTTTCCATTACATTCATTGCTATCATAAAAGCCTTAGCCTCCTCAACATGAAGGTCCAAATCCTTCAAGTCATCATTGCACTCAAAATCACTATAATCACTAGAAGAGCAGATAAACACATTTTCAATTTCATTCTCATCCTTAGATTGTTTAGTACACATTTATTTGAAACCTTTTCCATATCCACATAATCTGAGATATCATGGTCAAAAAGTTCTTCAAGCTCCATAGCAATATCACCCAAAAATGGTGGCATCCTATTACTCAAATTCTCATCGCAATGTATAACTTGGTCATCTAAGAGTGAAGTCATGCCATCAACATCTTGCATGCTAATTTTATCCTCATCTGATGTAAAAATTTCCAACTCTGCTTCAAACAAGCTACTTTAACTAGTAGAATATCAATCGACATGATCAACATCATGAGTTGAATGTGCATGAGTAGACTCTATGAAACTGAACTCACTTCTGACAAAGCTTTCAACCTTGGAAATATTGTAATTAGTATTACATGGTTCTTGCATACTAAATGATGAATACATTATCTCATTATCACTCTTGTCTTCAAACAAATCACTAGATTCATCTGAACCATAAGACTGTAGATGGACCCACTTAGTGATCTCATCATTGGAACATCTAGTAGTTCCATTACATGGTGTGATATGCCAAATATCTGAAATTGTTTCCATCTCTTTATTGACTACATCATGTAATGCATTTGAAACTTCATGAATGCAATCCACAGGTGGGTAAACCAACAAAAGTGGTTTACTATTCAAATGAGGAAGGAAAACTAACAAAAAATGATTCCATTCCAAAAAAATTCATTCTTGGGGTTCAAATGAACCAAAAGATGGTTCACTCAAACCTAGGTTCGAACGAACCTATTAAATGCATCCCACCAAAAAAGCACATGCAAAACCTTTTTTGAAAGGGCGTTCGCTTGAACTAGGGTTTGAGCGAACCTCGCTTTGCCCTCATTCTCTCCCTCAGGCACTTTAAAAGTCCATATTTTTACACTTCAAAGCTTGGGTTGAGGATGAAACTGGAGAAGACTTCACAAATCCAATTGAAATCAGGTAGTCCTTGGAATGAGCTATCCAACGACTATAATTTTAATATGTTTTGGTTTTATTATGTATTTGTTTTTTTAGTTTTATTAAACATAGGTTTTTCACTGAAAATCAAGCTCTTTGTTCTACACATGTGGAAAAATATGGGTGCACCAGATATTGAAGTCCTTGATCCAAAAAAAAATTTGAATTTCAATACATACAAAAAAAGTTACACATTATATAGTCGTACTATGTCTGAATTGTAAATGGTTTGACTTTGAAACTTGATTAAAGAAAAAATATTCAATAAAAAACTATCTAACCAAGTGGAAGCACTAGATATTGGAGTTACAAATCTAAATTCAAAAGAATTAGAATTTTATCCTTCATGGAAAAAAAAATATGCATTATACGGTGAGCGTCACTTTTTCAAAATGTTGTTTTATTTAAAAAACTAGTTTTCAAGGGAGATGGAAAAAGAAGTGCAATTTGATTCCAAAAATTTTGAAAAAAATATGTTAAGAATCTATAGACAAAATTTCATGAAACTCTAGTTTGCATCATCTTCAAATTCCTCACGGTTTAGCTGCTATAGGTGCCCAAAAGTGAAGATTTAGTTAAAAAAATATTTTAGTGTCTAGTTTGGCCAAAATTGTAAACCACTATTGTGGGATCACCCAGGTGCATACACCACATAATTTGGATGCTCACTAAACTTTTTCCTATCAACATAAGGAATAATCATAGCTTGGGACAAGACTTCCTCACTCACATCATTATTTGAATCATAGCCCGTAATAGGGCTAATGTGATCAACATTATGGAATTGTGTATAAGCTGAAACAATAGGGGTGTAAGTGCTCTGTTATTCATTTTTAATTCCTAACTTACACATTTCATCAAAATTTGGTGACTTAGGGCAACAAACACTTGTAGACAGATGAATCCTTTGTATTCCATATTTCAAGTTGTTTTCAATGTTCATGGCTAACCCATAGGCCTAGTGCAAGGTTTTAGGATCCTTATCTCTCAGTAGATAGCTCATCTAATTATCAAAGGCTCCCAAATAAACAACTAAACACACTACATCACTTAGTCCAAAAACCGCAGGAATATCCCTCAATATTTTAATAAATCTTTGGTTAAATTTTGGGACCAACTCATCCTCTTCTTTCTCAATGTTCATAAATTTATTGAGCAGAGAAATAACATTGATTCTTTCACCAAATTGCTCCATGAACAATGCTTTGAACTCATCCCAAGAATAAATAGAGCATACTGGTAAATCAGATAACTAGTCTCTTGCATCTCCTTTCAAAGACTGAAGAAACAACTTTATGATCAAATCCTCATGATCTATCTCATAGTCTCCCATTAAATTGTTGAAATCCTGCAAATGCTTATTAGCAGACTCACTCTTCTCACCATTGAATTTTGGCAAGTGTTCCTTGATTTTAGATGGTATGACATTTAGGAAACCACAAATTCCATCAAAGTTTATGGCCTTGTACCTTTCAATGCTGAAACTTCTTTTATTACATGATAGGGGCTGCACACTATGGATTATTATAGGTGGGTTCACATAGGGATGAATAGGTTGCTGATACATTTTCTTATAGCTCTACAAGCCTTTTCATACTATGCAATTACATAGGGAAACTCAAACTTCTTTTACAACCTAATCTTAAGCTTTTACAATGCAAATTCCTATCTTAACTTGCTTAAGATATTATAAATGAATTTCTTGAAAAAAATTTCATAATTCACTTACCCCTTCTGTCATCGTGAATGGGTCACCTTTGAGGTTTTTTCAAACTTCCAGAGGCCTCAGACAGGGAGATACTATTTCTCCTATTCTGTTCACAATTTTGGCTAAGAGTTTGGGAAGAAATATTAAAAAACTTATTGATCAAAGATCTCTTGCTGGTTTAAGACCTTCCTCTTCTCTTCTAACCTGTTCCCACCAACAATGTGTTGATGACACCATTCTCATGGGAAGATCTACTGTGGCTGAAGCTAAGACTTTCAAAAAAATTATGAATCTCTATGAATCTACTTCTGGGCAAGTTGTTAATAGGGCTAAGAGTTCAATTTTCTTCTTCAATACTCCGGAGCATAGACAATTTAAACTTGCTTGGATTCTTGGATGCCGGATTGAGCCTCTTCCATCAACCTATCTTGGTTTGCCTCTTTGCTCTAAACTCTTGGACTCGTTCTGGATTTCTTTGGTTGAAAAATTTAATAAAAAGTTATCGGGGTGGAAAGGAGCTCTTCTTAGTCAAGCTGGAAAAATCCAGCTCCTAAAGGCTTCTTTGCAAAATCTTCCTATTTATGCTCTTAGTATATTTAAAATTCCTGCTAAATATGCTGAGGCCATTGAAAAAATTTAGAAAAGGTTTCTCTGGTCTGGTGTGGAGGACAAGAAGAGAATGCCACTTGTTGGATGGGATTTGGTTTGTAGACCCAAATCGAGAGTGGGCCTAGGCTTAAGGAAAACTAAAGTTCTGAATCTGTCCCTTCTTGCTAAACAGCTTTGGAGAAATTTTACTTTGAATGGAGAATGGCGTGATACCTTAAAAGCCAAATATTTTAACAACTGTGAGTCTTTTAATGAGATTATAAATTCTTCTTTTTTACCTCGTGGGTCTGTTTGCTGGAATGATATGAGTAGGGGTAGAAAGTTGCTAGAAATGGGAATTGGTTGGCTGATAGGAAAAGGAAATTATGTAAGGTTTTAGGAAGACAGGTGGCTTTTTAAAGATCCTTTGATCAGAATTGAGAAATTCAGTAAATGGATGAATGATTGTAAAAGGGAATTTGGGGTCTTGGTTAAATATTACTAGAGGAATGGGGGTTGTGTTGATTTGAAGAATATCAGTCCAGATATTTGCCCTGTTCAGTCGGCCTTCAGGGCCCTAAGACCAGCTCAACACCAGGTGGAGGATCTTGTTGTCTGGTTAGACAAACCGTCTGGTATTTTTTTAGTTTCTTTTGCCACGTCTATGTTGGTTAGTCTGATAGGGCCTCCTCCATTCTGGGCTAAGGCCTAGATTAATCACCTGACTCCTAAAATCAATGTTTTCTACTAGATAATACTACAGAATAAGATTCTCACTTTGGAAAATCTTGGAAAAAGAGGAATTCAATTACCAAATAGGTGCTATATGTGCAGGAATGAAGCTGAGACTGTTAATAATCTTTTCCTTCATTTCCTTTTTGTTTCGAAGATCTGGGGTAAAATTTTTGCGCTTCTTGATGAGGTTTGGGTTTCCCCTACCTCTATCGAAGATTTCTTCATGCAATGGAAAGCTCCTTCAAAAAATCCTTTTGTGCAAAAGCTATGGTCTTTTGTTCTACCTTTTGTGTCTTGGAATATTTGGAAGGAAATGAACAATAGAGTGTTTAGGGATAAAGAGATGCTAGAAGGGGACTTGCATGCTAAAATCGTAAGGGCTATCAAGGAAAATTTATCTTTAATTCCAAGAAAAATGGCTGATAAAGCTAATTGGTCTCCTTTTGATATTGCTATGGCTGAAAAGTGGAATTCAAAATTAGTTGGGTCAAATGTCCTCAAACCTGTTGATTGTGGGAGGGAGAATGCTATTTGGTCTTTTCCGCCTTTGGGTTAGGTGAAAGCAAATTTTGATGGTGCGGCTAAAGGCAACCCTGGGAAAGCTGGCAGTGGGTGTGTTTTAAGGGACAATTCGAGGGCTTTTATTACGGCTTTTGCTGTGGACATCGGTACCCAAACAAATCATGTTGCGGAAGCTGTAGGGTCTTATCATGCAGTTAGCTTAGCTTTCAAGATGAACACAAATTGTCTTTGGTTGGAGGGTGATTCAATGAATATAATAAATTGCATTCTTGGGCTTACCCCTCCCTCGTGGACCATCAAAAAGTGGATCGAAGATACAAAAATCTTATTAAGTAAATTTGATAAAGTGAAAGTGTTCCACGCCTATAGAGAAGCCAATAAGGTGGCTGATTACTTCACCAATGAAGGGGTTAGGAAGGGCGGGGAAAACACGTGGAGGAAGAATGACTATCTCCATCCTGAAGTGAAAGCGCTAATTTATTATGATTCAGTGCATGGAAGAGAAGTTTGTCTTTGTCATGATGAAGCGGATAAAGATTAGGTACGTCGATTTCATTAGATTTGATGGGACCGACGTCATTTTCTTTTTCAAGAAGAGTCTCTAGCTTGCTTTCTGGGTGTTTGATAAAATATGCCTAAACAAGACCCAGAGCAACTGTAGGGTGTTGTTTAACAGAGCTTTGAAAATGGGGGAAAAAGAAAACGTGTGGAGCCGAGCAGTTTTCAGGAGTATAGAAAGAATGCTAAAGCCTGGGAAAGAATTGAAAAGGGAGGCTTATTCCCATATTTGGAAAAGCTCCATGGTACTGACGAGGGGATGCTAGACTATTTTGAAAAAAATTGGAAAAATGGTGAGATTGTGTTGTTTGGTAGGAATGTCAAGCTGAATGAGAATTTAATTGGTGAGATAACTGGTCTTTCGACAGAGGGTGTGAAATTTTATCAGGACCGTCGATTCTCTGATGAAGCGGTCATTAAATTCCCTAAAAAAGACAAGGAGAAGGCTAAGCTGGTTAAGGTAGCCAATACCTACTTTGACGGGGAGTCCATCAAATCTATCTAGAGGAAAGTTTTAAGAGTTATAATGGAGTCTATCACGGTTGACGGGCGCTTCACTAGAGTGTATGGTTACCACTTTGCCATTCTAAACCACTTCCGTCACAAGGTTCATATCTCTCTGCCTTTTTACTTATTCTCTTCTTTGAAGAATTGCCTTGATGAAGTTGAAAGATACCCTAGGAGGACTGCTATTATTCGCCCTGGTCTTGTCAGGCTCATATATGAGCATTATCAAAATTTACTGGCTTTGCTTAAAATTGTTGATATTGGAGATTTGGATGATGAGGATACTGAAAGTAGTAGGGAGAACGACCCCCGGGCCCCCCTGCTTGTACCCCTGTTGGTCCTAATACCATTGCTCCCCAGTCCCTGTCTTGTCAGAATGCCCTTAAGGATTTTGCTCCGCTGTCATTTCCTAAGTTGTAGCCTCTGCATGATTGCCCTAGCCCGGGTTTAGCCTTGCCGCCTTGTCTTAATCCCCAGCTGTCTCCTGGCTGCCCTACTCCGGGTTTGGTCTCTGGTTTTAAAGGTACCTCTATTACAAAACTTGTCTCGTATTCTAGGAATTCCATGGAAATTCTTTCTAATAAACCTATGGTCAGTAAGGAGTCGGCCCCTAGTGCCCCTGTGTCTGGAAGATTTGGGAATGCCCCTATTGATTTCCCTAATCAGGATGAAATTAATTTGGCCCTGAATAAGCTCAAGCCTGAGGACATTGTGAGTGTGGTGGAAAAAAGTACGGATGGCCTTTTCACCATTCTCAAGTGGACCTAGAAGGAAGTCTGTGACTTGAAAGGTTGTAATATAGATCTAAGTAACAGGGTCATGGATTTGGAGCAGAAGATTAGCTGGAGTTGTAAAGAGAATGAAGGACAGGAAACCCCCTTACCAAGGAAAAGACAACATTCGTAGGAGGAAAGACTGACTAGGATCAAGTGCAATATGTCCAAGATAGGCCAAAATATTAGGGCCACTTTGGTGAACAATTACAAAATTGCCAGGCATAACACCATTATCATCAATGCAATGGTGGAAAAGCTCAAAAAAAATCAAAAGGATTTGTTGGTCGTGGATTTGGATGCGGACAGAGGATGCTGCAGATCTGCTGGTGAAGGGATTTTGACTCATACCTGGGCTAACACTAAGAGGAAGACCCCGACTTCATCACATACTACTCAAATCCTCAAGCAGGGGTTACAGGATATGAAGGATGTTGAAAAGGAGGCCGAGGAGTTGATGAACACCTTGGAGTAGTGCGGCTGTGTTTGTTTCTAGTTTTTTGGGTGGTCCTTTTTTTGGACCCTGTTGTCTCTTTGTGCTGTCGTTTCCTTTTTGGGACAGTCGTCTGCTTGTTTGGACTTATTTTGTTATCTTTTGTTGTTTGAACTCTATGGTTTCAAGTCCCTGTAAAACCTATTTTTTCCTTTTCAAAAACATTTCATACTTCACTTCATAATAGATACTACAATCTAGTAATACAAAAGTATGCAGAATAATCACACCACTATTCCCTTTCTTAGTGCTTAATTTCACTAAATAGGGAACCAAATTTTTTCAAGAATTAAAAATATGGTTTTCATATATAGATTTATCTTTCTTGAAAACCAAAAATTGAAATGTACCTAGATACATTGCAACAAAGGTTTCTTCTTCCTGACTGGAAATCTTTGCAGATCTGAAACATTCTTCAAAATCTTCATCAAGTTCGTTTGATAGAGTTGCCACCTCTCTTCAAGAGGACTGAACTTCAAGCAACATGAAGCTCATTGAAAAATGAATTTCATATTGGGTCTCCTCTAATAGCAGAATCACACATAAATTCTTCTAAATCTGCTACAACACAACCACTTCTAGGTCTAAGAACTTCTCAATATCTGAACCAGATGCTTAGATCCACCAAATTCTAGACTCTTAAGGCTAGATGATCTTCTATTAGATATTTCTCAAATTCTCCCTAGCGGAGTGGCCAATCTATTGGTACCTAAAACTGCTATCAACTTGAATCCTAAAGGGCTACTAGGACTTATAGTTAGATTCAAGGAGATATTTGGCCAACAAACGAGAGATTGAATTAAAACCCCTGCACTCCCCTACACTTCAGGCTTTGTTAAATCTAGGAGGGTGATCCCAACAATGTGCTTTCAACTACTTGTGTGCCAAAGTATCAAACAAAAAGTAAATAGATAATTCTCCTTCAAATTCTTAACAAACACAATACTGTAAAGTTTTGGCTAACCTTCATAGCAATGTCTGAATTAAACATGAGATATATGTTTCATTAAATTCCACACACCCATAATAAGATTGATAAGTAAATTTTGATTTAAAATATAACTACTCACAAACAATCTTAGGAAATTGTAACATTAAAAACCAGTGCCTAATCCCAGGGTGGAGTCACCTAAACCATGAAGTTTAAAACTCATTACAACATTCACTCTATCATAATTATGCCTATCATATGATGCATTACACCATTGATACTAGAAACCAAACCAGTCATACTTTATCCATCAAAGGATACAGTTACACAAACCTATGTTTATGTTCATACAATTTAATTCATTCTTTGAGTGAAAGTAACAACACATAATAGACATTCATGGAAAGACAAGAAGACTTGAATAATAGAAACACTTGATTTCTTTTATTCATAATATGTGCAATGTGTACAATGGAGAACTAACTCAGAATATATGATCGTTTACATGCAAGTATAATATTGTTGTGAATAAGTTCCTCATTACATGACTCAAACAACTTCAGAAACCTAAAACCAAACAATATACATTTCAAACTCTGTTACAAAATATTCTTTCCCATGAGACAAAAAAGAATGAACAACCTCTCTTCTGAAAAAGGAAAATCTGCCTCAACTTGTAGAATCCCAATCTTTCCTTTGATTCTCTCTTCATTCTCAACTTTCCCTTTGATTCATGCATCTTGTGTTTTCCTTGTAATAGAAAATATTCCCTTCCGAGAAAGACCATCATTATTATGCCCTGTAGCTAAAAATGTTGTTGCTTGCAAAAGATTTCATCTCCTCTCTATCTGTTGTTAAAAAACCCTTGCATCTTTTCATTTACCCTTTTATTTGTAACTCTAAGCCTCTATTTTAACAGTGAAACATTTTCACACTATCGGGCTTTTCATTAACCATCAAATAGGGCATTCTACAAATTTTTTATTTATGTCAGTGCATATTACTTTTGCATTTAACTTTCCTTGCCTTTTACACTTAGAAATTATTTATTTCAAATAGTGAATACTTTAATTCACTTTATTAGATTCATAGGAGTACCACTGTTATACATGTGTTCCTTATCATTTCACTTGAAATCATTGACATGCTATATAGAGTATGTGTAGGATCATGATGGGCCAAAAAGTGGTGATACAATGGGTATGTGTAGGGTATGTGGTTGACAACTTTTTTTTAACCCAAAATTGATGAAATGAAAAGGGGTTGTAAAGGAGATTGTTAGATTTCCACCAATATAAACTATGCCTTACTTTGAATTTAATAAATAATAATTATTCATTTTCTATTTTAATTACAACTAAAGTCCCAATCGATAGGCTGATTGAAAAACATCTATAACTTTCAAACGGTATCACATTTTTTGAATCCAAAACATGCATCACATTCTATGCTTCACATACTATAGGATTACAAAAAAGAATTGAATTTCATGAAGTTTTGACCAAGTTAAGGTGGTTAGACATACAAGTTTTTTATATTTTTTAAAAGTTGTAAAAAAAAATCACAATTAATTATTTACTTAGAAAAAAATTACAAAAAAATGCATCACATCTGGACATGAGTCCTCTACTTATATATCTAACGATGATCCCATAATAGTGGTTTACAATTTTTGGCCAAACTGGACACTCAAATATTTTTTTTTAACTAAATCTTTACTTTTGAGCACCTATAGTGGCTAAATTGTGAGGAATTTGAAAATGATACAAACTAGAGTTTCGTGAAATTTTGTCTATAGATTATAAATATATTTTTTTCAAAATTTTTGGATTCAGATTGCACTTCTTTTTCCATCTCCCTCAAAAAACTAGTTTTTTCAGAAAACAACATTTTAAAAAAGTGACGCTCACCGTATAACGCATAAATTTTTTTCCATGAAGGATACAATTCTAATTCTTTTGAATTTAGATTCATAACTCCAATATCTAGTGCTTCCACTTGGTTAGATAGTTTTTAATTGAATATTTTTTCTTTAATACAGTTTTGAAGTCAAACCAATTATAATTCACACATAGCACGACTGTATAATGCATAACTTTTTTTGTATTTATCAAAATTCAATTTTTTTTTCTTTGTTGGATCAAGGACTTAAATATCTAGTGCATTCATATTTTTTAATTTTTTTTTTGATAATCTGTTATTTTTCCACATGTGCAAAATAGAGAGCTTGATTTTCGGTGAAAAACCTACATTCACAAGAAATAAAAAATAAATATAATAATAAAATTAAATTTATTTAAAATTATACATTTTGGGAAGCTTATAATAAGGACTAAATACTTACAAAAGATAAATTTTAAATGAATTCATTTGATCCCCCAAAAGGTAAATCAAAATTTGTTTTTTATCAGCATTGTGATAGGTGTAAAGAGACTATGTTATAGGTATGGTTTAAAACTAGTGAGGTTCTATCTAAGAGGGTTTTATCTTAGGTAATTTGATCAAACCCTCCTCAATTGGAATGCTTTAAATGGAACTTTTAAAGGCTTCGATCATTATATTTTCTAAAAATATGTGATTTCAGCAAAAATCAGATCCTCCTAGAAATTGTAAACCACTATTGTGGCAGCACCTCGAAAATATTATAATAAAATATTATCATTTTATTGTGGTTAAGTTGGTCAGACAGACACTTACTTATTTTTTCATTGAAATTTAAGTACTACTGCAAAGAAATTTCAATTTTTCACCAAATAGATTTAAAAATAAATAAATAAACCTAGTAGTTTAGAAACTACATTCAATTTTCTACAGATTCTATTCTTACATATTTTTGAAATAATATAGGTAACTTATTCAAATTTTTACGTCAAGTTGCCTAACTCTGATTTTTCTGAATTTTTTTGCCACTTAAGGGTCAATTTTTTCCATGATGATCCTATACATACCCTACATTGACATGTAGCTTTTATGGTGTGTTATGATTTTATTTCATATATATGTGGTTATTCACATCCATGAGCACAAGCCTTGGAAAGATGTAGATATACCAAAAGGCAAAGTGAATGAGAGTAAAAAGGGTCAAGATGATAGTAATAAAGGAGAAGTATTTATAATTCATGATAGATAAAATACACATCAATGAATAAAGGGACAGTTCAAAGTCCCAAAACACAGTCAATATCTTGCTCAAAAGATAGTCACTATGCCATTTTGCAGTCATGAGTTTCTTGATAAGGAAAGTTTTCAAAATTTGAAGGTGAGAACCATGGAGTAAAGTGAAAACACAATGCTACAAGTCAAAGGACAGTCCTTAGTCTTGAATTAGAGAAAAGGGCCCTTTAACTTTATAGTGAGGCTCATTACTACAAATGGAACAAGACTGTCTAACAAAAGAGATAAAATAGTTTTATGACAAAGAAAAAAAATACATAGGTCAATCAAATAGAGGAGAAATCACAATAGTGGAAATTATGATATTTATAAAGTTCACGGTAAAAACTAGTGAACTATGAGAAAAATAAAGCAAGGGTATGCTTATTTGACAGTCATCCTATGCACGTTTTTGGGAATCTAGGCTTTGCTCAGATAATCCAACAAATGATCATCATTTGATAGGAGGGAATGATGCCTCAAAAGGAAGCATATACTTATGTGTTAAAGTATTAGAGGGAAGATCTCAATCTTGAGAGGATAGCAGGGGTACATGGTCCAGTGTTGATAAGAGACAAGTGATAATAGTTAGAGACCAGTTTAAAGGATAATCAAAATGCAAGAATAGTGGGATTAGGGAGAAGGTTGTGTTCATTAAAACCATTGTTGAAGAACAATACCTTATTAGCAGAAGTGAAAAGGGTCATGATGGATGCAGTGTTACATGAACAACAAGGTTTTTTAGGGTAATTATATAGTGCAAGGTATGCAATGTAATGAGATAATCAAATTCCATTTTCTAGCACAAAGGAGTTTCCTTGGCCTTATGAATCTACTGCGACTAAGAGGGAAAAAAGATGATCAATAGAGAAAAGATCTTAAAGAACCAAAGCATTGAGAACAATAAAAAATAGAGCACATATGATGCAATAAGACAGAGTAAAGAATGACAATTCACTATGCAACGAAAACATATCTAGGCAGTAAGAGGGAAAAAAAGCTAATCAATAGAGACATGATCTTAAAGAACCAAAGCATTGAGGATAGTAAAAAAAATAGAGCACATATGTTGCAATAAGATAGAGCAAAGAATGGAAGTTCATTATGCAATGAAGACATATCTGGGTAGATCTATTCTTTCTCCAAGCTCATGTTGTCAGTACAGAAAGGAGGAAAGAAACATATAGTTCAACAAGCATAATGAAGAGTAGAGAATCTATCAAAAGATTCCAAGGAAATGATAGAAGAAAAGACATAGATAAAGAAGGATCAACACCTCGTGATCATGAATACCATAGAAAATACTCAATTTTCATCATCTTTTTGTCACAACCAGAGTGCTTGCAATGTTTTCTTTCACAAATATAAAAAAATCTTAGCATTTTCATTCATAGAGAATCGCTTACCAGCAAGAAGGACACATTCAACCATGCATACAATCCTAGAAGCTTCAAACCCTTGGTGGCAGGAGCAATAACATATAAAAACATTATGCATGAAAATGAATGCACAATGGGCTCATGTTAGGGTTAGAGAGCTTCTTTTGAGTTTCTCAAGAAAACCCTAATCTTGGTTGACACAAGTGTTTATTTTTTACTTTTATTCATTAAGTGTAAGAATATTAATACTTAGGCCTTGACATTTTCCTAGTGAGAAGTGTAGGGTCCATGAGAGTCATAAGGAGATAGGACTAAATAATGGATTAAATCCGCCCCTTGTATCTTTGCATGAAATTAAAACAAAATAAGCATGCAAACAAATATTAAAGGTGCAAATTACTTTAATATTTTTGATGTAATGCAATAAATAAACAACTACATAACACTTATTAAAGTAAATCATAACTGATTGTCTTTGATATTTGTTCAAGTAGTTTATTCTTGTCTTGAAATCATGCAAAAGTAGGAGGAGTGGAACTGAGGTGTTTATCTTTGAATTCTATTCAAACTAAGTTATTTTTGGAGTTCTCTTTGGTCAAACAGCTTGAGAGGGGGAATTTGGAGCTAAATTAGCTCAAATTGGAGCAGTTATGAGCCCTCTTCTCTAGGCTTTTCTATTTTTCTCATGAGATGGATATTTTGGAGTGTAGTTGACTACAGTTGACTCCTCTTGGCACTTTGGGTTGAATTTTGTATTATAAGAGGGAAAGCTTATGCTTTCTCCTCAATTCTTATTTTTTGTTCTATTTGGCACATTATAGAGAGACAAAGGTTTGTAGCTTAGCATATTTTTATATAGCAACAACTTTTTCTTTGAAATCAATAAAGAAAGGAGTTATCGGTCCTATTTGGAGCTTTCATTTTGCATTGTGGATGTATGTTCTTATAGATTTTCATTGTGGTTCATTTGAATCCTTTGTTTTCTTCCTCATCTAAGCAATGTATTTTAAATGTGTGTTATATTAAATCAACTCATATGTTGTGTCAAACTAGAGCAATATTTGACGTGTAAATTTATTTTACCTTCAATTCAAAACTAAAAATTGAAACCATCATGTGAAACACTTATGATTTTATGCAAAATTCAAATTGTGAACATCATAACCAACAAATTTTGATTCAGATTTATAAGTCAAGGATTTAGTTTTTTTTTTCATTCCAAATCACTGGTGTATCACCTCCTAGAATTAAATTTACATTTTTAGAGCATCTTTCTATCCCTTTTCCAATCAAATCCATTAGTTTTTCTAGGAGATCTAAAGGGGAACTAACCCATAATCTGGAGGTTCATCCTCAAAATAGGTCACGCAAAACTTGAGGTTGATCCCATGTTGCACAGGATTGCTAAGTTTCACACTTAGCTAAAGGGTGCAATCCTTTGTGACAACAAATATATTTTTCATTCTATTCCAATAGAATTGCTCGCTGCCTTTCTAACCCAGGGGTATCCTCAAATCTTATCTTCTTTATTTTTTATCATATTAAAATATCCTCCAATGATCCATGAGATTTTGGGGATGTTGTTAACACACCATCTCCACACATCTATTCTCTCTCTCTCTCTATAGTCATTGAGAGCATAAATTGAGCATGCACCCAACTTTTGGTTGTCCCACTCTAGTGTCACCCAACAACATATATTATAAGGGGAACAACCAAAAATACTAATGAATGGTTTCCATTTTGATCCAATTAAGATAACAATCCCAACCTTATTTTTTTGGTGCTTTGTATGAAAGACAACCTATTTCCATGAAAATATTAGGGCATTATGCAATTGAAAATCCACTGCCTTAACTTCTTGCAACAAGAGGCATTCAAGATCTTTTTTCTTATTACAAAATGCTTTCCAAATATACTTTCTTTCAAGGGATTCTAAACCCCTTATGTTTCTAAATTATACAACTTAAATTCATTTATTAGATGGTACTTGGGTTTTTTTTTGGTTCTTATATAATCTGTCAAAGCAAGAAGGTATGCCTTCTCCTTTACCTTTTTTAACTTTGGTTTTTGTGAGTTACCGGTCCTGCTCATAGTTTCTTTCCTTTTTTACACTATCATCTTATTTAAATTTCTTTTTAAAACCTTTTTAGGTTTTCTAATTTTAATTTCACTATTTTCTTTTCTATATTCATCGTCATATTGGATATCATCTAAGTCTATGTAGAATTTATATTCTCCAAAGGGTCTCTCTATTTTCTTTATCCTTATCTATTCTTTTAGTTTATCAAGGACTACTTATTGTGCATTTTCTTTCTAATATCCAAGCCTTTCTCATCTTTATTTTCAATATTTTTCACTAGCATATCATTATTCTTATTAGGGGAGACCTCAATTTTACTATTTTCACATATATCATCCTCCATAATGGTTACTTTTTCTTTTCCATCATTACTAGGGGTTGGGTCTAGTTCATCTTGCACAATATCATCAGAAAAAGTCTTAGACTTTGTCCCACAACCACTATCCAAAGTTGGGCTTGGGATTCTTTATTAATAATAGGGTCAATGTTTACACTGAGTATTTTTGTGCATGTTGACTATTGAAGGTTGCCCAAAGGGTTTTGCCATTCCTTTTGTTTATAATTTTTTATACATCCATCATTTTTGCATAAAAAATAGGAATTTAGGCCCCCCTAGGGCTTCTAATTCATATTTGTATAAATTACCTTCAAATTCAACTTCTATGATTTCTAGAATTTGAACCCTAATGTTAAATGAGACAAGAATTCTAGCATCCAAGTGCATCATAGTGGACCTTGTATTTTCAATTTGTAAGATCTTACCAATTGGTTTTAACAGTTGGAGTAAGAACACCCACATATGAGGAGGGACATTATTTACATTAATCCATCTTTGCATAAAACAAAGCACAATCTCATTTTGGGTCATCTTAAGTGATCAAGCTACAACCCTAAAGAGGGATTTACCAATAATTTAAAAATCCTTTTCAAAAAAATTACAAACAACCCTCTTTGAATAATTTTACAAAGTGAAATGAGTATTCCCATTTTTCCCCCCCAAACAAGGTTTAGCCAATTATCAAAAGCCTTCTCACTGGGAGATTCTTCAAATCCATACATGCAAGACGCACACCAATATTTTTAACCTATTCTCTTCTCTTTTAAGGGCATTAACCATTTCCTCATTAGGGTTAAGAATTAAAACATTAGGTGGCAAGGGGTCTTTACTTCTTTCACATCCACCTTCTGTGACCTTGATCCCTCCACTATTATCTTTGAACCCCACATTGAAGACTGCTTCTAGATTTGATGCTTCTAATTCATCAGTTTGCAATAGTTCTTTGAATTTTTTGCAAGCTTCATCTTTAGACTTACTGGCTTCCCCACCTTCAACCATTGGATATACCTCCATATAATCTCACATAGATGCAATAGTCACGTCTATGCAAGAAGGATCACAATAACCTAGGAAGTATCAAACATACTATAATCCAACACAAACTCCAATTTAAAAATTCACAAAAACTAAAACCTACAACTTAAACCAAACCAAGTGAAAGAAGTTAAGGACATGACAAAGAAGATAAAAAACAATAAGGTGCACTAATAAGGCAAATAAGGATCAAAGAACTAGAGGCAGTGAGGGGCTCATGGTAGCAGGCATGAGGTAGACGCCTTTTAATCTCCCATGCATGCAAACAAGAGCTTGTTCCTTTGTTTAGAATAGTTAGAAACAACCTTTGGTAATATTAATTTACACATTGTTTGGAATGACAACTACACACTCAAAAAGAGCCTACTTGAATTAAAAGACCATCTTTATAATTCTTGCCTATCTAGATGATATCATCTTTCTCTTTGGTGAGAGCTATTAGAAACTTGTTTAATTATGATATAGGATACTAAAGTCCTAAGATATCCCTTGTTGCATAAAACCTAGAAGCAAAGATTATATAGTCTAAACCAAGTTTAAAGATAATACTAAGGATCAATAGACGTGGTTTTTCAATTAGACATTATTTTGAATACAATATCAATGTTTTTAATTTATTAAATTATGGAATATATAAAAACTTTTTGGACTCAAACTAATGAGTCTATTCTATAACTAATGACCTATCATGATATTTTGAAACCTATTTATAGATAAACAAACTTAGTCTAAATTTAATTAGGTGAATCTAAGGACTCGATATGAAAGATAAGGTTAATATCCATGTAAACAAATATAACAAAACATAATCCTCATCATGTTCGATAAATAATTTAATTTTCTCTACATCTTTGGTATGCTTTACCTCTATAGTCATAATTATTTAAAAATATCCTTTACTTCTCAACATCATTAATCTTTTATATTTTCATTCATAGTACTTAAATGCTACAAGTAGAAAAATTACAAATTTATGTTTATAGAAAAATTAAGACAAGACATGACCTCTGTCACTGATTCTCTCTCTAATAAGTGAAAGCTACCCACAATCTTATTCAAGAAAGAGAACTAATGGAATTGCCATTGAATAAGATACCAAAATCAAAATAGCTCGGTATGGATAGTTTGTACAAGGAGATTTGCAAATGTGAAAATATAGAGGTAGTTACACCTCTAAGCTTAAGCAAACATGAAATAATAAAAGTTGAAAAGGCCGGCACATTTTAAAACCCTAAAACATAACCACCTCCAAACAAAACTAAACAAAACCATATATATGCAAGATCACACAACCTGTTTCCCAACGGTTTTGTAGATCCCTGTTACAATCCCCTCCGTAACATTTCCCCCAATGCAACCATGGCGAGCGATCCCAATGCATCCATGGCGAAGGAGTCTAAGGTGAGATTGAAGAGTTCGGATGGGATATTATTCGAGGTAGATTATGCCTTGGCCGTGCAGTCGCAGATCGTAAAGAGCGCCATGGAGGAGACGGCCATGGAGAGCGCCGTGCCTTTGAACAACATTTCCAGCAATATTCTGGCGAAGGTGATCGAGTACTGCGAGTATCATGTGCATGCCGCCGAGACCAGCGAAGGCAAGAGCGCCATCTCAGAGGAGGATGTGAAGACGTGGGATGAGGAGTTCGTCAATGTTGATTACGCTACTCTTTTTGATCTCATCAAGGCTGCCAAGTACCTAGATATAAAAAATCTTCTGCGCTTAACTTGCAAAGCTGTAGCACGATTAAGGAGAAAACCCCAGAAGAGGTCAGAAAGATATTCAACATAGAGAATGACATCCCTCCTGAAGAGGAGGAAGAAGTGAGGCGTCAAAATCAATGGGCGTTTGAGTAAATCTGGATATTAGAAGCATGGTACTTGGTTTTGTTACTACATAACTTATTATCTTCCTTGGCTTCAAGAACTCATGGGTTTTATTCGATACTTCATTTTGCATGAATATCTATCATTTGATCGATTTTATTTTTGTGTTAGATGTATGTTATTGGATCATATGATAAATTTAACATTCTTACAAGTGTTACATGTTTTTTTTTTAAGTATATATAATGTTGTAGGTGGTGAGAATCATGAATAAGTAGTGAGAGTGTGTCAATTATTTTGCTTTCAAGGGTCATGTTTTTCTTATCAATCTAATTTTTTTGTGTTTTCTCAATTTTCAAGTTTTTGAATATCTTTGTTTGTGCATGATGTTTGTTCTAGTTTGTTTTTCTACTGTATATGTTTGGTGAAGAGGAGAGGCTATTCAAGAATATTGTAGGTTGTGATGTTTGTTCTAGTTTGCTTTTTTATTGTACATGTTTAGTGAAGTGGAGAGGCTGTTCAAGAGTATTGTAGGTTGTGTTTTGGAAGTAATACAAAAATATGTCATTCATGTTTGTAAAATTTATTGTTACCTTTCAAATGAGTATACTTGAGCTTGCTAAAAACAATCACACTGTGTAACTTGTGGGGATGTCTTCAACAAAAACCTTTTTAAATAGTTATGTTACAATAAATATATGTTAAAAGATGCTACTTTTAAAAATGTATTGTATATTATTATATTTTTTTAAATTATAGAATCTTGATCTTTTAGAAAAAGGGAAGGATATCATTTACAATTATGATGATGTGGATAATCTTGATTATCTAGATGCTTTATATGTTAATAAGAAAAATATTGGATGTGGTATTTTGGTTGTAGAAATTATAAAGAAACATGAGGTTTTATATGTTGCAGTGTATTTATCTATTATTACAAATAATAAGATATAAAAAACTAATGCTAAGTATGAAATTTGTTAAGGAATTATTGTTTAGAGACACGTGTTTAATATTATTGTTGCCAATAATGAGAATACTTTTTGATGAATTCATTAGTCTTTCTCTATTTTTTCCCAATAAAATCCCATTTGAATGAACTTATGAACTAAATGTTTTGACAATAAAATATTCTCAATGAGTGTTAGAATGTGCATATTGAAGAGCAATAGTGATCTTTACCTTGGGTAAACCATGAAGAAGAGCATTATAGCTATGGAAATTATAATACATTAGATAAAATAATATCTATAAAAATCTAATAATTCCACAAAATTATATGATATAACTTTAGATAAAGAACAAAGATCCTTAATGGTAGGAGAACATAGATTATAATATAAAATATTGTGAAGCATCCATAGTGTTGCCTAGAGGCATAAGGAATGCAATTCTAGTCATGGAATTTGCATGACAAACGTTCTTTCTACACACTTGGTGTCAATGAGGATGTCCAAGGAGGGACAAAAGAACTATTGATAAAGGGGGATTTTTTCCTTCTTAACCTAATAAGAACCCATAATATGTCATCACTAATTGAGTGTAATTATTATGTGAAAAAGTAAATAAAAATAGAAGTGAAGCATGCATCTCACCTATGACGTCCCCATATTTGGAAATACTATAAAATTAGGGAAATATAAAAGAGAAATAATGCATCTAAATGAAGGAATAGAATAATTATAATCCTAACCTAATCTTACATTATGATCTTGAACTATAGATTTTTGACACCAATGCACTTGTCTAGCTCTTCTAGGGATTTTCACCTAAAAGGAGAGAGAGTTGGGCCAAAATTGCTAAAGGTTTCATTCAATTTATGTTATGTGTGATGTTATTTAAGATAAATGAAATGAACTAAATGTAATTAAGTGATCTATATGACTGAATTTGAATGCAAAATCTAGGATTTATACTATGTTTGAAAAAACATTGTGTAATGTAACAATGATCTAGAAATGAATGCAAAGCTTCACATAAATGAACCAAACTAAAAGTGTGCACCTGAGACATGGATGGGGATTAGAAATGAATTCTGGAATTTTGGATGGGGATTAGAAATGACTTTTGGAATGTTACTGACATTGAAATTTAGGCCTGGTGGGACTCATTCATCATTCTGGGCAAATTAGTCCTAGTTCTAGAAAACTGTACTGGGGCCCATTTTAGCCAAATGGGTGTTTGAATCTACAAAAAATTTAGGAAAAAAGTATAGTGAGACTCATTAGCCACTCTAGGTGAATTAGTCCATTCTGGCTTTTCTAAAAACTCAAAAATGGAATATGTAGTTTTCGGTTTGCCTTCCAAGTGTCCTAGTTTGAAACCCTAATTTTTGAAGCAGTAAATAAATTTTTGTGTAATTTTTGGCCTTGAAAAAGTGGATATTACTTCAAAAAAATTTCAAACTAATCTTCAATAATTTTCAAGCCATCCAAGCACCTAAAAACACATAATGAGCGAGAAAGAAATGGTGAATGTTAGGGCATAGGGGTTTGCCTTGGTCGAACCCCTTTTTAGGTAATTAAACCAAAATGATGAAAAGATGTAATGAAGCATGAAAAAATGGATTTTTTACCTTTCCATGATGATTGAACTTGAATGTCTATAGTAAAACATGAAGATTTTGCCCTTGAATGTCTAAAAAGTGCTACCTTGGTGACGTAGAATGACAAAACCTTAGCTTGCTTGACTTGAGATGGAAGAAAAATGATGAATGAAGTTAAGTTATGATGAATTAGGCTTTATAAGGTTGTATTTATAGGAAATTTACCTTATTTTCCTATAAATCGGATCCCTAAGGCTGACATGAAGAAAAATTGAACAAAAACCTTAATTTTTATTGCTCATACTTTGAAAATGGCTCAAATGGGACTCATTCCCCACTAATGGGAAATGGGTGCCACCTAGATGGGACTAATTCACCACTACTGGTGAATGGGTCCCACAGGGGCCATTTTTACTAGCTGGAAAGTCAAGAAGTAAGAAAATTAGGTTTATATGATGACTATGTCAGTTATGTGACCAAATTATGCCCTGAGATGCATAATATGGGTTAATAGGGCCTATTAATAATTATGTAAAGGGTAATTAGGGCTTGGGACATAAAAATAAATGTGAAAGTGTGATTAAATACACTTTACAACACTAAAACTAGCTTATCTATCTTAATATATTAATCTATATATTATACGCTCACGGTATTTCAATATGCACAACTACCTTTTTTTTTGCTCACGATATTTATTTGCACCACTTTTGTATTTATTAACACTATTTGCACCTGCTGCTAGTAGTAATTTGTTTTTTATTCGCACTATTCGCAGTTGATATCGGTAATAATTTATTTTTAATCAACACATTCATTTACATTGATTTTTACTTATTACTTACTATTTATATTAGTTCAAAAAGTTATGACTGAAATGATATAATATTTAATATAACTCTTTATTTTTGGCTTTCAATTTATTAATTGGAAAACTTATGACCAAAAAGATATAATATTTAATAAAACACTTTAGGTGTGGACTTTTAATTTTCATAAGTTTATATTTTTTTTAACACAGTCATGCTCCACCCTAGGTTATGCCTCTTGGTGTAATGAGGCCCACATAGCCTAGAAAGGCACAAGAACTAATGTGTATGTGCAAGACACAAATGCATATTGGCCAAGTTGTGTGGATGAAAGAAAAGGTACAAGTATAGTGGTGCATTCTTTCTTGGAAGTAGATGGTGTCTTGGCTAAGCAAAAACCAAGATTTAGTGTCATTATCTACTACAGAGGTAGAATGCATTGCAATTCAACTTCGTGTTGCACTCAGGTTTTATGGATGAAGCAAACCTTGAAAGATATCATAGTGGTATATGAAGAATCAATTTCTATCTTATGTGATAATAAAAGTGCTATCAATATTTTTAAGAATCTTGTAATGCATTCAAGGACAAAATATATCTCAATCCAGTATCACTTTTTGAGAGAGAAAGTTGCAAAGAATGAAGTAAATTTGGAGGATGTGCATATTGAGGATCAAGTTGTAGATATTTTCACTAACAATCTTCTTATCTATACTTTTGACTATCTTTGAGAGAAGTTAGGGGTTATTTCCCCTCTTTTCAACCAAATGGATAAGGATATGCATTAGTTTAGTGGATCTCAAGGTTTATTCCTTTTTCTCAACTAATGTTGGTGGCTACCTCTTAGGGGGAGTAGATAGTAGCATTGTTGGTTGTTATAGTTAGGGGGTAACTATTCTCATTATGTAGAAAGTAGATGTTTCCCCCTATTAGCTATGTTGTCCACTTCTAAGGGGGAGTGTGCAAAAGTGCAATGTGTAAGAGTGTAGAGAAGGCGTGAAGAAAATAGAGTGTAATTAAAGAAAAGGAAGTTGAAGAATAGTTGAATATATTTAAATGTATGGTTGATAAAGGGGGAGACATGCAAGTGTGTTTCCCTTTTCCAATTGTGTTAAATTGGGAGAGATTTAACTGAAAAACGTTATGAAGAAACGAGGAGCAAGAGAAAATCTAAAATGGAGCAGTGTGCACTAATTTGTATTATGTGTGTGTTGGTGATCAGAGTTATTTCTATTGTTGATGGTTTTTTACATCATGTGTTTCCCTTAATGACAAAGGGGGAGATTGCTAGAAGTTTGTGTTCTCATTGATGTCAACAGGTGTATGTTGTTAGAAACATAAGTATTTTGTGTTGTTTCATTGATTTCAATAGGTATATGGAAATATTGTCAGAAGCTTATGTTAACCTTGGTGATGCTCTGATTAGTGGCATTATGTTGTCATTAATAGTGTCACTAGTGTCAACCTCTAGTGTTGCTTTGATAAGAATGTGTGTGGTTGAGTTGTTGTATTGTAGTTGGTTTGGTTGTGTTGCAAATGATGAGAATGTGTTTGTGGTGCTTGGTTCCCAAGTGCTTTTGAGAAAATTTGAATTAAAGAGAGAATAGTGTGGTTGAGAGATACTTTAGAATACAAAGTACTATTTTAGTTTTTCTCCACATTTCTTTTTTATTGAAGATATTCCTATGCAATTCAAATATGTTGATAAGAGGTGTTCAAATGTGTTATATTCAATTTTTTTGTTCTAGATTGTTGTGTAGAGAAATTTGTGTTCACAAGTGTGTGAACTGTGTATTTAGTGTTGTTAGGGAGAAATGTTCTTGCTCCACATTTCTCCATAATGTGGTTTTTGGTCTTGCAGATATGAGGGTATGCTCATATTTCCCATATCTATCTTCACTATGAGTTGTTCATGATTTGGCACTTCACAAGTTGGTTTCATGAGTTACAGTGTGTGGAAAGTTGGTTGGTTATGTAGGATGAGTATGTCCTTTAGGTGAAATATTTTGCAAAGTAATTTTCTAGATCTTAGGATGGTTTTGGAATATTCTAGATTGTGTTCAAGTGTTGTATGTTCTCCATGAGTCATCTTTGATGAAAGGAAGCATCTACTTAAGTGTTTTATGGTGTTTACATGGGTTCTATAAACCTTGGGTTTTTACACTAATTAAAGATTTACTTCAGTGTTTGAGGAAGTGTGGCAAGGTGTGTATAGGTGGATTTAGGTCCAAGTTAATGTTTGATGTGCTCCACCTTCATTCCTTTCCATCATGGTAATTTTTTTGTGCTGACCTAATTTGAATTTGCATGGTTGAGGCACATGCCTTACCTTGGAGATTGTTTTCAAGGTTGAGAATGGTATAAATAAGTAGTGTGTAGTATTATGTGTGTGATGTGAAGTGTAGATTTGTGAAATGCAAAAGTGTGAAATGCAATGTGAGATTTACTATGTTAGACTACTGAAAGAAGTGAGCAGAAGGTGTCTACAATATTCAGAAAGGTTGTGAATGTATTGGTGATGTTGTGGTGGAAATTTTTTGTTGCTTTGAGATGGATTTCTAATTGTAACAATCTTCTTTCTTATTTTGTATAATCTATGAGTGAGTCATTTGAAAATGAGCATTTTGTATTCAATGTTGTAATTACTTTATATTGTGAACTAATACTCACCTTTTTTTTTGTTTCTTGGGTTTTCCACATAAATTTGGTGTTCTTCTATGTATATTTTTTATTAGACAAGAAGGGAAGAGCGTTGAACCATACAAAAAGGAAAAAATAGAGCCAAACAACTTAGCAAAATAGATTGGCCCAACACAGCTAAACAAAGAAACAACAGTCAATAGAGGACCAATCAGAAATAGCAAACTACAAGAAACTGTTCAAGGAGTTGTGCTTGAACCAAGAAAAGCCTCAGAGGGTGAGTTAAATGAAAATGTAACCTTCTTAGAAGAATGCTTCAAGTCTTTCTATGCACCATTGTGCAAGGAGAATCAAAAACAAAAATTGAGAAATTTTGATCAAAGGGAGAAGACTCCTCTCTTGAGTAGCAAAAAAGAGGTACATCTGATAATTTAGGTGAAGCATCTGAAACAACATCAATTTCCAAAATAGGTATTAGCAGGAGAAGCATTACTAACAACATTATGAACAACCATAACCAGAGAATGCCCCATATTATCCACAAGAGGAGTAACTTACACCATAATTGAATCATGTGATGTAGAAATAACCTACAAAGGAGAGTTTGCAGAGGAAACAAGAGCATTGTTGGTATTATTTTTCCTTACAGAAGGAGCAGGAGGATCCGAGTCATCGTTAAAAGAAGCTAACAATAGTAGAATGAACTATTAAATTCTTATGGAGTGAGTTCTTCCACCAAGTAGAAGAGGTATTAGTGAGAGAGCCAAGGGAAAAGTCAAGTGCCACATGACCAATAGCGAAACAATGTCTTTATTAAAATGGAAGACCATCGTAATCCACCATTTGAGACCATGACTAATCATTAACTTGAAAAACCACATCACCAGGAAGAGCCTTCGAAAGATCAACCTCCACCAAGATCCTAGCAAGGGAGGTAAGGGTGAAATTCTTGGAAGCCATATCTACTTTCAAGAAATTACCTATAGCATTACCAATGCCCTCGAAGATAGAGGAGCACCCGAGCTATAAGGGAAGATAAGGCAATATTACCCAAATAGGCATAACATCTAAGGGTTCATTCAAAGGATTAAAAGAGTAAATCCAAGGTTTAATGAATAGGGGGTGAGAAGTTAAGTTTTAGTTTTAATTATTTTCATTCATGCTAAATTAGTCTAACAGATTAAAGGGTAATAAGGTTAATGTGGATTTGAATATTATTGAGGGTTTGAATATTTTAATGAACAACTAATTCACCCCCTCTCTTAGTTGTCTTGTACATTCAAAAAACTCTTTATTATCAAGTATAAAATAATAGTTGTTTATTGAATAATAATTTTAGGTTTTCTAGTGTGGATTTTTTATTTTCAAAGAATTTTTCCTATGTACACATTGTAAATCATAACTACAAATTGTAAATCATAAGAGTATGACAGGCTCTATGATTAGATTTATCAATGTTTTGGCCAATGAATAGAATCAACCAAGATGGTTGGAATTCCCTACTCTTTAGGCTCTACTAGTCCTAGGAGGGTGCACCTTAATCACCAATAAATGTAAAAATATTCAACTAACCTCACTACTCTACTCATGAAAGGAGTGAAACCACCATCTGGTTTTGACATGTCACAGTATACTCACACACAACCTCCACCAATACATCAAGACCCACACAATTTTCCTAGAAATTCCTATGTTCCTAAGGGTACACCCATAGACAACTAGCATCATCCTAAGTATGGAAATGTTGTGATACATCAAGTTGTCAATTACCCTCCCATTCCATCTACTTCCCCTACCACACCATTCGATGCTTATGATCCCTATGCCTATTGAATGCCATAAAGAATCCCATCTGCTCCACCATTCCCGCCATAGTATCCTAGTCAACCACCCATCAACACTGGGAGAAACCCCTTTCTTGCATTAATACCACCACCAGGACCTGTGCCCATAAGAAATATCATACCAACCCCCCAAGGTAATAATTCTCATCAATCCATTGCTTCAGAAGCACCACCATAGTACATGCAACTATCTCCTCACAAGCACCACCACAACATACTGTTACCATTTTTGTTCCCATACAACAAAATAATCAACAACCCTTGCAACAGAACATGCGACAACAAAATGTTCCAAACCCACAACAACATACTATCGCCCATAGACAACCTCCTCATTAGGCAACACAAACCACATCACACCCTTAGAAACCACCCCATGGTGCCTCTACAACAATCCCAAAACAATAGCACATCCCATCTCTCCCTCCTCATCAACAATCACATACACACATCCCCACACAAGTGCAGTATAATCCTCTCACACAGTATCTCTACCATCCATCCAACACATACATTACTTATGCTAATCCAAACATGCATGTGACTGCTCAGAATCCATCACAAACACAACCCCCTGCAATCGCACACCAATCTATATCAGCAATAGTTTAATCCACAATAGCCTCCACATGTCACACAACAATCCAAGGTCAAATATAATTATCAAGCGAATCCTTATTATGCTCAACAACAGCTTGTATGCTAGCAAGGTGTCTCATCCATGTCCTACGTGCAACAACTACCACCTCATCAATAGGGTGTTCAACCCACCTCTTATTATCAACAACAACCTCCTTATCAACAAGGGGCCTCCATGTACTACCAAGCTCTACATAATGCTCCATCCACTTCATATTACCAGTAGCAGCCATCTCAACAACAAGCATCCTTTGCCTCTTATTATCAAAATTCTTCATCATTGTATCAGCCTTATATTAATCCCCAACCTGGTTATGCTAATTAGTATCAACCTACATCCTCATACAATCCATATGCATCACATCAACAATATCCACTTAATCTTTCCAATCAAATTCCACCCATCAATAAAGATATGGAATAACTCAAAGTTGCATTAAAAGACCTACAAGTGGGTACATCCAAGAAATCCTTCAAGTTTGAGGAAATATTCCCGTATCTATTTGATTCCTTGATTTTTCTTGTCCCCTTTCTGAAACATTTTGAGATACTTAAGTTTGACAAGGGTGCTGTCATAATAGTGGTTTACAATTCCTGAGAGGAACAAATTTTAGCTAAAATCACATATTTTTAGAAAATATAATGATTTAAGCCTTAAAAAGTTCCATTTTAAGGATTCCAATTGAAGATGGTTTGATCAAATCACCTTAGATCAAACCCCCTTGGATAGAACCTCGCTAGTTTTAAACCATACCTATAAATGCGTCTCCTTTACACCTATCAAAATGCTTAAAAAATCACTTTTGATTTAGCTTTTGGGGATCAAATGAATTCATTTAAAATTTATTTCAAATGATTATGGTATTCCTTAGAATAATATATCCAATGAATATAATTTTAATATGTTTTGGTTTTGTTATGTATTTGTTTTTAAGTTTTATTAAACATAGGTTTTTCATTGAAAATGAATTTCTTTGTTCTTCACATGTGGAAAAATAGAATATTATCAAAAAAAAATTGAAAAATATGAGTGCACCAGATATTGAAGTCCTTGATCCAACAAAAAATTAAAATAAAATTTTGACATATACAAAAAAAGTTACGTTTATACGTCGCGTTGTGTCTGAATTGTAATTTGTTTGAATTTGAAACTTGATTAAGGAAAAAATATTCAATAAAAAACTATCTAACCAAGTGGAAGCACTAGATATCAGAGCTACAAATCTAAATTTGAAAGAATTAGAATTTTATCCTTCATGGAAAAAAAGTTATGCATTATACGGTGTGCGTCACTTTTTAAAATGTTGTTTTCAAAAAATCAATTTTGTGGGAGATGGAAAAAGAAGTGCAATTTGATTCCAAAAATTTTGAAAAAAATATTTTTAGAATTTACAGACAAAATTTGATGAGACTTTAGTTTGCACCATCTTCAAATTCCTCACAGTTTAGCCGCTATAGGTGCCCGAATGTGAATATTTAGTTAAAAATAATAATTTTAGTGTCCAGTTTGGCCAAAAATTGTAAACCACTATTCTGGGATCACCCACAAGTATATAGGAACTAAGGATCCAAAGGCCCATTTGTAGGAGGTCTATGCACAATGTCAGGATGTTCAACATAATGACAATTATCTCTTGCGTGTGTTCCCTAGAAGCTTAGGAGGACCCACCTTAGATTAGTTCATGGGTCTTAAGAAGGGGACTGTTTCTTCATTCATTGATCTTTTTGAACAATTTGTCAAACAGTTCTCCTTTAACTTGGAGAAAGACATTGACACTCTAGACCTCTTGAAGGAGAAACAATGTGATGGAGAAACTTTTGCTAAATACCTACAAAGGTGGCGAGCTGTTGCTAGTCGTATGAATTCCCCTCCAAGAGGAAAGGAAATGGTCACTCTTTTTGTGGCTAATGCCCATCCTAAACTAGCACATGCTCTTAATCTTCATCGTGTCACTACCTTTGCAGAGGTTATCGAAAAATGCCCCATCATTGAGAGAGCACTTGTTGCAAAAGGGAAAATTAAATTGTACCACTTGGATAAGGACAAGTCATCTGGTGAAAAATCTCGTTACTGGAATAAAAATAAGAATGCAGTCAATGACGATGTCACTGATACTAAACATGTTTAGGTGGCCAATACATCCTAGAGGCAACAACCATCCATGCTCATTGCCATATCCGTGCCACAGGGGGCACCTTGAACCCCTCAACAATCCAATCAAGGGAATGGTAAACATCAATACACTCAATTAGGAGAACCCTTGAGTGTTGTCTTCCATAGATTGTTGTAGGTCAATTAACCAATTACATATCTTGTGACCAAGCCGCTTGATGAATTAATCCCAAACCAACCTAGTTTAAAGAGATGAATATTGTGAGTTTCAAAAAATTAAAGGGCATACCATAAATAAGTGAGAGTCTAAAAAAATACATCCAAGATCTTATAGATCGAGGAGATATCCATGTGGATGCCAACCAAACTTAATTGTCCAATGCTCAGTTACAAATATATCAAAACACTTTCCCTAAGAATAACCAAGGTCCTATCACATTTAACACAAATCTTGGACCTAGTAACAATAACAACCATGATAACAACACTAATAATATCACCTACAAGAATGTCCCACTCAACTATGAGACCCTCATCATGCATATTGGGTAAGTGGAACCACGTGTGTCTATGATACATGTCAAAGGAAAAGAGCTTCAATGTGCTATTACCACTCGCCGCACTCAAATTATTGTCCCTAGAGTTGTAGTGTCAGCCCCATCAGCTCATGTGAGCTCTCAGTATAACATCCTTGAACACATAGGAAAGAACACAACACAAATATCTATCCTAGATTTGCTAAAGTCTTCTTTGGTATACCAGGAAATCTTAACAAAATCTTTACAGGATGCCCGTGTCCCTAATAACATCGACCCCACACAGTTCCAAGCTCTAGTGGGACATCTTTCATCAACCTACCAACTAGGTTTTAGTCAAAACGACATGCCTACCATCAATTCCAACCATAATCAACCCCTCCATATAGAGGTTATTGTCGCACAACATAAAGTAAAGAGGGTCTTGATAGATAATGGCTCTGCTCTCAATCTATGTACATTAAAATTTATAAAGTAGTAGGATATACCCACATTGATGTAAGCAATTAGATTATCACTATAAAGGCTTATGATAATGTAGAAAGGGATTCCAAAGTGGTTATTGAGCTTCCAATTCAAGTTGGCCCTATTATATAATACACCACCTATCATGTCCTTGATCTAGACCTCCCCTAGAATCTTCTTCTTGGGCAACCATGGATCCACGCCATGCAAGCCATTCCATCCACCTATCATCAATGCTTGAAATTCCTGTTTAATTGAATGGAAGTTATGATACAAGCCGATCTTCAACCCTTTGAAGATTGTCACTCACTTGAAGCTTCATTTCCCCATTCCCATTACTATCTAGGAGTGGAAATGGGACCGTCGCCAACATCTTCATCCAATCCATCATCTAATCCATTATTTGTGACCTCATTCACTCTATCTTCTACATTTGATTCCACTATCACCAAGGTCCAAATCATTAACAAGGGATGTGGTGAGTATGAGATGTGTACTGCTTTGAACATGGCAACCATGCCACCCTCACCACACACATATGGTCAACCCTCTGAATTTGCACCGAAGAAAGAACAAAGGGCAGTCACCTTGAGCTCCAAAAATGTGGGAACCAACATTTATGTGTCTCCCACATTACTAGAATATATGCTTGAAGATGATATAAGTCAGTGGATATATCATGAAGAACCTATACCTACTCCTCCTTTAAAAGAATATTTTCAAGAGATGTACCCTTGGACCTCTAAGTACATTGAGAAACACAATTATCAAGGGGGGGTCTTGGTCCAAAAGAGCTAGGAAGAAAGAAGCTGATCGACACTTTTGTACGTCCAAATAATTCTAACTTAGGCTATGACAAAAAGAAAAAGGTTCCCATAACATTGACTAGTATCTCTAGCAATGTCAGTATAGGCGATGGTCTTTTGGAAGCTATAACAGAAGAAGAATGCATCATACACGCATGCAATGATGTAGACCTTTCCTCCATGCTCAAATTCCTATCCATTTGCACCATCATTCTTTCCCTTCACCATCCCAAACTCATAGATTGGGACCTACGTGATAGTACACCTACCAAATCACTTACCTCAATGGATACCTATGTACGCCTCATGGAATTGGGGGAAGATGAACGCCCTAGTTGCAAAAATAATAAAAAGAAAAATCTAAAAGGGTCACCTAGTGAAAACCTCCTTGAGGCACTTCTTGACTCAAAAAAAGTCAAAACAAAGGACATATTTGATGGTGAAAGCCTCAGTGAGGTGCCAGAAGGTGGGGACATTCATCTTCCCCTTGTAGGAACATAGTGGTCTAAAAAATCATCCATTTTGATAGAGGAAACACAAGAAATCAATTTGGGAACTGAAGAGGATCCCAAAATCACTTATGTAGCCAAGGCATTATTAGAAGAAGAGTATTCCACCATGTCCAATCTCCTTAAGGAAAGTAAGATCAATTTTGCATGAGCATATTTAGACATGCCTGGGTTAGACCCTGCCTTGGTTGTACACCATCTAGATGTATGTCCTAATGCAAAACCAGTTAAATAAAAGCTTCACAAAATGCACCTACAAGTTGCCCTAGTGGTCAAGAAAGAATTGGAGAAGTTGTTGGAAGCCAAATTTATAAGACCCATTGATTACTTTGAATGGATCTCCAACATTGTGCTAGTAGCCAAACTCAATGGGGATGTCAGAATATGAACAGAATTTTGTGACATCAACAAGGCATGTCCTAAAGATGATTTTCCTTTTCCAAACATAGAGATGTTGGTTGATTTAACTGTAGGACACAAGATGTTGTCCCTTATGGATGGACTTCTAGATATAATTAGATCAAGATGGCACCCAAGGACCAATATAAATCAACATTCACTACACCTTGGGGTACATTTTTCTATAACGTCATGCCTTTTGGTCTTAAGAACGTGGGGGAAACCTACCAACTTGTAATGACCATGATATTTCATGATCTTATCCACATCATCATGGAAGACTATGTTGATGATCTCTTAGGAAAATTAAGAACTAGAGGAGAACACCTTACAGTCCTAAGAAAGATCTTTGAATGGTTAGAGCATGACAAGTTGCACTTGAATCCGAAAAAGTGTGTGTTTGGGGTTATGTTAGGAAAACTGTTGGGCTTCATTGTCTCCAGGATAGGTATAAAGTGGATTTGACCAAAGTCAAAGCAATATGGATATGCCTCCACCTCACAATCTAAAATAGTTAAGAAGCCTCCAGGGTAAGCTACAATCCATTAGAAGATTCATAGCACAATTAGCTGATAAGTGTCAACCACTCACCCACCTCCTGCAAAAGAATATATCCTTCAAGTGGGATCCTACATGTCAGCAAGGTTTCGACAAGATTAAGGAATACTTTTCTCATCCTCCAATCCTTAAGCCTCCAATCCCAGGGATGCCACTTTTACTATACATCTCAGGTACTTCAGTGGAATTTGGGGTACTACTGGCACAACATGATGAGTCATCTAGAGAAAGAGCAATCTACTACATTAGTTCAACCTTAGTTGGCTATGATCTCAACTACTCTTCAATTGAGAAGGCCTACCTAGCTGTAGTTTTCTGTTCACAAAATCTTAGACATTATATGCTTAGCCATCCAGTCAAGTTAATATAAAAAGTTGACCCACTTAAGTATTTATTAAATCTAGAGCAACTTTGACTAGCCACATGGCTAAATGGTCCATCTTGTTGAGTGAGTTTGACATAGAATATGTGGATCACAAAGCTATTAAGGGACAAGTGATAGCAGATTAGTTAGTTGGTGCTCCCCTGCTTGATGCACATCCTTGGGTGATGGAATTTCTTGATGAGGTTTTTACAATAGCAAAAGCTACCATGTGGACACTATATTTTGATGGGTCATACACACATAATGGATTGGGGGTAGGCATTTTTTTGTCACCCCCCAGGTGATTATATCCCAAATTCATTCAGACTAGCCTTTCCATGCACAAATAATATAGCAGAATATGAAGCTCTTCTCACCAGCCTTAGAATCACAATCAAATGGAATATCACTTAAGAGTATTCAACAATTCACAATTAGTCATCAAAAAGGTCAATGATGAGTTCTTAACAAAGGATGAAAAGATGCTACCTTATAAACACATGGTTGATGACTTTAAGAAATATTTCACCTCTATTCTATTTGACTAGATCCCCATAATATAGAACAAATATGCTTATGCAATGACTACAATTAGTTCCTTGATTGACATGCCCAAAGATGAAACAAAGTGTGAATTCGTGATTGAACAACTTTTAATCCCTACATATGATATCCTTGAGAGTGAGATGGTGTGTGAAATCATAGGTCCTACATCCTCATGGTATCATGAGATCTATGCTTATGTTCACGACAAAATCCTATTCACTGACCTTACCCACAATCAACATAAATCATTCATCCAACATATATCCCATTACACCATCATAGGTGATAGTCTTTATTGTTGTGGATATGATGGAACTTTTCTTCGATGTCTAAATGAGGCTGAAGCTCACACTATGTTAACAGAGGTGCATAGAGGTGTTTATGGGGCCCACTCAAATGACATGGCCTTAGCAAAGAAGATTCTAAGGGTTGGTAACTATTTCCATACATTGAAGCATGAATCTTGTTACTTTGTGAGGAAATGCTTACCTTGCCAGCAACATGTAGACTTGATACATGCTCTTGATCAAGATATACAACCTATCATAGCACCATGGCCCTTTTCTCAATGGGGTTTCGATTTACTCGACAAGATATATCCTCCATCCTCTAATGGCCAAACCTTCATTATCATTTCCACTGAGTACTTCACTAAGTGGGTGGAAGCCATACATCTCTCCCAAATAATAGATACTCAAATATCCAAATTCATCCTCGACAATATTATCTATAGATGTGACATCCCCTCCACCATCATTTCTGAAAATGGTAAACCATTCAAAAACTAGGATGTAAAAGAACTATGTGAAACCTTTCATACCCAACATTGGTTGTCCATGCCCTATTACCCCCAAGGTAGTGGACAGGTGGAAGCCACTAACAAAACTTTGATAAAAATCTTGAAAAAGGTTGTCAATAGTACTAGTCGAGATTGGCACCCCCACATCCACCCCAGCCTTTGGTCTTATTGTACATCCATCCACTCTCCCACTGGTGCCACTCTATATTCCCTTGTCTATGGTGTTGAAGCCATCTTGCCAATTGAAGTTGAAATCCTATCTCTAAGAATATCCTTAAAAAATATCATCATTGAATAAGAATCAAAAGTTGCTCGCCTCGCTCAATTGGAGCTCCTAGATGAAAAGAGGATCAAAGCATACAATCACCTTCAGACGTATCAGAATCATCTTAAGAGGAGTTATAACAAGAAATTTCATCCCTACCAATTTAACATTGGAGATCTAGTTCTTAAGGAGAATTAGCATACACAATAAGACCTAGACAAGAAGGGGAAGTTTGAGCCTAAGTGTTTGGGTCCTTATGTTATCATAGAAAAATATGGATCACAGGCTTACCACCTTACCACACCTGAAGGGGAATCCCTTGAAGATCCTATCAACATAATGCACTTGAATAGGTTTTATACTTAAATCAACTAGGTCCTCCTATCCTGCCATAATCTAAAAAAATACAAAAAAATTAAAAAAATCAAAAAAATCAAAAAATAACAAAGAGAAATAAATTTGTCCTATGGTGAAAACCACCTTTGGTGGCACCTTGGATAAGTATGGTTGGTGAAAACCTGGTAACAAGCATCATCCGTAGAGAGAATAATCATTATCTACCTTGTGTCCAAGTTACTGCATGTCTCCATATCCTATCCTATCCTATCACTTCATTCACATCTTGACCTTGGCCACTTGGTATGTTTTGATTGAGCATTGGATGACTTTATGCTATCCGTCATCTTGAGCTTTTATTTTACTTTGAGCTTATGTTGTCAGTCTAGTCATCTTATCAGTCTATCATCATTTAGATTCCTTCATTATGTCAGTCTCTACTTAGATCTCATCCTTCATTAGGCCAGTCTTTTTGGTCTTTGTTGAACTACATTGCACTTGTGCTTTCATGTAGGCAAGGATAATCATTTGATCTGCCCCCAGGGAATTTTTATCATCTCATTTCAGTCATGCATCATTGGTCTCCATTGGTCCTCTTTCCACTTTTATCCATGGTCTTTTTTTGAACTACGAGAGCTCTACACTTTCACGTAGGCAAGGCTAATCTTTGATTAGCCCCCGAGCCCCTAGGTTGTTAGGGTGTGCTAGTCTTGTGTCTTGCCTCTTGTGTTATGTTGTCAAGTATGCCTTTATCTAGCTGGTTCATCACAAACAAGATCTTCTAGTATCAAAAGATCTGATTAGTATTCAAAATCCAATGTCATGTGGGTCATCTTAGTTTAGTATTCATCATCGGTCTCAACAGGATGCATCCTTCCTAACATACCTCATCAAACTCATCCATCCTCTTGATCCTATGGAAGGGGATGTTTGAACTTGATTGTGATATTTTAATACTTTTGGATTTTGTTTATTGTTTGAGATCCATATTACAACTAATCAAGGTCACCATGATTTATCATATTATGGTGTGTTTTGATTAGTCAACATAGGGGCATATCTTGATCGTTTATTGTTGTTGTTTACTGGGTTATCCCACGTAGTACATACCAAGATCTCTAAGATCTTGGGTTACGTTGGGACATCCCTTTGTGCTTATGGTTATCCCAATGCTTGGCCCAACCAAAGTATTTGTCACTTTGGTATGTTGGGATAACCTTGTTTTCTGTGTTTGTTGCATTAGATGCTAACTTGCCTTGTTTTTATATACCCTGGCACCCGGTGTCTTATGCTATAGAAAAAATCAGTGCTCCAAAGATGGAGAATTTAAATTAGGATTGCATTTTATAATCAATTTTTTTCCATTTATCCCTATCAATTAACCTATGATTTTGATTGTGCAAATATTCACCTTCTCTTTCTCCCATTCTTCTTAGAATATCAATGGTTTTTGATAGGTGAAATTTCACACCATCTACCCACATCCCCATACAAGTCCTTATTGACACTTATGTTGATTACATGCTAGGTTCATTGCATTTGCATTATTATTAAGTGGTTTAGATTAATCATGATTGGTTATTCTAAGACATCTTAGACTCGTACATTTCCTTCATTAACATATTGCATGCATCACCACCTGCATCACAAAATGTTAAGTCCATATCCATCATAGATAAAATTATAAAACATGCATCACATCCTACATTACACATGTTAGTGGAATCCATATAAGTATCAACATATAACATCATAAACATGATGTACACATAATCATGATCACACATCATAAAATCATACACATACACATATGCATAAATAGAATTATCCATTATATGCATAACATGGTGTCAATAAGGGTTGTCACATATAATATAAATATCAAAATCATATATCCATCACATAGTCCATAATAATGTCCATCGATATCATCAAAATACATATCCATTGTATACATCATAATCACATAAATAAATTATCACCACAAGGATCTAAATAAAATACTTTGTATTGTCGATCCTACACCTATCAAAATATGATATCCCTTCATCTACCAAATGAGCTACCCACATCCAACCTCTATGGAGAGTCGGGCACCATCCCCCTACGAGTTTGGTTCCCTTGTGACTCATTGTATCCTCGAGTCTATGTCCCTAATGTCTGGGATGGCACCGACATCAAAGGAGCCTGTTTGACATAATGAAATGTCCATTGCACTAGATCTAGAACCACATGCTGATAAGAAAACATCCAATAGGTTGTCTCTCTCATTTACACAAAACTCTCTGCAACTTAATATTTGATGGCATTTCTATTGGAAATGTGCCTCAATTCTTACTGGCATGTAACTCTTAAAGGGAAAAGTCAATATGTGACATTACTGATGTCTGGCCGACATGCTATTCTGAATCCTTGTGAAATGTTCATGTTGCTGAGACAATGTTGTTGTCTTGTTGACTAGTGTTGTCGTGGTGACTTATGGTGTTCGCTGTAACCCTCTGTCGAGTGGAGACCTTTAGTCGATGGGTTGGTGTCTAGTGGATGTCTTGGAGACTCATGGCGACTGGGTCATCAAAGTAACACAAAGGCCTTAGTATGAACTCTCAGCGACTGTTGAAGTCTCACTGATAGTATATGGTCTTCGGGGTGACATGTTGTGTTCACTATGACCTTTCACTGAAAGTGGTAGACTATTCGGTGGAAGCCTTACCTTTTAGTATGTTATCTCATTGAATCGTGAGGTCTTGTCGATGGTTGTGTGACTTTGGAGTAACATAAAAGGGCTAAGTGAAACACTTGGTGATAGTTGGATGTATTAGTGATAGCAATGGCAGAAGCGTTCAAATTGGAGGTCGGTGGGAGGTCTCACCAATCATGCCGATGGGGTAACTCTTTCCGATAGATGGATGCTGATAGGAATGCAATGGATGTCAGTGGATTTGGTATGTCTTGTGGCATTCACTATATTATCTTGCTGACTATTGGAACCTACCTCGATATCAACAGTGAAGCCCTTGAGCATTGGGGAGACAATGCTTGTGTCTCACTGACATGCAAATACATATTAAATGCCCTTGACCGAGTGATGACTATCCTATGTGGTGTCTCATGGACCAATTAGAGGAAGAAAAATTTAAATAGTTGGCAGTTGGTATTTCGCAGCAGCTACGACATTGGAACTGAACTGTCTGCAAGGAAAAATCTACACTAGAATGAAAACTTTCTACGATGGGTAATTGTAGATAAGGATAAATAGAGGATAAAATTAGAGTGTGGTAAGATTCGAAGTAATCATTCTAAGTTGGAGTGTCATCGAATCTTAAGAGAGAATTTTTTGTAATAGATTGAAGAGTGAATGAAGCAACTATAAAAACTAATGCCAGAGAGTCGTGTCTCTGCATTGGACAAGAAATCCAAATCAAAATCAAAAGGGAGATCAAAGTCTCCTAGCAAGAAGTCCAAGGTGAAGTGTTGGAATTGTGGGCAACCTGGTCATGTCCAAAAGGATTGCAAGGAGGAGAAAAAGAAGAAGAAGAAGGCCTCTTCTGACAATGATTCTTCTCAGAGTGATGTATACGCCTTCATTGCAACCTTGGTTATGCAAGCATTTGATGATGTCTAGTTGATTGATTTTGGAGCATATTTCCACATGACATCTCATAGAGATTGGTTCACGAAGTATGAAAACTATGATGGTTGAAAGGTGTATTTGGAAAGTGATTCATCTTTGGAAATTGTTTGTCGTGGAAGAGTCAGAATTCAATTCCCTAATGGAAGAGTAAAGGGAATCAATGATGTGATGCATATACCAGGTTTGGCTCATAGTTTACTTTCTATAAGTAAGCTAAATGATATTGGAGTGCATGTCACATTCTCTAGAAATGGCTACAAGATGAGTAGAGGCACAATGGTGATGGCTAGGGGTGCTCGAATTGGTACCTTGTACAAGCTGGATGCACTAGCTGTCCAATGTAACAGTGTCTCTGCAAAGTCACTAAAGGCTACTCATGGAAATAAGAAGGAAAACATTCCTGATGGTGTAAACTCCATGGAGGTTAAACTTCCAACAAAAAAGACTATGCTCTGGCATCATAGGCTAGGCCACATTGGTGAGAAAGGTTTAAAAACCTTGAAAAATAAAAATCTGGTAGAAGGTCTTGAAGATTGTAACCTTGAGTTCAAATTTTGTGAATATTGTATATATGGAAAACAAATCTTCTGGTTTGCTTGATTATATTCATTCTGATGTGTTTGGTCTAGTGAATGTCCCTTCTTTATCTAAATCAATATACTATGTGTCATTTATTGATGATTATTCAAGAAGAGCATTTGTATATTTTTTGAAAAGTAAATCAGAAGTGTTCAGTCAGTTTAAGGAATTTAAAAACCTTGTAGAAAATTAGACTGGTAGGAAAATTAAATGTTTAAGGACTGAAAATGGTGATGATTTTTGTTCAGATGAATTCGAAAGGTACTGTAAAGATCACAAGATTAAAAGACATAAGAATACACCTTACACTCCACAGCAAAATGGAGTTGATGAAAGGTTCAATAGGACAATAATGGAAAGAGCACGAAGTATGCCAAGCAGTGTTGGCTTGCAGGAGAAGTTTTGGGTTGAAGCAGTCTCTACAGCATGTTACTTGGTAAATCATTCTCCTAACTCTTCTTTTGTTGAAAAGACGTCTTTGGAAGCATGGTTTGGAAAGAAGCCCTCTCTGAGACATATTCGTGTCTTTGGCTGTGAGGCATATGCATATGTGCCATTTGAAAAAAGATCTAAGTTGGAAAACAAAGCTATAAAGTGTATTTTTATTAGCTATAGTGTTGGCATAAAAGGATACAAGCTTTAGAATCCTGAGATTGAGAAGGTTCTATACAGTAGAAGTGTTATCTTTTGTGAGCTGAAGCCTTCTACATTAGATCTCCAGTTAGAGAAGAAATCATAAAATAAAAAAGGATGTAGCAGAAATTACTTTGACACCAGATAAAGAAGAATTGAAAAATCACAATATACTTAATACTAAGGAAAGCTCAAGTAGCTCTGAAAGTTCTAAAGAAGATGAAGAACCACCTAAGCCTCAGCCTATGAGGAGTTCAACTCATGAAAGAAAGCAACCTGATAGGTATGGGTTTTCTTTGATAGAGTCTACTTGTGCCTATGCTTTAATTTCTAGCACTAATGAACCTAGGACTATGAAAGAGGCATTTAAAATGTCTGATTCAAACTTTTGGTTGGAAGCCATGAATGAAGAAATGGCATCATTAGAAAAGAATGATACCTAGAGTTTGGTGCCATTTCCTAAAGACAAAAAGTAGTGGGCTACAAATGGGTATTTAAAAAGAAAATTGGGCTGGATGGTGGTGTAGAAAAATGTAAAGCGAGGATGGTTGCAAAAGGTTATTCCCAGGTAGAGGGAATTGATTATGGAGAAATATTTTCTCTTGTAACTAAGCTGACATCTATTAGATTTATTTTGTCACTTGCAGCAACACATGACTTAGAGATTGAATAGATGGATGTGAAGACAACGTTTCTTCATGGTGATCTTGAAGAAATTTATATGTCCCAGCTAGAGCACTTTGTGGAAAAAGGTAAAGAAAGACTGGTTTTCAAGTTGAAGAAATATTTGTATGGTTTAAAACAATCTCCTAGAATGTGGTACCAGAAGTTTGATACTTTTGTTTTATCTTTGGGATGTGTAAGATCAAAATCTGATCACTGTGTGTATTATAAAGCTAAAAGTGATCGTGTTCTTATTATTGCTCTATATGTTTATGACATGTTCATAGGAAATAGTAAGCTAATGATTTCTGATCTTAAGTCTCATTTTTCTGCAAAATGCAAAATGAAAGATCTTGGAGCAACAAGGTATATTCTAGGAATGGAAATAACCAGGGACAGGAAAAATAGAAAAATTTGGCTCAGTTAGAGTAAGTACATCAAGACTATTCTAGAAAGATTTTGTATGACTGATTGTAAGAAGCTAGCTATTCTAGTTTTGCAAGGAATGAAGCTATCTGTTGAAGAATATCCAAAATCTCCTACTGAGATGGAGGACATGACCAGTGTGCCTTATGGTAGTGTGGTTGGTTGCCTTATGTATGCAATGGTTTGTACAACACCAGACATTGCCCAAGCAGTAGGAGTACTTAGTTGGTTTATGGCTAATCCTGGAAGGACACATTGGGATGTTGTGAAGAGAGTGTTTAGATATTCGAAGGGCACTTTAGACTATGCTTTGTGTTACCATGGAAACTTGGTTGAATCACAAAGGACTCTTAGCATTTGAGGTTATGTGGATTCTGATTGGGCAAGGGACATTGATAGCAGGAGATCCACAAGTGGATATATTTTCATGATGAATGGTGGTGTAGTGAGTTGGATGAGGAAGCGTAAGGCTGTAGTCACTTTGTCCACTACAAAGGAAGAATACATGGCAGCTACACATGCCTATAAAGAATAAATCTGGTTAAAATGTTTGTGTTCTAACACTGGTTTTGATGTAGGAAAAATTACTATTTACTATGATAGTTAGAGTGCTATATGTTTGGCAAAAAATCCTACTTTCCATGCCAGGACAAAACATATAGATGTACAGTATCACTATGTACGAGATATGGTGGAGGATGGGAAGGTCTCTTTGGAGAAAGTGGATACTTTGGAGAATGTTGCAAATGTATTGACAAATCTTGTGAGCATAGACAAGTATAGGTGGTGTGCCGGTTCGATGGGCCTCAAGGCCCATGAATTTCAGTAGATTTATTATGCTATGGAGGTTTCAGTAAGATCTTCATCAAGTGGGATATTTTTGGAAAATGTGCCTCAATTCTTACTAGCATGTAACTCTTGAAGGGAAAATTCGGTGTGATATTACTGATGTCTAGACGACTAGCTATTCTAAATCCTTGTGAAATTTTCATGTCGTTGAGACAATGCTGCTGTCTTGCCGACTGGTTTTGTTGCGGTGACTTGTGGTGTTCATTGTAACCCTCTACCAAGTGGAGACCTCTGGCCAAAGGGTTGGTGTCTAGCGGATCTCGGGGAGACTCATGGCAATTGGGTCATTGGAGTAACACAAAGGCCTTAGTATGAACTCTCAACAACTGTTGAAGTCTCACCGATAGTATATGGTCTTCGAGGTGACATGTTGTGTTCGCTATGACCTCTCGACGAAAGTGGTAGTCTATTTGGTGGAAGCCTTACCTTTCGGTATGTCATCTCACCAACTCGTGAGGTCTTGCCGATGGTTGTGTGACTTTGGAGTAACATAAGAGGTCTTAGTGAAACACTTGGCGATAGTTGGATGTATTAGCGATAGCAATGGTAGATGTATTCAAACTGGAGGTTGGTGGGAGGTCTCGCCGATCATGTTGATGGGGTAACTCTTGCTGATAGATGGATGCTGATAGGAATGCAATGGATGTTAGTGGATTTAGTATGTCTCGTGGCATTCTCTATATCGTCTTGCCAACTATTGGAACCTACGCCGATATGGAAAGTGAAGCCTTTGAGCATTGGGGAGACATTGCTTGTGTCTCACTGACATGCAAATACATATTCAACGCCCTTGATTGAGTGATGACTATCCTGTGTGGTGTCTCATGGACCAATCAGAGGAAGCAAAATTCAAATAGTTGGCGGTTGGTTTTTTGCAACAGTTGCGACATTGGAATTGAACTGTCTGCAATGAAAAATCTACACTGGAATGGAAACTTTCTATGATGGGTAATTATAGATAGGGATAAACAGAGGATAAAATCAGAGTGTGGTAAGATTCGAAGTAATCATTCTAAGTTGGAGTGTCATCGAAACTTAAGAGACCATTTTCTGTAATAGATTGAAGAGTGAATGAAGCAACTATAAAAACTAATACCAAAGAGTCATGTCTCTGCATTGTATGTAATTTTTTGGTTACTGAAATACAAAGAGATTCATCTTGGGGTGGTGGCTTTTTTCCCAAAAGGGTTTTCCCACGCAGATCTGGTGTTCATTTGTCTTTGTGTATTTTTCTATTTTTGTAAATCTTTCATGTGTGCTTTAATCAGATTGTAATTTGGAAATTAAAAGTATTTTTTGCATTCTTCCGTGGTTTTTTCGTTAGGAAAGTTGTTCCACACCTTAGCTTTCCTTACAATTTTTCTCATGCCTGTATCTATCTCAATCTCTGCTAATGAATCCCCTCTCTTGTGTCCATGCATCCTGTGCCAGCCTAAATTGATCTCTCTCTACTCGCAACCATGCCACTTGCTCTATGGCCCTATCCCTCTCATCCTACATTTGTGCCTACATAGTATGTATCTATGCTTGCAATCTTTGCACCTCTAGCTCTATCCCCCCTCACCCTGTGCTATCTTTTCCCGACCATGTGCCATATCTCTCTCCACAATATTTTCCTGAGCCACTGTTGCATCCCTCTCACCCTATAGGGTCTGCACTTGCTCTGTGGCCCTATCCCTCTCTTGCATCACCTGTACCTATCCTTGTGCTCTATCTCTCTCACCTTGGAGGGCCTACACCTTTGCATGCATTTTTTCCCTCTCTCGTTACACAATCTCTGACTAGGCCTTTGTTGCCTCCACTATCATCCTCACATCCCCAAGTGCTATCTCTATCCTCGACACCATGTCCTAGCACTCCATCATCTCCCTCAACAATCCTGTCACCTTTACCCTCAATTGCTTTATCTCCCTCTCAGCCTGCTACTAATCCTCTATTGGGACCTGATCTACTGCCCCTCTGGGCTCCTACTATCCCCTATACTATGTTATAGTCATCACTGCCTATAGTCTATCCTGATTGTAGGTCACCTTGGCTAGCTCACAATGTACTCCCTATACCTCTGCTTGAAAAATCATCTCTCTCTGTCATGTACCTATGAGGTTAGGTGATCCAAAATGAAACCATAATCCCTATGTCCCTCTGCCTACAATCTACACACCTTATCCTTTGCAACCCTCTTCCTCTGTTCTATCATCTGTAACCTCGCTTGGCCCCCCTGCACAATATGATAGGGTCCTCAGCTGGTGCACTTGGTACCACTGCCAACAACTCCACCATACAAATTTCAACATCCATAGCATCCATCCTTTCCTCCTCATGCTCCTAATCAATCCAAATCCTCACTCAAACTCTCCTTGGCTATCCCCTCCTCCCCACCCTCATCTGTCATCCTACAAATCTCACCTCCCCCTTAGGCTCATCTTTTGCCTCACCCATCCCCATCTTTGGCTCCTGCTCAGCTCCAATCTTTTACTAGGCCCTCCTCTGCTATCTACTCCTCATCACCACCCTCCTTAGTTATCCTGCAACCCTTGTTCTCTCCTTCCTCACCTCCATCCCTACCTCATCCTACTCCTGCTCAACCCTACTCCATCTAAGGAAAGCTAAGGTGTGGAACTAACTCTCCTAACGTCAAAACCTCAGGGAAGAATGTAGAGGAGACATTAAATTTTCAATTAAAGCCCAATTAAGATACACTTGAAATAAATAAAAGAAATAGAGAAATGAACATACACAGATGATCACTAGATTTATGTGGGAAAACCCTTTCAGGAGAAAAACCCACCACACCAAGAAAAGCCTCTTTGTATACAATAATGGAAATTACATACAAAGATTTGACTTACCTTTCTAATGTCAATTTGCAACAGTAGATTCAATGATCAACCTTGTGCAAAACATCTCATTTATAATGCACTCTCAATTGAATTCATACACACTTATCACACACTGACCTATTAACCAAACTATTCATCATCTTCGATTTCTGAGTATATCCATGTCATTCACAGTCTGTTGATCTTCCTCTCAGGAACTACTGCAATAGTCCAACTGCTAGTGGTTCCCATTTTGCTTCTCTGATTGGTCGAAGACAAACCACGTAGGATAGTCTTCTAATTAGTCAAAAATGTTCAAACAATATTCACATGTTGGTGAGACACTAACCGTGTCTCCTCGATGCCACAAATCCTAACTGTCGATATCAGCCAGAGACATCACCTTCAGCAAGAGGTTACACTGAGTTTAAAATCTGTCACTCAGACTCACCCTTATCACTAAGACATCATATCGATATCCATTGTAGAAGCATCAGCCAGACCATTGCTATCAGCGAGAGGTCATACCAAACACAAATCGATCTTGTGTAGGCCTATCAGCAAGAGTTCCACTATCACCAAGAGTCTCATAGACCTTTTATGTCATACCGATGATAAAAAAATGTAGCTATATCAACAAGACTACTACTATTGGTGAGAGATAATACCGAGCACATAATAGTTAGAGAAACCACTGCTATCCCCAAGAGGTCATACCCAAGAGATATACCCATCGCCCATTACTAGTCACTATGAGTCATAATGTGCTCTCAAATAATACCAATATGAACATCTATTGGCAAGACTGAGGTTGTCACTAAGATTCACCCCGTAGATACCAATTCACCCTGAGTCCATCCTTTGCCAGGAGTCATACCGACAACAGACCATACCATCAGTGAAACAATCATATTGTTGAGACGTCATACTGATGATCATCGCATGTAGCACTATTGGCAAGACCATTGCTATTGACGAGAGGTCATGCCGATGTTCATGCCCATCAATGAGAGGAACACTATTGCCAAGAGGTCATAACGAAGACACCAGCTTGTCAGTGAAACTACATCCATCAGAAAGAGTTCTTACCAATCCTTCATGTCACCCCAACAACAACCCGTCAACAAGAGATCTACTTGGGTGGAAAGAGATGGGAAACTCATAGCGACAAGAAATGTCACAATGATTCCTCTAGTTGGTAAGACAACAACAAGGTCTCGGTGACCTGAGAACTTCAAGGATTTAGAACACTGCTGCTAGTTGGCTAGATAGTAGGAATGTCACATTGACTTTTCTCTTTCAGAGGTTTCATGTCAATAAGTTTTAGACACATTTTCCAACAATCTCCCACTTGACGAAGACCTTACTGACACCTCCAGAGCACAATGAAACTACTAAAATTCATGGGCATCGAGGCCCATAGAACTAGCACACCACCTGAACTTGTTTGTGCTCACTGGCTTCATCAATGCATCTGCAACATTCTCACGAGTATCGACTTTTTCTAAAGAGACCTTTCCATCCTCCACCATATCTCGTACAAAATGATATTGCACATCTATATGTTTCATCTTGGCATGGAAAGTAGGATTCTTCGGCAAAGAAATAGAACTCTGACTATCACAATAAATTGTTATTTTCATTGCATCAAACCCAATGTTAGAACACAAATGTTTTAACTAGATTGCTTCTTTACAGGTGTGTGTTGTAGCCATGTATTCTGCCTCTATAGTGGACAAAGCAACTACAACCTACCACTTACTCATCCAACTCATTGCACCACCATTCATCATGAAAATATATCCACTAGTGGATCTTCTTCTGTCAATGTCCCCTATCCAATCAGAATCCACATAGCCTTGAATGCTGAGAGTCCTTTGTGATTCAACCAACTTGCCATGGTAACACAATGTATATTCAGAAGTTCCCTTCAAATATCTAAACACTCTCTTCACAACATCCCAATGTGTCCTTTCAGGATTAGCCATAAACCAAATAAGTAATCCCACTGCTTGGGTAATGTATGGCCTTGTACAAACCATTGCATACATTAGACTACAAATTGCACTAGCATAAGGCACAATGGTCATGTCCTCCATCTCAGTAGGAGATTTTGGACAGTCTTCAACAAATAGCTTTGTTCCCTACAAAATTGGAAGAATTAGCTTCTTGCAATTAGTCATAAAAAATATCTCTAGAACATTCTTAATATACTTACTCTGACTGGGCCAAATTTTTCTACTAATCCTATCCCTGGTTATTTCCATTCCTAGAATATACCTAGTTGCACCAAGATCTTTCATTTTGAACTTTACAGACCACTGAGACCGAAGATCAAAAATCATTAACTTACTATTGCCTATGAAAAAAATATCATCAACATAGAGAGAAATAATAAGAACTTGATCACTTTCAGCTTTGTAATACACACAATGATCAAATTTTGATCTTACAAATCCCAATGATAAAATTTTTTTTGTCAAACTTTTGGTACCACATTTTAGGAGATTTCTTTAATCCATACAGAGATTTTTTCATCTTGCAAACCAATTTTTCGTTACCTTTCTCCACAAAGTTCTTAGGCTGAGACATATAAATTTATTCTTCAAGATCACCATGAAGAGATGTTGTCTTCACATCTATTTGTTCAATCTCTAAGTTATACGCTGCTGCAAGTGACAATATAAATCTGATAGATGTTAGCTTAGCTATAAGAGAAAAAATTTCCCCATAATCAATTCCCTCTACCTGGGAATAATCCTTCACAAACAACCTTGCCTTATACCTTTCCACACTACCATCCAAACCTATTTTCTTTTTAAATACCCATTTGTAACCCGCAACTTTTTTGCCTTTAGGAAAGGGCACCAATCTCCAAGTATCATTATTTTCTAATGATGTCATTTCTTCATTCATGGCTTCCAACCAAGAGTTTGAATTAGACATTCTAAATGCCTCTTTCACTGTCCTAGGCTCATCAGTGCTAGAAATTAAAGAATAGGAACACATAGAATGTATTAAAGAAAACCCATACCTATTAGGTTGCTTTCTTTCACGAGGTTACTTCCTCATTTACTGAGGTTGAGGTTGTTCTTCTTCTTTAGAACTCTTAGAACTACTTGAGCTCTCCTCAAGTTCAGGTACATTTTAAATTTTCAATTCCTCTTTATCCGGTGTTGGAGGAATTTCAACTACATCCTTTTTGTTTTCTAATTTTGTCTTTGACTGCAAATCCAAGGTAGAAGGCTTCAACTCACAAAAGATTACAATTATGTTGTATAGAACCTTCTCCGTATCAAGATTCCAAAGCTTGTATCCTTTTATGCTAACACTATAACAAATAAAAATACATTTGACAACCTTGTTTTCCAATTTAGATATTTTCTCATTCGGCACATATGCATATGCCTCACAACCAAAGAGTCGAATGTGTCTCAGAGATGGCTTCTTTCCTGACCATGCTTCCAAAGGTGTTTTCTCAACAAGAGTGGAATTCAGAGAATGGTTTATCAAGTAACATGCTATTACAACTATCTCAGCCCTAAACTTCTCCTCCAAGCCAGCACTGCTCAGCATACTTTGTGCTCTTTCCATCACCGTCCTATTTAACCTTTCAGCAACTTCATTTTGCTGCAGAGTATAAGGTGTAGTTTTATGTCTTTTAATCCCATGATCTTTACAGTACCTTTCAAAATCATCACAACAAAACTCACCACCATTATTAGTCCTTAAACATTTTATTTTTCTTCCATTCTGATTTTCTACAAGGTTCTTAAATTCCTTAAACCAACTGAACAATTTTGATTTAATTTTTAAAAAATAGACAAATGCCCTTCTTGAATAATCATCAATAAAAGATACATAGTACCTCGCCTTAGACAAAGAAGGAACATTCACTAGACAAAAAAATTTAGAATGTATATAATCAAGCAAACCAGAAGATTTGTGAGGACTAGAATAAAATGAAACACGGTGTTGTTTACCATATATACAATGTTCACAAAACTTGAATTCGACGTTAAAATCATCAAGCCCCTCAACCAGGTTTTTATTCTTCAAAGTTTTTAAACCTTTTTCTCCAATATGGCCAAGCCTATGATTCCAGAGCATAGGCTTTTCTGTTGGAAGTTTAACTTCCATAGAGTTTACACTATCAGGAGCTATTACCTTCTTTTCTCCATGATTAGCTTTCTATGACTTTATAGAGACACTATTGCATTGCATAGCATGTGCATCCAGCTTATACAAGGTACCAATATGATAAACCCTTGCTAACACCATTGAGCCTCTAGTCATCTTGCAGCCATTTCCAGAGAATGTGACTTGCACTCCAATATCATTCAACTTACTAACAAAAAGTAGATTTCGAGCCAAACTTGGTATATAAATTACATCATTGATTCCCTTCACTCTTCCATCAGGGAATTGAATTTTGACTCTTCCACGAACAACTATTTCCAAAGATGAAAAACTTGCCAAATACACCTTTCCACCATTGCAATTTTCATACTTTGTGAACCAGTCTATTTGAGATGTCATGTGGAAAGATTCTCTAGAATCAATTAGCCAGACATCATCTGATGCCTGTGTAGCCAAGGCTGTAATGAAAGCGTCTACATCACTCTGAGAAGAATCATTGTTAGAAGAATTCTTCTCTTCTTCTATTTCTCCTCTTTGCAATCCTTTCAGACATGACTAGGTTGCCCAAAATTCCAGCACTTCACCTTGGACTTCTTGCCAAGAGACTTCGATTTCCCTTCTGATTTGGATTTGGACTTCTTGTTATTCTTCTTGCCTTTTTCTTTCGATCTTCCTCTAATAGCAAGAGCCTCCTTCACCATCTCAAAAGATTTCCTTCTCATCTCTTCTGATAAACAAAAAGCAACAACATCTTCCATCTTAAAAGTGGATGTTGTATTCCCAATAGCCATCACCAAGTGATCCAAAGAATCTGGCAAAGAACATAGTAGCAACATACAACAATCTTCTTTATCAATCTTCACACCCATAGATGCTAACTGAACAATCAGCATGTTGAAATCATTCAAATGATCAACAACAGATCCTCCTTCCTACATTCTCAAAGTGTACAAATTCTTCCTCAAGAACAATTTATTCACCAAGGACTTGCCCTAATAAATGGATGCTAGTCTTTTCCACAATGAAGATGTAGTCTTTTCTTCATGAACATTCAGAAGAATAGAATCTACTAAACAAAGTCTTATAAACCCTTTGATTGTCTATCTACAAGGTCCCAATCCTCTTGCTTCATTCCTGTAGAATTTGTTCCAGACACAACAAGCCACAGATCACAATCAACCAATAGATCCTCCATTTTGAGTTTCCACAACTCAAAATTACTAGCATTGAATTTCTCAATTTCAATCTTTCCTGACGTGCTTTCCATCTTAACATGTAATTCGAATTACCAAACTTCTACAAGAATCCCACTGAATAGAATTGACAAAAAAAATCCAATGTACCCACAAGGATAGCACAACTGGCCAGGCTCTGATACTACTTGTACGGAAAGATAAGGTGCAGAACTAACTCTCCTAATGTCAAAACCTTAGGGAAGAATGCAGAGGTGACATTAAATTTTCAATTACAGTCCAATTAGGATACACTTGAAAGAAATAAAAAAAATAGAGAAATGAACATTCATAGATGAACACCAGATTTACGTGGGAAAACCCTTTAGGGAGAAAAACCCACCACACCAAGAAAAGCCTCTTTGTATTAAAGTAATGAAAATTACATACAAATATCAAACTTATCTTTTTGATGTCAATTTACAACAATAGATTCAATGATCAACCTTGTACATAACATATCATTTACAATGCACTCTCAATTGAATTCATGCACATTGATCACACACTGACCTATTCACCAAACTGTTCATCATCTTCAATTTTTGAGTATATCCATGTCGTTCACAGTCTATTGATCTTCCTCTTAGGAATGACCACAATAGTGCAACTGCTAGTGGTTCCCATTCTGCTTCTCTGATTAGTCGAAGAAAAACCATGTAGGTTAGTCTTCCAATAGGTCAAAAATGTTTGAACAGTATTCACATGTCAGTGAGACACTAACCGTGTCTCCCCGATGCCACAAAGCCTAATTGTTGATATCAGCCAGAGACATTACCTTCGACAAGATGTTACACCGAGTTTAAAAGCTGTCACTCATACTCACCCTTATCACTAATACATCATATCAATATCCAGTGTAGAAGCATTAGCCAGACCATTGGTATTAGCGAGAGGTCATACCAAATGCAAATCCATCTTATGCAGGCCTATCGACAAGAATTACACTATCACCAAGAGTCTCATAGACCTTTTATGTCATACTGATGATAAACAAATGTATCTCTATTGGCAAGACTACCGCTATCGGTGAGACATCATACCAAGCACATAACAGTTGGAGATACCACTGCTATTGATAGGAGGTCATATTGAAGAGATATACCCATCGCCCAGATAATCGCTAGTCGCTATGAGTCATAACGATATGAACATCTGTTGGTAAGACTTTGGTTGTTGCTAAGAGTCACCCTACAGATACCAAGTGACCCCGAGTCCATCCTTCACTAGGAGTCACACCAACAATAGACCATACCATCGGTGAGACAATCATATCATTGAGATGTCATACCAATGATCATCACATGTAGCACTATCAGAAAGACCATCGCTATCGAAAAGAGGTCATACCGATGTTCATACCCATTGGTGAGAGGAATGCTATCACCAAGAGGTCATAATGAAGACACCATCCTGGTGAAACTACATTCATTGGAAAGAGTTCTTACCGAGCCTTCATGTCACCCTGATGACTTTGAGTGTATAACAATCAGACACCAACCCATCGGCAAGAGATCTGCTTGGGCGGAAAGAGATGGAAAACTCACAGTGACAACAAATGTCGCAGCGATTCCTCCAGTTGGTAAGACAACAACAAGGTCTTAATGACCTGAGCACTTCAAGGATTTAGAACACTACTGCTAGTCATCTAGATAGTAGGAATGTCACACTGACTTTTCTCTTTCAGAGGTTTCATGTCAGTAAGTTTGAGACACACTTTCCAACACTCTACACTTGAGCTCTCCTTTGCTATCCTCTACTCCCTATGCCTGTTTGCTGTCCCACAACTCCCACTTCCACCTTAGGCATATTGAATTTCTTAACCTTCGACCCTCTCTGATCACCTTGCCATGCTGCATCCAACTCTTTCTCCACATCCATCCTCCCTCTATGCCTCCTCCACTGTCTCCTCCTCTTCATCCTCTTCAACTCTCCTACAAACCTAATCTCACCCTATCCTCCACCCTACTATTGTACAACCCCTGCATCCTCCCGATGCCCTGCTTCCCTAGCTGCCTACTATCATCTTCATGGGTGTTCCCCCCTCTCTTTTCCTTCACTAGCCAATCATCATTTATCCTCTTATCTAAACCCTAAGGCCCCCACAATGGGCTCCTCTAATGTAATCCTATCCCACTAATTGTTGCGGAACTATCTGACATATCGGGTTGTCACCCCTGCATCTATCTCCCCAACACAACTCCCTAGGTAGGGCACTAGATGTAATGTATTTCAGTCCTCTCTAGCAAACCTCTGTGAAATCGGCTCCCCCATGGCCACTCTCAGCTAATCCGTTAGAAAATTTCTGGACCCTTCAGGATATCCTGTAGAATGCCAAAATTTCTAGCCACTCTGTCTAGCTTGTGCACCTCCACTATACGAGGCTCCCTCCTAACTAAAAAGCACCTGGTCATGAAGTAGTCTCACTATCTCGCCTCATCCTCCCTCCATCTCATATATCATAGAAACATATATGCCTGCCACAATATATTCTCCTCCCGAATGTCATCCAAATTTCTCTTCCATCTGTCTACATCCCCCTGACCCACATGGTGCATAACCCAACCCTCATCTCGATCATAGAACCAAGCTATAGGTGTTGTCTCATCCACTCGTCCTACCCTCACTATCCTTGGCCTGGCAATACTAATGTGTTCCCAGGCCCACACATGCAATAGCATCACATCTGTCATGCTAAGCACCTCCCAGTAATAGATGATATGAATGTCTCTATAAAGTTTCTCTAGAACACATGCACCCCATGCAAACTCTCCCTCCCTCACCTTTACAATATGTCAAATCACCTCCACAAACCTCAGATCGTAGAAAAGCCTACTCCAGTCTTGTAGTAGTAATCCACTAATTAGTCGACATGGATAAAGTGGTAATGGTGGCACCCTCAATGACAAACATCAATCCACATCCATCTATCCTCTCTCAATAGGTAGGTCATCTCACCCAAACAAAACTCACACGGTGTGATCCAACTCCTCCCCCCTGAACATCATTGCACTCACCAAATGACCTTCTATGGGTAGCCTAAGAATACAACACATCCTATAGTGTTACTGTCATCTCCCCTATCGTAAGATGGAACGTCAATGCCGCTAAGCTCCATCGCTCCATCAATGCTATCAGCATAACCCAGTGTGCTCTGATCGTCGGGTATCCTAGTAAGTGCAACAACCCTTCTTGCTCCAAAATATGGTGATCTACTTTGGTCATGGCCACAGTATTCACCACCAACACCTCTAAGTGTCTCTCATGGGTTCATAGTGAGTCAAAACTCTACATCCATAATAACCCGCATCTCAATCCACTTACCATTTCCTTTTTTTCTTTTTCCTCTCCCAGCCTCAGGAAATAATTTTGCTATTCTTTTTTCTTCTTTTAGCTTGTCTTTCATTTTTGGTTTCTCCCCTCTCCCCTTGGGTCCTCCCCCCAGTTTTGGGTGAAATCGCCCCTTCCTATGGTAGACCAGCCCTGGTCGGTGGGTGGACCCACCCCCGACAAGAGCGAAATCACCCCTACATGGGGCGAGCCCGACTTGGCTTGGAGTGGACCCACCCCTGTCTGGGGCGAGCCTGCCTCAGTGTGGGGCGGACCCGCCCCTCTTGGGGTGGTCCTGCCCCTATCTGTGGTAGACTTGCCTGGGTGTGGGGTGGACCTGCCTCTCTTGGGGCAGACTCGCCCTTGTCCGGGGTGGACCCACCTTGACGTGGGCTGGACCCACCCTTGTCTGGGGTAGATCCATCCCAGCTTGGGACGGATCCACCACAAAAAATGTACCTTTGGATGTGCCTCCCCCCTCCAATATCCTCTCTGCTTGTCTTGGGCATTCTTTTTCATTTCTAGGGTGCATTTACCCTTTGCTTGAGAAAATTCACCCCCTACTTCCTATGCCTCTAACTACCAGTTTTTTCCACCCATTCAGTGAAATCAAAAATTTTCCCCCAACCTATTTGTCTACACTACCCAAAAAAGAAAACCCAAATTTTCAAATAAGCATAAAAATTACAAAATACATAAAAAAATGCTTAAAATCACCATAAAGGGTTTTGACTCTAACTTGACATGGAACCATGCGCTCATGGTAAAATTTTTGCACCTCGTTCCCCTGGTAGATGATATTTGAGTTGTAATCCTCTGATATTTTGTCTCCTCATCTCCTTCCTCTCCTCCTCTCTTCTCTCTCTTAACTGCTATAGTGCAATTGAGGAGTGGCAATTTCTCAAATTACCATAGATAACTTTTCCCTCCCTTTTTACCCTTTTTAAGTGAAGGGTATTTTTTCCCCTTTATTTAAAATTCTTTTAGCTCAACTAATTCCCTAGCTTCCTAAGGCCACCATTTACAAATTGTATCTCTGATCAACTTTGTTCAAAAGCCAAACCTACCTAGTGTTTTGAGCTCTATCGAACCATACCCTCCATTTCTTCCTATTGAGAAGTCACTCAAGGCCTTTTCTCTTCCCCAACCACCCTCTTGAGGGGGTATACCCTACCATTTTCCCCATTACTCCATCATGGTCACTCCCTTGCAAGATTGGGGCATCTCCCTCCATTTCCCTCTACTTGGGTAGTTCATGCAACCTCTTCCATATTGAAATATCAGTTTCTAGCCACTTCCTCTATAGAGTCATTTGAATTTTCTTTTCTTTGAAACACTGTTTTTCTAACGATATTTCAAAGAGAGGAAAAATGTAGACATCCAAATTTGACCACTCCCACATGGTCAAACTCGTCTACTTTATTCATCTATTTTGTCAATATTAATTAAATGATTTATTTAATTAATATTTCACCTTCTACCTAAGGTCCCTAAAGTATTTAATTCAACAATTAAATACTTTACTTTACACCTTTTCCTCTCTAAATTAAATAAACATATCAATTTATTTAATTTAGTCATTTGACCTTTTTGAATAAGATCAATTTTAAATTCTCCCTTTTTCTCTCTCCTTGTAACATCCTCCATAATCCTCTTCTAATCTGGATTAAGTTAATTAATCCATGATTAAGATGTGCACTCCTTAATTAGGATTAATGTCACATCCTCCATAATCTTCCACTTTCTTTTTATCCTTCATTAATTTCCTTAATCATGTATTTGTGCAACCTTAATCTAACCCCCTTACTACATTTAACATACCTTTTCTAGTCAACCTTTACATTTTCCACATTTAGCAATGACCCTCTTCCCAAATTCACATTTTATTCATCCAAGATTCCTCTCTTCCCCATGTGAATTTTTAATTCACATTTATCCTCCCAAGACTCATGCAAGTTCTAGAACCTTTGACTTGTCACATCACATGTCCAAGTATTCTAGAATATTTGACTTGTCACATCACTCACATGTGTCAAGATCCAACTTTTTTGGGAATATTGTCTTATCCACTAGATTCTTCCAATCATGTGAATTTTTAATTCATATTTATTTATCCAACTACTTTCCTCTTCCCAATGGAGATTTTTGAAGAGTTCTAAAATTCCTCAAGTGTCACTTTCATTCTCACTTGGGGACAAAAAGTTCCTTTTTGAGAAATTCTTCTCATCCCCCAAGGTACTTTCAAAGTACATGTCCTTTTTCCACATCATTTGTATTTTTTCCATCTCACATGTACCTCTTTCCATCTCATCATACCCTTGGACACCTCACCCTCCACATGTCAAGATGTGAGGGCTTGTGAGTCCTCAACTCACCATAGCCCTCCATCTTGGCCATGGTGGCTCAATCTTGACCATTGAATTCTCTAGAGAATTCAGCTTCTATAAATACCCCCATCTTCTAATGCATTGGAACACCTTATGCATTTTGTAACACCCTTATGCTATTGTGACATTCAAGCAATCATCAAGCAATTTCTTGCATTCAAATCATTTCATACACTTGCGTTCATTTCACCACCATGACATACTTAGTTTAATTTTCACCCCACCTTGTATCTATTTTTCATCCCATTTCCATCCAAGGAGTGTACATATCAATCTCCATTAAGGGAAAACCAAGGAATCAACACAAACAAAGGTATAATTGTTCTTGTTTTATCTTTGCTTTATTTGTTTTTAACTTAGGCTAATCACAATGTGGTCTTGTGTATCTTTTTTTTCATTTCTAGTTAGTTTTGCACATTTAGAACATAAAATAATTTGAACACAAACACAATGGTTATAATTACACCTGCTATAGCCTTGCTCAACCATAAAACTATCAAATTTTAAGTACCATTGCTAAGGTGCTTGTTTCAAGCCATATAAACTCTTCTTAAAATTGCACACCAATTTCTCCTAACCTTTGATTTAAAATCCTTGCAGTTGTTCCATATATATCTCCTCCAAATCACCATGGTGAAAGGAGATTTTCGCATCTAGCTATTGGGTATGTGCAGGATCATCATGGAAAAAACAAGCCCTTAAGTGGCAAAAAATTCAGAAAAATCAATGTTAGGCAACTTGATGTAAAAATTTGAATAAATTATCTATATTTTTTTAAAAATATGTAAGAATGGAATCTATAAAAAATTGAATGTAGTTTCTAAAATACTAGGTTTATTTAAAAATAAATAAAATCTATTTGGTGAAAATTTGAAATTTCAATGCAGTAGTACTTAAATTTGAGGGAAAAAATAAGAAGTAGGTGTCTGTCTGACCACCCTAACCATAATAAAATGATAATATTTTTTTATAAGATTTTATATATAAGTAGAGGACTCATGTCCAAATGTGATGCATATTTTTTTGTAATTTTTTTCCAAGTAAATAATTAATTATGATTTTTTTATTACAACTTTTAAAAAATATAAAAAACTCGTATGTCTGACCACCTTAACTTTGTCAAAACTTCATGAAATTTATTTTTTATTTTTTTAATCCTATAGTATGTGAAGAATAGAATGTGACTCATGTTTTAGATTCAAAAAATGTGATACCGTTTGGAAGTTATAGATGTTTTTCAATCAGCCTATCGATTAGGACTTTAGTTGTAATTCTAATAGAAAATGAATAATAATTATTTATTAAATTCAAATTAAATCATAATTTATATTGGTGGAAATCTGAGAACCTTCTCTAAAAACCCTTTTCGTTTCATCAATTTTGGGTAAAAAAAAGTTGTCAGCCACATACCCTACAAATACCCATAATATTGCCACTTTTTAGCCCATCATGACCCTGCAGATACCCTATTCCAAATGAAAATCTTCAACAACCACAATACTTAAAACAATATTGTTGATGGGTGTTTTATGCACTTTCTCAACATAGGCAGTGTGTTGGTGCACTACCTCTCTTGAAAGGTAGAAATATGCACACAATAAATCACTACCCCAAGGTCTCTCAAGTGTTAGGTCATGACGTGCATGGAATTCCTCAGTTGATGTTTATATGATTTTTCTGGTAATCACAAGGTAGACTTATGGAGTTAGGCTGGAAGGATGTTGGATCACAAAAAAATTTCTTGAGGTGGGAAGTTAGCCTGCAATTTGGGACAAGTTCAAACAACAATATTGAACTCCTATTTTAGCTTCATATTTGGCTTTGCAATATGCAATGAACCTTAGCATAGGTTACTTATTAAAAAAAAAGAAAAGGGTAGGGAAGAGAGAACATTCTTGGATTTGAAATTTGACAATGAACAGTGACCATCGAGGATTTTACTATGGATACCCTTCCTGAAACAAAATTTCACTTAACTAGATATCATCAGAGTATCATGAAACTTGTGCAAGATTCTAAGGAATGTATATATTCAATCATTCATTCAACATAAGCATGAACAAACAATAGAAATTTAGAGTAGGTTTCAATCTAAGTCCAGACTAACTTTACACAGTTGTATGCCATCAACAAACAACCAAAAGTATGGACCAAGAAGGCATCAACACAACAAAATACTTCAAAATTAGTGAACAACATCAACTAATCTACTAAATCAAGTTAAAACATGAAAAACAATAAAGTAAATATACTCAAATAAACTAACTATGGGAGAAGAACCATGTAACATGCAATAGAAACTCAAGAGTCCACCAAAAGCCAATGAACTATTAAAATTTTTGCAGCACGCCTTTACGATAACTCAACTCTCTCTTGAAAATGAGAGGAAACCCCCTATTTATTGTTGGTGTGAATAATTGTCTTGTACCTAGCTTATTCATTCACTAGGTAATTAGGGGACATATTCACATGGTTAAGTTTACTTAGGTAAAAGATTCTTTCTAGAAGGCTTAGTTGGCTTATCTAGAACTTATCTTATCTAGCTAGGATGCACCATTTCCTAGGTGATTAGGTTGTTGGTTGTCTCATGTCATAGGATCATGACATTTTTCAACATCATATTCATTCCTATCTCTCAACCTTGCCCATATAAGCAAGGAATCTCATGTACATTTGTAATAAAATAATCAATCAATCTTGCATTGTGAAGCAAGCATTCTTGCCATTCTCTCTCTTGTGGAAGTGGTTTTGGTCGCAACTGATCTTGGGGGTATTGAGGAGTCACCATTAACTCCTACATTTATAGTGTTCAAAAAGAAAAATGAATGTCCAAGATTCACTACAAACTAGGGTTTCACCTACCCAAAATTATATTACAATTTTAAATACATTCTTTTTCTTTTCCCCTATTTTTCCCTCACATGGTAGCACTATAACAATTTTGTCTTTTGTTGATTTCCCTTTTGCTGCATCTACATGGTGAGGAACTCATCGTTGATAATTGGATTTCCTTCAGTTTTCTTGATAGTGGAATATTCTATGAATTTTAGGATTAGTGCCTAGAGCTTGTGCCATTCCAATATATCCAATTGAAGCACTTGAAAATTTAGCTTTCTTGATTTGTTGGTGAGGGTATCTAGGTCCTTGTCATATTTTGGCATTTTCTTCATGACTTGCTCTGACTAAGAGAAGAATCCTACAACGAAGTTCAGTGAGTCAGGTGTTAGTGCATTTGTGATTTTGCTTTCCAACTTCTTGTGGAAATGTGGCTCTAACTTATCTACTTCCAACTCATTGGAAGGAATATCAAGATCTATTAGCAACTTCAAATACTTTGCACAGTCTGTATGAACTTCCTTAGCCCAATCAATATCCATTTCTTTCATGAAACACCCACTCCAACACCTCCTTTTGGTCATCTAGGCCCAATTTTCATGTTTCCATGAGCCAATGGTCATCTTTTACCAATTTAAGCTCCTTCTTCTAGAATCTATCTAGTATCTTGAGGATGACCTCAAGTTTGGGATGCATGATCATGTACAAGTTGGGGAAGTTAGTTTAGAAATTCCTTATGCCTTCTAGTACCTTTAGCACTTCTAGGAAATTATTTTATATCCTTTTTTCATGCCTTAGGACCATACCACCATTGTAGAAGACCTATTGGAACCAATGCCCTGTGGCCTTTGTCTAATTCTTTCTCTTTTCAAGCTTATTGATTTGTTCCTTGGATAGGAGTAGTGGTGGTGCTGATGATGTGGTGGGGAATTCTTCCATTGATGACCACTATTGGATATATGTTGTTAGATCTGCCACTTGCACTTTCAATTCTTCCTTGGAGGTATTTTGTTTGTTCATCTGGTGCACAATGGTGGCAACAAATCCCTGGAGATGGTCAATCTTCTGTTCTTGTGTTTTTGTTCCAAGATCTAGAGTGGAAACATTATAGCTCACCCATTCTTCTCCCATAACTGGAGTGGCTATTTACATGATTTTGGACCCGAAGGAATCCATTTTCAGATGAGATCTAACCTTATGATTCTTCTATTTCTTCGTATTGACCTGGGCTCGAGCCAAGATGGCCTCCAACCTTTCCTTTGGTTCCCTTGGGGTTGGAGTCTTGTTTTCTAATTATTTTTCAAGCCACTCAGGTATCTGGGATTCTCCCCTTGGTGATTCATTATCACACTCTTTTTCACGGGAACGTTCAATACCCATAACTTTATTTCTTGGAATCTCTTGCTCAGTCTTTTCTCCTTCTTCATCTAAATCATGAATGAACATAGTTTCCCTTTGTGGGGACTTGGTAGCTGCATGGTATTTAGGGCTATCCTCCCCTTCCGTAGTTTTCTTTTCTTCTTCTTCATGCCCATGTTCTTCAGGCTACTCCATCCCTAGAATCTTGTGGGTTTTAGTCTCTTCTTTAGGCTTATCTTCTTCTTTCTTTTCCCCTTCCTTGCACTGAGGTATAAATTCTTCCCATTATTTCTTTTCTTTCTCTTCTTGCTCCTTCGAGAGAGGAATTTATTCATCGTGTTTGGGGCTTTTATCATGTTCCCCAATTGGAGGTTTAGTATCCTCCATTTTTTCACCCAATTCATTTTCTTCTTCAGAAGGTGGTCTTTCCACTTCTTCTCCAACATTCTTCAATTGTTAATCTAACTCCTCAAGCTCTATGTCAAAGGTCTCCATAATGTATTTAGCACTAACATCCTCTTCATCACTTTTAGAGGACTCTATTTCTTCACCCTCATGCAACACCTTATCAATTGGTAGGGATTGGAACTCAGGATGCTCATGGTAATCATCTGCATCCTCCTTGAATTATTTTTTTGCTTCCTTCTCTTGTCTCTCCAACTCAAATATTTCCATTGTGTCTTTCATTTATGGTGGTCCAGTTGGAGGAGTGGAGGTAGGAATATTAGAAAGAATCTACACCAAGGAAGACTAAATGGTTGGGTTCATTATCACTCCAAAGAGCTTCGTAGGAATGTTCTGCATATTCTAGGAGAAGGCCTCTAGAAGTGAGAACACAAGCATTGGCATTGTGGCTTCCATGAGTGAAAGAGAAGTAGTCAGAGATATGGAGGCGAAAGAGAGAATAGAGGTGGCAGCAGAAGAAGAGTCAATTATCATCACTTGCATTTTGGCTAGAAGAGTGGAAGAAAGGTGGACAAAAATATCCACCACAGGTGGGGAGGTGGCAACCATTTCCTGAGAGGTATGCAATAGGGTGGTGATAGCAACAATAGTGAAGGTAAAGGGTGGAAATTTTGGGTGCTCAACTTCCATTTCTTCTCCTTCATGGAGTAGTTATTCCTAAATGTTATGGACACGTCCCAATGTCTTTGGTCTTTTGGAGGATTCACCCTCCAGATCTTTTCTTGAGTATACTTGGGGCTTGGACTTCTTTTCACCTATCTCTTTTTATTTTCCTAGATCTCGTAACTGGAGGAAATTGGGAAGCTTCTTTTGTTGGGGCAGTAGTTGTCCCACTTTTAGTTTCACTTGCATGTTCTTCCTCAAGCTCTCCATAGGTCAGAATTATTCCTTGTTGTTTTAATTAGGAAACCTTCCTATCCATCCATTCCTTTGTCCTAGCCTCAATGAGCTTTATCATAATATCGAGGTCATCGACCTTTTTCTCATCCAAATCAATTAAAGGAAATGGTACATTAGTAACTACATTGTATCAAGGATCAACCATTATATCCTCTTCCTCCTCTACCTGGTCTAGCACTAGGAACAACTTGACCCTCTTCACAAAGTATGCAGTCATCCGCATATAGTTCCTCATTTGTACTTATTTTTCATCCTTGCAATTAGCCCGAAAGTATTCAATGTGATGTACATGGGTGTGTTCCAGTCCTACTACCTTTCTTATTTTTCCATAGGGGTCCATCCATTTTTGGGTACTGTGGAATTGCAAATGGTATTCCACCAGCTCCTTGTCAGATTGGTGTGCACATTGGGAAGTGTGGAGCTCATACATCCTCTAGCTAAAGGATAGGGGATAGGGAATCCCCACTTTGTGTTTGCTGCTCAAAAGCGTATGTGCACATTGTAGCTACCAAGAGAGTTCTAGCAATATGATCTAGTCATTGGGGTACCTGGGAAGCTTGTATGGTTTCTCTTCAAAACCTGCAGCTCAGATGTAGGTGAACTTTGGATATTGTATAAACAAGAAGGCGAACTATTACAGGAAAGAATTGGCACTGTGCGAGAGCCTTCTCTCAAAATCACACCCTAGAAATTTGATTATGTGGCCTATAAAGGCATCATTGACTCTGTAGTAATCTCTTTTGAAGTTTTGATATTGGAGTTGGGGGTATCTATCATAAAATTTTAAATCCCTTCTAGGAGCCTCATCTAGAGCTTTGAATAATCCTTGGTCTTGTGTCTTGTTAGCCAACAAATAACCGAGGTATGAGGTCCTATAAAACCTCTAGGTTTTCTTGACAACCACAAATTTTTTGTGCAAGCAATTTTTTATGATTTCTGACCAATAGAATTTGGGTTTTCCTTTGAGCATCTACACCACAAAGTAAAAAATCCACTCTTGGAAATACAATAAAGTGGGGAGGCCCATGACCTTGCTCAATAAGGTTACCAAATCATGGTAATCCTCATAGAAATCACTGCAGTAGAGTTCCTGGGGAACCTTTGCTGGACTACCTCTCTTTTCCTTCAACCAATATTGATTGATAATCCTTTTAGATATGAGTGGATCTGAATCCCATGTTTCCATGGAATCCTTTATGGTAATTTCTTCCACTTCTCTCAAGCTAGGGATGTGAAAAGATCTCCCTATTGACTTGGATAATAGATCAACTAGTATGTTTCCATCTCTGTCCACCATGGTTCTAGTTTCCTCTTGATAGGCCTCTCTGCAAGTCATCACTAATTCAGGGGCAATGAGAGTGAGAGGGAACCCTCCAATTTTTCTCAATCCACTACTTCTGATCTTTTTAGCATTGTTTGTGGCGGGGCTAATCCAAACTCTCTATTTGAATTCATTGATGTCTATTTTTCCAATATTTTTTTTTGAAAACTCCTTCTAGGCTGTGATAACCTTGGATTTAAGCAGTTCACCTTGGAACTTATATTTCATTTGGTGTTTATCATCTTTCTCATGGGGTTCCTTAGTTGTTTTCTTCCCTTTTTCCTTTTGCATGACTGCTCCTAAAGGTCCTACACCTGATTCCATATATCCTGCAAGAAAAAGAAAGGTGAGCATGTTCAAGCATGAAAACATGGGAAAGTTAGCCAAAACCCTACAACAGATCTCACATTGGATAAATCATCATTTAAGAATCGTAACATTTCTCTCAGATTGTCATTAACATTTTACAAGGAGTTTCAAATTTTCAGGCCTAGGGGGTCAAAATTCCCTAGGTCAATGGCCATTTTGGAGGAGCTATAGGAGGGATGACAATTAGGGCATGACGACCCACCTATCTTGACTCACCTTCAGATTTGGGTAGTTTATGGGGTCCAGTAAGGAGAGTGCCCTATTTTGGAACATGGGTCAAAGTCACTTTGACGATTCAAGGGCATTAATACCATCATTTTGGCCATTATAATTAGAAGGGAGCTTGGCTATTTGGAGTCTAAGCTGTTGGAAACAACTCTAGCAAGATGGTGTCCCGAGGGTAGAGTTCTGTTGGGCAGGACTCACGGCTCTATAAGGAAGTCAACATAACCTTTTATTGTTCAGGAATTTCAGGTTAGAAGGGATGGAAGGACATTGGTTCATTGCCATTTGAAATGGTGGATGTCATATGATGGTACGATGGGAGGAACCCATTGCATTAGGTCCGAACAGAGATGGAGCCTTCACATTTACTTCATTTTTTTGCTAGACAATTTGACAGAAGAAAGGAGGTCAGATTTCGAACAATGGGAGAATGATAAAATCTTCCATTTGGCACAACAGAGCATAGATAGAGTCTCAATTACAGAGGTCCATAGAGGATAGTTCGCTCAAAGTTGATCACTTAGCAATTTTTGTTTTTCCATTCAAATAGCTGCAGAAAGACCGAGACTCGGAGACCAGAAGGCCGAATGTTAGGGGTCATTAATGACGGTGGGTTCAACATGGCAACCCATAGATGAAATTCCGTGAGGCAAGGCCCAAAAGATGTCAACGATTGGTCATTTGGAGGGGAAGTGGAGTTGATAGGTGAAGACAAACTCAGAGCTCGATGGTTGGGAGGATGGGTTTTCAAAGCCATGAAAGACGAAAAAATAGCGACAAAATTCCCAAGGTGAGAGTCCGTGAGGTGGGACTTGGGATGAATCAAGGCTTAGGGTTTTGCTAGAGTTTAGTTTATGGGCGATCATTAGGGTGGGGTCTAAGCTCCAAAAAGCTAAGGTCATAAAGTTGTTTGGAATTGTAGATCATGAGGGTCACCCTAGGGATGGAATCCTACAGGGTCGGACTTGAACGGTTGTTGGACCTCATATTTCAATTTGAAGTCTCAACAAGGTTCAAGCGGCTAAGGAAGGAGGGTCCTCTCACGATGGAAGACCTGGAAGGATTGCTCATTGTTTTAAGTTTAAGTTTAGTTTTCTAACATTCATAACGACAACAGAAAGTTGTGGCCTTATAAAGCATGATCACTCTGGTGAAGAACGACATCAGGGATTCAAGGTTCCACAACCGAATAGTGAGGCGATTTCAAAGTTTTCCAAGATTTTAACATATGGGTTTTGTGCACCCTAGTTGTTTTCAATTAATTACCAAGTTTTCTTCCCTTAAACCTATCAATTTTTGTAGAAAAATATAAGATAACTCAAAGCGAGGTGCGGGCAGAAAAAATACCTCACAAATCTAATGAAGGAAGTCAAAAAATCAATTATTATATGTGTTGAATTGGTGGTGAGACTTGTTGGGCTTGAAGTTGGTGCTAGAAGATGGCTCTATGACTTCCTTGATTAAGATGAAAAGTGAAAATGACAATTGGGAAAGGCTATTTATAGGAAATGAAACATTAAATGTGCCTAATAAATTATGGTACAACAAAGCTAAAATTTTGTGAGTCGTCATTTGAAAATGACAGCAAGATGATCGGGACCCCCCAGGTGGGTGGCAGTTGGTCGATGGCCATTGGGGTTCTTTAGTGATAAAAAGATAGTGCTAGAGGGTCTGAGTCCCAATGGTTGGAGAGCTGACAAGGGAAGGCCATGGAATGGTGATGAAGTGATGGAAAAATGATAGGGGTGGCCTAATAGGGTGGATCTGATTGGCGCCAAGGATGCCAAATTTAGAAAGCTAAGGAAAACAGCTAGCGAGAACCTACAAAGGCCAAGAAACTTGAAAATTTGATGGGGGGAAAAACATGGTCAACTCAAGATGACTTTCCTAAAGCTCACTAACCATTTTGAACACCAAATAGGGGGCATGCAAAATGAGGCAGAAACAAAAGCGACCCGATGAGGTGAAGGAAAGAGAGGGTCCTCATTACAAATGGGGCGTGTGTTATGGGGGCACAAGAAGTACGAATAGAAGTGATCTTAACAAATGAATAATTTTTTTTAGTAAAATCAATTTCTTTTTTCTATGCAAATACTTTAACAACTAACCATGCTTTAAATTTTTTCTTACCTCCATCTTCCTCTTTCAGCCTATAAACCTATTTGTTTGGTAAAGCCTTTTTACCTGTAGGTTACTTGCATAATTCTCAAGTCTAATTTTTTAGCAAGGAGTCCATTTTTTTTGCCATTACATGCTCCCACTGAACCTTTGTATCCACCTACATAGCCTTATCATATCCTTTAGGTTCACCAACATCTGTTAAAAAAATATAATACAAAGAGGTAGAAAATATTTCTTGAGGTCTACTTATCCTTGAAGATTGTCTAACATTCACTAGAGTTTGTGGTATTTGTTGTTGTTGTTGTTGCAGAGCATGACAAACCACTAGAGCATCATTGTTTGGTGTATCATCCAACACTACATAATCATTTCCTTTCTTCTCATGTTGTTGCAACTCATCTTTGTACAACACTTTCTCATTGAATATGACATTCCTAGTTCTCACAATTTTTTAATTTTTAGAATCCCAAAGCCTATAACCAAATTCATCAATGCCATATCCAAAAAATATACATTTCTTTGATTTTGCATCAAGCTTGGTTCTATTTCCATAATCTACATATACAAATGCTTCACAACCAAAGGTCTTGAGAAAAGAATAACTCACCTTCTTACCTATCCATGCTTGCTTTTGAATACCACAACCCAAAGGATTAGAGGGACCTTTATTGATTAAACAAACAATAGCGCTTACAACCTCTACCTAGCATTTTAAAGGTAACCAAACATGCAATCTCATAGTCCATGCATGCTCCATTATTATTGTGTGCATGTGCTCAGCCACTCCATTTTCTTGTGGAGTCCTTTGAACTGTTTTCTTCCTACAAATACCATTAGGGGAACAATAATATTCAAACTCTTTTATGCAATACTCACCACAATTATTAGATCTCAGATATTTTAAATTTTTACTTGTCTCATTCTCAACCAAGCTTCTCCATTTCTTTAAAGTTTTAAATACATCAAATTTCTACCCAAGGAAATAAATCCATATCTTCTCATGGATGCCAAATCTGCATAGTGTAAGTCTTTGACAAGCATTTTTATTGAATTCAAATGAAACATAACAAATCTAGTATCCCTATGAAATATTGTATCATGTTATATATGCTAAATAAGATATTAAAACAAAAAAGAAAAACTAAATGAGCATATAAACAACATGAATCAAACTTTATTTCATAGTGGATTGGTGCTTCTATGGAAAGAATCCCTTTCCCAATCCTTGCTAAACTCCATGATATATTGATATGAAACTATTGGGAAGATGATATGAGGTGGAAAAAATCAATTCTCAATTGAAGAAAGTGACTTTGCAGTAGATTCTGGAGGATTTGTTGAAGAATGAAGCTTTCATTTATAGACTCTCAAGTTGAAAGAGTGTTCAAAAGAGAGCAATGTGAGATAATTATTTGACCAATGAAATGAAGCCACTTGTCACCTTGTGATAGGCTTGAGGAACGAACACATTTTGGTTAATGTGCCAAAGAGGGGGAGATTAAAATTTGAATTTGAGAGTTAAATGTTGAGTTTGACCTTCGCAAAGGGACATGTAAGAGCCATGTAAGAGCTCATAAATGCTTTGTTAGATGTACATGTTAACTTGTTTTTGAATTCAAACTTGGAGAATATTCCCCTTTTATGCCAAGTTGAAAGTAAATCAAGATTTTGATAAATCAATTAAATGTATTCTCATGTGCAAGTGGAAAAATATAGAGAATACAAGTGATTAGGATTAGCATTTAATCATGGATTAGATTAATTAAGATGATGTTAGATGTTTTTGATCCATTTGACTTAGATTTAGGGATTTAAATCAAATCAAAGGGAGATGAAAGGTGATAAATATTTAGTTAAATAAATATTTGATTTATTCAGCTAAGGGGGATAATGATAGGATCAAGTTGATTTATTTAATTTAAATTGATGACTTTAGGAGATTGACCAAATAAAATTGATTTATTCGATGAATAGATGAATATGACCTAATCAAATGCATTATGCCAATTTTGCATGTCTACATTTTTCCCCTCTTTGAAGCAATGTACTTGCTACATTGGTTCAAAGAATAAACTTTTCGTGATCAAAATTTAAAAAATTTATGATTTTTTTGGATGCCCTAGTGGAAAGTACACTGGTACATTTCCCCCTTGAGAGATCAAGTGAAAATATTCGATTTGAGGGTTGATCTCATGATAAAGAGGTTCAAGATGGACGTATGGATGTTTATGATGATGATGCAAATGAGAAGGTTGAGATGGATGATGTGATATTCTATGATTATGCAATGGATGTTTTTTTGAGATGCTTAGACTAACAGATATATATTATGATGATGATTATGTATGTGAGATGATATGTCAGCTGTTGATGGTTTTCTGGATGCAGGATGGATGCACTGGTGATGTTATGTTAGCGCTAAGAGAAGAAAGAGGAAATTAGATGATGGCAAGAGGATCCAACAAGTCCATGATCTGACGAGACTTTATTAGAGATGGTGATGATGATGATACATGATGATGATTTGCTTATCAAGGATTGGGATTTTAAAAGGGCTACTTACCTTATGTTTGATAACACACACAGGTACGATGCGTCAAGGTATAAAGAACCAGGATGGTGTTGTACTTAGTGTGATGGACTTTGACTCAACAAACAGATAGGAGTATTCTTGTTCACACTTGACATACGAAAACCTTGCTAGGATTTACCTAACAAAGCAAGTATTCACCAAGTTATTTTACAATAATGTCCAACAAGCACGACAGACAAAAGGATAATGATCGTTGCCCCATTCCTATCTCTCTAAATCCTTCATTCAGATATCATCGAGAGGTCCTTGGAATGAGCACAATAAGATAAATCAAAATAAAAGATCAAGTATGCAAACAAGTCAATGTTCTTAATATCTCTAGCCAAAGGGATTTTTTTTGATAGGATAAGAATCCAAAGTGATCCAAAATGATGCCCATTATTAGAACGATATATCCTAGGACATGCATTGTATAGGATGATGATTGCTTGATAAGTTGATTGATAGGCTGTTGATATAAGGTTGATTCACATGTTTGAAAATGATCAAGAGTTTGATTTTGCATTTAAAAGTTTGTTGCTTCGATTTTGATTTTACATTTGAAGTTTTCTTTTTGCCAATTGCTATGGTTGTTTCTCTTTGTTTTGCCAAAGGATGAAGGTCATGATTAGTTTATTATGGATGATTGATTATTTCGAGTGAAAATGAGATGAGACAGATTGATTTTTTCAAATATTTGGATGTTTTTGACATTTTTGGAATGTTTTGAGGCTGTTTTTGGTATTTTTGGATTTTTCAAATGTTTTGATTTTTGATTTTTTCAAATGTTTTTGGATTTTGTGAGATATTATGAATGTTTTTGGATTTTGTGGTTTTTGAATGTTTTTGGATTTTGATGTCTCAAGGGATGATCAAAGATTTAGCCTTGCCTACGTTTAAGCTCAGAGACGACGTAGTTCAGATTCCACATTTTTCATGTTTTTCTAACTTTTTGAGTGTTTTTGGATTTTGATATGATTTTGGATGTTTTTGGATTTTTCACATGATTTTGAAAATTTGGATATGGATATGATATTAGTGATCTGTTTGGGATTTTTTTGAAAACCAAGCTAAGGTTGATTGATCAGATTGATGGATTGATTCAATGATAACATTGTTGATGATGTACAAAAATGCAAGGATAGTGTTACGAAACATAAGGGTTAGGATGTTGATGGAATTGATGATGATTGATGATGATAACATTGCTGAGGATGCACAATAATGCAAGGATTTGATTGATTAGGATTGGTGAGGATAACATTGTTGATGATGCACAACAATGCAAGGATAGTGTTAAGCAACACAATGATTGGGAATGATATCCCGAGATGATGGTTGGGTTGATTGGATTCAATTGATTAGGATTGATGAATCTTGATTTGAAACAAAAGATGTTTTGGATGATTTGATGTGACATTGAAGCATGTGTTAGATGTGACTGATAGTGATTGTTTGGATTGATGTTCGATGAAAGATGAAAACTGATAAGGAATGTCTTCTCATCAAAATATGCCATGGATAGTAGTGATTCGGATTTCTGGATCAGAAATGCTTGATCAATTTGATTTCATGTTTGCGAATGTTTGGATCACCACAAAATTTGGAGGATATAGATCAAGATTTATTCTCAAAGCAAGATGTACATATCTACCCTCAGTGTCTAGCAATGTAGGGAATGTCATGGATGGGTGCTTGGATAGGTGTGTGGATGGATGGATATGGTAAGCACACAAAGGATGCCAAGGATTATCTTGTGATAAGATACAATATTTGAACAAAGGATGCTCATTTGGATAATGCTTCATGGCTCAAATAATGCTACATAGGATAGGATCAATGAAAATGACCCATGTCAAGATGTTTACCATAAGCAAGCATAAAGTGTACACCAAAATTTCATCAATATCAAGATAACTTAGACTATGTATGGAGATGGATGAAAATGGATTGGATAAATGGTTTATGGATGGATTGATTTATTATGGATAATATGGATGGAATTCTAGATTTATTACAGATGGTATGAGATGCTTTCATCTGAACTGGTGCACGTAGATGATCAATTCCACACATGACGCCTACTTGCTAGGTTTTCATCATGGTGCCTGTCCAAAGCGCCCCCATAGTGGTTTTCACTAGATGATGATTTTTTTCTTCCAATGTTACATGCCTACACTTCCTTTCTACATCATCAATAAAATTGACATAGTATCGAAAGCCACCGAGAGAAGATACCTGAGGTAGTCCCCATACATCTATATGCAAAAGCTCCAACTTTTCATCTTTCTTTTGCTTCCCATCCTTGAGAAAACTAACTCTCTTTTGTTTTCCATACACACAACTTTCACAAAAATCCATATTAACACATTTTTGAGTTGGTAAAACATTCTTTGAATGAAGTAATTTGATAACCTTTTCACTCATATGTCTAAGTCTATTATGCCACAGTGTTGAGTCAAAATCCATAGCAACAGTCTAATTTTCTACCTGCTGAACTACAAAAATTGTTCCTGAACATTGATTTTTATCTACAATAGCTAAAGTAGAAGGAAAAATATGACCTATACAAAGACATAAGGTGCCTACTTTCACACCTTTTGCTAACACTAAGGCACCTTTGTAACCTTCCAATTTTTATCAGTAAATGTAACAACACAACCTTCATCATCTAGTTGCCTTGCTGAAATTATATTTCTTTTCAACTTTAGAATGTGCCTTACCTTATGTAGTAGCCAATTATTCCCATTCTATAACTTAATCTTGATTCTTCCCTTTCCAACAGTCTAATAGGGTTTGTTATCTCCCAAATAAACTAGCCCAAAATCCCCTTGGACATAATCAAGAAAATAACTTCTATGGGGCATATCATGAAATCAAGCCCTTAAATCTAACACCAAAGAATCATTAGCATTATCAAGGGAAAGAATCAAAGCATCCTCATTAGATTTATTACTTACCATTTTTTCCTCTTTATTGCCTTCCTTTTTGTCTCCTTTATTTTTCTAAGACCAACAATCCCTCTTGTCTCTAGATTGGGACCTTTTGTCCTTTGATTTTTCTCATGACTTCCCACGACTTCCAGAATTATTTCCTCTCTCCTTTGTTCTACCCCTGCTTTTTGTATTCAAAACACTAACTTATGTGGATGTTCCACCTGAGCCTTTTCTACAAATTTCCTCGCTCAAAATAATAGGGTGTTGCCACAATAGTGGTTTACAATTTCTGGGAGATCCTATTTTTTTACTGAAATCACATAATTTTAGAAAATATAATGATTTAAGACTTGAAATTTTCCATTTAAAGTATTCAAATTGAAGAGGGTTTGATCAAACAACCTTAGACCAAGCCCCTTTGGATAGAACCCCACTAGTTTAAACCATACCTATAATGGAGTCTCCTTTACATCTATCAAAATGTTGATAAAAAACCACTTTTGATTTACCTTTTGGGGGATCAAATGAATTAATTTAAAATTTATTTTCTTGCAAGTTTTTAGTCCTTATTATAAGCTTCCAAAAAAGTATAATTTTAATAAAATTTAACTTGATTATTATATTTATTTTTTATTTCTTATGAATGTAGGTTTTTCACCGAATATCAAGCTCTTTGTCTTGCACATATGGAAAAATAGAAAATTATCAATTTTTTTTTTAAAATATGAGTGCACAAAATATTGAAGTCCTTGATCCAAAATAAAAAAATAAAAATTGAATTTTGATACATACAAAAAAAGTTACGCGTTATACGGTCGCACTATGTCTGAATTGTAATTGGTTTAACTTCAAAACTTGATTAAAGAAAAAATATTCAATAAAATTTTATCTAACCAAGTGAAAGCACTAGATATTAGAGTTACAAATCTAAATTCAAAAGAATTATAATTTTAGCTTTCATGGAAAAAAAATTATATTATACGGTGAGCGTCACTTTTTAAAAATGTTGTTTTTTGAAAAAAGCTAGTTTTTGAGGGAGATGGAATATGAAGTGCAATCTGATTCCAAAATTTTTGAGAAAAATATATTTAGAATCTACAAAAAAAAGTCACGAAACTCTAGTTTTCAATATCTTCAAATTCCTCATGGTTTAGCTGCTATAGGTGCTTGAAAGTGGAGATTTAGTTAAAAATATTATTTCAGTGTCTAGTTTGACCAAAAATTGTAAACCACTATTGTGGGATCACCCAACACCAACAACATTATCAAATTTCAATATATTCAAACTAGAAACATAATTCCTAACAACCATTACCAAGCTATTCTAGCTTTTTGGGAAAGAACACAAAATCAAAAGATACCTAACTTCTTCAGCAGAGTTTACATTTATAGAAGTTAATTGACTGGTAACCATGTTAAAATCATTAAAATAATCAGCAACTGACCCACCTTCTACCATTTTCATATTAAATAAACACTTCATAAGAAATACCTTATTCGAAGTGAAAGTATTTTCATATAACTTTCTAGGGTTTGGACCATAAACTCCTGAGTTGTCTTTACTATTGTAATATTAAACACCACTGATTTTACCAAGCATAAAAGAATGGCTCCCAGTTCCTTTCTGTCCAGAAGATTCCAATCCTCATCACTCATTGTTTCTGATTTCTTGGGTATTCCTTCCAATGACCTCCATAAATCCTTTTGATAGAGATAATCCTCCATCTGCATCTTCCATAGCTTATAGTACTACCCATTAAATTTATCTACCTTCAATTTACCCTCATTTTCCATTGCTCCCACTTAACCGTGAGACTCCCACTGAACTATGAGACCTTCTTGCAGATGATAATCGAACACAACCCGCTTTGATACCACTTGTTAGGAATTATGTGAATTTTAATTAAATGCAAATAAATATTAAACAGAGAAATGGAAAACACATAAATAATAACAATGAGAGACAATATTTAACATGGTTCACTCAAACTCAGGCTACATGCACCAACAGAGAGTCCAATATTATTATCTAGTAAATCAAACTAATTACAACTAGTAATCCCTTGCAACTCAATATTTTTGTAAATGCTACAATACAATTTATTTAACCTCTAAGTCTTATTAGGCTCCATATACCAACAACACGTCCAAGAAAAACAAAAAGACAATCTTTGAATAATATATTGTAGTTTGGAATGCTCTGATAGACATGTATGCGAAATGTGGAGGAAAAAGCATGTGAACTATTTAACAAAATGCTCCAAGAATATGATGATCGTTGCATATGCAAAAATGGATCTATTGAAAGGATTTATAATCTTCCAAGTAAATTCAATCAACCAATCTGCAACAAGGAATCACATGGATTTATTAGAATCTTTTAGGTGAATGCAATTGATTGAGGGAAAACCAGATTCAACAACCTTTTCCATTATCCTCTCATCCCACATGTTGTGATCTGTTCGAGAAGATATCTCAAAGAGATGTGGTCTCAAAGAATGCTATGATCTACTTGTCAGGGAGCACAACATATTGCAAGGTGGGAGTTACAATTGATAGTTGCAAAATCAAACTATACAATCTCTGCTATTATTCTCAACCTGAGAATTTTTTCTCTGTTGGTGGATGACAAAAATCGAAATGTTATGCAGTGAAGGCACTTTGAAGTAGATCACATTGAATAGAGTTAAGATACATTATGAGAGGAGTTTGATACAACTCAAGGGTCTAAGACAATGATGATATCTATGTTGAAATGAATGGCTTCAAACAAGCTTACAACTATGCTAATCAACTAACGGAATGTATAACCGATCTCACCCTTTATAGAAAAGAAGAGGGAGAAACAAAAAAAGGAACAATTTTTTGGTTTCTTAGAGTATAGACTAGTGGGGTTGTTTTGATTTGATCCTTTCCATTTTGTATTGCATAAAAGGTCATATGAAACTGTCGAGGTACTTGAAGATCTTTATTAATAGAAGATCATTGATCTTGCAAGAAAGGTATTTACATGAAGATAAAGGGAACTTATTTTATAAATAATGTCCAAGAAGCATCTACGGTAATATAAGTGGCTACAAATAAAAATTTCTTTTGTTATTCATCAATAAAATAGAGAAACTTTCCATGTTTCTTTCTCAAAGGACTTCACCAAATAGTTTTATCTTCTACATTTGAAGAGGGAAAGAAACTGATCATAAAGAATTAGTTACACAAGTTCGTTGAAAACTCAATATAAATATATAACTAGTTGACAAATGGGGAATCTTTTTTCTAGCTATTTGAGAAGGGAGGAGTAGTTTAGTTTTTTTTTTAAACATAGTTTCAATTATACATAAATGAAGTGTTTGTGAACTTGCATTTTGATGTTGGAGAAATAAAGAAGATTTTTTTGATCTATGGATCTATTGATGTTTTCTTTTTGTTGCAAATAGACTTTGATCTTTTGTGATTATTCTTCAATGTCTTACCTATTATGTTAGACTATGTACATGTTTATTTATGAATCTTTGAATTTGGATTAATCTATCTGTTGGAGGTGCTCTACTGCTCACTCTTTTCTTGAGTATCATCTATGGGTGTTGGATAAATGGAATTTGTGCCATTTTTTTTCATTCACTTAATTCTGAATTTAATCCTTCACATCTATTTCATGGCCATGGGTAGATGGTAGATTTTTCATTTTTTCTTTTAGGTTAAAAGCATACCCTGTTATTCCATTCATTGCATATTAAAAGAGGGAGCTGTACCTCTCAATTCAGAGGAAAGTTGTCAATTTAATGACAACTTCTCCAACTGTTAGTACTATTTATTCTTCTTTCAGGGCATGTTGAGTCATTTTATGTATTTATCTTTGAAGGAAAAAATTGTATGCTAACACTATGGATTGCATGCCCGAAGTTGTGAATCATTTATCCTTGACTAGTCCCCTCTTGGAGACATTAGGAAATATGTTCCTTAACGTGATACCTTCCATGCACTAAGAAAAACCCCTTTGAACACACCTTATTTTATTTACATTTTGTTCACGAGTTTCTAGCATAATGGAGCTTGCTAGCCTTATGAATCTTGAAGTCCATGTTGTGTGGCACCTTATCATTTGAAGTTATCAGGAGGTATAAATTTTTTATGGTTAGTACAATGGGAGACTTTAGACCTAGTATTTCTTTCTCATTATACATCAAGAGCCTGTATACCTGGGATGACTTTCTCACTTAGCCACTTTCTAGGGGATCACCTAGTGTATATAAAACTACACTAGCCCTTGTGAGCATTTTTTTGTTTGCATTATGAACAATGGATTTAACTTATGAATGATTTCTTGGATGAATAACTAAGGCTTGATCCGGGTATGTACAGGATCATCATGGAAAAAAAAGGCCCTTAAGTGGCAAAAAAATTAGAAAAATCAAAGTTAGGCAACTTGATGTAAAAATTTCAATAAGCTATCTATATTATTTCAAAAATATGTAACAATAGAATTTGTAGAAAATTGAATGTAGTTTCTAAAATACTAGGGTTTTTAAAATAAAAAATCTATTTGGTGAAAATTTAAAATTTCAATGTAGTAGTACTTAAATTTTAGGGAAAAATAAGAAGTAGGTGTTTGTGACCACCTAACCACAATAAAATGATAATATTTTTTATAAGATTTTAGATATAAGTAGAGGGACTCATGTCGATGTGATGCATAATTTTTTCTAAGTAAATAATTAATTATGAATTTTTTTTACAAATTTTAAAAATATTAAAAACTCATATATCTGACCACCTTAACTTGGTCAAAAATTCATGAAATTCAAATTTTATTTTCTAAATCCTATATTATGCGAAGCATAGAATGTGACACATGTTTTGGATTCAAAAAATGTGATACCGTTTGAAAGATATAGATGTTTTTCAATTAGTCTATCAATTAGGACTCTAGTTGTAATTTGAATAGAAAATGAAGAATAATTACTTATTAAATTTGAAGTAAATCATAATTTATATTGGTGGAAAGCTGAGAATCTCCTTTAAAAACCTTTTTCGTTTCATCAATTTTGGGTAAAAATAAAGTCATCAACCACGTACCCATCATATTGCCACTTTTTGGCCCATCATGATCCTACACATACCCATCCACCCCTTTTTCTTTTTCTTTTTCTTTTCATTTCTTTAAGTCTTTGAGATTTTTTATGTTTGTGTATCTTGTCTTGCTACTGCATATCATATCTCCATGTGTGTCCCTTTGTGCTTATATTGGTTTTCCATGGGATCTTGATCTTGGGGGCTTGGCCACCTCCTTGATCTTTGTCATCATATACATCTATATTTGTGCACTTGGACCTTCTTGACCTATATTTTACACTTTAGTGTTATTTTGCACTTGCGCTCATCCACTCACTAAAGTGGGGGCTAAATGTACTATAAAAATATATATCTCTTTACATTTGTAGACTTTGGTTGGGACCTCCTAATTAAATTGGACTTAATTATTCCTTAATAATCCCTATTATGCATCTACAAGCATAAGAAAATAGTAGTTGCATGCAGTGACATGCAAGGATGAGCCAATAGGCGAAGGAGAAGCCCTTTCCAACCAATCACCTAGTGTAACTCACTAGAAATCACTAATCATCTACATGATACTATTTTTATTATACCCCAACAATATTTTGCCAACAAACTATTTTTTGGATATTGTTTTAAATATGCATTTTCTATAGTAGTAAAAATAGTAAACAATTTACAAAATCATATTTACATATGCACAAATAGAAAACACAAGAATCATGTTATGCCACTTTCAATTATCATATAAAAATAACTAACAAAATCCAAGTCAAATCATTTTGAGCAAACATGGATAAGGGGATAATATCTGTTTGCTACAGGATTATACATCGATAAAACATATAAATGGAGTTCCATTATTGTTGAGATCAATAAGGTAGAAATCACACAATCCAAGTACTAGATAAACATATAAAAAAAGTGATTATATATATATATATATATAAGGGTATGTGCAAGATCATCATGGAAAAAACATGCCCTTAAGTGGCAAAATTTTTTAGAAAAATCAGAGTTAGGTAACTTGACATAAAAAATTGAAAAAGTAATTTATATTACTTTAAAAATATGTAAGAATAGAATGTGTAGAAAATTGAATGTAGTTTCTAAATTACTAGGTTTGTTTTAAAAAAAAAATCTATTTGGTGAAAATTTGAAATTTCAATGCAATACTACTTAAATTTCAGGGAAAAAATAAGAAGTAGGTGTTTGTCTAACCACCCTAACCACAATAAAATGATAATATATTTTTATAATATTTTACATTTAAGTAGAGGACTCATGTCCTGATGTGATCCATATTTTTTTATAATTTTTTTCCAAGAAAATAATTAATTACAATTTTTTTATTACAAATTTTAAAAAATAGAAAAAACCCATATGTCTGACCACCTTAACTTGGTCAAAAATTCATGAAATTCATTTTTTATTTTTTTATCCTATCGTATGCAAAGCATAAAATGTGATGCATTTTTTGGATTCAAAAAAGGTGATACTGTTTGAAAGGAATAGATGTTTTTCAATCAATCTATCAATTAGGACTTTAGTCATAATTTGAATAGAAAATAAAGAATAATTACTTATTAAATTGAAAGTAAAGCATAATTTATATTGGTGGAAATTTGAAAATCTCTTTTAAAAACCCTTTTTGTTTCATCAATTTTGGGTAAAAGAAAAGTCGTCAACCACATACCTATCATATTGCCACTTTTTGGCCCATCATGATCCCACACATACCCATAATAGGGCCATTTGAAGTCAAAAACAACCAAAATACTAAATGAGAGCTAAGATTGATCCAAAAATAAACTACACAAGGGTCAATATATAACAATAGACATGTGATCTTCCCAAATATTACCTGGAAAGCCACCTCAAAGCATATAAAATAAGAGCTGTAGTGTAACAAAGTTCCCATCGAAAACTGTCAAAACAGTTTGGGCCTAAAGAAAATGTAAAAAATTGATGAGTCTATATGCTTAATTTATATGTTATCTTGTATTATGTTTTGCTTGTTTAGGTTCTCAGTTGATTTTAAATTTATCATTATTTCTATTTGTTAATTTATGTAGCTTGGACAGGTGTCTCCGAACCCAATAAATTTAATTATTTAATTAATTTTTTTGGAGACTTCTAGAAAGGAACTTAGTTGTCTAGATAATTATTTAATTAATTAATTGATTCCTCTAGAGACTTCTAGAATCCAATTAGTTAGGGTTTTTTAGAGTCTAATTAATCTTAGCCATTGATTGAGATTAAATCATTTCCATTGGTTTTTCAATGAGGAGAGTATAAATGGGGATCAATGGCAATTTGGAGAACAAACACTTGAGAAGAATTTGCAGTGATAGAAAATAATTTTTTAGTGATAGAAAATAGTTTTGTAGTGATAGCAAGGGTGTAGTGATAGCATTGGGGACAACAGTTGTGGAATTTAAATAGGAGAAATAGAGGGAAGAATTTTTAAAGAAGAATATTGCTGGAGCTCTACCAGTAAGAGGCAAGTAGTTTATGTATCTATTAATTTGCTTAAGTTTAATAAAATTCCTCATTTGTATTCCTAGTTTCCCCTTTGGGGTTTTTCCAATGACAATTTGTCCAAAAATATTGTGTTCATTATTTTGCATGTTTTCTTCTCTATTCCTATGATTTATTTGTGAAGTTGTAGTTGTGTTATTTTTCAATGCTTGTTGTGAATTAATTTTTAGTAATTTCAAATAATCTATAATAGATAGGAGATTAAAAATCAGTAACTACAATAGAATTTTCACTTGGTATAGGAGTTGATCTAAGGGTAGCAAAGGGTCAACATAGGCATAGGAAGGAAAAATTGAGGGTTTATAAAACATAGTTCTACCTCTTTAGGTTTATTATTATTTTCTCTTTTGAGATGGCCTCAACAGGTTTAAGAGATTATGATTTTGGCGCCTAAAAATCCAAAACTTCTTTATGGTTGGAAGAGAATGGTAACAAGGAATATGTGACCGGTGTTGTAGTTGTAACTATAGATCCAACACAACTCTTAACATATAAGAAGGAAGATGCCAAGGAGAGGAGGTTGATTCTTGATGGTGTCAAGGACCATATTGTTCTACATAGAATAGAGTTAGATACGACAAAGAAGATGTGGGATGCCATTCTGAATTTGTACCAAAATGCTACCACTAACCAAAAGCTAATTCTCAAAGAAAAGATGAGGAATACCTAGATGAACAAGGGAGAAGATGTTACAAGTTACGTCACTAGACTAAGACTTGTAATGATGAGTTGGAAGATGTTGGAGATAAACCAGATGATGATGAGCTAGTATGAATAGCCCTAAATGGGTTTACTAGGCAATGGGATGTCTTAGTTTAAGTTATCAATGGACAAGACACCTTACTGAGTTGGGATCAACTACAGAATGACTTCACTCAAGAGGAGCTTAGACTAAGTCTTGTTAGTGAAACCAACAGTAAGAGTTAGAAAAGTGAGGTAGAATAGGGAAACGTTGCCCCAACAGGAAAAGGGAAAGTGAAGAAGGGGTCTAGAAAAGGATCAAATCTACAAAGTGAGAAGAAGAAAAAGGACTTGTCAAATATCAAGTGCTATGGATGTCACAAGTTTAGACACTATGTCAACAATTTCCCACAAAGGAAGAAAAAAAGAAAGAAAGGAAAGAAGCAAACAATAGCTTCAAAAAGTGCATATGAGCTCTCTAGCTGAATGGAGGATAAGTTTAAATACTCATACCTTGTCTGGTTAGCTCAACCTCATGGGATGTTTGGGTATAGATGGTAGAATAAAGAAATACAAGGAAAGTTTCAAGGCCAAGGAGTTCTCTCAAAAAGAGGGAATAGACTATGAGGATACATTAACTCCAATGTCAGGAATACTTCTATATTAGTTGTGATCTCACTTGCAGCACATATGGGATGGCAGATCTATCAAATGGATGTCAAGATAGCGTTTCTTAATGGTGAATTGATAAAGGAGGTATATAGAGAACAAACAAAGGGATTTGTAGCACACAATAGTGAAACTCATATGTGCAAATTGAAGAGATATTTCTATGAACTCAAGTAGGATCCCAGGGCATGGTATTCGCACAATGATAGACACTTGTAGGGAACGGGCTTCATGAAGAGTGAAGTAGATACTAACCTCTACTACTTGGTGGTTGGGGGTGAGGTTCTCATTCTTGTTTTGTATGTGGATGACTTGTTTTTAATAGGTTCACTAGGGCTCATAGAGGAGTGCAAGAGGGACCTTGCAACAAAGTTCAGGATGAAGGATTTGGGGCTTATGCACTACTTTCTAGGCATGGAGGTATGGCAGAAAAATGAAGAGATTTTCCTTGGACAAGGGAAATACTACATCGAAATATTGAGGAGGTTTGAGATGGAGGATTATAGAGCCACGTCACTCCTATCATCATGAATTTGAAAAACATAGACTCATCTAGGGAGAAGGATGTAGACCCCACCTTATATAGGAAATTGATTGGATCTCTTATGTATTTGGTCAACACTGTGCCAAATATATCCTTTGTAGTAAACTCTCTTAGTTAGTTCATGGTTGAGTCAAAGAGAGTACATTGGAAAACAACAAAGCATGTGTTGTGATATTTGCATAGTACAATCAAGTCTAGGATCAAATATGCTCGAGGTGATGGTATCAAGTTGATAGGCTATACTAATGTGGATTGGGTAGGTAGTACAACAAACAAGAAAAACACTTTAAAGTGCTACTTTAGTTTGGGATCAGGAGTTGTCTCTTGGTACAATAAGAAGCAAAAGTATATGGCTTTGAGTTCTATAGAGGCATAATACATAGTAGCTAGCATGGAGACGTGTGAGGCAATATGGCTTCAGAAGTTGCTAGTGGCCTTGTTTGGGCAAAGGGCTGAGACTACTATGATACATTGTGACAATCAGAGTAGCATCAAATTGTTTGAGAATCTAGTGTTTCATGATAAGTCTAAGCATATAGACATCAGGTATCATTTCATTAGGGATTGTGTACAATGGGGGATTGTTCAACTACAGGGTATGTGTAGGATCATTGTGGAAAAAATAGGCCCTTAAGTGGCAAAAAATTCAGAAAAATTAGAGTTAGGAAAATTGACGTAAAAATTTGAATAAGCTATTTATATTATTTCAAAAATATGTAAGATTAGAATTTGTAGAAAATTGAATGTAGTTTCAAAACTACTAGGTTTATTTTAAAAATAAAAAAAAAATATTTGGTGAAAATTTGAAATTTCAATGTAATAGTACTTAAATTTCAAGGAAAAAAATAAGAAGTAGGTGTCTGTCTGACCACCCTAAGTACAATAAAATGATAGTATTTTTTAATAAGATTTTAGATATGAGTAGAGGACTCATGTTCGGATGTGATGCATATTTTTTTTGTAATTTTTTTTCAAGTAAATAATTAATTATGAATTTTTTATTACAACTTTTAAAAAATATAAAAAACTTGTATGTTTGACCAAATTAACTTGGTGAAAACTTCATGAAATTCAATTTTATTTTTTAATCCAATAGTATACAAAGCTTAGAATGTGAAACATGTTTTAAAGTCAAAAAATGTGATATCATATGAAAGATATAGATGTTTTTCAATCAACCTATCAATCAGGACTTTAGTACTAATTCAAATAGAAAATGAATGATAATTATTTATTAAATTCAAAGTAAAGCATAATTTATATTGGTGAAAATCTAATAATCTTCTTTAAAAACCCTTTTCGTTTCATCAATTTTGGCTAAAAAAAATGTCGTCAGCTACATACCCTACAAATACCCATCATATTGCCACTTTTTGGCCCATCATGATCCTGCACATACCCTATAGTATATACTTACATATCAGTAGGTAGCAGACACTTTGACAAAGGTATTAGGGAAGGAGAAATTCATCTTCTTCAGAGATAAGTTGGGTGTCATGTAGAACACCTTCCTCACTAAGAGGGAGTGCTAATTTATGTAGCTTGGATAGGTGTCTTCAAACCCAAGAAATTTAATTATTTAATTAATAGGTAAAAGTACAAAGCTGTGTCACACTTTTATAAAGGAAACAACCAATGTTGATATGAATTTTAAACTTGAATAACTAGAAAGTGGCATATATGTTTTGAATTTTGAAATGATGTAAATTAATAAAATGTGTATTTTTGAGTATTTTTTATTTTTTTATTTTTTTTGACAAAATTAAAAAATTATTTGAATATTGTTTTTTATAAATTAACATTATAATTTAGTTGTTGGTAAAATGTTGAAAAATTATGTTACGTGAGACATCAAGCTTTATATAGTAATTTTTCTTTTCTTTTTTTCCTTCAATTTTTTTGTGTATATTTATAACTAAAAACTTTAGGACATGGATATATTTTTTGTAATTTTGATAAATATATATTTTTAAATAAATATTTCCATGTGCATGTATTAAAACATAGTTGTTTCCACTCAACATCAAATTTTATATTGAATATTTATCTAAAGTAGAAAACAAATTTTATACTCTCTTAATCTAGACTCTTTTACCCAAGGCATCTTATTTTTATTTTTTTTAACTAAGGTTTAGTATTTTTCTTGACATGGTAATCAACCTAATAATTTTGTGTTGATAACCCACTTTTAGTAAAAAATTAAAATAAAATATAAATAATAATTGAACTATTAAAATAATTGAACTTTTAGTATTTTTCTTTTTTTTTTTTAAGTTTTTTATATGAGTAGGAGTTGTTGAAATATCAAAATTTTTAAATAATTTTATTTTTTAGTAAATTGGCCTCAAAGTGGTTCTACATATGCGTTTAGCCAACAATTTTAGTTGGAAGAGTTGTTGACATATTTAACTTATCTAGAATGAATCTTACTAGATCATATGTTTGACCAAAATTCATTTTTAGTTATAAATACTAAAATTCACTTGTGTTGATAAGTTGGTCGAAAGAGTAACATAGCTTTGTACTTTTACCCTAATTTTCTGGAGACTTCTAGATAGGAGTTAGTTGTCTAATTAATTAATTAATTGATTCCTCTAGAGACTTCTAGAATCCAATTAGTTAAAGTTTGTTAGAGTCTAATTAATCTTAGCTATTGATTGAGATTAAATCATGGCCATTAGTTTTTCAATGAGGAGAGTATAAGAATGGATCAATGGGCATTTGGAGAAAACACACTTGAGAAGCATTTGTAGTGATAGCAAATAGTTTTGTAGTAATAGTGTTGGGGGCAACAGCTATGGAATTTCATTAGGAGAAATTGAGGGAAGAATTTCCGAAGAAGAATATTTTCTAGAGCTTTGTCAATAAGAGGCAAGCAGTTGTGTTATTTTTTAATACTTGTTGTGAATTAATTTTTGATAGCCAAATAATCTATAATAGATAAGAGATTAATAATCAGCAATAGAATTTTCAAACTACACAACAATTAATCATTGACAACCATGTGTGCACTATGGCAACTACTATGACATGTCTACATACCCTCTAATTCAATTTCAAGGCAATATATGAAAAGGTTTATTGGGAGCAATGATAATTGTTTTAAAATAATAATAATAAAATAAAGTCTTCACAATGTTAATAGAACACTTATTATTTATCCAAAAAATGTGTAGGGATAAAAGTAGGGATATATTAGGACAGACTTAGAATGAGGAAGACTGAAAGATATTGATCAGAAAATATCAATTGCATTCCACACAACAAGCCAAGATGCAAAAAAAATTGTTTACTGAAGTTTTATCCTTAATTCTTGGTTGGGAAAAAGCTTATGGAAATTTTATCTACCAAAGCTAATTAAGAGTTCCAGAAGCTTTTATGTATATCCTTTAGTTGCTAGGGAGAATTTGCAAGTATAATGCCAAGCAGTATTATCTGATAAGAATCAATATGATTGCATATAAGTACAACACACAACAAAAAGATGGTATCATATAATATTCATATATAACTAAATTCAAGTTTGATAAGACTAATAAAATTGACTTCGAGAAGAATAAATTTTCAACCGAAATTCTGTGCACTGGACTATGTGGATGATAGGGAGGGGATGACTGCCACCAAAGCCCCATTGTTGCTGCTGCCAGACAACATTTCATCTAGCCTCTCAATCGTGAGATAGAAGAGTGTACCGTCTTGTGATTGGATGGAACTCTAGAACTCCCATTATTTTTTATTTTATTCCCCCTATTTACTGCAATGAACCGTCAGTCCCTATCACAAACCCCTACAATCACCATACCAGGTTTGACATCTATTTGGGCAAAGAAACTTGCCTCAATCATGATTAGTATGTGTAGTTTAGGATATCTTTTTGAGGATGGATAAAGACAAAAAAGAACACTGAGTATGCACCATGTGTTGATTTGTAATTTGTATTGAGACATTCTACAGAAAAAGGGGCCCAAAACTAAATGGGAATCAACATGGGCATGCAAATTTCACAATGCAATATTAAATACTGTTTAGATTATCAAGAGGATTTGTATAGACTGGTGATTTGGCAATAAATTGTGGGTCAATTTCTCACTTGACATGTTTTTATTAAAAATTATTGAAATTTTTTTATTGAACTCTAGACATCAACAAAAGTGATGTCTAGATATTTTCCCGAGTGTTACAAGACAGATTCAACATCAATTTAGCCAACTCGATTCAACATTAATGTTTTTGGTATGTCAAATAGACTTGATGATGTCTATCAAAATGATTGTCAAGTTTGCTTGCATCTAGATCTAAATGGCGGAACAAGTTTAAATACATAGCACCTTGAAAGAAACCAAAAATGATGCTAAGGAAGGGATGGAAGGTTCATTGCGTTACACATGTACTACAATGTGTTTATATTTTATTTACATAATAAAACTCAATATATGGTATAGATTAGTGTCTGCATTTATACATCACCCATTCTTTTGGTCATCATTAAGGAAGATCCCTCATCTCTGTGCCTGCATATATCAGCATATCTGATGAAGCCCAGGCCATCTATCATTTTATTTTGTCTTGAACTCATCAAATGCCCCTAAATTCTCCAAAATCATGAAATTATGTAGGCATAGAAGAGAACTTCTACTTTATTTGAGAAGAAACCAGAATTTCTTATGTTTTGATTTAGATGCCAAAGTTAATGTCAGTAGGAATTAATTGTATGCCTCTATAGTGATAAGTTGGCTTGTGAATAAATAGTATGTCAGTTGAAAGTCAAGTAACCCTACTGAAGCCTATTTTTCCGGGTGTAAATATGGTTTGTTATGTTATAGTTTACGTTCATCCCTTAGAAATACTGCTACCAAACAATCCCTTTTTACCTATCTCATGAGATTCAACAAATTAGAATGCTTAACAACTACATTCTAAATCAAATAGAAACAACGAAAAATATTTGTGAGACAGGTGACATCCTCAAACATTTTATGCTTTTTTCGGTCATCCTTGTTGCAGGCTTCTTTAGCTCATCAATGTCAGTGAGAAATAGACAATCCCCATCGCTGATGACATCAATATCATTTATTTCTGCACATTCTTCGTTCAAGACTTAGACACGAGTAAAACCAAATTTCAACATCTTATGCAACATTCCTATGTAGCCCATCAAAAAAGGAAACAAGTATTAGCAAGTAATAAAAATCATAAGAACAAATACTTGCCTCCAATTCTCAAAAGTTCTTGAATTGAGTCTGGTAAAAGTATCAGCTTCCCTAATTAGTTTCTTGTTTTTCAACAAATTGGGAAATCTCTATGAATTGTTATTCTTGTACGACAAGAGGAATTCTTTTGCACGCATTTTGTGACATCAAAACTCTTTCCACCAGAGCTGAGGTTACTGTGAGAACGTATTGTGACTATACCAAACAGTGAATTTTTGAAATTGTTAACCCTTTTTCTCCTTGGAGTCCTGGAAGATCCATTGCAAATTGGATTTTCAAAATGATGAAAACTGATTTCCTCAAGAAAATCTGAAGGGTTAGTTATTTCTCTATGATTTCTCTCATTTGGGCAAGATGAAACAACTGAATCTTTAATGGGTATACAATAATGTTAGTCAGTTGTCTTAGAGTTTTCTTGGAATAATGATACTAGATCTTCTTGGCCTAGTTTTTCTGCCATTGCTATGTGTGTCAAACCATTACGATCCACTTTGTTCATGTCTACTCCTTGCTCTAAAAGATATTTGACCACATCTATGGATCCCTCATTAGTGCTAAGATGAAGAGTTGTAGAGCCCTCCCCATTTGTTGCATTTATATCTGCTCCATATCTTTACAAATCTTTGACCATTTCCAAATCACCCTTTTGTGCAATAGTCAATATGAAACTGACAACATCACCAAACTTCAAATTTTCTCCTTTCTCGCATAGTAATTTTTCTATCAATTCATGTCGCCCAAGAACTGCTTCCCACAGAGGCATACTTCCTCCTTTATCTGTTTTAGTTTAGCAGAATTTGGTCAAGAACTTTATTTTGTTAAATGAAGCAATCATTTTGTTAAATGAAACAATCAGTAATTTGGAAAGCAGAAAAATCCATGGATTGTCCAGTTTTGCAATTAATCATGATTTTTCAATTTTTTTATCCCACTTTTAGAGCATACTGAATAATAAGCAACTGAAGACAACATTCAAAACTCTACAATGCTCTTGTAGAATGAGAACACAAACAAGTATTCAAGGGTACCTTTGTTGTTTACTTCTGCTCCAAACTCTAAAAGAAGGCTCACACAGTCTTTGTATTCATTTGTTGTTGCAATGTGCTGAACATAGGATATCAAAAAGATTTTCATATTGTTGCAAAATCTCAATAAAAAAATTCTCCATATCCTACCATCAAAGAAAATGCATTAAAGTCAAAGGAGTTTGAAATTGAATGATGCAACTCATCTTTTGCAACCTTTGTAAACATTTCTAACCTCCCAATGCAAAATACAAAAGCAATATGAAGACTAAATAAAATAGTTATGATGTGAATACTGACTAAAATATGAATGATTGACCATATGCTCTTTGAATATCCATCAACCTTGATGTTTTAGGATAAATTCCAAAATGAATATAACTTGGTAATCTAAAAAGTGTGAAATCTTTATAGGAATAGAACCTTCATGACCTTGAAAATATCATTAAGTTTCCAAACACTATAACACCTCCAAGATTGATGGATAATTAAACATTCTACTTGTATTTAATGGCCATGGAGAGTTCGCCAAAATTATCATGCTGATTTGATTAGTTGAAGCCATATCAATTTGATTAATATTTGAAGAACATTTAGCAAAATTCATTTTTCCTAGTTTATAGTTTTTCAATATAATTGAGCTGACTTCTTTCTCTGGTCTATTTCCACCCCTGAAAATCCTCTTCTCTAAGGCTACATCTAGATTTTCTCTTCTAGTATAGTGATTTCCATTTTATCTATATTCATTAATTTATCCCCTGTACCTATTTGGTCACTAAGCAGATACCTATATAGTCCACCTCTAACTTGATATCCTTTTCAAGGATATCCCATCTTGCATGGTTAGGTCATAATTGTTTTCCAAAGTTCTCTCAATACATAAACCATGCTTTTCATCTAGTAAAGTTAACCTAATCATCCTTATTTATTTCATCTTTTTGCTCAAAAAATCTATTATTTCTCATCCACCATGATGAAAAGAAAGCTCTTGCTATTCTAGGTATGGTACAAGACATACAGTTTAGAAAAAACAAACAATAAACTTGAAAATTCAAAAAGTCATACACCACAATTGCAAATAAAGCCTATTGAATCAAGGTTTGATGTTCTCTCAAAACCAACGATAAATTCATCATGTCCCAACCCACCATTTGATCAATTAGTCTCAATCTTGGAGTTACTACATGAAGATTGCATTCAAAGTACTTACATTTACAACCATCCCATCAATTTCACATGTATCAATTTTCTCTACCAAATTATGTCAACAGAGCTCACGAAGAACCCCACCATCACCTCCTCCAATGAATAATACCTATAGTAGGACAAACATGTGAAAAATTTGTTAGATGCAAACTATAACCCATAGTCTTTATATTATTTAACTCAATAAAAGTAGTTATTTACCACCGCAAAAATTGTTGGCAACACAAGGGTAGACAACTGAGAGGGGGGTGAATCAATTGTCTCAAAAAATTAAAACTTATTCAACTTATTAACCAATTCTTAGATCTGTTTAATACCAGTGCAAGCATATGTTTGCCTATGGAATGGGATTCAAACTCTACGTACTACTGGCAAACTTGTAATGAACATAACATAGGATAAAACAGTAAACTGGAAGATATCATAGTAAAATGCCAGAACCTTTATTCATTCTCAGGAATATCATGTACAAGAGTATCACAATGCTCACAGTATAATCATCGGCAACAAAACTCATTCATTATTATCATAGCATCAGTATCTCCTCCCGACTATTCCCACCTGACTACATATAACACTCGGCGGTGGTTAGACAACCAACCGACACGACGTTTCATAACATCATTACATTAACACTAATCTGAACATGTTTTTCCGAGAGTACATGACATTACATGACATTATTATTCTTTACTAACTATTGTTTTATTTGACAACTGCCGAGTATGACCGAGGCCAACTACGGCCGACAACAAGCAAACGACAACAAGTAAAATATCCGACTAACATCATCCCCCCAAAAAGAAAGTCGTCTTCCAGACGACAGATACAACATGATAAGATTACTGAGAGGTAGGGGGAAGGGAGTGCGTCCCTGGATGCAGATGACATCGGAGTGGTGGAAGAGTGCTCTGCTCTCAGGCGCCTCAGCTCCTCCGTGCGTGTACGAAGCTGCCGATCTACCAGGATCTCCCTCTCCCTCGCCGCCTTCACCATCCGGGCTGCCTCCATCAGTTGGCTCTTTGCCTGCTCTGCCTCGGCATTCTTGGCCGCCAACTCTACCTCTTTGGCAGCTAACTGGTCCTCCAATGCTTTCATTCGCTGCTGCCAGGCTGCCTCTTTCTGCTGTGCCTCCTCCAAGGCTGTCACCCGAGGCTCCAAGATCTCCAATCGGGCTCCCCTGTCACTGGCGAGCTGAGATTGCTCAGTCAAGTTATCCTGAATGCTCTTGATGGTCGCAGCCGACTCATCCTTGACCCGCTGAAGAAGTCTATAGGCATCCACTCGGCGAGATACTGCCACATCAGTGGAAAATCTTTGGCGCTTCATCAGAAGAAAAACATCTCGGAATGCCAGCTCGATGTAGTATAGACTCTCCAAGACGCCTGCATCCCGTCCCACTAGCCTCGGTGGCCGACCCCGCCAGGCTCTCATCATGGCAGGAGTCTCTCCTGCCGGCCACCCCTCGCCAAATATCCTAACAAACTCCGCCTCACACCCCATCTGCACAAATCCCCGAATACGGTGAACCTCCTGGCCTACTAGAGGTGATCGGCCAATCCTCAGGTCCCTAGAAACCTGTCCCACACGGATCATCAATCTGCCCATGTGCTCGAGCTCCTCCACATATCTCTGTACTGTGCCTACCGGATCCGACGGGTCTGGCTGAGACATTTCCACGACGAAGCCCTCTGTGGAGGCGCCCTCCCCGTTCTCCTCATCATCAGAAGGTATGCGAAGTATTCCGTTTCCTCACGGAACGTTCCCGTCGCGGTGAGGGCTCTGAATGTTTGTCTCACGGTGCCTGGGCTATGCGCCGCCTCGAGGTACAAGTGTGTCTTAGCCGATCTGACGTCTCACTCTGTTTGGGTGTGAATGATCGGCCCCTCCTTATCCCCTTGTCCCTCCGAGGGACTCTTCTCCTGCTCGTCTGGCTGCTCAGCTGGCTGCTCGTCCACGTCGAGAGTGAGGCCCACCGACCCCAGCCAACTGTCGATCTGTGCTACCCCGGGTGCTCCTGGGGTTGGAGTCGTCTCCTCCGTGGCCTCAGTCATTCCCCTAACTCCTGCCGAGGTTGCCACTCCTGTGGCTGCCGATGCTGACGGTGGTGTAAGAGAGCAAACTGCCGGCAATATCTCCACCGAGGCAGTGGAACCTGCTGCTGATATGGTAACTGCCCCCTGTGATGTGGTGGCGAGAGGTGCCCACCCTGGCGATGCTCCCGGCAGTGAAGCGGCTACCCTCAACATCCGTCCGGCTCCAACTGATGCAACGGGGAGGGTGAACGTAACCGAGTGTGTGCTCTGGCTGGCTGGCGGTGTCGGAAGAGTGAATCCTGCCGGCTGCAATACTGGTATGTCAATCTCGCCTGCCTCCTGACCCCCGATGGCAACAGATACTTCCTCATCAGCCGGTGGACTCGACTCCGATGGCGAGGAAGATAAGTCAATGGGCTCCTCTCTGTCCGATGCATCGCTCTCCTCCGAGGCTTCCTCCTCTGATGTTTCCTCTTCCACCGACGCCTCCTTCCGTTTCCTCTTTTTCCCCGAGGCTGTGCCCTCGCCTGCTTGCTTTACTTCCAGTTCCGACCAGTAGAATACCGTAGGCCATCCCAGGTCCAGGTGAGTGAGTGGCCGCAACCGACCCCAATTGCCCTCGGGCACCTGTGTGTGCACGGCATCCAAAAAGAGAGCTATGGCGTGCTGAGTCATATAGAAGGCCTTATGCCTCTGCGCTAAAAAATCCCTCATCTGCTCTGTGAGTAGCCTCGCCCAGTTGTATACTCGGCCAACCCGGAGTCCGACCATGAAATCCACCTACCATAAGGCAATGTCCGACGCTCGGCTAGCCCCTGTGAGTCGGCACTTCATCAGGTCAAGCAAACATTTCCATTCTGCCGTTGCTAGGTGACTCTTCCGGAGGCCTCGATTGCCAGTATTCCATATGGTACGCTGTTCTTCGGCTGACAAGTCGCTTCGGCACACTTGCTTGACCAGCAGTTCTTTGTGTTCCTGCGTCATTTTCTTGGGCTTATTAACCCCTATTCCTGAAGCTGGGACGCCGAACACTCGCTCAAAGTCCTGAGGCCAGAATGAGACGGTCACTTGGCAACCTCTGTAATCAATGACGGACTTGTGCGTGTGCCTGCAGTAGCTCTCCACCATCGCCTTCAGCCAAGGCTCGAACTCTCGAGAACTGAAAAAGGGCACGAGCACAGCCTTGTCCACCCGAGCGTGTCGAAGCGCAACCTTCAGAGAGTGGTCGTCCGAAGTGCTTCGCCACCATTGCTTGCACTCGTTGCCAGTCAGGTTCTCCCATGTCATCGTGTCAATATCGGCATCCATCTTTTTTCTCTTCGCAGCCGAGGCTACCTTTGGCTGGTGCTGCATCGGTTTCTTGCCCTTGTCCATTTTCCTGTCAGTTCGGCGATTCTAGCCGACTTTATAACCCTCGAGATTGCCGAAACTATGAAAACTGCCGGACTGTCGGTGAAAACTGCCGAATTGCCAAAAACTGCCGAACTGTCGGTGAAAACTGCCGAAGTGCCAGAAACTGCCGAACTGTCGGTGAAAACTGCCGAAGTACCAAAAACTGCCAAACTGCCGATGAGAACTGCCGAAGTGCCAAAAACTGCCGAACTGTCGGTGAAAACTGCCGAAGTGCCAGAAACTGCCGAACTGCCAAAAATTGCCAACCTACCGAGGGAGACTGCCGAACTGCTAAAAATTGCCGAACTACCGAGGGAGACTGCCGAACTGCCGAATGATCTACCAAGGCCATACAGTTTGGATGAATGGCCGTACAGCTGTGGAACCCTGAGGCCGTACGATTTGAAAATATTCTGAATCTGAACAGCTGATGCCGTACGGATCCCTCTGTAATGCTGATGTCGTACGGTTCTGTCTGAGGCAATTGATGCCGTACGGAATTCTCTGGAGTGTTAATTTCATACGGATTTCTCTAAGTGTTAATTTCGTATGGATTTCTCTGAGTGTTAATTTCGTACGGATTTCTCTGAGGCTAAGATGCCGTACGGTTTCAATTCTGGCACCAATTTCACTCTGGAAGAGCTGTACGATGCAAGACTTGCCAAAATGTTTTAGAGCCAAGGGCCGTACGGTTTCCACTGACAATGTCCCAGTTTGCAAAGGCCGTACGTTTTCCCTAGGCAAATAAAATGAACACTGGAAAAGGTGACAATACCGTACGGTTTGGAGGTCTCTTGGATGCCGTACGATGCCAAGTTCTGAGTGCCGTACGAATGGTGAATGCCGTATGTCCTCCACAGGCTTCAACCTCTGGCGTGCTGTCTGGTAAATGGAACCTCGTACGTCCTTGAAATCCTTCAGACGCCGTACGATTTCTCCTTCTGGCGGATTGTGCTGTCTGTGAAATCCTGGATGCCGTACGGCTTCCTTCTCTGTTCTCTGATACCGTACGTCTTCCTCCTCTGCTCTCTGTTTCCGTACGTCTTCTTCCTCTGCTCTCTGTTGCCGTACGTCTTCCTCCTCTGTTCTCTGTATGCCTCGACAACTGATTAACTCGTGCAAATTTTTCCTTCCTTCCTTTTGTCTCCTTCCTATTGCTTGTTCAAGTGGCCGTACGGTTTTAGGTTTTATATTAATTTCACCTCTTTCCTTACTTGCCTTCACTCTTGGCCGTACGCCTTGCTTCCTCTTCGGGTTTTGACCTTTTTTAATCTTCTTCCCTTTAATTTGTCGTCTTTTACTTTCCTTGCTCCATTTCCCTTTTGGCTGTACGGATTTTTTAATTTTCCAGGCGTATATTTTAATCTGCCTTACTTTACTTAATTTAATATTTCCCTTGATGGTTGACTTATTTAATTTATTATTTAATTTATCCTCCCTTCGTTTGCTTTCTTTTCTAACTTCTCTTTTGTTCCTTTTAATTTTCTCTTCTTTTTCTTTTTCTTCCCATACGCCTTTCTCTTCTTTACTGACTCCATCATCTTCTTTTATTTTCCCAGCTTCTTTTCTATTTATTTTTATTTTTTCCAACTTTCGTTCTTTTTCTCTCTCCTCTTTTTCTCTCTCTTCTTTCCTTTTTAATTTTTTCCACTTCTGTTCATCTTCTCTCTCCTCCCTTCTCTCTTCTTTTCTCTTTATTCCTTTGACTTCACTATGTGTCGGGACTTTTAATTTTGACGTGTAATACCATTTACATGTGTGTGGTGGCCGTTTATAACATTCTTCCTCGCAACAGGTTCTTATATATTCTATATCAAACCATTTATCCAGTAAAGGGGCAGGACCAATACCTCGAAAACTTCCGTCGATGTATCTTCCGCCATACTGTTGATACCACGTAACATCGTCACCTTGTACTGTCGGCGGTCCCGCCAGGTTAGGAATTATTTTCCAGAGTCCATCCTGAGTTGCGATCTTCCTAACCCTTGGTATTTTTCTTCTTTCCCGACGCATTTGTTTCAGGAGATCGTCAGTATACCCATCCACCGTTGACACGAACGTATCTTCTGTCCTCAACACCGTCTTTAAACAAGGGGCCTTCTTCTCGAAATAAGCATCCCATTGTTCATCAGTCCATTCTTCCTCGTCATCTTTTTGCAGTTCATCGTGTTCTTCTGCCTGGTTCTCCTTTTCTGCTTGGGCTTCCGCGTCCAATTCCTTGGCTATATATCCCCGTCTTATTCCTTCATAAGGGGCTACATAATGCCAATGTCCCCCCATCCCACGCCACAATGCAGGGGTTCCAAATACTGCATTGGTCAAATGTTTGTGTATTCGTGGCACGACAATTCCTTCTACTTGCTTCTCTGCCAACCTCTCTTCATTTAGTTGATCTCGCCCTGATTCTGCCCAGACATTGTCTGCGACATAACCAGGACCTCCTAGTCCCCAGTCTTGTTTTCTCAGCCCTTCACTTTGTACAGGCCAATCTTCCTTTGTTGCATATCCCAACATGTTTATGGCGATTGTATTCTTCTCTTTTCTCTCCTGGTATGGCTTTAGCTTCGATCCGTTGATTGCCTCCACTATCAATGACCCATCGAGATTTTCCAATTTTATAGACCCATTGTCACCTATTTCCCGTACTCAGAATGGTCCCAACCAACAAACTTTAAACTTCCCCGGCTTGATCTCGTTACGGCCGTTATACTTCAGAACTAACTGTCTTGGTCGAAAATTCATTCGCCAGAGATGCTTGTCGTGCCAATATTTTCGTCGCCGTTGCATGTTCTCCGTCGCCCATTGTGCCATCACTCTTCACTCGTCCAGCTTACTCAATTGGTATAGTCTTTCCTTTAAACTTTCGGTATCACCCAACCGATTTTCCACAGCTATCCTCAGACTTGGTACCATATATTCCATCGGCATCACCGCCTCCTGACCGTACATTAACTGGAAAGGCGTGTGGCCAGTTGTTACCTTGTACGTCGTACAGTATGCCCATAGTACGACTGGTAACCTTTCTTCCCAGTCAGCTTCTTCCACACCACATGATTTGTGAATCACTGACACGAGCACCTTATTTGTCGACTCTGCCTGGCCATTAGCTCTCGGGTAGTACGGACTGGACAGGTTGTGAAATATTCGGAACTTTGTCGTCATCAACTTGATAACATGATTAACAAAGTGCCCTCCCCGATCACTCGTGATCCGCATGGGGATGTCGTACCTTGTTACTATCTGCTCATAGATGAATCTTGCCGTACTTTGTGCTGTATTGTCTGGCAACGCTCGAGCTTCAGCCCACTTCGTCAGGTACTCTGTAGCGACCACAATATATCGGCATTGATGCAAGTGACTCACCTTCAACGGTTCGATGAAGTCCAACCCCCATCGTTCGAACAACTCCTGAGGCTGTGAGGGATGCAGTGGCATGAAATCCCGCTTCAATGGTTTTCCGACCCTTTGGCAGGTGTCGCAGCCTACCACCCATTCTTTGGCGTCGGTGTGCATCGTCGGCCACCATAGACCTGCCAAGAGGATCTTCCTTGCTGTAGCATCAGGTCCCATATGGCCGCCAGCCAGTCCTTCATGTGCCTCTTTTAGTACGCCGGGTATTTCTTCCTCGACGACACACCTCCGAAGGATCTGGTCGGGTCCCATCTTGTAGAGTAGCCCATTGATCAGTTGGAATGTCTTGCTTTTCAGTACGATCTTCCTCCGCTCGGCTGGTGGCATATCACTTGGGAATGTGGATGTGGACAGATAGTCTCCAATCTTCTCGTACCATGACGGCAATATTGCAATTTGAAATAAATGTGCATCCGGAAAGTCTTCGTTCACCCCATCCTCTGCAGGTTCACCCGACCGGACCCTAGACAATTGGTCGGCAATAACATGGCTTTTCCCTGGCCGTACGATGATGGTGAACGTAAATTCTTGCAACAACAGCAACCATCTACTCACCCGTCCTTGAATAATTGGTTTGTTTACCAGGTACATCAAAGCTTGGTGGTCCACGTAAAAAGTGAACGGTGTGGCGAGGAGGTAATGCCTGAACTTTTGTACGGCGTACACCATTCCCAGTGCCTCACGCTCGGTCGTACTATAATTCCTTTCTACCTTTGAGAGTAGCCGGCTGGCGAAGAATACTGGTTGATCTAACCCGTGCGCTCCCACTTGTGCCAGAGTTGCTCCGATGGCAAAATTAGAAGCGTCGACATGTACGTGGAATTCCTTGTCCCAGTCCGGGTACATCAATATGGGTGAGCTGATCAGCCGATCCTTCAGTTCCTGAAATGCCCTTTCCTGTTCTTCGGCCCACACGAATGGTTGACCTTTCCTCGTCAGTAGGTCGAGAGGGTACGATACTTGGGCAAAATTTTTAATGAACCTCCGGTAGTATCCCACATGGCCGAGGAAAGATTTTACTCCAGTGACATTCTCGGGGGCTTCCATCTGTACGATGACTCGCACCTTGTCGGGATCCGTTTTCAACCCAGCTTTGCACACGATGTGTCCGAGCAACTTCCCCTGCGGCACCATAAATCTGCATTTTTTCGGATTCAAGGCAAGGCGGGCTGCTCTGCACCGTTCCATGCACTCGCCTAAAGCTTTCAAATGTTTTTCCTTATCGCTATAAATCGACCAATCATCCAGGAAGGCTTTGAAATTACCTACCGACATTTTATCAAAGATGTGGAGTATTATTCTCTGGAATGTAGCTGGTGCGTTGCATAATCCAAACGGCATACGGTTGTATGCGTACACCCCATCTTCGACGACGAATGTAGTCTTCAATTTGTCTTCCTCGGCGATACTGATCTGATTGTAACCCGAGAAGCCATCGAGAAAGGAGTACATTTCGTGCCCGGCAACTTCTTCCAGAATCGAGTCGGTGAAAGGAATGGGAAATGGATCCTTGATAGTCACTGCATTCAGGCTACGGAAGTCAACACAGATTCTAATTTGCTCCTTCTCTTTCTTCAATGATATGACGATCGGCGATACCCACTCGCTCACTTCCACCTTGAAAATGATGCCGGCCTCCAGCATCTTCTCGATCTCCTCCTGTACTTTGGCGGCATAATTTTTGTTCATTCTGTACGGTCGCTTCCGTACGGGCTGGGCTCCCGGTACGAGAGGAATCCTGTGCACACATAACTCCGGTGGGATGCCTTTCAAATCCTTGTACGTCCAGGCGAAAGCGTCTTTGTATTCCATGAAGATTCTGAATGCTGCCGCTTTCAGGACAGGGTCCCAGTCATCACCGACCAAAATCTCCTTCGGTTTGGCTAATTCCCCGAGGTTGACTTTTTTCAACGTTGGTTCCTCGTACTTTATGATTTTGTCCTGCTCGAACTTGTGGGCTGGAGTTACATCCAATTCGGCCGTACCTTCTTTATATTCTCCGTACTCAGGTGGGAATGTCTCACTGGTCGAGCCATTATCCTTTTCTTCTTCCCCCTCCTTGACCTGCAGCATGTGGCAATCCGGGTGGAAGACTTCATAATCCTCCATCTGCCAGTGAAACAATCCGCTCAGTGAACTGGTCTCATCTTCGGAGCAACTGCCGATCTCCAATACCCCTTCTTCATCTGGTTCCATTGTCTTTCTCTCCTCGTCGTCCGAGTCTCCTCCGGATTCAGATGCCGAGGATGCCAAATCCTCGCTGATGGCCTGGTTCTTCAGATCAATGGTGTATTTCCTCCCCCGATTTTCTATTGAGAGTGTATTCCGCTTCCAGTTGTGGGTTGCCTTGGCAGCAATCAGCCATCCCCGTCCCAAGAGTGCATCATACGCCTTCTTCTCCATTGGGATGACTACAAAATTCAACAGAAATAGTTGCATGCCGATCGAGACCTTCTGCTCCATCAGTGTACCCAGTGGTCGGATGCCGTGTTGGTCTGCCCCCACAAGGTGAAATGTCGGGGGCCAGAGGGTCGGTTTACCCAGACACTTCCAAGTCTCCTCTGGCAGTACGTTTACTCTGAACCACCATGAAGCGATGGCGTGGAGCAGTTTCACGTACTTAAAGATTTCCATCACGTGACGGTTTCCTCAAAAGATGCTTACTAGAACGTGGGTCGAGAATCGGCTTCCGCCAATGATGCACGTTCACAGTGAACTCTTGGAGAAGGTCTCTCCAATAACATTGGTAAAGTGCTACTGAGAGAAAGGCATTGTTTAAAAGATCGAAGGTTACCTTAATGGAGTACCGGTTGTGTGGAAGCTTACCTGGCAAACCTGGAGAATATTCTTTCTCCAGATAGGCGTAACAAGCGTCTTGGTAGCTTTATGGTTCTTGCCTTCATTCGCCATTACCTCGGCTACTTTTGTCTTGGCCTCCCGAAATCTTTCTTTCTCCGTACGGGGATCTGGATAATTTGCTCGTTTTGACTGTGCTCTTGTAATCGCCAAGACCTCCTCGTCGGCTACCTCCAGCATATTGATACTTCCTTTTTGCTTCGGTCAGTCGGTGTCTTCATGGTCACCAGGTCCACACCACTTGCACAATTTTCCCCCGCTGCCTTGGCCGCTCTGGCAATCCCTCGCAAAGTGACCCCATTCGTTACAGTTCCGGCACTGAATCATCGGTCGGCCTTTGCTGTCATACTGAATTTTACTTCTCGGCGTATTTCGCCGATTGTTGCGGTAGCCTCCAGGGGATGCATTATTGTTCTGTGGCTTCGGTGGCGTGGTTGGCGGTGTTGACTGTTCGCCTTGAGTGAAGAATACTTGCGAACTTTTAGTTTTTAGATTGTATGGGCACTCCTTGACGGAGTGTCCCATGACCTGGCAGATGTCACAGAATAACTTTTTTGGGCAACTTGCCTTTGTGTGACCTTCCGATTTACAGTCCGTACACCATAATTCATTGGCCTCTTTGGATCCTTCCCTGTCGGTCTTGAGTTCTTTCATTATCCGCATCATATCCCGCCGAAGGGCTTGTACGGTTGCCGATTCATCGTCACTGTCCTCGGCACTCTCGTCGTCATCCCTCCTCTTTCCCTTCGAGGAAGTCCTATTTTCACTTTCAATATCCATCGCCCGATTGTATGCTTCGGTGTACGAGGACGGCGGTACTACTTTCATCTTTCGCCGAAGTGAGGGAATTAGTCCCTCAATGAACCATCGTTTCTTTAACCCATCGGCTGGCTGTGCCTCCAGCTTCCCGATCAAGTCTTTCAACCTCCTTTTGTAGGTCCGTACGTTTTCATGCTTCCCTTGTTTGGTATGATATATTTCAGTGACGATCTCACTATCGTCCCGCAGAAGTTTGAACTCCGCTTCAAAGTTTTGCTTCAGGACCCTCCATGTGGCTCTCTGTGCTTGATCCAGTTCCGAGTACCAGTCAATGGCACTGTCCCTGAGTGTTGCTGGAAATGCCTTTAGCCACTGGTCGGGGTCATCCTGCCCGCTGGCTATCCAGATAGTCTCGCATGTCTTGCAATGCCGTACGGGATCCTCAGAGCCATTCCCCATGAATTTCGGCAACTTTTGCCGATCCTGGTGAGCCATCTTTACCGGTTGACCTCCTTGTTGACCTTCTTGTGTTTTGGACCCGATTAGACTAGTGGATGCCTCGCTACGTCCCTGTGCGTCACCAGCACTCTCGGCCACTACGAGTCACTGCCACGTCCTCCGTCAGCGTCCGCAACACCGTGGGTCTCCTCAGGATCCCACCGATGCTCTCTCTGCCCTGGGGTCTTAAGCTCTGGCCTTCCCCTCTTAACTCGTGTCGTCGTCCGAGAGTGACAACTCTCGAAATCGTCTGATGCTACTATTCAATTCATCTTCATTGTCATAGAGATTATATTTTCCTGCGTAAGGGGTGCTGCTGAAGGGGTCTTCGTCCCTTCCTTCTATCAAACTGTAGTGTGCTCGTTCAATAGATGTGTCTATTTTTTGCAAATTTTCATATGTTCTTTTTATGCTCTGATTAATTTCAATTAAGTCCTCGTCTAGTTCCTTACCGACTTGCCTTAGTCGTCTTCGCCGACTTTTCCTTGCTCTTGTAGCCTCAGTGATCGCCGAACTTGTTCTTCCGAAGTCCCGTGCCCGTCAGGTACTCTATTCTTGTCTTTGTTCGGCCGTACGGGCATTTAGTTGTTCAAGCGATCATTGCTGGTTGCCGGAAGTGCGGCGCCGACTAGTATCCCGTTCTTCCTCTTCCCGTTTGTTTCGGTCTTCACAGCGTTGCACGATTTGCTGCCTTCGGCGCTCACGGGCTTCTTCCTCTCGCAAGTCTTGCAGGATAATGAAATGGCGGGCCAGCAACCTGGGCATGCGGTTCAGAAGGTGGTTCACCTCGTCGTTCACTTCCAGCCGATCCCAGATGACTTCCTCAGGGATCTCCCGAACGAGGGATTCCCTACGTACGTGATCACGGAGCGAGATTTTCCACAAATTTACCAAATCTTCTGTCAATGAGTCTTCTCGTTCCTCATTAGCATTTATAGGTTCTTCCGCTGGTTGACCCATTACGCTGCCATGGTGGATGATGCCCTAGTCCGTTCAGGCAACGGCGCCAAATGTTTGCCTACGGAATGGGATTCAAACTCTACGTACTACTGGCAAACTTGTAATAAACAGAACATAGGAATAACAGTAAACTGAAGATATCATAATGAAATGCCAGAAACTTTATTCATTCTCAGGAGTATCATGTACAAAGAGTATCACAATGCTTACAGTATAATCATTGGCAACAAAACTCATTCATTACTATCATAGCATCCGTATCTCCTTCCGACTATTCCCACCCGACTACATATAACGCTCGGCGGTGGTTAGACAACCAACCGACACGACGTTTCATAACATCATTACATTAACACTAATCTGAACATGTTTTGCCGAGAGTACATGACATTACATGACATTATTATTCTTTACTAACTATTGTTTTATTTGACAACTGCCGAGTATGACCAAGGCCAACTACGGCCGACAACAAGCAAACGACAACAAGTAAAATATCCGACTAACATACTTGAGATGATATTTCTCGAGCTCTTGTCTTGCAACTTTGGCATCAACTGCCGTCTTGCACCAATACATTCCAAATTGAACAGGAAAATTGATAGATGGTCTGTGCCTGCGGCGTAAAAGACGATGAACATCATGCATCTGTCTCAAGAACTCCATAAAGACTGTCTTATCCGAAGGATAACGTGGAAGCATAGCTAGATTTCCTATAAATCCATATACTCGGATGTAGGTGTATGTAGGGAACTGAATAAACCAATCCACCCAACCATCCATCGCTGCCCTAGCAACTGCCGAGATACGAATGTGCAACTCTGGGTCCAAATTTCTCACTGTATATGTCAGGAAAGCCTCGTGAACACGCTTGAAGTGACGTTCAGCCTTAGTGAACTCAAGCTGATCATAATACTGATAGACTTTCTGAACACTGACAATGCCCACGGTGTTTAGTCCTCAGAACTGACCCTGATAAGCAATCAAGTACACGAGATAGGAACACATGTGAAACTCATGAGCAACGAGGAAACCGGTGATCTTGTGGATAACATCGCTGATGAAGGATGCCCAGTCATAATGCTCCTTCCCAGATATGATGTGACCAATAATGTAATAATGTAATACATCCAAGGCTGGAAAACATTAGCATGCGATTGACCTGAGACATGATTCAAGAGTGTAATTAGAATCGAGTACTCATCCTTGTACTCACCACGACCCACATTGTTTGGCAATCTGTTCTTCGCTTGTTTTAACCATCTTTCTGCCATTTTATTCTGCCACTTGTCCACATCAGCATTGAATGCATGCTCGCACTGCTCCATAGAAATAACTAAGTTGTTCGGGTGCTGAGGTATACCAAAACTTCTTTCAACATCCAAAGGCTTGAGACTGCAAATAACTCCTCCATCTACTGACACTATCTCACGAGTAGTAGAGTTGTAATGCTTGATACAAGACATCACGAACTCAATACAATGAACGGAGATAGGAATGGAAGCGGCCTCCAATAACCCGAACTGCTGAATGTTTTGAATAATCGAACTTCTGATCTTGACTGGATCTAACACTGCTTCTGGCAGCACTTTATGAAGATCTGTCTCAACTGTCCCGATGAAGTCATGAGTAAGGACTGTTTTGGTCCTATATTCGAGCTGAGTGTACTGCATTTTGAAAAACTCGCCTATTGACTGTGAACTTGACTATGTTCTGACAAGATTTCTGGAGAGCTAAAAATAGCCTTTTGAAGAACTATTTTCGGCGAAAAATCTAAGATATGGGTTTTGTCCAGAAAAAGATTATAAGACAACCCAGAACGTCAAAAATGCGAAAATCTAACCTCTACTTGATCATGCAAAGAGTTTTCAGTTGAGAAAATTAAAAACTCAAGAACGAATGTTCTGAAGTTAAAAATTCCTGAAAAATCAAACGCACGATTTTAACTCGAGGAAACTGTATGAAAATGATCCAGATGTTTGAACTTGTCGAATTTGCCAATTTCAGGAACATGCGAATTGAAATCTGAGAGAAATCTGAGAATCAAGGAGGAAAAAGACGTTTTTTGTATGCTCTTCTTCAATGAAAATTGCCCTTGAATCCTTCAAATTGCTAATAAATGTGAACTTTAATTTGCAAAAAGATATGTTTGATGAAAACGCCTTTAAAAATTGATGAAGAATTCGCCTTTGCTTTGCTAAAATTCGCCTTTGCTTGAAAATCGCCTTTGCTCTAAAGAATTGCGAATTTCCTTGAAGTTCTGAGAATGAATAATGATGGCGCCATGTTTTAAATAGAGAAAATTCGCACCAACTTGTGAACTGCAAGATTTAAAACCCTGATTGAAATAGAAGCCTTCCAATTGGTCCCCCTTCAGTTAAACTGCTACTGACTCGGAGTTTGAAAATAAATAATAAAATAATATGTTGGCGAAACAACTAACACCTCTAGAGTAAGAGTTGGTACGGACAGCTATGCACACTACGCAATGAGTGCTCTTCAAATTAGGAGGGGAAGCTCCCTCGTTGTGCTTGACAAAAGTACTTGCAAATGGAAATAAACTAAATTAAATCCTGTCTTTTTGTTTCAGCTGTAGAGGTACAAGGCTTTCTCGAAAACTATACGTTGCAGCTAAGTATTTTCTGATTTTGCAGATCCACTAACTACAACTAAACTTAATTACTTAAATTCTATCCAGTTTCCTCAAGAAAACAGAGCATGAGGAAACAGAGCAAGGTTTGACTATCAGACGATAAACGAGTGTAGATTCTCAACTTGAAGGCAAGGTGGCACATCTATCAGCTCAATCTAAACACGCTTATTGGTAACAACATCACACGATAAACTTAATACGGATTCTCTACTTGAAGGCAAGGTGGCACAACTATTATCTCAATTCGAATAAGTTTATTGTTCACAACAACACACGATAAACAAGTGCAGATTCTCTACTTGAAGGCAAGGTGGGCACAACTATCATCTCAATTTGAACAAGTTTATTGAATACAAAACAGATTTGATCTAACTATGGAAAGAATTCAACATTACGATTGCATGAAACCCTATGTGGCATAACAATTTATCATAATAGTAAAGACGCATGAACAAATACCAAAAGAGCAATATTGAAGGCAAGGTAGGCACAGCATATATTTCTCTCTCGCGCAAAAGTTAATTACAAATGAGCAAAAGCTCTTATTATATAGACATCGAAAGGTGTAGGGAACCCTAAAATCACCTTGAGTCAACTACAGTCTTGCAATGCATGCAAGATTTATAACTAAACCCTAATGAAATAAACTATACAGTTAACTGGAAAGCTACCATCAGTTAACCGGTACATTTACCCTAAATGGACAATGTGCAAGCATGCATGTCCTTATTTAAAGCAAAGTTAACTGGACACTACCTTCAGTTAACTGGAAACCCTAACCCTAACTCATGTGATGATAATTCCAAGGATGAGATAAGCATGTGTGAAGTCAGCAAGTGAACTCAAGACTAAAAGTCGAGTTAACTGCTGCTCATGACTCAACCCTCGAAATTAACTGCAGGTTCCAACTGGCAGATCACTCCATGTCAACTCGGTCTATCACTTCGACCAAGAACTCATCAATCTCTCTGTCATCTGGCACTTTGATGCTGTCCAAAAGAACAGTCTGCTTCTTCAGTTCTCTGCCACTTTCTTTGACTGTATGCATGCCATCTTTAACCTCTTTAGTCACCTTTCTAAAACTAGCTGAAATAACTGAGATATTTTCCAATTTAGGCGCCATAGGTTCTCCTTCCAGGTTATCACGAATCAGCTTCTCGAATTCATCTTGCACTTTGTCTAATTCAACATACGTGCCATCTTCAAGGAGATAATGACACGGAATCTGAACAACAAAACTACTAACAAATGCAAGTACTCCAATCACATCATCCTTCAATGAAAACAACTTGGCAGAGATCTTTTCACATGTCTCCATCTTGAAAAGGTGCTGCTCTCTCCAAATAAAAACCTTCTCCTGATCTTCATCAATCTCCAAGGCATCGTATGCAACAGACAACTGAGATACAAGAACACAATCCTTGGCTAAGCTCTCTGCAACTGAAATCTCGAGCAACTGAACACCCTGACGAAGCTTATGTGCATCACTCCTCAACTAATATAAATCTGCAAGAAGATGTCTACCTGCAACAACCAAACTTTCAACCCAGTTGTCCAAAAGTCTGCCATGACTGACTAATTGATCAAGCTTTCGTTGTTCTGCAGGTGTATTCTGAGGAAGAGCAGGTACTCTATTTGAATTTCCATGAACAAGATCAGAAATGTATTGACGAAGTTGACCAATTTCAGCTTTAAGCAACGCCTTATCCTCTCCATCCTTCGTGATACGTTCTTCAAGATTATTGGTAACAATCTTAAGAAGAGTCACATCTGTCTCTCGTGTAGTCCTGCTTAGATTTGCCTTAGTGAAAGTAAAGTCACCCACTTCGACTTCATCTAAGCTCTTACCTTCTGGAGGAACAGCAACCTCTATAACAATCTCTGATTCTGGAGTCTTCTCAATGTGCACCTGTTTCTTGATTTTCTTGTTCGACCTCTTCTGATAAGGCTCACCGAACTCTGACAATCAAGGTTGTATGAAGGTTCACGCCTTTGTCTCCCTAAAGACCTCTCGAGCCAACAAGACTGAACAATATCATCCATCCGAGGAGAGACTGTCCCTGATGTATCCACCTGTGGCGGTTCAGTTGTCTCTGATCCAACTCGAATTGGTATCTCGGGCTCTGAATCTATGTCAATGGGTTGTACATGTGGCGAACCAGGAGGTGAAACATGAAATTCAGCCTGAATGACTGTCTCTACTGGAATTTCAGGTGCATTCTCAACTTGTTTCTGCTTCCTCTTTCCAGTAGCTCTCTTCCCCGTGTTTCCGCTAAGTCTAACTCCTTCAGGAGGAATCACAATAGTCTTGACTCGAGGTCTTGACCTAGAAGTAGAAGGCAATGAAGCAAACTTCTCTGGTGGCTCTGTCACAGGAACTGACTTACGCTTCCGCTTACTCTCCAGGAACTGCCTACTGATCTTGATAACCGATTTAAAAACCTCTTCAATAGAAGTACTCTCCTTAGCATACCAATCTGGTGAACGAAGTGGCTGCCGAGCAACTTGATCTCTGACAAATGAATTGAGAAGAACTTCTCCATCATCATCTGATAGACCATCAACATCTTCTGATAGATAATCAGAGAGCTGACCAATAGTGAGTCTACAATAGTGATGACGACGAACCTCGAATTCATCTTCACAATTAGCCCAGAAATCCTCAAGTGCTGGCTTATGTGCAATCCCTCGCTCTAACCTGTTTGCATAATGACCCAAAGGATCATAAGAACGCCTCTCGGTATGAGTTTTGAGCTTGAATCTTTCCAACTCGGTTGACATGAGCTTAGCATCTATTGCTACATTGCATGTGAAAATCCCCAATGCAAATGGAAAAGTAGCTGCAGTCTTATGACGATTGCGAAGAAAGAAATGAACATGCTGCATCTTCCTGAGAAACTCCATGAAGATAATCTTATCTGAAGGATACCTTGGCAACATCAGGGGCTCTCCAACATATCCATAAACACGGATGTATGTGAAAGTAGGGAATTGGATAAACCAATCCGCCCAAGTCTCCATCGCTGATTTTGCCTCGGCAGAAATACGAATGTGCATTTCGCTGTCAAGATCCCTAACTGTCTTCATAGAAAAGTGATCATTTACTACTCGGAAGTTCTGTTCAAACTGAGAGAACTCCAACTGAGGATAATACTCGTGAATACGCTGAACACCGAGAGTGCCATTAGTCTTTAGAAACTTGTAGCTGCCTTGGGATGCGACTAAGTAGACCAAGTATGATATCATATGAAACTCATGAAACTTGAGAAAATTAGTAATCTGCTGATGTAAGCAATCACTAATCAACATAGCCTAGTCAAAACGTTCTGTGCCATCAAGAATTCTGGAAATAAGGTAAAACATCCACGAACGGAAAGTACTAGCATCCTCTTGGCCTGTAACTCGGTTGAGCAAAGTTATCAAAACAGCAACCTCGTCTTTGAATTCACCACAGCCAACTTTCTTAGTCATGTTAGTCTTTTGAACCTTCAGCGATTTCTGAGCTACCTTCCTCCGTGAACGCTGCTGATCTCCATTCCAAATCTTCTCACAAGCTTCAATAACCACAGTAAAGTTATCTGAATGCGGAGGAATAGCAAAACATTTCTCTATATCTTTCGGTTTGAGACTGCAAACAACCCTCCCATCAACTGATCTGATTTGTCGCGAAGATGAATCGTAATGCTTGATACAAGCAAGAACAAACTCGAGATCAAAAGTGGTAATAGGAATAGATGCTGCTGCCAACAACCCGGAACGCTCAAGATTCCTCAACGCATTGCTGCTAACACCCTCCAAACTGCTCAGATTGACCACTGGATAAACATGATTCAGGTCTGTATCTGAAGTTTTGACAAAATTATGTGTAAGGGCAAATTTTGCCTTATAATCAATGAGATTGAGCTGCATTTTGAAAATGATGACTTTTGACTGTAAAGTCGAATATATTTGAAAAACTTTCTGGAAAAACTGAAAACCTCTAGACAAGGCTAAAAATAGCCTAAGACAGGAAAAAATTTCGAAGTTTTTCTGAAACGTGGGTTTTGTGCACAATGGAATTCTGAACAAACCCAGATAGCTTGATTCTCAAAAAGATGTGATTTTGGCCCACATGCAAAGAAATTCTCAGAAAAATGCACAGAGCTTCAGAATGAAGACTACGGGGCAATTTTCTCGAAAAAATCTAAGACGTGGGTTTTGCTGCAAATACTGAAGTATGCGAACCCAGATGATCAAACTCTGAAAATATGTTGAATTTCTTTGACATGTGAAGAAAGTACCTAAGATGAGAAATAGAAGAAATAAGACAGAAGATAGAAAGTTTTGCTTGTCTACTTCTAAAAAATTTGCCAATCTCTGTTGTAGAACTTGATAACACCTGCATGCAAAGTGAAAATAAAGTCTTGAATCTCCTTCCTCTGAACAATTTGAATCTGTTGATATGAAGAACGCTGAATTCTGACAATTATGGCACCTTTAGCTTGCTGGTCGCTCAAGAAGAATATGAACTTTGAAGCTAAAGATGATGAAATAATGGACGCCATTGCTTGGTTAAATAGATTTTCATCTATGAAATTCGCATTAAGCATGGAATCCTTGAAAAGTGCGCTTGGCTTGTGATTGGACCTCATTCCAATTAACTGAAACTAAGATAAGCTAAATAAATCGCCATGCTTTAGGATTTCCCTTTTCAATCTTCAGTTAACAACTTCATGCGATTTTGACTTTAGTTAGCAATCCATATTAAGTTCGCCATCCTTCACACTCGCTTTAGATTCACAAATTTGAACTAAAGCGTCCCTTTTGATAACTAAAGTTGACAATAAGAAATTCGCCATATTTCATGCAATAAATATTCCAAATATAGCGACCCTTTCAAGACTTCAGTTAACATAGAATGAATGCGCCAACTTCACACTTATGCTAAAAATAACAACCCTTTTGGAACTTGAGTGAACATTCCAAGACAAAATGCGCCAACTTCACAAAACTATGCTTCATCAATTATGCCGTCCCTTTTCAGAACTCCAATTGACACTCAATGAAGCGCCATCTTCAAAACTTCACAATTGCAACCAAATTTGACATGCATGTGAACTCAAGTTGACTTTCAAGAATAATCTTCAGTTAAGTGAACATGCAATCAAGTTAACTCAACATGCAAGGTAGATAACTGGACATGCAAACTAGTTAACTTGACATGCGAACTGAAAGATCACTCAACATGCCAATATATGAACTGAAGATGACAACCCAAAAAACGTTTAGTCTAACTGCAGTCAAAACTCTAGTTAAGGCGTCCATTCAACTCTCTTTCGAAAATCCAATTTTAAGCTCTTAAGGCGAATTCCAGACTTAGCCAAATTTCATGAAAATTTAAGCTAAAACCTCTGCCGAGACCTCTGTTCATCCTCTGACACTGGCTGACTGACTTCTCCGATTGGCTGGCTGGCAGGTGCATTGCAGAGCTGGATAAAAACTGATCAAAAGGTACCTTGAGACAAAATACCATAAAACTAACATCTGAAGGCTCAAAAATGCAAGCGCCTTTTTCAAAAGCTGTGCTTTTTCTCAGACTTAGTCAAATTTAGACATCTGCATCTCAAACGAAGGGAAAAATAAATCCTTCATAACTTCTGATTTACCAACTTTCAGGACCGGATCTCAGGTTCACTGCGGAGCTGACCTCATTCTGCAAAACAACTGCAAAGGCACACTTCTCCAGAAAACATCATCTGAAGGGTGAAAATCAAGGGCGCCTTTTTCAAAAGTTGCTCTTTTACTCCCAGAGATAGCCATTTCTGGAACTGACCAAAATAACATTAAAAACCTAACTGCAAGCTACTGAGTCATCTTCTGATCTGACGAAGATAGGCAACGTAAAGCTGAACATAACACGGACAAATTGAATATCTGAGATCATCAAAAACAAGGCATTAAAGGCTTGAAAAGCTCGGGCGCCTTTCTGAAAAAGTGCTCTTTTGCTCATTTCCTTGATATTCTGACCAAGATTTGACCCTATGTTTGACCTCAGGTTCTAGCACTTCAGCAACTCAGATTCACCCACTGACGGATGCATCGCGAAGCTCGAACAAATGTGAGATAAACATCCTGGGTGGCATTTAGTCAAAAGCCTTCATCTGACACCTCAAAAAGATAGGCGCCTTTTCCAAAAGCTGCGCTTTTTACCAGTGTTAGCCAATTCTGGCTCCCCTCTCGTTTTGCGCTGTATCCTCCGTAACTTGAGCAAAACAGGTCCGTTTGACAAACTTGATAGCTCATCGTGAAGCTGACGTGATGCCGGACAAAAGCCTGTTGGAGGTGACAAACCCTAAAAACAGGATCTGAGCCCCTAAAAGATAGGGCGCCCATTTGAAAATGTGCTTCCTTCTCCAGAGATAGAAAATTTTAACAATTTTTCTTCAGATTTTCACTTTTCTCAAATTCCTTCAGTAACAGACTAATATGATACTGACACCAACTCCATATTTAAAAACCCTAAAAACGACCTTCTAACATCACTTTAACAAGATTAAGACTCAATTAAGCAAAATGCCTTAGTGAAGCAAAAATTTTGGTTTTGGGTACAACATAATAATTATCATGCAATTTGAAATCTTAGCACAAAGAGGGCGCCAACTTTAGAAAATCACCATTTAATGCTAAAAATGCAAGAATAAATATTAAATATTATTAAACTTCAGTTGACAAACCAAATGAAGCTTTAAGATTCACCGACAAACTTCACTGATTCTGAAAAGTCATCATTTGACCTTGTAGGCGTCCATTTGCTCAAGATATTGCACTTTTTATTAACTTCCTACTTTGTAGCTGACTACAAAGTTACAACTGGCCATCTTCGACACTGATTCCCAGGTGACCAGGTGATGCTGAGACTGAACTGGTAAATTCATCGCGAAGCCTACAGAGCAAGGAAGAAACGTCTACTAGGAATCATCACTGCAAAATCCATCATTTAACACCTCAAAAAATTAGGCGCCCTTGATTAAATTCATTTACAGGTGCCAAACTTAACCATTTTCCTAAACTGCCGTATGACACTTCAAACAGCTGCTGACGGCAAACGGTGAACCCTGCTGACAGGCAACCGAGCTCACTGCGTGACTAGAAGCATTCTGCATCCAACGGATATACGCACGGCATCTGAAAAGTGCATTAAGGGCCTGAAAAGTAAAAGCGCCCCTGAGCTACAGGTGCACTGACACCATTTTGACCAAGGTTGAACTTTCATCCAAGTACCCTACTTTGTCCTCCAATACCGAGAGCTGGAATGCCCAGATTCATGTGCCGACTGTCTCTCTGCATAGCTAGGAGCATTGAGAAGAGATATCTCTAGAGATGACAAAGTGAGAAAACTGCTTCTAAGACCTCAAAAATACAAGTGTGTTTTTTATTTAAAATATACGCTCCATACTTAGCCATTTTTCGGATGTCTTCACTTTTCAGCATTTTACAAAGACCTTGCACGTACGAGCGTTTGCCAAATCCCGAAGGCTGACGGCTAGGCTCGTTGGATAGTTGGAGTAATTGTGCACAAGTCTCATGAAGACTTCGAACGTCAATAACCTCATCTGAGAGGCCTAAAGGCTAGGCGCCCCTAGCCTATAGAAATACAATGAAAATTTTATGCCAGTCTGCCCGCTTATTTACGTGCCTGGTAGAATCTCTGCCACGATCTTTCAGAATGTCGAATTAACAGGCAACTTGGTGCAACACGAAGCTGGACTAGACTAGTACTGATGTCAGGAAGACCTCATCAGCAAACTGGATCATCTTAAGGGTCATTTTGAAAGGCACCCCTGAGCTACAGTTGCACTAGAAACGCAACGAAGAAGCTTTAGGATGTGAAATCTCTTCATAAGCTCATCTTCAAACGTCGATAGCCGAAGCTCTGGGACTCGGATGACTGTGTTTGATAGCTCGTCGGACAGACAGACTAGTCGTGAAGAGATTGACTGCATCAACCACCAGAAATACTAAGATCCAACACCCCTTTAAGAAGTGCGCCCTTGAGCTACAGGGGCGCAAAAGCTATAAAACAACAAACTTCTACAGAGTGCGACCTCTGGAATCTTCAACTTCTGATGCCTGTAACCGGAGTCGTGAGTCTCAGATAACCTCGTTGGATAGCTTATCGGATAGGCAGACTAATCCTGAAGAGTTTGACTGTATGCTTGAGCATTTATCACAAAATTTAGGCCTTCAAAAAGAAGGGCGCCCCTGGGCTACAGGGGCGCAATTCTGCTTTTCCTTGAGAAATATTCGAGAATTGACCACTGGAATCTTGATTTTAGCCACTGAAATGACCATTCAAAAGTATAAGTGTCGCTGTGAAATGCTCCTCCATCGTGAAATGCTTCATTATGAGTCTCTGATTCAGGTTCTGATCAATGGATACTGCCTTTGATTAACAAAACATTAACAAAACTCCATGCTTGATATTGCCCAAAAACTGTATTTTACATCATTTTAACAAGGTTTAGACTATTTTAAGCAAAATGCCTTGATGAAGCAAAAATTTGGTTTGGGTACAACATTGTCCTTTAAGTCTGTCCACTAAGAGAGGCCTCCAACCTTTTCTCTATTTGGAGGTTGAAATAATGGAGACCACATGTTTGCTTATACAAACAGGATTCAAAATGACAACCAATTACAATAAAGAAGAACAAGGGTAAAAGTACCCTGAGTTATGAAAGTTCCCAAACACAAAAAATGAAAGCAAAGAAACAAAGCGAGAGAGGGCAAACCATCAGTGGTTAAAATTTAGTACCCCTAAACCATGGCATGTAAGGTTCAGGTATCCAAGTGAGGGAAACATCCTGCAAAGAAACAATGAGACATGGAGCTGAGGAAGACTAAAACAAAATTGTCACGTATCTGCAGCAAGGTTTACACTAGAAGACCCAACAGCATTATCTGACAGAAACCAATGGCAAATTGCCACTGAGAAATCATAAGAGAATGTTAAGGAAAAAAAGAGGATAGCTGAACAATTTTCATAATGACCCTCTATTATGATTTTACAAAGAGATCATATAAATTTACTCTCCACTGTGGCTAGCTCCCTTCTATTGATATCAATGTCGAATGAAAAGGGTTCAACACTGCAGCAATTAATAACACAGCCTGATAAGAGGGTAATTAAAGAGGTTCTCACTTCACCTTAAGGCATGTATATTGGCCCACAAGTACTTGCTTAACTGAGATAAATAAACAGTAGAAAATGGATTGTAATCAAGACCGGAAGATAATATTTACAGTTCTGTATAACTCAATCAGTCCATATCAAAAATGACAAACTTATATACTGATCCTTATTCCATCTTTAGCTACTTGTCTGCTTAAGAACCTTGCTTCAACCCAGGATAGAATAACAGCTGAAGGTTCTACCATCAAAAGATAAAGTAGAAAGTCAAGATGGGGGCCTCCTCATTCTTTCAACTAAAAAAACTTGCTTTGCAGAGCAATTGCAAATAAAAAATAGAAATGCCTATGTTAACTCAAAAATCACTACATGAATTTGTGGTCATATAAGAACTAATCTGCATCCCTCTGCCAATGGAGATCTTTCGATTTATCTGGAGGAGGAAAATTACTTGGATCGATGAGGGTATCTCCATACACACTGTCTTGAAATGACTTCTGCAGTCAACTCATCATCTGTTGTTGGCGATTCCTCTGCTCTCAGACACAAACAGCTGTATCCAAAGGAAAGAAAGGAGGTGTTGCTTTTGCACACACTAGACCATATGGCTCCAATTTTAAAGAAAATTTGGACTCTCACTCAGTAGTTTGGAAGCAGTTTTAGTCGAATGGGTAATCCTTGGCACAGAAATGCCTGAGCATGGAAGACAAGCATGCAGATATTAAAATTATGCTCACTCAGAGACAATCCTTGGCTTCCTATTTAAGGAAAATCCAAAAAGACACTCTACAAGACACTCTGAAACACATAGGAATTTTAGGAAAACCAAAAAGAAGGTATTGAGGCCTTAAATGGAATTAATCAACAGATACATACAATGCAGCAAACACAGTTGGAAGCTGTGGTAGCAATTACTACAGGGGTTTTTCACCAGTGGCAGCTGCTCAGCTGGATCTTGTAAAATCTTGAAGTGACCTGGTAGTTTAAGATACCCTAATATGTTTCTTTCAGTCTTCAATTTTCTAATCTTAAGGGCTTGCTGTCTAAGGTTAATGGTCTTAATCTATGTCATTTTTCAGGAAATTGTCAGCGGATTTTGCTTCTTATCAAAACAGTTTATAGTTATGGACAAAATAATTTGGAATTCCATGTTTTCTCTGTATAGGGTCAGATTTCAATTTCAAATGACCTTCATCTATGAAGCTATCATAATGGTTGAAAAAGATGTTTTATACTCTTAAGATCTTGAAACAAACTCTATCACACCACTCAGTCCTGGCGCTTATTGGTATTAACAACTAAAATACAAAATAAAAGATGGTAGGATTAAAATAATCTCTTACCTGATGAAAAGGGACAAATAACTGTAAGGTAAATTCACTGCTCCAAAACCAGAAAGGACAGCCATGACTGTGACACCTACAACTCCAACTCTACTGACTAGTTGAGCCATTGTGAAAAAACCTGCATAAGAGATGAAACAGCACTTTATTTAGATCATCATCATTTAAACTGCACTGACTCCCAGTGAATGATCTTAGATAATTGAAGTCGTAGAAGGAAATAGGGGTCCTTAAACAACAGCATTGACATGCACTTTCATGTTAATGATGAATTAATAGATCCAGAAATAAATTGAGATTTAGGGCCCTGCTCGAATCAATTACTACATTTCAAGATCCAGTGGACATGTGCTTTCTTTTTACAAAGAGATAAGTGAGAGAAAGAATGAATATGCCATATTGAAGTAAACAATTCACAGAAGGATTATAATTTAAATTTTTTATCAACTGAATAATTCAGTAATATACTGTATAATACATTGGATGCTAGTCCCAGCACTGCAACCCTTGTCAACTTTCTACTCCACTTATTCTGCTTACAACCCTTGATTCAGCCCGGGATTAAATAAAAGGCCAAACAGTTTACCATCAATATGATCAAACAGAAAGTCAAGTTTGTGTTCATGTTCGGAAAAAACAAAATCCAAATAATATTCAACTGTATTCATAAAAACTTGCTAATTATATTTGAACACTAAAAAAATATACTATTTTCTTATAATTTCACATTTTTTAATAAAATTTATTAAAAAATATATAATTTGAAAATATTTGTTTTGAGATTTTAAACATAGATATTTATACATTAGAAACATATATCATATAAATCTAGACGACAATCTTATATGTAAGTTATATAACATTTTAAATGTTAGTCATTCAAAATTTTATCATTTAACATTATATACTTATACTAGACATATCATATAAATATAACTGATATAAACTTAAGCATAGATTTATATTATATAGACTTATATAAGTTCATTTCCATGGGGAGCTTATATCATATGTGAAACTTATATCACATTTTAATGAGGCTGGATGGCAATTCCACAATTATTCATTCTCAAAGATGAATGTGTGCTGTCTGCTTGAGTGCCCTGCAAGATTTCTGTCAAAGAACAATCCATATGAGTTTGGAATGCCCTCAGCTGACCTTGCAAGAGTTCAATAATAGGACATCAGTAAATCCAAGCACCAAATCTGTTGAAATACTTTTAAGGTTAAAATTGACACCAATAGACGAGGGTAATAGGAAAAGCAACAGATGCAGCTGACAAGACAGAAAAAATGAAGTGAATAGGTAAATAGTGAATTATTAATTAACTAAAGTCTTAAACCTTAACCAATATAATCTATATTTTGTAATGCTCTTAATTTTTAAATCGGTGGGTGAATTAAATGTCGAATAGAATGACTTTCATGGGCTCTATAGAATATTTGTGGATTTACAAACTTGAACCTTAACATTTGCCAACCCTATGACATTGCTTTCAACTACAAACTTTGCTTTGCAGAATAGAAGCACATCAAAAATTAGAAATGTCTCTGTTTGAAACCATGTTTCAGATTAATGAACATATCTATCGGCTAAATTATGTGTTAAAGTCATTACACTTATACTTTATAAATATAAAGATCCATATGTTTCAAACAGATCCTACACATAGCAAGGTGGGTTACCAAAGAGAAGAAGAAGAAACGAACAGGAGCATGAATGAGAGATCCGGGTGATGCACAGTGCTGGAGTGTTTACACAACTAGGTAATATCAAGAAATGCATTGTCAAAATCTAAAACTTTAATAACTAGGCCAGTCAGCACATCCATGGAAAACCAATTACTTCAATTCATAAATCACGTGGAACCATATGTATTAAGGCCAACAATCCACAAACAGATGGCCAAGCAAAGACAATAAATAGAAAGAAGGAAATTATATTAATGTCCATGAATGACCAAAAAAGGTCAAAGGAGACGGAATGAACATATGTTACAATAGCAAAGTACTAGAGCAAAAATGGGCCCTAAAGAAAAACAAACAAAAAAGAAATAGACAAGCGGGCTTAAAGCTAAAATGGTAATCCCAAACAAGTACAAGTATTAACAGGTGTGTGGAGGATGGCCTCCAACTCTCCACAAAGATATGAGAGCTGATGAAGACCAAAACTGGCAACCCTGGTAAGAAGCAAGAAGCATCAGGTGTCTGTACTTTGGAATGCATTAGAGGAGCCAACAATATTAGCATCACTCTATGTGGTGTACTAATACAAAATCTAGAATGCTTGTTGAGGAGAGTCCATAGCTAAGAGGGCTAGGCTAGACAATCCTAGGAGGCAATTGATTTCACAAAGACCCTCCCCTAACACTCAAGGTTGAATGACTATTGGTGGTAAAAACGAAACCGATAATGGGAGCTTGTCCCCAAGAACACACTAAATGGCATTTGACAGTAATAAATGATATTACATATTTGTAAGAAAGATTATAAAATAGAAAGTGAGTGCACATAATCTTGATTTAGCAATTTCAATTGAAATTCACCTTTTGGCTCTCACAATAGCCTAAGGTTTATCAAGATGGGTGGCTTACCCATTCCTCTGTCTTTACCCATCTTCGCCCCACCTTATCACACACACACACACACACACACACACACACATATATACATACACATACATAAATATATGTGTATGTACATATATATATATATATATGTACGTGCGTATATATACATACATATATATATATATATATGTACATACATATATATATATGTACATACACATAGATATGTATGTTGGCATTTCAATTAGCACCTCTGGAGTGCTTATTGGAAACAGACAGCTATGCACAGTGTGTAGTAACTGCTCTTCAAATTAGGAGGGGAAGCTCCATCTTTTTGCTGACGTTTGCGTAAAAAGTAAAGTGAACTAATGTTCCTATCATTTTACTCAACGGCAAGGCACAAGGGTGCATAAAGCACAATGCGTTGCAGCTAAGGTTTTCTCTGGTTTCTGCAGATCTTAACTACAACTAAGCTAACTTTTAATCTATCCTATCTCCTCTAGATAAACAAAGCAAGAGGGCATTGGAGCAGGAATGGGATGGTCGGATCACTTGGATCGACCATCTTTCAGAATGTGTCTGAAGGCTTTGAACTTTCAGATCTACGCTGGAATAAGGTCTTATGCAAGCAAACACTCGTACGGTAAGCTGAATCTCAGGATTCCCAAGGAGGAGGAACCCTTGTCCGAGGTGTAGGATGGAATGCAACTTACTAGAAACAACAAAGAACGATGAACTTGATAACAGGATTCCCGAGGAGGTGACGACACCAGTTCGAGGTGTAGGCTAAAATCTAGGTCATTAAACAACATCAAACAATAACCATTAATCTCCAAATTCCCAAGGAGGTGACAACACCTATCCAAGGGGCAGATTGAAACAATAGTTTATGAGAACAGACGTTGATAGATCTTGAAACTTTGGATCAAATTGCATATGCCTTTTGGTTTATTTCTTCAAACTCACTCAACACTTTACAAAGATTTGGGACAGCAAAGGTACGAAATCATACACAATTGCTTATCAAACCAAACAACTCTCATCCAAGAGTGAACAAATATTGACTTGCAAGCTTGATGGCACAATGGCGCAGCAATTTTGTATAGTAATAAGAGTCAAAACAATAATGAGCAAAGCTGCTCTTATTTATAGAAGCTCAAAGGAGTAGGCAACCCTAAAATCAACTTGAGTTAACAATGAGTTCTTGCCAATCTGCAAGATTTATTCCTATCTCTAAAAGTAGGTAACCTAACAGTTAACTAGAAGTCTACTTCAGTTAACTGAATCTAAACTAAAAGAGAACTCCAAATACAAAAGTGCCTCCAAAATAGACATCCACAATTAGTGGAGATAGACATGCATGATCAGTGGGACAGTGAGTTAACTTGGAAAGAGGCATCAAGTTAACTCTCGTTCTCATAAATGCTATTTTGGAGGGTAGGACGTCCTAACTGGGTGTTTTACACCTCATCACCTTAAGTCAACAATTCCTCTAACCAGTCGTTCGCTGCCTCTACATCTGGGCAACTGATACTGCGCAAGATGATGACATGTCGTCGCAGCATTTCTTCGCCACTCACAATCTGCTCCTGGTATTCAATCTTCTTTGCAGCATGCATCATCCATCCTTGTTGATATGACTGCGATCTGACTTAACCTACAGCCAGCAAGGTCACCGCAGAAACTGCTATGGATGAGGTCTTGAAACTTCATCTACACGTCACCGAGACTCACATAGTCACCATCTTTACGTTTGATATTGGCAAGGAATTGATTGGTAACTTTGGTGGCTCTGTAACTGAAGTGATGACCTCTGTTTCTCCCGCAGCTTTGCGCTTTTGACGCTTTTATTGATTCTTCTCAATGAAAGAGTGTTGTATGATGAAACTGCTAAGTTTGACTGTGAACACTCTAGCTATGAGAAATGCACACAAACTCGCTGCACACGCAGAGCTCCAACGGTATTCAACCCTCTAAACTGGCCTTGGAAGGCTATCAGATATACAAGGTGAAACCATATGGAACCTGTGGACATTGAGTGTCTATGCTTGTCAATCTGTCCAAATTGACCTTTGGGTGTGCCCAATGCAAATCGGTGTCAACCGTTTGCAGGAAGTCATGGAGTAAGACCGTTTTGGTCTTGTATTTGACTTGAGAGAACTGCATTTTGAAAACCTTGAAGATTGACTATGCACACGATACTATTCGAACAACTTTTCTGCGACTGCTAAAAATAGCCATGCCGAGAAGTACTTTTTATGAAAATTTCTGAAACGTGGGTTTTGTTGGGAATAATTTTCTAAATGAACCCAGAACGTCAGAAATTCCAAAAAGTTACTTTTCCTTGTACATGCAAGAGCCCTTCGGGGCAGAGGTTTAAGAAGTAACAGAAGCTAATTTTTCCCAAAAAAATCTAACACATGGGTATTGTACGTGCTTCAAAGCTGAACAAACCCAGTTTGTCTGATTTTTGAAATTATGACTTTTTCCAGAAACCCTAAAAAAGGGGGCAGCATGGCAACTTTTTCTGGAAGAATCTGGCACGTGGGTTTTGTTGAAATTGTTGTGTTGATCATAAGGTCAAATTTGTGAATAACTGTTGTTTACTTGGACATGCAAGAAGATCTAAGACAAGAATAGAAGAAAAAGAAGGGAAGAAGTTTGGAATTTATAAACTGCCTCTCTGAATCTTCAAGAAAATCACGCCTGGAGATGTAAACTTTGATATACTGCTCTTCTGTGCAACCTGTTCTTGAAAACATGAAGAACATTGTCAATGGCTTCCGTCAGATCCTTCAAATGATGCTGGAGAGAAAATATTGGTGTTTGAGCTCTTCAACCTGCAAGAAATAATGAATAATGGACGCCTAGGCTTTGATACATATTGATTTGGAGTTGCAAGCATCAATTAGAGCGTCCAAATCATGATTGAGGGAATCACCTATGTGATTGGCAGTTAACAAAATCATCTCCACCTATTTTGGGGCGTTTAGGCATGAAGGAGCTTTAAAATATCTTAACTCAAGTCAACTTGGGCCTAGTTTGACTTTAGGCATCCAAGTCTTGAGAGTTGAAGATTTTCACCCTTTTTTTGTGATGAAGTGCCTCTGTTTGACCCCTGATTCTGGTTGCTTGATTGATCCTGAAGCCTTGCTGACAGATTTACAGCAGAGTTGGATCAACTCTGAAGAAGTATGCTCGACAGCTGCAAAGCTTAAAATTTTAATCTAATGCCTCAATTTCTTGGGTGCCTTTCCCAAGAGGGTGCATTTTTCACCAAACTTAGTCATTTTCTCAGATGCTTTTTAGTTCTTCCATTTTGACCTTCAATGCTTTGAACTGAGATGTCTGACAACTGATGATTTCGGTGAATGTGCTGAGATGTGGAATGGATAACCAGTTCAATACCGAAAAGAATGACTGGCCTTGCAAGCTCTAAAAGTTGATCTAGTGGTCCCAAAAGCATGGGCACCCCTGGCCTGCAAGGGCACCTCTGATCTTTTGTGATGTAATTTCTACTTGGAAATCTTTCACGAACTGCCCCAGTTTGATCTCCGTCATCAGATGTTTGATTTATCTGTTGAACTTGCTGACGGTGTCATTGTTGAGATTGATCAAGACGGAGGACTTCTTGGAGGTTACGGAGCTTGAAGACTGCATCTGATTGCCCAAAAAGTTTGCCGCCTATTTCTAGGAAGGTGCAATTTCCTTAACACTTAGCCAATTTTATGTATTTCATCTCGCCTTTGCATCTGGTGCTTTCTACTTGATCTTCATTTGTGAATGCTTAACAGGTCCTGTGAGCTTGCAACTGGATTGGTCACGAAACTACAAGGATGTTGAGAAGATGCCTTGTAGAAAGCAGTCACTAAAAAGTTCAACAAGTGATTCAAAATGAAGGGCGCCCCTAGCCAGCAAGGGCGCTTTTGCCTTGATGTGCACTGATTTACTCTCTGTTTCGAGTGCTCAAACGATCAACAGTTGTCGTCATTTGATGTGTCTCATAGACTGGCAGACAGGTTTGTTGCAAAGCTGAGCTGACACCGGGGAGATCACCTAAAGATAAGCTTACTCAAAAACTGACATCTGGATAGTCTTATTCTTGGGCGCCTCTGAGCTACAGGGGCACTTTTTCCCATGTTTGACTGCCATTTTTTATGATACTTGCTTTTAGTATCTTCTGTCTTTGCCTCCATTCGCCGGTGATTGATGAATCAGGTGAACTTGCTTGGAATGCGTTGGAAAGCCAGCAGAATCACGAAGGAGACGACTGTCTTGGAAAAGCTTGATGACTGCCTTTGACCTTTTGAATGCATGGGCGCCCCTGGCCAACAAGGGCGCTTTTGACTGCATCTTCATCATTTTCCTTGAAAGTTCTCATCTCTTCGCGCTTCGCGTTTGTCATTGTAGCTTGACTGGCTTGATTACCATTGTCGTTGACGTGAACGCGTGCATCGTAGCAATTGCTTTCACCATGCTGCGTGTACCGGTGTTTGAAAATGGCTAAGGCATTGACTGCATAGCATGTTTCTTGTAGCAAGGCGTGCATTCTCCAAACTTAGAATATTTTCAGCATTTTTCACTTTTGAAAATCCCTTATGTCACAGAACATCTTTTTGAGCATATTTCGCCATGGATTCTTCGTTGAAGCTTTTGAGGCTTAGATTTTGATACCTGGTATTGGCCATCTGCCATTAATGGCCACGAAGTCCTAGCTTTTCTCCTAAAAAAATGAAGTAGACACACCAAAGTAAAACAAACATTTTGGTGATTTTAACTTGACCAATGTGATCATAAAGTCAAATTATCCTATTAAAATCATTTTCAACTAATTCTGGGAAGGTCCTATTTTCAGGGGTTTTCCTAAAAACAGGGATACGAAACCCTAATTTTCAAATTTTCAAAAATTTGCAAGTATCTTCCTTGACATAAACCCACGAAAAGCCTATGTTTTGTTTGACCCAAAACGGACTTTTGACAACAATTTTAGATGATTTAGCCATTTTGATCAAAATGCCTTATTGCAGCAAAAATTTATTTTGGGTACAACATTAGGCTCCGTCTAGTGACCATGTCGGATACTTACGGCATAGGAGAACCGAAAATCTCTAGTTTTCATAGACCAGTATTCTTATCAGTTGGGCATTGGAGTTAGGGCTTATTTCCTAATTCACCTAACAATTGGAGTTCTCATTATTCATCTAAAACGAGACTACCTAAGAAAACACCTAAAACATGACAATACTTTACGAAACAGGGAAAAACATTACTAAATAACGTTTAAAACAAAAAGAAAATTACTCCACCCCTGAAGGGATGAAATGCTTTGGATATTGTTCGTTGCATGGCCATGCAGCGGGAAGAGCCTTCCATCGATGCCGCTTTTGCCTAAAAGGCTTTACTTCTCTTCTGATGGGCATCATAGGAGACAATCCTTCTGGGATGAAGATTCTTAGGTATTCATATATCCAATTAAAGGTACTCTGACAAAAGTCAGAATATGATGCAAATGGGAACGCTGATACTCCTGAGGCATAAGTTACGTTGTCGTCCATCTTTGGGACGTTGATTTCTTCAAACCAATCGATCAAGTTCCAAACTCGATTTCTGTACTGCCGCAGGTGATCTTTTCTAACCTGAAAATATCCTTTGATCGGCTCATCGATCAGCTCTATATCACCTTTAACACATAGGAGTTTGATCCCCATGTCTTCGACATTTTTAAGGCCTAACAAAAGAGCTTCTTTTTCAACTTCAGTGAATTCCAATTGCACAAATGAATGCAACTATCTTTTAGGGGAGATGATCAATTCCCCTGCATCTAAACTTGTATTTGAACGACCTCCATCGAACTGTATTGTCCATGACCTCGTATCCTCTATCAATCTCTTTTTAGAACAAGCAATGTTATGGTCTTTAGTTTCTATCTCTAACAGAGTCACACAATTACCAAGACCCGTTTCAGGCTTTTCTTCTGGTGGAAGAGATGACTTGAGCACAACCTGCTTCTTTACAACCTTGAGAATTTCATCTCGTTGTTCTGGATGATCCTGAAGATATTCCAGTTGAGAGATTTGTACCTTGGTCTTCATCATGGAAGCTATGATGTCAAAATTTGTTGAAGACAGATCTTGAGCAACTGGCATAGCGTTCTTCTGTGAAGATCTGGGATTGGAAGTGGAAGTCACTTCTTTACCCTTTTCGTTTGATTTCTGTCTTTCTTCTTCTTTTTGTGCCTTGAAGTATTGAGCACGTGTGAACACAGGCAATGAAACATTTTCATGATTCACCACAAGAGCGTACTAATGGTATGCTTTTTCTTTCTCTTTAATAACGGGTTCAAAGTATCCCGTTGCGGAGTTGCCCTCAAAGTTGTCCATCTGTGGTAAGACAACGTTCGACCTTGTTGTTGGTACAAAACTAGAACTGGGAGCAGCCTCAGTGTATCCCATGATTTGGTTCATTCTCAAATTCTCAGGACATGTGGATCCGGTATGTGCATCAGTGTCATGGAAACAGCAAAATACTGCACTGTGTGCAGCTTCAATCATTGCTTGATGGAGATGTTGGCAATCGTGGCTGAAAATTGCCTCTTTTTGGCTAGTACAGTTGTTGGACTGGAGATCTAATAGAATCTACTTTCATCAAGCCGGTAGTGATCATATTATCTGCCAACTTGATGGCATTTTCTTGCGCACTCTTCAACTCTGTTTCTTTTTCCGTCTTCAGGAAGAAGGCTATCTCTGATGGAAGAGCATTTATGAAACAGCTCATCAGAATCTCTGGTGATGGATCAAGCATAGAAGAAATCCTTGTAACAAGACAATTAAATCTTCATACAAATTCCCTCATGTGTTCGTTGCGTTCCATCTTTGAATTTGCAAGCTGGGAAAACAACATATGACTATCTTCAGTGGGCTTGAATCTCGCCAAAAATTTCTTGCTCGTAGTTTCCCAGCTTGTAATAACGCCTAGCTTCAGATGATTGAACCAGTCGGCAGCATTCCCAGAAAGAGTCTCCACAAAGGGATGCACTGCGATGTCTTCATGTGCTACATGCAAGACGGCACAAGCCATTGTGAATGCAGCAAAATGTTCATCCAGGTGTTGACTCCCATCGCCGTGAAATCAAGGAAAGTGCTTCCTTGACCCTTTAGGTAACTCATGATTTACCTCAAAAGCCAAAGGTCCAATGACATTACCCCAGGGTAATGGAAGTGGACGCCTCTGATTTCTATCATTATCGCCAACATTATTGTTGTTACCATCCATTGCTTCTTGTGTGGATCATGGCAATAAGATGCCAGAGGATCATTCCCGTGACATAAAAGCGTTAGTTTTTCTTTAAGTTTTATGCCTCATTGCCCCATGGCGGGCGCCAGAAAACTGTTGGCATTTCAATTAGCACCTCTAGAGTGCTTATTGGAAACGAACAACTATGCACAGTGTGTAGTAACTGCTCTTCAAATTAGGAGGGGAAGCTCCCTCTTTTTGCTGATGTTTGCATAAAAAGTAAAGTGAACTAATGTTCCTATCTTTTTACTCAGCGGCAGGGCACAAGGGTGCATAAAGCACAATGTATTGCAACTAAGGTTTTCTCTGGTTTCTGCAGATCTTAACTACAACTAAGCTAACTTTTAATCTATCCTATCTCCTCTAGATAAATAGAGCAAGAGGGTATAGGAGCAGGAATGGGATGGTTGGATCACTTGGGCCAACCATCTTTCAGAATGCGTCTGAAGGCTCTGAACTTTCAGATCTACACTGGAATAAGGTCTTATGCAAGCAAACACTCGTACGGTAAGCTGAAACTCAGGGTTCCCAAGGAGGAGGAACCCTTGTCCGAAGTGTAGGCTGGGATGCAACTTACTAGAAACAACAAAGAACGATGAACTTGATAACACAAAATTGCTGCACCATTGTGCCATCAAGCTTGCAAGTCAATATTTGTTCACTCTTGGATGAGAGTTGTTTGGTTTGATAAGCAATTGTGTATGATTTCGTACCTTTGTTGTCCAACTAAAGGTACGAAATCATACATAATTGCTTATCAAACCAAACAACTCTCATCCAAGAGTGAACAAATAATGACTTGCAAGCTTGTTGGCACAATGGCACAACAATTTTGTGTTATCAAGTTCATCGTTCTTTGTTGTTTCTAGTAAGTTGCATCCCATCCCACACCTCGAACAGGGGTTCCTCCTCCTTGGAAATCCTAAGATTTAGTTTACCGTACGAGTGTTTGCTTGCATAAGATCTTATTCCAGCGTAGATCTGAAAGTTCAGAGCCTTCGGACACATTCTCAAAGACAATCGGCCCAAGTGATCCAACCATCCTATTCCCGCTCCTATGCCCTCTTGCTCTATTTATCTTGAGGAAATACGATAGATTAAAAGTTAGCTTAGTTGTAGTTAAGATCTGCAAAAACCAGAGAAAACCTAGCTGCAACCATAGTTACAAGACACGCCCAAACTCGGCAAGTACTCGCGAGTCCCGAGGCGAGTGACCCTAAACAAGTCCGAGAGACTCGGCTACCGAGTGCTCGCCAGACTCAGCAGACTCAACAAACTCGCCGAGTTTTGTGCCTCAGACTCGGCCATTTTAATTAAATTTTTTAAAAAAAATTGCAATCTTTCATTTACAAATTTTTTAATTAAATGGTGTGTGCCATGAAGGTTTGTGTGGTTTCGAAGGTCTTCATTTGGGCTTGGTGCGCGCCCAGGGTGCTGCCCCGAGCCCCCGCGAGGGGTGCTGCCCCCAGACCCCTACAAGGGGCGCTACCCCTTGACCCCGTTGGGGGCACTACCCACAGACCCCTGCAAGGGGCGCTACCCCTTGACCCTGCTGGGGGCGTTGCCCCCAGACCCCTGCCAGGGGCACTACCCCTCGACCCTATTGGGGTGTTTCCCCCAAACCCTCATCAAACTATAGGTCTAAGCATGTTATAGGCCAATGATGAATCATGATCATTAAACCTACAAAATACATATCCCCTGTTGCAAATCTTTGCATCTTTCACAGTCAAAGCCATAATCAAGGATTATCCTGTTCCATACATTAGACAACAAAACATGCAATCTTGAAGGCTACAATAAAATTTTAATAATAAATTCCTCACTTGAATAAACACACCAATCATTGAGACGCAAGCAAATATCATGGCTACATCATCATCTATGACCTATCTTAGACACTAGCGCATGACTTGCGATGTTGGGATGAGTAATGGAAGCTCTTTTGAGTCATAGACTTATATTTTTAGTTTTGATATTTGTTTTGATGCCATGGATTTCATAATCCATGAGTTTTATATACATTTGACAATATTTATATATCTGAATGTGTTATTTCCTTCAGCTAAAATTTGTGTTTATACTTATTTGATTGATGTATGTTTGTGTATGGGATCATAGTAATTTCTAATTGATGATGTTATTGTGTCTTTAAGGTTTATTTATTAAAGGGTGCATAAAACAAGTTTTAAATCCTTAAAAATCTCTTAATTTCTTGGGTTTTTCTATTTGCCGAGTCTGGGCTCCGAGTCCAAGTCTGAGTCAAAAATTGGCTTGCCGAGTCCAAGGCGAATCCAAGTCTTGTAACACTGGCTGCAACGCATTGTGCTTTATGTTGATGTTCAGGAGCAGTGTCAGTCTTATCTTCTAGCGATCTCCTTTGTTTCATGTTAATAAATTAAATCATAGCTTAGAGCTATTTAATTTATTGAGACATCGATTCACTCAAGAGGCATGATTTATTGAGCTGCAATTGTTTGTTAAGGCCAACATGATTAATGAAGAGGCACATTCAATAAAGAAATTCATTTGTTATCAAGCCGACTTTGAAATGGCGCGATTCCTTATGTGGCCGACTTCTTGCTCATTGGATACGACTTAATGAAGAGGCGCCTTTCTCTATGATGGCCGACTTAATTTGAAGAGTGACGACCTTTCCATATTGTATATATATTCGATGGTTCTCTCCTTGTTTATCATTCATTCATTCAAGCATATTCGTCACAAGTCAAGTGCGAGTTTATTTACAAGTGCAAATCATAGTTGAAGGCTGAGTTTCTCCATCAGCGAATTATCTTATTGTATTTCTGTGTTGCATCATATCTGGTGCTTATATTTTGGTTTGAAAATTGACCTCTTGTAAGGAGATCATTGTTGGTGAAATTCAATATATAAGTGATATATTGTTGCTGGGTTTTTCTCCCTCAATAGGAGGGTTTTCCCAGGGTATATGTTGTGTTGTTGTGTCTGATTTTGAATTAATTTTCTGTGCTTTAATCTGATCACTAAAATCTAACACTTTATGCACCCTTGTGCCCTACCGCTGAGTAAAAAGATAGGAACATTAGTTTACTTTACTTTTTATGTAAACATCAGCAAAAAGAGGGAGCTTCCCCTCCTAATTTGAAGAGTAGTTACTACACACTGTGCATAGTTGTTCGTTTCCAATAAGCACTCCAAAGGTGCTAATTGAAACGCTAACAATGTACATACATATATATATGTACATATGTATATGTACACACATATATATGTATATGTATATATGTATATGTATATGTACATACATATATATATATGTGTACATATATATATATGTATGTATGTATGTATGTATGTATACGTATATGTATGTATGTATGTATGTATACACACACACACACGCGTTGGCGTAACAACTAGCACCTCTGGAGTAAGAGTTGGTACGGACAGCTATGCACACTGTGTAATGAGTGCTCTTCAAATTAGGAGGGGAAGCTCCCTCGTAGTGCTGGAATGCGTGGAAAAGAAAAGTAATCTAAGTCCTATCTTTTTGTTCTCAGCTGGAAAACAAGGTTAAGAAAACCAAAACGTTGCAGGATTTTTGGTTTCGCAAATCATTAACTACAACTAAGCTAACTACTTTAAATCTATCCGGTTTCCTCGAGAAAGCGAGCATGAGGAAGCGGGCGAGAATGTTTATCGGCGATAAGCGGTGCACGGACTCTGCGTGAAGGCAAGGTGGCACAACTATCTGCTTGTGCGAATAGGCTTATTGGAAACAACAATATACGATAAACTAAGTACAGATTCTCAACTTGAAGGCAAGGTGGCACAACTATTAGCTCAATCTGAATAAGTTTATTATTCACACACATCATACGATAACCAAGAACAGATTCTCAACTTGAAGGCAAGGTGGCACATCTATCAGCTCAATTTGAACGAATTTATTGAACACAAAACATGAAGGATAGCCAACTAGGATAATAAATTGCATTGGCGAGACACGCATGCAATCTACGATCAACTAGCCACTATATCTAACTAAGGCAAGCATTCACCATCATAATTGCATGAAACCCTATGTGGCATAACAATTCATCACAATAGTAAATACTCATGAGCAGATCTGAGAACAAAAATATTGAGGGCAAGGTAGGCCTGACATATATTTCTCTCTCATCAAAAGTTATGTACAAATGAGCAAAAGCTCTTATTTATAAACATCAAAAGGTGTAGGGAACCCTAAAATCACCTTGAGTCAACTACAGTCTTGCAATGCATGCAAGATTTATTGCTAAGCCCTAATAAAGCAAACTATACAGTTATCTGGAAAACTACCATCAGTTAACCGAAACATCTAATCTAAAAATGGACAATTGTGCAAGCATGCACGTCCTTATTGAAAGCATGTTAACTGGAACACTATCATCAGTTAATGAAAACCCTAAATGAAACTCCAAGTAAATAAAGCTAATCTCAGAATAGATATGCATGTGATGAAACAATGAGTTAACTTGAAAGGGTAACGCCAAGTTAACTCCTGTGTATAAAGTCTATTCTGAGAGGTAGGAACTGAAGTCTACTGATCGTGATCTCGAGCAAGCAATCCCTCAACGAGATTGTTAACTGCATCAACATCTGAATGTCAGCAACTTGAGCAATCTTTGCACACTCAAACTAGCATTTCACTGACTCATAACTTTGGCGGCTCCGTAACTGAAGTGATGGCAACTATCTCCTTTGCAGCTTTATGCTTCTAACACTTTTGAGATTTTGACAAGATTTCTGGAAAGCTAAAAATACCCTGCTAAGACTAAAAATAGCCTTTTGAAGAGTTATTTTCGGCGAAAAATCTGAGATATGGGTTTTGTCCAGAAAAAGATTCTAAGACAACCCAGAATGTCAAAAATGCGAAAATCTAACTTCTACTCGACCATGCAAAGAGTTTTCAGTTGAGAAAATTAGAAACTCGAGAATGAATGCTCTGGAGTTAAAAAATTCCTAAAAAATCAAACGCACGATTTTAATTCGAGGAAGCTATATAGAAATGATCCAGATGCTGAGACTTGTCGAATTTTGCCAATTTCAGGAACATGCGAATTGAAATCTGAGAGAAATTTGAGAACCAAGGAGGAAAAAGACGTTTTTTGTATGCTCTTCTTCAATGAAAATCGCCCTTGAATTCTTCAAATTGCTGAAAAAGTGAACTTTTAACCTGCAAAAGAATGTGATTGGAGAAATCGCCTTTGCAAATAGATAAAGAATTCGCCTTTGCTTGCTAAAATTCGCCTTTACTTGAGAATTACGAATTTTCCTTGAAGATACGTCTTTGCTTTGAAGAAATATGAATTTTTCTTGAAAAACATGCCTTTGCCTTGAAGAAAAACGAATTTTGTTTGAAAATATGGATTTCTCTTTAAAAATACGAATTTCTCTTGAAGCTTGGTGAATAATAAATGAAGATGGCGAATTTACTTAAATAAAGAAAATTCGCACCATCTTATGAACTGCAAGATCAAAAACCCTGACTAAAATAGACGCCTTCTAATTGGACCCCTTTCAGTTTCACTGCCACTGACTCAAAGTTTGAATAATAAAATATTCATTATGCAATTTGCAAAGGCGCCAATTATAGAAATTCGCCATTTAATGCAAAATAAATATTAAAAATTATCTAACTTCAGTTGACAATTCAAACGAAGCTTTAGGATTCACCGTTAGACTTCACTGATTCCAAAAAGTCATCATCTGAGCTCATAGGCGTCCATTTGCTCAAGATATTGCACTTTTTATTAACTTCCTATTTTATAGCTGACGACAAAGTTACGACTGGCCATCTTCGACACTGATTTCCGGGTGACTAGATGATGCTGAGACTGAGCTGCTGAATTGAATACGAAGCCTGCTGAGCAAAGAAGAAATGTCTGCTGGGAGTCATCACTGCAAAATCCATCATTTAACACCTCAAAAAATTAGGCGCCCTTGATTAAATTTATTTACAGGTGCCAGACTTAAACCATTTTCCTAAACTGCCATCTGATACTTCAAACAGCTGCTGACGGCGAACGGCGAACCCTACTGACAGGAAACCAAGTTCACTGCGTGACTAGAAGCATTTTGCATCCAACGGATATACGCACAGCATCTGAAAAGTGCATTAAGGGCCTGAAAAGTAAAAGCGCCCCTGGCCTACAGTTGCACTAACACCATTTTGACCAAAGTTGAACTTTCATCCAAGTACCCTACTTTGTCCTCCGATACCGAGAGCTGGAATGCCCCGATTCGAGCACTGTCTGTCTCAACGCATAGCCAGAAGGACTTACAAGAGACATCTCTAGAGGTGACGAAGCAAGAAAACTGCTTCTAAGACCTCAAAAATGCAAGTGCGTATTTTATTTAAAATATACGCTCCATACTTAGCCATTTTCCGGATGTCTTCACTTTTCAACACTTCGTCAAAGACCTCGCACATACGAGCGTCAGCCAAATCCCGGAAGCTGATGGTTGGGCTTGTTGAATAGATAAAGTAATTACGCTCAAGTCTCATGAAGACTTTGAACGCGAACAACCTCATCTGACAGGCCTAAAGGCTAGGTGCCTCTGGACTGTAGAAATACAATGAAAATTTTATGCCAGTCCGCCCGTGAAATTACGTGCTTGGTAGAACCTCTGCCACGATCACCTGGAACATCGGATTAACAGGCAACTTGGTGCAACACGAAGCTAGACTAGAGTAGTACTGATGTCAGGAAGACCTCGTCAACAAACTGGACCATCTTAAGGGTCATTTTGACAAGCGCCCCTGAGCTATAGTTGCACTGGAAACGCAACGAAGAAGCTCAAAGATGTGAAATCTCCATTATAAGCTCATCTTCAGACGTTGGCTGCCGAAGCTCTGGGACTCGGATGACTGTGTTTGATAGCTCGTCGGATAAGCAAACTAGTCATGAAGAGATTGATTGCATCATCCACCAGAAATACCAAGATCCACCCCCCCTTTAAGAAGGGCGCCCTCAAGCTACAGGCGCGCTTTTGCTGAAAAAAGGACAAGTTTCTACAATGTGAAACTTTCGAAATTTCAACTTTTGTTGCCAATTGCCGGAGTTACGGGTCTCAGAAAGCTTTGTTGGATAGCTTATCGGATAGACAAACCAATTCTGAAGAGTTTGACTATATTTATGAGCATTCTCAAAAAAATCTTGACCTTCAAAAAGAAGGGTGCCCCTGGGCTACAGGTGCGCTTTCTTGCTTTTCTCTAAGAAATCTTCAGAAATTAACCACTGAAATCATCATTTTAGCCACTGAAATGACTATTAAAAATATTAGTGTCGTCGTGAAATGTTCCTCCACCATGAAATGCTTCGTTCTGAGTCTCTGATTCAGGTTCTGATCAATAGAACTGCCTTTGACTGACAAAATACTTGATAAAACTCCATGCTTGATATTGCCCAAAAACATCATTTTAGCAATGTTTAGACTATTTTATGCAAAATGCCTTGATGAAGCAAAAAATTTGGATTGGGTACAACACACGTATAAACATATACATACACATATACATATACATATATAACTTAATATAGAATTGTCCATACACTTCAACCATATGGCAAACATTGACCTGAGAAAGAATTGTCCCTATATGGCAACCATTGATGAACAATGATTGTTAGTTAGGTTCATTGCATGCCCTACTATGTTGGAAAAGCTTAATCCTCAATGCACAATTAAAAAGGTACTAAGTTCTTGATGAATTCTTAGAATAAGGACACATAGAATCAAAGATTAATCCATCCTAAATCAATCTTGATAGGCATTGAATGTCTTCCTAAGTCAACAATTAAATTTCATTGACTTGACTTTGTAAGTTATTTGTAGTTTTATTATTAACATATACTAAAACAAAGTTAGAACAATTGTAATGTCCCCTTTTTGAATAACCCTAAATCTTGCCCTAGAATCACAAGCATAATGTAGTTAGGATTATATCTTACCAATTAAATGCCTTAAGCAAGATAAATCTTGGTTTAGGTCTTGCAATCATGTTAGATAATTTTGGAATATAATTCATATGATTAATCATATATAATAAATGTCCTATTTGTTTAAAGTTTAAACCATGTAAATACATAACTATTTCAAATAATATAAACCACACAATATCCATAATGCACATTGGAAGTTGGATCATAATGGGAATTGGATGAGGAGCATGATAAGTCCGCCCAAAGCTATCCATACCAAGCCCAAGAGCGGATATACATCCCTCTTGACCCTCAAGTGGCAGACACACAGTCATCCAACATGGGGCGGCGTACATGGTGGACAAACTTGTATCTGCATTCCCTACCCTTGCTGCCTTATCCATCCCTCTTATGATCAACAACCAATCCATGTAGGGATTGGCGAGAAGCTACAATAGGAGGCCCATAGATTCCCCTTTCTAAGCCCAAGGGTAGATACTCACCCCCTTGGCCCCAAGTGGCCAGCTTGGAGTGGTGTACCTAAGTCTAATATCTGCTCACCCTACTGGAATTTCCCCCATTCCCCTCATGGTTGCACAAACACAAAAAAATATCCAGATTCATAGAGATTATACATTAACATCATCATTCACAATAAATCACAATACTTGCTAAATATAAGACTGCTATATTCTAAGATGCAAATATATTAACAAATTCTGACTTTGGCCCTTATCTGTTGAGTGCAGATAATTATGTTTGGTCTGCTCCAATCGCCTTGCTGTTAGATCTGTTTTTAATATTCAGAAGATATTGCTTAAAGAGAAACAATTAGATTAAATCAATGAATAATTACTAATAAAGATTAAAAATTGCTGCAAGCATCATTATTGCATAATCTGAAATGTCCCACCCCAGGTGGACACTTGCTAACTGGATTCCTGCCTTGTTTGATTTGTTTGATCTTTCAAAAATTTTGCTTGCTTTATTGTTTGATGATATATTGCCAGGAAATATAAAGAATGACATATACAAATGCAAGACAAAGGAAAATTCTGGAAAGAAATACTTAAATAATTCAAACCTGATCTCTTATAGCTATGCAAATACAATGTATTCAAATCAGATTTTTGACTTCTTTTGCAAATACAATAATCATACCCGAAATTCAAAGATAATAAGTTGCAGGTCTGAAAACTCATATCAGCAATCTGATAAACCTCCAAAGATGGACGCCTGGCACCAGATGATGAGTTCTCCTTCTCATTAATGCAGCAGAATGAAACCTCTAACACAGCCATCCCAAATGATGACAATTTCAAGCTTGAATTCCAAGCGCTTCTCTCTAGAACCCACACGCCCAGCTGTAGGTAGAATGTACGGCTTCAAGAAAGATGTACAGCCTCTATAGGAATTCCCATGTGGCTGTTAATGAGTGCAATCAGCAATTAAATCTATCACAGCAAATATACCTTTGTTCTTCAAGTGATTATTCTTCAAAACCCTCATATAATCTTCTCAATATGCACAATGTGGCTTCTGAATGATAGCCACCTGATAACTACAACCTTTGGGTGATCTTTCACACTTGTGAAATGCACAATCCTCGATATACCACGTTCTCCAAGGCTGAATTTGCAGCAAAACCCTAGGTTTTCACCTCCAATGCCAAAGCAACAAAAGCCAAGTGTTGAAAATGATCAATAATAAATCAATTTGTTTTTTGATGCCCCCCTCCAAAAGGCACGATTTCCCATGAGCATTTAATCATTAAATATCATAAATAACATTTGCTTTTGTTATCAAATGCTATCTCATAAAGTGGACGCCCAACTTAATAATATAAATGATTGACTTTAAAATCATTAAATGAACCTTATATCATAAAGTCAATTAATCATTAATGATACCCCCTTTTAATATTATTTAATTATTATTAAAGTAACAACTTTAATAATGATAAATATCATAACTCCATTATAACTCATCAATAATTAATTCCGTCAATGCCAGAAGATAGCCCACTGATCCCTCTGCTCCCCAAGGTGCCTTACTAAAAATAGTAAGGTAGGCCACTAACAACTCAATGACTTACTATAAATAGTAAGTACATACAAACGAAGCTTGAAAACCCTGAATAACATAGTCTTTGAATATGCCAAGGATCTGGAGATGACAAACACTGCAAACTGCCAACCGAAGAACTAGATATCTCCAAAACTAGGCCCTCTAAACACCACTATTACCCTACGAGGGCCAGATGATAGGCTAAACCTCCAAACTCTAATGCTCGATAAAAAGGGAACATTACATAATCGTATAATATACATACATATATGTGTGTGTGTATGTATATATGTGTGTATATATGTGTGTGTGTGTGTAATTATATAACTTACTTCCCTTATTATTGATTAATCATTTGTCTTCATATATCTCTCATTGACTATCCTCTTCTTCACACATACTTCTTGATATCTCCCAATAATATCCTTGCTGCAAACAATATTTATTTAATAGATATCTCATAATTATGTGTTAATCCCTTATATATATTTCTGTTGTATATCCCTCCATGATGTCCTTTGCAAATGATTTCATTTCCTTATATATCTCCATGTCTAAGTGAAATGATGCATCTCTTAGAAAGGAGACACTATTTGAATGGATGTGTCTTTACTTAACACATCTGTTTAGCATCAATCGCTGTCCTCTTTAATAATTGCTTTCTTTAATAAATTAAATCTGCCTTTATTTATATTAATTGCTGCCTAAGTCTTAATTGCTACCTTTTCATTGAGCGCTGCCTTTTTAACTTAACTACTGCCTTCGGTAATTACTCCTCTTATTCATCGCTGCCACTACCTAATCGCTGTTGTTTGAATATTAATCTCTGCATATATATGATTGCCTATATGGATATTAATCGCTGTTGTTTGAATATTAATCTCTGCATATATATGATTTGCCTATATGGATATTAATCGCTGCTTTTGCAATTTGCTGCAGCTTATATATATTATATGTTTTCTTATTTTAACATATTTAATTTTATATTAGTTTTATATGTATATTTTATAGTATTATATTATAATAATTATAATTATAACAATATAAAATTGTTAATATTTATATTTATATTTTTAATATTTATATTGTTATTTATTTTATTTATTAATTTGCTTGCATTTCAACACTTGCAATTTTGGGGCCATGACAACAATGTAAAATATACAATATATAGATTGATATAACATTTTGAAGAGTCAAAAAGTGCATACTTCACACTTTTCCCTTCATGTTTTGCACTCATTTTAGCTTCGACTAGAGTGTAAACTTTTTGGAAAAATGTTTCTTGTCCATTTTGCTAGTATTATTACTCTCAAGGATACTGAAATCTCTAGCAACAATAGCTTAACTGATGATTTCTCCATCTTGTATGCATTGTCTTACTGGTTTGAGGTCAATTTTGACAATTTTTGCTATGCTCCCCCAACTTTCACACACGGGGGTGGTGGGACATGTTTTCAGTACGGGGGTACTTTTTGGCCATTTTTAAGGGATGGGAGGGAATGGCTATTAAAAAATAGGAAATTTTTAAAAAATATAGAGAAATTTCAAATATTCATATCATAACATTGATAAAGCATTCATCATAGACGTTATAGAAGCTTAATACATAACATTAGACTTGAATTGAGATTTCATATGAGAATTGACAATCAAATTAACAAAATTTAAATGCTTTTAACTGGTGGTGAAGGATAAGATGGTACCGGTGAGCTTAAATAATTCCCTCCAGAAATTGCTAGTATACTTTGGATTATGATCACTAAAAATGGTTCTTCGTAACTCATGCAGTGTGCAAGTGTTCTCCATAAAAATAACTGCTAACTGATATGTTTTGTAAGTAAAATCAATGTCGACAAATTCAGAGTATTTGGTTATTCTATTGACTATAACATAAATACAATCCTTACCATTAACTTTCAATAAACTAGTAATGAAATACATACTGAAGGATTTCCATTTTTCACTTGGAATAGGAAGGGGCTGAAGTACTACAGGGTTACATACAGTTCCATCCTTGTTCCGTTGGCGCTGTTCACATGATGACATGAGCTGTCATACTCCCTCTTTAAATCCTTCCATTTGCATGTCTTTCTGACCCTGGAGTAGGTTATGAAGAATCTTATGTTTCTCACTGATGGCATTGAGTGGTTTTCAGCTAAGACTTCTGATATGAATTTTGGGCTGAAGCTAAGGACTACACTATTATCGTGGAAGATCAGTCCATTCAGAAAGTATAACTATTGTCCTGTTCTGCCTATGGATCTTCTGATAATTCAGCCAATTAATCATCCTTTAGATATTCTGCTTCAATCTCTTAATTTAAAAATGTGTTTTTTCTTTTAAAAACTTATGTCAAAATGTGTTTGGCTGTAGGGGACGGCTAGCTGTCCCTGGGACAATTGGGGGACGCCTGTATGTCCCCTAGCCATCTCAAGGACGGCTAGCTATCCCCTAACATCCCCTACACATTCAATGGCGTTTCCGAAACATTTCCTAAAACTAGTGTGATGTCCCCATCCTAGTCAGCATAGCTGGATATGTGGTTAGCCTATTATTTTGATCCTCGTAGGCTGACAGATGTGTGCAGAGGATCAATTGAGGCAGTTACTCGATGTTTAGGAGCATTCCTCTTGCAGTTGTTTCAGGTTGAGCCTTCGCAGAATCCTTCAGAGTGGTTTTTCAGAGACTTTCTATTTTTAGAAAGTCAGACAGGCGGAAGCTGCTATTTTGGGCAGGGCACCTGGTTCAGCTGTTTTGCTCAGAGTCGACCCAGTTCATCAGTTTGACGGTCAGATGGAGAAATAATGGAGTATTTAGTGATTAATTAAATAATTAATATTTTTGACTTTATATTAAAGTCACTTTATTAATTTATTTAAATATTAATGTTTGGCGTATTATAAAGTATTTCTAATACTTTATAATAAAGTGGAATAATTAAATAATGAATAAGGATTTATTCATTAATGATGGAGGGGCGCCAATTATTAAATATTTCTCCTAAGTCCAAACAAGCAAATTTAATCATTTATTTAAATGATTATTAAAAAGAGGTTTTGGGTCGAATTTTCAAGAGAAGCTATATATTCACAGCTAAAGACAAATCGAACTCTTATGTGATGATTATTCAATTTGTCTTCTTTTTGCTCTGAGCATTGAAGTTTGCAAAACCTAGGGTTTCAGCAGACGATCGATTTTGAAGAACGATACCTCTTCAAGATCTGACATACTAAGGCTGTGAAATACCAGTTGAAGATTGTCCATCAGCGTGGCTTCATCCAGAAGTCATACAGTGTTAACAGTGAAGTTTATATTCAGTATTCAGGTTCTATTGCTTGTCAGAGAGAATCGCCTTTTTCCAGAGGATCAAAGTTTTGACTGTGGGCATTTATTTCTTGAGGCCGTACTTTTTACTTACTGCTGCTGTTGGGCCGTACATTTCTGTACCAGCAGGCCGTACCATCATCTACAGGGAACCACGCCTCCTGTCTTCAGCTTCCATCATCTGGATTTGATGCGCCTAGGGTTTACAGAGCTCCAGTATCATTTTCAGAGCCTGAAGATTGTGTTTCTTGCTCAGCCGTACATTTTCATCTGTTATCTGGTGGCTGCAAGTAACCAGGTTCTTTTAAATAAAAAGTTGTTTTCCTTTCATATATTCGATTTGGATATTGTATGTGCTCTGGAACTCCAATAAATTCATGCGCCTATATCTTCTGAACAATATTGAAGCACATTTATTGTCCTTTGATTTATTATGAATTTTTTATATATTTTAGAGTAAAATCGCCATTTACTGTTATTTGCAAAAAACCATCAAAACACAAAAAAACTACAAAACAAACAAAATCAGCAATTTCAGGTAGGGTTTGGGGTTGAGAGTCACCTGGACTCTTACAACTAGCATGAAAAGGGGACAGGGAGGGGACGTTTCCTAGGCGTCCCGAAAACATCCCCTATAGGAAACAGGGCTTCCAAGGTAGATGATGCATCCCCAGGGAGCACTGCTTTTTTTTTTGATACAGCCATAAAGTTGCACCTTCATAAGATTTTTTGATGTATTTTGTTTGTCATATACAAGTCTTTCTACAAATATAATGCATGTGATTTTATGTTTCAGCATTTTTTGGCATGAGTGTGCCAAATAATGATAGATCTAAATTGAAGCATTTTCCATAGAATGGATAAGATTTAGTTGAGCCATTATTGATCAAATGTTTGAATGACATTTAGAAAACTTACAGCCATGAGAAAATCCAAATAGAGGCTAAACACTAATAGATGCAGTGTTCCTACCTCAGAAATTGTTCTTCCATTAATTCTGCTTAATAGTAATCAATTTTGGCATATCACCATTAAAGTCAGATAATTGAATTAAGAGTTGATTGTTCCAAGTCCCTAGAATGGATGAGAATCGCCTAAAAGCCCTGGTAGACTTGTAAATTTCTCAAAAACTACTTATGGACTTCAGAATACCACTGGCAGGTCATGAATAAGCATTTGAATACCCTGCAAGTCCCTAGCAGATTCTTATGCATGGTTTTATATGTTCTCAACACTAAATTGTAAAACATAATCATTTTCATATACATTTCATGATGCACAATAATCTAACAAGCAAGTTGGCTACTGCTGGTAAATTTTTTGAATATGATTTTTTTTGTACTATTCATTTTATATAATTATAGTTTCTCTTAATAATAAAGCTATTAGTTTGAGCACATGTGCCAATTACATTAGTAAATAAAATAGCCCTTGTCGCTTCTGCAGTACTCAATGAAATTTAGAAAATTAAACCTTTGTCTGGAGAAGGCATGGGAAAGTGAATGCCCATGCGCCAAAATGCATAGAGAAAAGCCAAGAGAAATAAAATGGCTCCTAGTGCTGCTCGCTCTTTGCAGACTCCTGCAATAGAAGAGATATACAGTAGACAATGATTAAAAAGTTAAATACAACAAAAAATCATATGATAATAAATGCAACCCGAAATATGCAGCCATATATTGCAGTTCAATAAAGCATGTGTATGAATTGTTTAAAGGCTATGTTTTTTCTTTTATGCTTTTTCACCTCCCAAGTTCCCCTTTCAACTTGATCCATTCTATTTATTTATTTTACCTTAGAATGAATGGGCTATAGGTACCTTTTTAATCCTTTGGGAAAAGTTCACTTAAACAAGAAGCTATCTAACTAATGTCATCATTCCCACAATGTTCAACCTCTTGATTAATAGTGAGAATCACTCTATACATATTTCTCAATCATGCACTTATATCTCTACTTTACAAAAAAGAACGCAATATCATTTTATTCATTTGAAGAATAACATGTGGGGAGCACATTAACATTTCACTAAGTGAGGAAAGTAGACTTAGCATGCCAACAAACATACTTTCAATCCAAAAAAAATCACGGGTTTTGTAATCACATGAATCCCTACAACTATTTATCCAAGGAAAACAAAAGGTAGGAATTTGTTTGTTGTATTTTAGTTATTAAATTATCTATTGCCCTATAAATAGAGCAAATCTAATCCTAATTTGTAGAATCCAAATATTTGAAAAAAGTAATCATCAAAATGAGAAGCATCACAAATACAAATGGTTGGGGACTAACAGCTGGTCGATTCTAAATAAGGACAAGATCATGTAAGTTTCAGGTGAAATTGGACAAGATAGATACCTCTCAGAAGCAACTTCTAGGCCAAAAAATAAGTCAAGAGGGGTGCTATCTCCATCCATTAACAAGATGATGGGTGAGGGTTAAGAGATTTACCTATCAAAAAGAAAAAAATATCAGATTACTATGAAATTATTGGGGATGTTTCCATGAGTACAAGCTCTTAGCCTCTCTAATGATAAGCCAGAATAATGAGGAAAAGAGAGTTGATTCTCACCAGTCCCAAAAAGACTCAAATAATCAGATGTCTTCATGGAAGTGTAACTATAATCTTTACTCTGTTGAACCTGAAGCAAAGAATATGTTTCTAGTTGTAGATTAACTTCAAAGAAATAGCTTTAAAATTGTCCCATTTTTTGAAAAATCTAATTAGATTGCCATCATAAGAAAACAATTTTATAATGTTTGAGCAAAATTAAACGATTCATTTGCATATGTCCAAAACAAGAGCACCACTTAAAAAACCAAATGCATACACCATCAGCATACACGTATTCCTCAACAACCCTTGTACTTAGCTCACCAAAAGTACAGTCACTCACTGACATAAAAAAACCCTAGAATTTGACACATGAAAAGAAAACAAAAAATGCTCAAACCTTCTTACATATTTCCAAAACTTGACCATGATAACTAAGTAAAACAGTATGCCATATCAAACAACTTATTCTTTCTTTTTTCTAATTCATAAATTTCTCTTACTAGATATACTTTGGCTTGGATGCCCAGATGATTTACCACTTAAGTTCATCCCATTCAACAAACAACTTATTCTTATATTCACTTAAAGTTCTATCCATTTGATAGAGAAATACATTCCAAAACTTTGTACAAATAGTGATTTCGCTCCATTATTTGGTGGGTCCTTCATCTAATGTTAATTAAACTTTGAGCTGCAAAATTGTTCCACACCATAATAGTTGTGAACAAAGATAAATGATGTGGACCAAGTAGTTGAAGATTCTTCTGCCCAAGCTGCAATCTTCGATTTTGATGCCAGAACAAGATTATAATTATACTTTGTTGTACACATGCAAAAAAAATTGTCCTAAGTCAAATTCTAAGTATAAAACTTGTCATTTGTTGTTTGTAAACTATACTTAAAGTCCATGTTATGATCATTAATGTCCTTTTGTTGTCTCTAGTCGGTGTCTTTGGAGGACCATTAGAAGGAGCTTTCCAATGCATCTAACAAAGCAAGAATTGAAACTGAAATGATGGAGAAAAGGTGAAAATTTTGCTAAGGTGTGAAAAAATGTTCCCGAATGCAAGGGCATGCACCCAATATAAGAGTTCAAGTTTTTCCATAGGTCAAAAAACTGCATCATGGTGCAATCGCACGTGCATGACCAAAGAGGAGCACAAGTTAAAATTTGAAAAGATGTTTTCCAATGTAATGGTATTCGCCTCACCAAAGCGACACATCAAGTGTTAAGAAAGTGGTAAGTGAAAAATGTTTGCCAATGGAAAGGTGTGTGCCACTCCAAAGAAGTGCATCAATTTCAAATTTGAAACTTCACAAACCAACGTAAGAGCATTTGCCTTCGTATTAATGTGCAAAAAGTAAATTACAAAACCAAAAAATGTGAACCAATAGAACGTTGTGCACCATTCCAAAGATGAACATAATGTTAAAATTTGAAAAATGTCAAACAATGTAGATGTGTGAACCTCCTAAAGGGCTGCATTAAAGTTCATTTATGCATTAGTCTTCTCTATGTAATGGTTGTTGATGTTATAATGGTAGTGGCGGGAGATTCTTTCTCTCATACAAATTTAATATTTAACTATTCATTTGATGCCGACCCTTGTGAAAGGGTGTCTCATTACAAACATTTAATATTTTATTTATTTCAAATAAAGGCCGACTTAACAAAGTCGCATGGGAGAAAGAGATGTGATGTTTCAAGAAGAGGCCGACTTCTTGTGTAAAGTCGTATTGCTTGGGAGAAGAAATTCCATTTTGTATATATAGGAGCGTTGCTCTCTCTCTCTCATATCATTCATTCATCTAGTGTCAAGTGCATATAATTCTGAAAGGAGTTCGATATCACAGCAGGTCAATATATTGTTCTTCAAGGAGTTCGATATACTTCATTTGGTTGTATTCTTGCATCAAGAGTGGTGCTATTATTTCTACATCAGATTGGCCTTGTGATTGGCCTCATTGTAAAGCATATAGCTGCTATTCTATTCAATATATAGGTGATATATTGTTGCTGGGTTTTTCTCCCTCAAGAAGGAGGTTTTTCCCAGGGTATATGATGTGTTCTATTGCATTTATTTGTCTTATTTCTACTTAATTTAAATCTGGTCATAAAACTCACATTGTATCAAAGCGGGTTTAAGCAAGATCATGATCAGATTTGTGTAAGCAGCGAAATCTTCTCTCTTCTTCTTATCCAAGGGATTCTATCTTAACTACGAAAATGGTGAACGGACTCAAGGTTGAAGATAGACTTGATGGTGCATCTAACTTCACCTCTTGGAAGTTCAGAGTTCTTATTGCATTGGAAGAAAATGATATTCTCGAGTTCGTGGAGAGCGAGGTACCCAAACCTTCTGATGAGACTGAGAAGACACAATGGAGGAAGAATGGCACAAAGGCCAAGAAGATATTGATTGATTCTGTGAAGGATCGCCTTGTGCCTATTATCTCCAAGTTGAAGACAGCTAAAGAGATGTTCAAGACCTTGGAGGGATTGCATGAGATCAATAACACCAGTAGAGCTCTTGCTTTAAGGCAACAGCTTCATCAGATCAAGATGGTGAAAGGAGATTCAGTCATCTCCTTCTTTATGAAGATCACTAAGTTGAAGGATAAACTTTATGCCATTGGAGACATAATTGAAGATAGAGAGTCATGTTGGCACTTAACGGTCTTCCTCAATCTTGGGAGCCTTTTATCCAAGGTATCAATGGAAGATCTAAGCTACCAAAGTTTGATCGCCTTAGAGCAGATTGCATTCAAGAAGAATCCAGGTTGGCAACAAGAGGTGATGGTTGAAGCTCTCACAATGAAGACAATCATGCTCTTGCTGCTCGAACTTCAAAAAGGAAAGGAAGAGAAGGGAGAAAAGGTTAACTTCATGAGGAATAGAGACAGGAAATCGGATATTGCTCCTAAATCCAAGAAGAAGAAGGATCTCTCCCATATACAGTGCTTCAGATGTGACAAGTATGGTCACTATGCTAGAGATTGTGCAACAACACCAAAACAACATGCTTCTACTGCGGATGTGGATGATGTCTCTCCTCAGAAGAAATCAAGAGATAACTCAAGTGGATTTCTATTTATCTCTGCCCTATCAAGCAATGTTCCAACCGATAGTACCACATGGTTGATTGATAGTGGCGCTTCTCGACACATTACAGGATATAAAGAGCATCTTTCATATTTGGTGGAGAGAGAAACCAACATTAAAGTAATAATCGGAGATGATGCTTGCTATTCAGTGAAAGGTGCTGGAGCCACCTCTCTTCATCTAGATTTCGGCATCCCTCTTCATTTGAGTGATGTCTTGTTCATACCAGGTATCAAGAGGAACCTTGTATCAATTTCAGCTTCGAAGGACAAAGGATATCAAGTTGCATTTTCTAAGGGAAAGAACTCTAGCATCAAAACAGCCCGAGTGATTGGTGTTCGGCAAGAGAGTCTATATAGACTTTCCATTCGTCCAATTCAAGCATTGTTGCATGATTCCACCAGTTCAAGCGAGCTTTGGCATAGGAGGCTTGCTCACCTTCACTTCAGAGCTCTTCCATCCATGGAGAAGATGGTTACTGGCCTTCCGAAACTCAGTCAGAAGCATGATGGTACTGGCAGAGGATGTGCAATGGGTAAGAATACTAAGGGTCCTTTTCATAGTAGTGAAAGTAGATCAAAATTGTTAGATTTAATGATCAGATTTAAATGTATAGAAATTAATTCAAAATTGAACACAAGACACAGCAGATACCCTGGGAAAACCCTCCTCTTGAGGGAGTAAAACCCAGCCAATAATATCTCTTATATTATTGAATCACAATAAGAAT
>VDFB02058242.1:608313978-608741291 GCA_007258455.2 Sequoia sempervirens | reverse complement strand
GGAGAGAGATAGAGGGAGGGATTCAGCCAAAGACAAAACCCAAACCTTAGGATTTTCCCAATACCATAAAAGACTAGTAACATAAGACAAGACAAGAAAGAAACATAAGACATGACATGAAAGGATAGATTCCAAAGATGCAACATACTGTGTCGATATGTCCTTCAATCTTCTTAAGAAGATCCATGATCTATTTATAAAGTGACTTCATAGATGCATCAAGTTCAATTATGCATCTTTTAAACAATGAGGAATCATTTCAAGTTGTTGTCAAGCCCCTCTCACCATAACCCTATTGGACAATCACACATCACATAGGAATGTGAGTTGTTAGGTCACCCACATATGTGACAGGTGTTTGTCCAATAAAGATAAAATGAGGAGACTATGTGTATTTATTACAGATAACAAAAGAAGAGAAATGGTTGAATCAAGGTCATGATACAAGTACAAGGACAACACCTTTGCAAGAGCTACAAGAGACAAAGGGGATTAATATTATTCATTCATGGGTGTACTGGTGAAAGTGAATGCAATAGGTAAAGGTCATTGTCATTGATAAGGACAACCAACAATGCATGCTACAATGGTCTCATGAAGGACAACAACAAAAACAAAATCTAAAGTTGCACAAGGCTCTATTCAAAGCCTTCACAATCAAACATTAGGCAAACAAGTTGCCAGATAACATTCAATGCATGATGTTTTAAGGAATAAAAGGAAAAGACATTCAAGAAACATCAACTCTAGTTGACACAGATAATATGCCTATTGAAAACATGTCATTACAAGAGGTTTATGATATCAATGGAACCCTCATATCATGTGATTGAGATACAATTGCTATGCTCATAACCTTTCATGTAGGGGTTTTGGTCATCATGATTGATCCAACATGGATCATGATTGCATACAAGAAACAAAAAGTTACAAATGACAATTAAGCAATTATGATTCAGGAGAGGTCTCATTTTGGAAGCCAAGGCCATAGTACAAATTTATATGAACAACAACTATGAGGTTATGCTACAAGACAACCATGCAGGTTCATGTAGGACATCAAGTATTACAATGGTACAAGTGCATATGAACAACAATCAACAACAAGTAGTGAAGGAATCAAAGCATAGTTGTATTTTTACCTTTTCATACCATTGATCATCCATTCCATCAATAGGCTATAATAGCGAAGGAATATACTTGCATAGGGGTGTTTTAATGAAGATATTCAACATAAAAACCATCATAAATCATGGTGCTTCAAGGGAACAGAGCATAGTCATGAATAAGAGCAGTACCATTAAAGGCTATAGGTTTGTATTCATGTTATCTATGAATTTGGAAAAATAAATCTACACTGGGTGACAACATGACTATAGCCATGAAATGGATTGCAGTGAGATAAATAATATAAATGGTTGTTTCCAATGTGCGAACCCAAGCCTAAGTACCTACAAAACAACATGATTAAACAAGTTAAACAAGGAAATGCAAGCCTAAACATGGATTCCCCATGAGATTCATTAACATAGCTCAAATTAGGAAGGAAATGATGAAAAAACACAATGAAATCACAAAAACAAGATTGAATCCTAATTAAGCAAGCAAACTCTTAATCCCATGGGGGAATTGGTGCCAATTTGATGTAAAAATTGTCCCTTTCCCAATCCCTAGGATGCAAGTTTGATGATTGTTGAAGAGTGTTGATCCACTTTGATGATGAAGGTGAGAGCTCCAAGCTAAGAATCTGCAATAACCTAGCTAAGAACTGAAATGATGGATGAAAATGGCTAAGTATTTTAGCATGGTAACTTTGCTTGGAATGTGGATGATCAAATGAGGAGAGGAGCTCTTCATTTATAGGATTTCAAGATGGATGAAAATCCAAATTTGAGCAATGTGGGACTAACTTTCATCCAACGATATGGTGCCATTTGTCAAGCTATGAATGGATGATGGTTGTGCAAGATTTGGGGTTTGTGCCAATAAATGTCAATCTTTGAAATTCAAATTTGTTGAAATGACATGTAAGAGGGAAGGGAAAATGCAATGACATGTAAGAGGGAAGGGAAAATGCAATAAATGCCACTTGGCTCAAGGCAAAGGACATATAAGATGAAGTTATTGCCTTGTTGGATGTATATGTTGACTTGGAATTTTTAAATTCAAATTGAGAGAATATTCCAAAAAGATGCCATGTGAGGAAAATAGGGATTTAATAAATGAATTAAATCTATTTTCATGTGCAACTTGCATTATCTAGAGGATGTGACATGAGATTAGATTAAATTAATCAAGGGTTAATTAATTTAATGGGAGATTTGATGATGTGACTTATTTGACTTAGATTTATGGATTTATTTAAATCAAATAAGAGAGAAATATGATTAAAGGCTAATCAAATAAAGATTTTGATTTATTTAATTAAAAGGGATGATGTTAGATTAAATCAAATAAGGTTTTAATTTATTTAATTTAATGGACAGACTTTAGGGATTTAATCAAATAAATTGATTATTTACTTAAATGGGGATAATTAGATCAGATGGATTGATTTAATTAACAAGAGAAAGTGACTTAATTAGACAAAGTGATTTATTTAATTAAGAGATGAATATTGATGAATTTAATCAAATAAGGGAATTTGATTAAATGGTTAGACTGAGGGATGATTTAAGAAGAAATGATGTTAGTGTGATAGGTCAAATGTAAGTGTTAGAAAACAAGCAACAAATAAAAGAGTGCAAATAAACACCAAAACAACCTACACCTCAAGATTAGCCTAAGTTGGAAACAACACAAGATAGAAGCAACAAATGGAACCTTATACCTTGTCTCGAATCAATCCTTTGGTTGGCCCTTCGATCTTTGATGTGTATGCTCCTTGGATGGCACAAGATGCAAGCTAAATGATGTTGTGAGGATGAGTGCAAGTGGATGAAAACATGAAAATGGCTAAGTGTAGGTTGAGAAATAAAATTGCAAGAGTTTGGCTAGCAAAATGATCTCCCCCAAAATGAGAGAAAAGAGGGGGTATTTATAAGAATTTTGAGAATTCCTAAAGGGGATGGATGGGCAAGATTGAGCCACCAAATATCAAGATGTAGGGCTAAGGTGAGTTGAGAACTTACAAGCCCTCACATCTTGACATGTGGCATGGGGAGAGGCCTAAGAAAGATGAAGTGGAGATGAGGTGTAAGAGAAGTACATGACATGGAGGGGGGTACAAAGTACCTTGGGATTGGACAAGATCTCATCATAAAGGAGGTCTTGTCTCCATGTGGGTGAGAGGACATGTGAGGAATTAAAAATTCCTCAAATATTCTCATGGGGAGATGGGAAAGAATAAAGAATAAGTGAAGGACATGTGGGAAGAAGTGAAGGAATTAAAAATTCCTTTTGGGTGTCTTGGGGAATTAAAAGGTGAATTAAAAATTCACATGGGGAAGTGGAGTGCCTTGCCCAAAAGGAGAAAGCCTTTAATAATGTTGACTTAAGGACACATACCATAAGTGGGAGGAGGATTAGGTTAGACTAACCAAATGATTAAGGTTGTGCAAGCACTTAGTTAGATGGACTAATGATCCATTAGAAGCAAGTGGGAGATTATGGAGGATGTGACCCTAATGATGATTAAGGGTGTGCACATGCTAACACTAGTTAATTAGAAGAAGACGAAGTAATTAAGATGGATTAGAGACCAACTTGCAAAAGTTGGAGGATGTGACCATGAGAGAGAAAAGAGGAATTAAAAAAATAAATTTTAATTCCAAAAGGGGAATATGACTAAATTAAATAAAATGGTATATTTATTTAATTTAGAGGAGGAAGAGGGGTAAAGTATTTATTAAATTAAATACTTTAGGACTCTTATGTAATATGCAAGGTATTAATTAAACAAATGATTTAATTAATATTAACAGAGGGGATGAGCGACTGGATGAATAAGGAGATGCATTTGATCATATGGAAGTGATCAAATTGGACGTCTACATTTTGCCCCTCTTTGAAATACTATTAGAATATTAGGGTTTAAAAAAAAAACAGAATGCAGATAAATCTATAGAGGAAGAGATCAGAAAAGAGATGCCCCAGCATGGGGGAAAGTGCGAGAGCTGCCCCAAACGGGGGGAATGTGGAGAGGATGCCCCAGTCCAACGAAGGTAGGCTTAGATCGACGAGTTAGGAGAGAATGGTAGGGTATGCCCCCTCGAAAAGGGGGACGGGGGAGGAAAAGGGAGCCCCGGTCAACTTCTCGAAAGTAAGGAGTGGTACATGTCGTTGGAAAGAGTGCGGAAAAATGAGAAGAATGACGCTTGAACAGAGTCAATCGGGTAAACGGTGTGCAAATGGCGGCCCCAGGAAGAAAGAGGTTGGATGAATTAGTTCGAGGAATTTTTGGTAAAAGAAAAGGAAAAAAAGCCTGAATTTTAAAAAGGAGGGAAAAGATAAAAAGGCGATAAAAGGTAATTGTAGAATTACCTTTGGCTCATTGTGACAGCTTGCAAGTGGAGAAGGAGGAGAGGAAGAAGAGGCGGTGAGAGAGAGCAGACACGATGTCGGACTACGACAGTGACATCATTCACTGGGCCAACGAGAGGTAGCTATTCTTCACCCACCGTGTCGTACCACGTCAGGTTAGCCCAAAACTTAACTGTGTGATTTTGAGTCATTTATGCACATGTTTTGGAAAAAAAAAGGTAGGTTTTGTCTAGGAAGACGAGACGAAAAATGGGTAGGAGGCAGTTTTTAAAAATGTTTGTTATTTGTATCAGTTTTCGTGCCAGAGGGGGGAGAGTGGGCGGCGGCCACGTGGGCCGGTCCGCCACTGCGGGCGGATAGGTCCGCAGACGCGGCGACAGGCCTGCTGCTACGAGCGGATAGGTCCGCCGACGCGGCGGCGAGCCCGCTGCCACGGGCAGACAGGTCCGCCACTGTGGGCGGATAGGTCCGTCACTGTGGCGGCAGATGGGTTCACCACCAGGGCGGCGTGGTGAACGGGTCTACCGCCGGTGGCCGCCGAGTGAAGGATGGAGGGGGGGCCAGGAATGATGGGGGGGAGGGCGGGGTTAAGGCAACGAGGGGGGTAGGGGGGATAGTTAAGGCAACAAGGGTGGGAAGGGGGGCAATGGCAGGTGGTGAAAACAATAACAGGGATGGAAAAATCCATAAATGACGAGGAGAAAAAGAATGAAAATGATAACAAAATTATTGTGTGCATGCAAAAAATAGGGATTTTGCGGGTGCGAGAGAGATGATCCGAGGTGTTGAGGAGATGCATAGCAAGGATGACCGAGGAGGATCACCAAAGACTAGTGGAGGCAGGATTACTGCATATGCTGACATATCCGATGATCAAGGCCCATGGGGCCATGTTGACAGTTTTGATAGAGTAATGGGATTCAGCGACATCGACCTTTCACTTGCCGACAGGGGAGATGACAGTGACACTAGAGGATGTGTGGTGGATTCTAAGGCTCCCAATATCAGGGCTGCCGATTAGCGAGTGCTGGTCAGAGGACGAGGCGCTTGATGAGTCTGTGCGCATTATTTTTGGTAGTGACGAGCTACTGGTGCAGTGGGGTCAGTTGGATGTGGACATGATGGTGTCGTGCAGGGTACCAGTACTATCATTGTATCTAGCAGGGTTGATTAGTGGTATACTGCTACCAGACCGGAGTGGGTGGTTTCTTCACATGAAGATGGTCGAGGTGATTCGGCACATCGTCGAGGGCTGAGAGGGACAGTTTGCGTGGGGGATGTGCATGTTAGCCTAGCTATATCGGGACATGCACGTGATTTGTTATAGGAAACAGCTGAGTGTGACAAATGTCACACTACTATAGGTATGAGCCTGGGAGCATATCCGTGTTGCCAAGCCGATTATAGTGAGAGTGGGTGAGCATGACGACACACAGCCCATAGCGTGGTGGTGGGGAGCAGAGGCAGGGACGCTAGTGCGGTACTGGGAGATACATGAGGTAGACGTGTAAAGGAGACAGTTTGATGATGTGCAGGTAGTGGATATAGTGTGGAGGCCATACATGATGTGGCAATTCAGGGGGTGGTCGAGGGAGGTGGGGTTGCACAGTGGATACTTCTTCACTCGATGTTACATTATTAGGAGTAGGCCATGAGTAGTGGAGTTGCATCGATTGGATCGGGTGACGAGACAGTTTGGAGTGAGACAGGATATTCCAGCAGGGCGAGTGACATTTGCACGACAGACACGGGAGTGGCCATGGGGAGCAATGCTGGATTTGCACAGTGTATGGAGTGATATTGAGAGACTAGTGTTCGGACCGTATCCTGATAGGCAAGAGGGGCCGCGAGATGCAGGGACGACGGAGTGGTATGATGAATGGTTCGGGCGACATCCGCCTGAGTGGATTACACCCGCGGTGCCGATCGAGGAGGCACTAGGATTTGGATTGGAGGATGAGAGGCGATTGCGGAGATTGTCGAAAGGATGCAGAGGAGGACGAGGGGCACAAGAGTAGGTGATAGGAGGCTAGAGGAGGAGACGCCGACAGAGAGGCCGGGGAGGAGACAGAGCAGAGGGGGAAGAGGCTGAGGCTAAGGAGGTGGCAGAGGATGAGGCTGAGGAGGTGGTGGAGAGGAGGCCGAGAGCCCGAGGGCAGGGTCGACAGGAGAGGAGGTCGAGAGCCCGAGGAGGGGAGCCACAGGGTACACATGGTGAGGCGAGCGGGGCCAGAGGGGATGAGGGTGGACAGGAGACAACCAGTTTTACCAGAGGACAAAAGGTAGACGAAGCCAGAGAGGAGATGGACGGAGACCGAGGAGGGCAGGGGGGCAGGAGACAATGGGAGGGGAGGAGGGGGGACATGAGACATTCAGGGCCACCAGAGGACAGGAGGTAGACGGATTCAGAGGGGAGATGGACAAAGACCTAGGAGGACAGGGGGGACAGGAGATAGCCGGGGCCAAAGGAGGACAGCCATAGCAGGGAGCCCCTAGGGTGATAAATGTGGACAAGATGGAGCTATCAGCCGAGAGTGAGGGGTACCATCTGTGGGAGATGGAGGTTGACTCAGATATACATGATGTAGCACCATTAGCTGCAGCACCACCCACAGGGGAGGATCCAGTGGCAGTATTGAGAGAGACAGTGGAGAGACTGCGATGGAGCGAGCAGCGAGTGCGAGAGGCAGAGGCAGAGTGGATCACCGTAGAGGCAGAGAGGGATGAGTGGCGGGCCCGATTTGCTTAGGGTGAGAGAGACTACATGGAGCTAGTCAGGCTAGTATCAGAGCAGGAGTGGAGATTGGTGAGAGAGAGAGATGAGAGCTGGGATGAGGCTGTGGAATTGCGGGCTAAGGTGGAGAGATTGTGGGCAGAGGTGCATAGTCAGATGATGCAGATGGAGGGATTGGGTTTGGTGGGAGAGGGGGTGGCATAGTAGGCTGGCAGCAGAGAGACAGGGGATGCAGAGAGTATGCAAAGAGAGCTAGCTGAGCTCGAGGACAAGGTGTGCATAGTGGAGGAAGAGAGAGATGTGGCACAGGCACAGGTAGAGGTGTTGGAGGCGGGGAGGGATGTGTTACAGGTGCAGGTCCAGGTAGCACAAAGCGAGAGGCAGGTGGCTGAGATAAAGGTACAGTCTCTTCGCAGAAAGAGAGATACAGCGACGTCGCAGGAATCTAGCTTGCAACGAGAGCGAGATGCAGCTGAGCTGAGATTGCAGGCTTTGCAGAGAGACAAAGATGCAGCAGTGGCGCGAGGATAGGCTGCACAGAGGGAGAGGGATGTTGCAGAGGTACGGATGCAGTCATTACAGAATGAGAGGGATGCAACATGAGCTCAGTTGTAGAGGGGGCTAGGTGAGGGGGGAGAGCCAGGGATAGATGTTCAAGAGCTGCACACACAGTTACAGGCATTGCAGGCGGAGAGAGATAGAGACTCAAAGCAAATACGACAGTTGATACTAGCTCAGGAGGCCTGGGTACAGGAGTGGAGGGCTATCAGTGTAGACCGAGATCGGTATAGGCATAAGCAGAATGTCGCGAGACTGATAGCTGGGTAGAGGGATGAGTTTATGCAGCAGGAAAACTATTGGAGGGGGGTATATGAGCAGGTTGTTCCAGATCCAGGGCAGTGCATAGCGCGCTATGTCAGTCAGGCTCCACAGCCACCCGGGTTGTCCTAGTCATTAGGGACACGCACCAGGGGTTTCAGCGACTATCAGGGGACTCTGTCTCCATATGGCGGTTACCAGGGGACTCCTACTTGCGAGTACCAGGGGACTCCAGTGCACAGAGGGCCAGTACCTGATTCTCTGTAGAGATCAGATGTGGGCAGCTCACAGTAGAGCAGACAGATGCAAGATATTGGTTATTTTTGGCAGATACAGGATGGATGGTTTGTCCATGTTGCCAGAGGGTAGAGATGATCCACATCTCTGGATTTTGTATCTTATTAGGCGATATATGATGGAGATGTATTGTATTATGATAGGATGTTTATTATTTTGATTATGCGATGGCCTTTATTGACATTATGCAGGATATGTCTTTTTATGCGGCTATATGAGATGATTCATGATGTGCTTTCATATATATATACACATGTTTATATGGATGATTTATGCTTTATGATTATGTTTTATGGATGCACATGTATGTTATTATGATTATGATGATGGATGCACATGTATGTTATCATGATTATGATGATGGATGCATAGTTGATTATGAAAATGGATAATTATGTATGGTTTATGATATATGGATGCTCATGTTTATGATCTATATAAATGTTCTTATGATTTATGATGTATGGATGCACATGTGGATGGACGATTTATGCATGTTTATATGATTTATGATGTATGACTTATGGATGCACATGTGGATGGATGATTTATGCATGTTTATATGATGTATGATTTATGGATGCACATGTGGATGGATGATTTATGCATGTTTATATGATTTATGATTTATGGATGCAAATGTGGATGGACGATGTATGCATGTTTACATGATTTATGATTTATGGATGCAAATGTGGATGGACGATTTATGCATGTTTATATGATGTATGATGATGGATACGAAAGGTAAATGTTTATAATGCACCTAAGTGTCAATAAAGACCATTATGAGAAAGCGGATGGACGATAGGCGTGTGGAAGAGTGCATTTGCCAAAAACAACCATTAATATCTTGAGAGGAAGAGGACTTAAGAGGAAAAATACCGAGAGTACTTGCACAACCAAAATCATAAGCGATGTTCATGATGGAAACAAAGGGTGCAAATGCAGTGAGAATGAGATTTTTCCATCTTTGGAGCATTGATTTTTACCATAGCGTAGGGGACTAAGTACCTTGATATGGAAGATCAAGGCGAATGAGTACTCTACGCATGAAACAAGCACAACAAACAAGAAGGTTATCCCAACACCCCAATGTCACGATGACCTTGGTCAGGCCTAGTGTTGAGATAACCACAAACACACAAAGTTGTTCCAGCGTAACACAAGACCTTGGAGATCTCAGTGGGTCTTATGAGGGACAACCGAGAAGACAGCAATAAAAAACAAACAATCAAGGTATGCCCCCATGCCAGCAGGTCAAGGCACGCCATGGTATGGTGGACCAAGGCGACCCTGACAAGTGATGGGAACGAACCCAAAATGATAAAGAAAACTTGAAAGCATCAAGAGATCATAATCAAGACAACAGGTCCTTTGCCATAGGATCAAGGTGATGGATGTGATTGACGAGGTCTGCTATGAAGGATTCATCTTGTTGAGACCAAAGATGGATGCGAAATTAGGATGACCCAATTGACGCAGGATGTTATCAAGGGACAAGATCTTGTAACACGAGGGAATTTAGTTAATTGAGAACCGGGTAGATGTGGGCATAACTTGATTAACGAAGCACAAAAGATAGACATAACCTATAGACCTAGGGGCTCGGGGTCCGATCATAGATTAACCTTGCCTACGTGAAAGCGCAGAGCCCTTGTAGTTCCAAAAAAGACCACAGATAAAGTGAAAAGACAAATGGTAACCGATGATGATGGAAAAATGCCCCGGGGGTGAATCAAATGATCAACCTTACCTACGTGACAGCGCCGGGGCAACGTAGTTCGACTGACAAACGTGACAGGATGGGACCTAGGTGAAGACCGACATGATGGATGATCCTACCTGAAGACACAAACATAACAATAAAGGGAACGAATGACATAAGCTTAGAGTGGGATACTGAAAAGCTCAGGAATAAGGGATAGGCTAGATGGGTCGTCCAATGCTCAATCAATATTTACCAAGCAGTCGGGGATGAGATGGGTGAGGACAATAGTGCGGATGAAGGCATAAAATAACTAGGATGCCAGGTAGGTAATGATTAAGCCCACTATGGATGATTCCTGTTACCAGGTTTTCACCACCCATACTTATCCAAGGCGCCACAAAAAGGTGGTTTTCACCATAGGATGAATTTATTTCTCTTGACTACTTTTTGGATTTTTTTTTAATTTTTTTGACAAGGTGGGGTAACCGAGCAGATTTAGGCGTAGAATTTCTTGAGATGCATGATATTAATGGGCTCGTCAAGGGGTTCCCCTTCAAGAGTAGTCAACCTGTATGCCCCAGATCCATATTTGGCGGCTATGATATAGGGTCCCAACCAATTCACCTCAAATTTTCCTTTCTTGTCTCGGTCTTGCTGAGTACGCTGGTTCTCCTTAAGGACAAGCTCGCCCACCTGGAATTGTTGAGGACGAACCTTCTTGTTGTAACTAAATTTGAGGAAATTTTGGTATGCTTGTAGATGATCATAGGCTTTTATTCTTCACTCATCCAATAATTCCAGCTGTGCAAGCCGTGCAACATGAGCATCCTCTTCACTGATAAGGTTCTTCAGGGAGATTCTCAATGATGGAAGTTCAACTTCGATTGGCAAGACGGCTTCAGCACCAAACACCAAAGAGTAAGGGGTGGTGCCTGTCGCGGTGCGGATGGATGTGTGATATGCCCAAAGGGCAGGATGAATATGGAGGTGCCAATCTCGTCCAGTGTTATTGACAACCTTTTTGAGGATACGGATAAGGGTTTTGTTGGTCGCTTCCGACTGGCCATTACCCTGGGGGTAATAAGGCGTTGACCAACAATGCTGGATATGGAAGGTGTCACAAAGGTGTTTCATGGCTTGGTTTTTGAAGGGCTTTCCATTGTCGGAGAGGATGGTGGACAGGATACCATGTCTACAGAGAATATGGTAAAGGATGAATTTGGAAATCTAAATGCCAGTGATTTGTGAAAGGGGCATTGCCTCCACCCACTTGGTGAAATACTCAATGGTGGTAATTATGAATGTATGGCCATCAGATGATGGTGGGTAAATCTTACCAATCAAGTCGAAACCCCATTGAGAAAATGACCATGGTGCCAAGAGGGGCTGAAGATCTTGTGCCGGGGCGTGAATTAAATCTGCATGTTGTTGGCATGGAAGACACCTCTTCACAAACTCGCAAGCATCATGTTCCAATGTAGGCCAATAATATCCTACTCGTAGGATCCTTTTAGCCAGAGCCATACCATTTGAATGTGCTCCACAAACACCGCCATGTACCTCCGTTAGTGTGGCATGGGCTTCGGTCTCATTCAGACATCTAAGGAGGATTCCATCATACCTGTGACGATAAAGCGTATCACCGACGATGACATATTGGGAAGAGTGATGATTGAAGGATTTGTGTTGATTATGTGTAAGATCTGGGGGTATAATGTTATCATGGAGGTAGGTGTAGATGTCTTGGTACCATGGGGAGGTGGGACCCACAATTTTGCACACCATGTTAGTCTCAGGGATATATGCTGGGATTAAAAGTTGTTCTACAAGGAACTCACATTTTGTTCGGCCCTTGGGCATGTCCAGCAGGGAGCCAATAGTGGCCATCGCATCAGCTGCTTTGTTTCGTATCCTGGGAATCTGTTCAAATTGTATAGAAGTGAAATATTTCTTGAAATCATCCACCATGCGCTTGTAGGGTAACAACTTATCATCCTTGGTTAGGAACTCATCATTAACTTGTCTAATGACTAGCAAAGAATCACCAAAGACTTTCAACTGAGTTATGTGCCACTGCTTTGCAATTTTGAGGCCGGTGAGGAGAGCTTCATATTCTGCCATATTGTTAGTACATGGGAATGCTATCCTGAATGACTTTGGGATGTAGTCACCTTGAGGGGTAATTAATAAAATCCCTGCCCCCGATCCATTGTGTGTACATGATCCATCAAAATACAGTGTCCACGTGGGGGTCTCAGCAATGGAGAAGACTTCTTCATCAGGGAATTCTGTGATCAATGGATGAGTATCAACCAGAGGAGCTTCGGCTAACTGATATGCAATTATATGTCCTTTAATAGCCTTGCGGTCCACATATTCTATGTTGAATTCACTGAGGAGCATGACCCACTTAGCCATGCGGCCAGTCAGAGTGGTTCTAGATAACAGATACTTCAATGGATCGATTTTGGCAATTAATTTAACTGGATGGCTAAGCATGTAATGTTGGAGCTTCTAGGTGCTGAAGATGAGTGCAAGGCAGGCTTTTTCCATGGGGGAGTAGTTTAGCTCATAGCCAACCAATGTCTGACTGATGTAGTAGATTGCCCTCTCTTTTGATGACTCGTCATGTTGTGCCAACAATGCCCCCAGTACGACTGAAGTGGAAGAGATGTAAAGCAAGAAGGGTTTGCCGGGAATAGGTGGCATTAATATCGGTGGATGAGCTAAATATTCCTTAATTTTATCGAAGCCCATCTGACACTGTTGGTTCCATCGGAAGGTGGAATATTTTTTCAGAAGATGAGTGAATGGCTGACACTTGTCTGCCAGCTGGGCTATGAATCGACGGATGGACTGCATCTTCCCGTGGAGGCTTCTTAACTGTTTGAGATTGTGTGGAGGTGGCATGTCCAGGATAGCTTTTACCTTGGCGGGATCAACCTCAACGCCCCCGCGAGAGACTATGAAACCCAACAACTTTCCTGAAGCGACCCCAAAGACACACTTTTTTGGATTTAGCCGTAACTTGTAATGCTCTAACCGCTCAAATATCCTTTTCAGGATGGCACGATGTTCTGCTTGTGTTCTAGATTTTCCTAATAGGTCGTCGACATAGTCCTCCATGATGATATGTATGAGGTCATGGAAGATGACTGTCATTGCCCTCTGATATGTTGCCCCCGCATTTTTGAGACCAAAGGACATAACATTGTAATAGAAAGTGCCCCAAGGAGTTGTGAAGGTGGTCTTGTGTTGGTCCTCAGGTGCCATTCGGATCTAGTTATACCCAAAGAAGCCATCCATAAGGGATAACACCTCATGTCCTGTTGTTAGGTCAACCAACATGTCAATGTTAGGCAGGGGGAAGTCATCTTTTGGGCAGGCTTTGTTAAGATCCTTGAAGTCTGTGTAGACGCGAATGTCTCCATTGGGTTTGGCAACTGGAACTATATTGGAGATCCACTCGGAGTAGTTAATTGGTCTGATAAAACCCGCCTCTAATAACTTCTCCAATTCCTTCTTGACTAGCAACGCGACTTGCGGATGCATCTTGCAAAGTTTTTGTTTGACAGGCTTGGCGTCTGGGCGAATGTCCAAGTGATGAACCTCTAAGGCGGGGTCTAAGCCAGGCATGTCTGAGTATGACCAAGCAAAGTTAACGATTCCCTCTTGGAGTAGCTGCACGATGACCGGATACTCTTGCTCTGAGAGTGACTTAGCTACATAGGTGACTTTAGGACTTTCAGCAGTTCCCAGATTGACTTCTTGAGTCTCTTCAATCAGAATAGATGATCGGGCAGATAACTGAGTCCCCATAAGGGGAAGATGAACATCTCCATCTTCCAGCGCCTCTTCAAGGTTTTCACCATCAGATGCGTCCTTTATTTTTACTTTTTCAAGGTCAAGAAGTGCCTCAGGGAGGTTTTCACTAGATGACCGCTTGTTACTTTTCTTATTCTTATTTTTGTGACTAGAGTGTTCATCCTCCCCCAATCCCATAAGGTTGACATATGTACCCGCAAACATATTGACAGGTGTGCTAGTACGTAGGTCCCAATCAATAAGCTCAGGGTGGCAAAGGGATAGGCTAATAGTGCAGACGGATAGGCATTCGAACATAGTTGATAGGTCAGTGTGATCGATGTCATCGTATGCACGTATAATGGATTCCTCCTCGGTTATGTCTTCCAATGAGCCCTTGTCCACAGCGACACTGTTGGAAGCATTAGATAATGTTTCGGGGCCTTTCTACTTCTTATCATACCCAATGCCCATATTTTTTGGTAGCTGAGACGTATCAATTGGTTGCAACTGCCCTTGTTCTTCTTTCCCTAGGCCCCTGCCTTGATAGTTATGCTTTTCCATGAACTTTGTTGGCCAGAGGCACTTTTCTTGAAAGTATTCCTTGAGAGGAGTTTCAGGCTAGGGTTCTTCTCAGTAAACCCATTGGCTTATGTCCTCTTCTGGTGCATCTATCTTGATACTTGGGGATCTAAAAGTGGTGGTAGGGATGTTCTTACCACTGAAGGTGATAGTCTTGTCTTCTTTGGGAGTAGCATGGGAAGGTTGACCATACTCGTACAGTGATGGTGGCATGGTTGCTATATTAAGAGCAGTATGCATTTCATACTCGCCACACCCTTTGTCAATGATCTGGACTTTAGTGACTGTAGGATCAGTGGTGGAGGATGGAGTGGTTATCGCAGTGGATGGTGGATTAGCGGATGATGACTGGGATGCCCTCATTTCAACCCCAGGACAATAATGTAAATGGGGGAATGACGCCTCTAGAGCACGGCAATATTCAAATGGTTGGGGGTCGGCATAGATGGTGACCTCTTGTCCATTGACTGGGAATTTGAGGCACTGATGGTAGGTGGAGGGTACAGCTTGCATAGCATGGAGCCATGGATGGCCGAGGAGGAGATTATATGGCAAGTCCAGATCAAGGACATGGCAGGTAATGTACTGAACCACCGGTCCCACTTGGACATGAAGATTGATGATCCCTTCTGAATTCCTTTCTGCATTATCATATGCCTTGATTGTAATGATCTGGTTGCTTAAGTCCGCTTGAGTATACCCCACCTATTTTATGAATTTTAGAGTGCACAAGTTGAGGGCAGAGCCATTATCTACCAAGACCCTTTTTATTTTATGACAGGAAACCACGACTTCAATATGTAAGGGGCAGTTGTGATTAACATCAATGTTTGGCATATCATTTTGGCTGAAGTGCAGTTGGTGAGATGAAGCTAGGTGTCCGACCAAGGCTTGGAACTGTGTAGGATCAATGTTATTAGGCACATGGGTTTCCTGTAGGGCTTTGTTGAGGATTTATTGATGTACTAGGGAAGACTTAAGTAAATCCAAAATGGAGATATGTGCAGGGGTCTTTCCTAAGTGATCAAGGATGTTGTACTGGGAGGTTATAGGAGTCGATTGGGCAGGTGCAGAGGCTGCGGGAACGGTGATGCGGGCTCGTCATGTAGTAACAGCACATTGAGGGTCTTTAGCTTTGACATGTATCATGGACACACGAGGTTCTACCTGCTCAATGTAATGAATAATACCCTCGTAATTGAGGGGTACATTCTTATAGCTCACGTTATTTGTGCTGTTGGTTTGAGGATTACTATTGGAGGTGCTCGGGCCTTGATTATGGTTTGGAAAGGCGTTTTGATAGATCTGCAATTAAGCATTGGACAACGAAGCTTGGCTGGGGTCAACCTTGATATCACCTCGATCTATGAGATCTTGGACGTAGTTTTTCAGACCCTGACATTTATTCAAAGAGTGTCTTTTGATTTTATGGAATTCACAATATTCATTTTCCCTAAACCATGCGGGCTTAGGTTTGGATTCATCGAGTGGTTTGGTGATAGGGTACGTGATCGGATAGCTGATCTATAATAGCTTATTGAAGACGACACTCAAGGGTTCTCCTAATTGAGCATACTGGCGTTTAGTGTTCCCTTGGTCATTTTGATTGGACTGTTGGGGAGGACGGGGTGTCCCTTGCGGTACAGATATGGCATTAGGTATGGATTGCTATTGTCTTTGGGATGTGTTGGCCATGTGGACATGTTTGGTATTGGTAACACCATCATTTACTATGTTTTTGTTCTTGTTCCAAAAACGTGGCTTGTCGTTGAATGACCTTTCCTTATCTTGATTATATATCTTGATGTGCCCCTTGACAACAAGGGCACGCTCAAGGATGGGTCCCTTCTCAACTACCTCCGCGAAAGTGGTGACACAATGTAATATGAAGTTATGAGCCATGTCGGGATGAGAGTTCTCCATGAAGAGGGTGACCATGTCCTTTTCTTTCAAAGGGGTTTTCATTCGGCTTGCTAGGGCATGCCACCTTTGGAGGTAATTGGTAAAGGTTTCCCCTTCACGCTGTTTCTCTTTGAGGAGATCCAAGGTATCAGTATCTTTCTCCAAGTTGAAGGAGAAGTAGGAGACAAACTTTTCTGACAGGTCTGCAAAAGATTTTATAGATCCCTTTTCAAGGGTCATGAACCACACTAGGGCATTGCTTGCCAAACTTTGAGGAAACAGGCGCAAGAGATAGTTGTCATTGAGGATAACTTCTTGACACTAGGAGTAAAACTCCTGTAAGTGGGCCTTAGGATCTTTGTTCCCCTTATATTTGTCAAACTTTGGCATTTCAAAATGTTTGGGGAAGGGAATCAATGAGATGGAGGGATCAAACGGATATGGGCATATATCTTCGAACATGAATGATTGTTTGCTAGTCCTTGCCTAAAGATCTTTCAACGCAGCTTTGATTTCTCGTATGTCCGGATTGGCTAGTGTGTTGGATGGATATTGATGGTAGGATGATTGTGGATCTTGAAATGACGCTTGGGGATGGTTGTATGGATAATGAGGAGGCAGTATCCCCTATTGATACGCCAAGGGACCTTGTTGATAAAGAGGTTGTTGTTGCGAGACAGGATATGAATTGGTTGGGTAGTTATGGGTGGCGTACTGTTAGGAAGTATGGAGAAGGTGTTGTTGACTAGTTTGTGGATGTTGGGGGTGCTGATGTGACTGTTGCGAGGCCACATAGGATGGTTGTTGTTGATATTGTTGCTGATTATAATAATTGTAATGATAAGGTGGTTGTTGATGCATAGTTGGCGGCTGTGGTGGGCGAGATGGGATGGTATGTGTGGTTGCGCTTGTGGGCGTAAGATGGATGCAAGGAATGGAGATATGGTTGGGGCTGAAGGCCGAGATTGATTTCCTTGCAGTTGATGCTGTGATGGTTGTGTTGAAAATAGGGGATTGACCAATGGTTGTTGTTGAAGTCGAGGTGTGGTTGAGATGTTTTGCGAGGGAGGTTGTTGAGCACTAGTGGGAGCATAGGGTTGGGGAGGTTGTTGGGATATGAATGACGATGGTGGGGGGATGTTGGATTGAGGCAGTTGTTGGGGTACGAATGACAATGGTGGAGGATTTGTAGCCCTAAGAGGTGGGGGCAAGGTAGTGAAAGAGCTGCCCCCAGTATTAACAGGAGACAGGTTTGAGGGGAGTGGTGCCAGAAGCATTAATGGTTGTGGTTGTGGGACGTTTTGCGGCATGCCATAGGAAAAAGGATCAATGGTTTGGGGTGTTCCTATGACCAAGATGGTGGGATGTGTGGGATACCAACGGGATACAGGACAGCGTTGCCGAATTCAAGTTGATGCCAACCTTCTATGGAAGGAACGTTGGGGACATACGAGCTACTGGGGATGTCATGTGAACCTTGGGGTACATTAGATGTGGAGGTGCCATACTTGGATAAGTCAACACTTGACGGAAACTTGACACCTTTGTCAATCAAGTGAGCCAAGATTTTGTCACCATGTCTTTCGAGAAGGCGTTCTGTCATTTGTGCATTAATAGGGTTGTTGAAGTGTTCCTCAAATGTGAGCTCAGGTTGATCAGCCATGTTTTCCTCCCCAGGTGGTGACATGTTTTGACCATCCACATTGGATTGTGATTAGGTGCCATTGTGGGGATCATGAGGGATGTTAGCACCATAGTTAGGATCTGATGAGATGTTGACTGTGTTGGTGGGATTTTGAGGGTTGTTCGATTGGGCATTCAGGGCTTGTTGGTCAGCCATCTTCTTTTCCTGTGACCAAGTCTGAACGGGCATGCAAGATGATGAGATGGATCAAGATATTAGAAAGACCTGGATGATGAAAGATTGATTCGATTTGATGGGTGATTTAGCTGATGACGATTGGTCAGACCGACGTGGATTGATTTGATGAAATCGGATTGGATTGATTGATAGACATTGGATTAGTCTAGGTTTTGAATCTTGATCTAGATGGATTTGATGATATGGGGGTTGGATTGATCTGATGATTAAGATTGATTTGATGATATATATGATGAATACCGAAATCCACAACCGAGTTTAAGAAGGATCCTTGGTAACACTAGGTGTTTAATTGACGGGTAGATGTATGATAATGACACTGAATCCAACTTGAGATAGAAGCGGATTGATTGGGTCGAGGAGGATGACTGACCTAAGAAGGATAGCGATCCTAAGTCAGTTACGATGATTACAATTTGGGATGAACACCTAGGTCAACTCGGATGATAACTCCAATAGGGCTTATATAGAATAACAGAGATCAAAGATGAAAGCAGATTTAGGATGGATGGGGAGTGTCAGAGGACAGATGACTGGCTCTCGGAAAGAAGGAATGGGAGCTGAGAACAAGAAAAAGAGTGTTCAGGATGAATGACTCTTGAAACGAGGGTATGAAGACTCAGGACGAACGTTTGGATGTTCTTTTAGGATGATGGATGATTGTATCGATGTTCAAAACAGAGAGACAAGGGGTGCCAAGTGATAATATAGGCTAACCAAAGGTCAGGTCCGCCACTCTGTCAGGACAGGTCCACCACTCTATCAGGACAGGTCCACCACTCTGTTAGGACAGGTCTGCCACTTTGTAAGGACAGGTCTGCCAAAGGATTAGGACAGGTCCGCCACTTTGTAAGGATAGGTCCACCAAAGGGTTAGGATAGGTTCGCCACAACACAGGGCCAGGTCTGCCAAAGGATAAGTTTAGGCTTGATTTTTTGATGGATGGGTAAGGCAAAGGACCCCAAATATAGCAATCATAAAAGACTTGGCCAAACTGATAATCACTGGTTTTTGCACGAGAAAGACAATTCAAACAACACAACCCTAAGATTAGTAGAAATGGGTATGGTCAACAAAGTCTTCTACTCTAGGATGCACATGGTTGCTAAGGAGTCCTTGATATACACCTGGTATGTGAGGCCCAAACCGCAAACACCAACCCGTTACAAGCATGAGTCAGGAACCTTAGCGAGATACTAAAGGCTCAGACCAACTCTTCATGTCATCCCGATGCTTCACCAATTACAACATGGTTGGATTGAGGTATAGCTTTCGCTCTCCCCCCTTTATATACCCCAACAATACGCATGGTTGGAATCATCCCTTGGGGTGATGAAATCCCCAAGTAGGTCCCACTAAGAAAATGAAAAAGGGGTGACTCAAAGGACTTGGAAAGCTACGATTTCTCGTCACCCAGGATCACCAAATGGTGCAAGGGGATTGGATACGTCATATAGCCTTCCACAAACACGCCAAACAAGGTTTATTGACCCTTTTAATTAAACTATGTGCCTAATTTACCAAAAGACAATTGGAAAAAACTTGAAATTTCACCTTCGAGAGGACAGGTCCGCCACTCTGTCAGGACAGGTCCGCCTCAGCAGGACAGGTCCACCACTTCAGGATAGGTCCGCCACCAGAGGACAGGTCTGCCACTCTGTCAGGACAGGTCTGCCACTGTAGGACAGGTCCGCCACTATGTCAGGACGGGTCCGCCACTTTGTAACCCAGACTTGCAAAAATGCAAAAAATAGCAAACGTGAAAGAGACCCGTTTGTGGTTCCCACCGGGTGTGCCAGAAATGTGATAGGTCGAATGTGAGCGTTAGAAAACAAGCAGCAAATAAAAGAGTGCAAATAAACACCAAAACAACCTACACATCAAGATTAGCCTAAGTTGGAAACAACACAAGATAGAAGCAACAAATGGAACCTTATACCTTGTCTCAAATCGATCCTTTGGTTGGCCCTTCGATCTTTGATGTGTATGCTCCTTGGATGGCACAAGATGCAAGCTAAATGATGTTGTGAGGATGAGTGCAAGTGGATGAAAACATGAAAATGGCTAAGTGTAGGTTGAGAAATAAAATTGCAAGAGTTTGGCTAGCAAAATGATCTCCCCCAAAATGAGAGAAAAGAGGGGGTATTTATAAAATTTTGAGAATTCCTAGAGGGGATGGATGGGCAAGATTGAGCCACCAAATATCAAGATGTAGGGCTAAGGTGAGTTGAGAACTCACAAGCCCTCACATCTTGACATGTGGCATGGGGAGAGGCCTAAGAAAGATGAAGTGGAGATGAGGTGTAAGAGAAGTACATGACATGGAGGGGGGTACAAAGTACCTTGGGATTGGACAAGATCTCCTCATAAAGGAGGTCCTTGTCTCCATGTGGGTGAGAGGACATGTGAGGAATTAAAAATTCCTCAAATATTCTCATGGGGAGATGGGAAAGAATAAAGAATAAGTGAAGGAATTAAAAATTCCTTTTGGGTGCCTTGGGAGATTAAAAGGTGAATTAAAAATTCACATGGGGAAGTGGAGTGCCTTGCCCAAAAGGAGAAAGCCTTTAATAAGGTTGACTTAAGGACACATGCCATAAGTAGGAGGATGATTAGGTTAGACTAACCAAATGATTAAGGTTGTGCAAGCACTTAGTTAGATGGACTAATGATCCATTAGAAGCAAGTGGGAGATTATGGAGGATGTGACCCTAATGATGATTAAGGGTGTGCACATGCTAACCCTAGTTAATTAGAAGAAGATGAAGTAATTAAGATGGATTAGAGACCAACTTGCAAAAGTTGGAGGATGTGACCATGAGAGAGAAAAGAGGAATTAAAAAAATGAATTTTAATTCCAAAAGGGGAATATGACTAAATTAAATAAAATGGTATATTTATTTAATTTAGAGGAGGAAGAGGGGTAAAGTATTTATTAAATTAAATACTCTAGGACTCTTATGTAAGATGCAAGGTATTAATTAAAAAAATGGTTTAATTAATATTAACAGAGGGGATGAGCAACTGGATGAATAAGGAGACGCATTTGATCATATGGAAGTGATCAAATTGGATGTCTATAGTTAGTAAGTTAGGATCAGATGCATGATGTCAATCAGTATATTTTCGATGTCTACAGCCACTATCTCATTTTCTCTTTGGATAGTCATTACTAAGTCCTAACAAGTGAATAGAAAAGGGATAGGTGTCAATAATATACCTTCATTTGACAAGTCCTAGACTTTTGGTGAGCTCATTGACCCAATAAGGCATTGCTTAGAAATCATTTCATATCTTTTTGACAAAATCAAAAGGAGGACTGATTTATCCAATTGTAAGAAGAGAGCAATTTCCAAGGGAGGGTTAGTACCATCATCTTAGGTACCACTGCTGCAAGATGATAAATGACAATCCTTGTGTTTGTATGCATGGAGGTCCTAAAGCATACTTTGGGTAAGGTGCATTCATGGCATCTTTTGGTGAAAGGTTTCCAAGCATGAGAAAAGATCCAGTGTTCCATCAGGCTATGTTGGAATAGTTATACACTAATCCCTCCCCTAGGGTGTTTCCTCACATCAAAACCAATCCCTTCTTCCTATCATTTGTTAACAACGGAAATTAATTAAAATGCTTAAATGGGATTATAGGCGGATATGTTCTGTATAAGGATTTTATAAGTAGTACTGGGTTAGAATACATATTGATGGGATTGCAATGCAATGTTATCAGGGATCGTATATGTTATGTGTTAAATCTGTCATAAACCCTTGAATACTTATGAATTTGACTCCCACAATGGATATATGGCACTGATCTAAGTTGTATGATTTAGTATTTGTTCGTCTTTACCTAGAGTTTGCTAAAAATTGCAAATTAATGACCTATTTTATCTTGGGATTATGTTGTAGTTATCTCATGCTCTAAATAGCTGATAATGTCGATGAATAGCCAATTCTATCCGATATTATCCTATTATGTTGAGCTATTAAATGAGATTATCTGTTATTGCTAATGATGTTTATGATATTGGTGCAGAGGTTGTAAACACATTAAGGGATCTGATGAGCAACATATTGACTAGATTTGGATGTCCAGAAAGGATTGTGTCAGATAATGCAATATGTTTTAGATCTGAGGAATACATAGAGTTTTGTGAGAAGCATGGCATCCAAATTTCTTATTCATCACCATACCACCCATAGGGAAATGGACAAGCAGAGTCAAACAATAAAAGCTTGATGAAGATTATTAAAAGAATCCTGGATTAGAATAAAAGGGCTTGGGATTCTAAGTTGAGATTAGTAGTCTAGGCAGATAGGGTAACTGTGAAGAAGGCAATAGGTTGTGCCCCATTTGACTTGGTTTATGGGATAAATGCCAGGTTGCACCAAAATAACTTAATGGAAATGTATAAGTTTGTCTAGATGTATGATAATGAAATTGATGATGAGATGCAATTGATAGTGGAAGCTCTTATAGAATTAGATGAAACCAGGAGGGAAGCCCAAAAGAGAAATGCAAAGTTGCAGTTGCAAGTAAAGAATCTGTATGACAAGAGGGCAACTGCAATGAGTTTCAAAGATGGAGATTTGGTTTTAATGTGGAATGCCAGACTGGAAGATAAAGGGAAACATTGAAAATTTGATGCAATCTGTTTGGGTCCATTTTTGATTAATGGTAAGTGGGGTGAAGATTCGTACTTCCTCCAAGATATGATAGGAGATCTTCTGGAACTGCCAGTTCATGGATAGTTCTTGAAGTTACACTTCACTTGAAGTATTCTTTTCTATGAAGAGTAGTTTAGGTTTGTCTATTTTGTATATATTTTTTACATAGTTGGGGTTGTTTTGTCCGAACAGTCCCTTTTTGGTCGTCTTTGCATCTTGGTCTACTCTACCTGAGATTCTGGATTCTTGCTTCATTCTAGTGGAATGAATGTCCCCAACTGGAGCCACTGATGGAACTTTAGTATTTTGCTCCTTGATTTTCACTCATGCCTTGCCTTATGTCTCTGGTCTTTCACGGTGTTCGAGTTTTCTAAGGGTTGGTGTTTTAGCTTTGTCTTCATGTAAAACCCTAATGTTTATTTCACGCTTTGGCTAGATTCTATTTCGCTATTACTTTTGATGGGGTTTTAAAACAACTTATGTCATATCGGTTCATCTCTAGGTCGAGTCTCTTTGATTTTAATACTTTATTTCCTCAGTAGGGTTTTATTTCCTAAGTCTTGGTTGGCCTCGTGTTTCATCTTTTAAACAACAACTTATGTCGTTGTTTACCGTTGGCCTAGTGATGTCCCCTCGTCATTTTTAATGAAAGTTTTATTTTGCAGGAGGGATCAAATTCACGCTACTGTTGATCAAATTTCCTTCGGATATCAACGGTTGCCTGCCATTGCATGATCAAAAGTTGTAGGATTTTTACCGATTGCGATATTACGGGCAGGCGTCACGTGTCCTTCTGGGGGATGAAATTGCATGACCGTTGGTCAGCTACCATTTGATCTCAGTTGTTCCCCGCTGTCCCATGATGGCCCACTGTCAATCACAATATCATGGGCGGTTGCCATGTGTCTCATCTGATGAAGTCGAAAGAATAAAGGAAATACTGTGGAACATTAATCCAGCCTTAAATACATAAAAGGCAGGTTACTAAAGTGCTCTTAAGATGCACGTGATTCAAATCGATGGATGTGTTATAATATTGATGGAAAAGTTGCTCGAGGGTTAATGATAGGGCCGATGACTGTGTTGAAGGAATGAGATCATTAATGCCCAAGATCTACGGTTGCTCGCCATCGTGTGATCCGAAGTTGCAAGATTTTTATTGATTGCGATATCGCAAACAACCGCCACGTGGAATTCCTTCGTAGTGTATGGTATGGTGAGCCCTTTATGGCCATGTTGATGATTGTGTCAGCCTGTTTTGAAGGTAGCCTTCAATGATTTGATCAAAATGAAGGATTGACGACTTGAATTTAAATCTGCATCAAATATGGTTGAAGCCATTCGTGTAGCGTACGAGTGAGCTTTAATGGTAGATGAGACATTTACTGGCACAATTTGATTAAAATACAATCAATTCTCCTGCTTTATGTGTTTCACAAAGCATTCAGGTATTTTGCAAAGCAGTTTTAGAGCTGAGAGCAGGGTTGTGAACCCTGACAGCCAGAATTTGGGAATTCTGCAAAAAGAGTCGTGAGTTAATTTATGTGTTTCCCGGTCACTCTGTGCTTGAATTAAGGAAAATATTTGTTGTACTTATCATACTGCTTGTTGATAAACGTTTTAGGGCTATAGTTTATTTAAATTGTGAGAAATTACAGTATTTTGTTCTATAATTTAATATCTCTGGTTAGTCCTAGCTATTTGAAGTGTGAAGTTATAAGAAGCCCTAGTTTGTCTGAGATGACACCATCCAAGCAACATTTTGGCCAAATTGACTATTTAAAAAGAAACTTGTATGATGATTTCTTGGATCAATTTCCCTTGTGAAGGAATGATAGAAAGAAGGGATTGGTTCTAATGCGAGGTAAAATCCTAGGGGAGGGGTTAGTATACAATTGTTCCAACATAGCCAATGTTTGGGTTCCTCTCACAGGTTTGGAAATGTTTAGATTATGGTATGGACAGAGGAATTTGCCTCACCCTTTTTCAAATGGATGGATGTATGATATGGGGAAGCTGGTGGTACCAAATGTTTTCCCTGATGTAGACTTGCTTAGGGCAGTAGCTGCAAGATATGACCCTGTCACACGGGTAATTAGGGATAATGATGGAAAGGTTTTGTTAAGCATTAACAAAGATGATATTCAACAAATTTTTGACTTGAGTGAACTGAGTGAGGACTTGGTGCCTATCAACCTTGAGGAAATGAAGCATGAATATGCAAAGTTGAAGTCTCTTTTTAGAGCTAAATTGCTTCCACCTCATCTAGCTAAGGCAGGAGATTCAAGATTTCATATCAGCCCCAGTGACAAGGAACCTTTCAGATTAAATTGTTTTGCAAATCATTCCTGGCCACTTTTTATTCATTGTGTCAGATTTTGGGTTTCAGTCCTGGTGCGGTGATGCCCATTGCATACATGTTCATGGGGGTGCAAATACAACACCCTAACTTCTTTGTCACATATGACTTTGCTTCTTTCTTGAATGAGAGGATACATGAGGGGCTGTCAAAGCTGTAGAAAAATGATACCGACACTCAATTCTTTTGGTATTCTATGCTGATGCATATGTTTTTATTCAAGAATGCTAACTTCTTCTCTGAGAAGATGAAATTAAGGCAATCGGTTAATGGAGAAAGATTGCCAATACAGATATGGGCTGCAAATTTATCTTGTAATAAGGAAAGCACTAGTTATGTGCAATTTGATAATTGCTTTACTTCCAAATTGAGGGCTAGATTGATGGTGAATGTACCTAGGATTCCTGAGGAATTGCATGATTTCCTTAGGCCAAAGGGGAGGAATTCAGAATTAAAAGTCAGCCATAACTGGGGTGACATTATCCCATTCCCAGTCAACACTGTTATGAGGGTATATGGTTTTCAAGGAGCCCCTCATATACTGCCATACAATGTGCCACCAAGAGGGGCTTGCAAAAGTTATGTGGTATATAGGTTGCATCCATGAGGACAACCTCACAAGGAGAGGTAAGGGAACATTTTTCCCTGATTATACAGTGGTATTTGATTTTGCTTTTTCAAAAGGAGGTTGGGTGCACTTTGAGAAATTCTTTGAGGATTATCATTTGAGATGTGGTCCAAAGTGGTAGCATGATCCTGAGGGTTTCTTTACCCTTTTTAGACAAAGAATAAAGGCCGACAAGTTTGTGCATGAGTTCAACTTTCCTGAGGACCTGATCAGAAATGAGTTCGACCTAAATAAGCAAGAGTTGAACAAGGAGAAATGGATAGCTTATGATAAGCTAATAAATATTGTGCACAAAATGGATCTGAAATATGATCTACTATTGGAGTTCAGTCCCCACCATAAGAAAATTGATTTTCTGATGGAGAACTTCAAAGAGATTATGGTCACTTTGAGAACCAAAAAGGTAAACTTAGAGCTGAGTATGGGTGTATAAGAACAAGGTTTCAGACCATTTGAAACAAGGCCAACATACCAGCCTACAGAAAAGTGGCCCATTTATAGGAGAAAAAAGGATAGCATCAATGATGAGGAAGAAGTGGACAAAAAGGGGAAGCAAATTATGAAGTTGCCTTCACAACTAGGTCCAAAATTCAAAGTGCCTGGGGCAATTAAGATCATTGATTTAGAGTAATCACCAGAAGATAGTCCCCCATCACCACCATCTGAGCCAAGCCGTAAAAGGAAAATAATTGATCAACCACATGAGAGTTTGATGGATGAAATTATTGTTACTGATCAGGACATGCAGGTTGGTATGCCTTCCCCTCCTAAGCCAGCTGAATTGGATTTATCTGATTTAGATATGAAAGGAAAAAGTGTACAAGATGCAAGAATGGAAGCATGTAAGGAGCTTCTAGACGACAATGCATTCGTCAAGACTCCTATATTCTTGCAATTGGTATGGAGGATGAAGTTTGAAGAATATTAGCAAAAAAAATCTCTACCAAGGATTTTATAAATATCCCCTTAATCTAGTTCAGTGTACTAAAATTTTATAACAAATAACATATTTCAAAAGTCTTTCATTGTAACAAGAATTGATTTTCACATTAATATATCACACCAAATCATAATATTATAAGGTAACAATAGTATTCAATGCCATTCAAGACATTAATGCAATTGAAATTTAAGCAACAAAATTTAATACATTATACATCTAACAAAAAGAATTATGCATACATTTTAGACAGGCTTATATATTGAAATAGACAAAATAATTCAAAAGTATTTTATTGTAGACAAAAGTAACTTTCAAGTTAATTTATTTTCCATTTCATAATATTATGATATCTTTAATAGAGTGCTCAATAAAATTCAAGATATTAAAAGAGTTGAAAATTTAGCAAAAAAAAATTAATGTATTGCAATTTTAAAGAAAAATAAATATTTTTTGGTTTCTGTTACAATGACTATTATATTTTTTATTTTTGTTACAATGACTATCTTTAAAATCAAATGAGACAAAATTAAAGACTATAGAATTGTAGAACTTTTTTTAAGTTATATATGATAATCGACAAACCAAGAAAAGAAATTGCATTCAACTGATGTATTAGTATTCTTGCCCCGACATATACTAATAAGAAATGTATTCTACTGGGATAGGTGACCTCTAGGGAAGGCCCAGTGCTTCACCCTTATAAGCATCACCTAGATGCAATGAATGCTAAGTGGACCCTTCATTGTCATGAGAGATGGGTTCTTGTGAACCACTACTCATGAAATCTGGGTCAATGAATTTGAGTCGTAAAACTACACGATTGAATCCTGATAGCAATACCACGATTTGATACGCCATGAAAATACCTCCTACTTATTATCAATGTATTCTTAGTCAATTTCTCTATTATTTACCTTAAATTCAAATTTACCTAAAACCCAATAAATTGAACAAAGTGAAGGCACTCTATTTAATGATTGTTGTAGACACCTAAATAATGTCGACAAGTAGGAGTCTCTTTCCCTTCATTTATGCTCTTGGTCTGGTCATTCACCAACTTGAACATTTAAAAAGCATCCAATCAGGTATTCCTTTCAACCCCCTACTTAAAGTGAAGCAACAAAACATCTTCTCAACGCCCACAACACATGACTTACACCTACCTATATACCGAATACCCTTACACCAATTAAATTCATTTGAGCCACGTGTCGCATACGACTGAAAGGCCGTAGCACCCTCTCGAAAGAAGGAAGAGACGGCTTTACAGCTCATTTTGACGTGGATTTAAAGACAAACTAATTCGTCTGCCACGTGTCATTCCATATCTCAGACACGACAATCAGTGTTTCCCCTGTTTACGCCTGTTCTAGATTTGTAAGGAATCTTAGACTGCAAGTTGGACGTTAATTAACATGACGTGTTCCGTTGCGTAGGTATTAGTTATTCTGTCGCATCTTCTTTCGATGTTAGGCTAGTGTCTTTCGAAATTCGCGTGCGTTAGGTATTTACTGTGTGCGTCACATGTAACGGCACACAGTTTCTATCCTAAACGGCCGTTAGGGTTTCCGTCTTGGCAGCTGTTTATCTGTTAATGAGAACAGATTTCTGCAATTCATGAAAGTTCTTTTGTCAAAAATGTTTTGAATTAGATTGTGTCTATGTTTTTTTGCATCAACGTTTCTGATCACACTCGTGATCCATCATAAGAATGAACAAGAGAACATAAAGAGTAAAAATGAATAGTTATTTTGGTAATTTATATTGGACTAATGAGATCAATATATAAATTCTTTGTTTATAATTGATTGTTATGGTGGATGTTAAAAAGGGACAAGCAAAAGCATTCATCAATAGTTCAACTTCTGAGTTTCAAAGATCTTAGATTGCTTAATTTCAAAGATCCAAGAATAAGTAAAATGGCTCTAGGAAAATTCGCCACTAGCAATTCATTGAGGAAAAATTCACCGCGAACAATTCACTGGAAAATTCACCATCCCCATCAATTCAACGCCATGGAAAATTAACGGCAAAAAATTCATGCAATTAATTTTTTGCATGGTGAATTGTCATGGCGGTGAATTTTCCCACAGTGAATTGTTGGCGGTGAATTTTTCATCGGTAAATTTGTCATATACCAAGTAAAATCAGTCATATAAGAAGAAAGACAAATATGAATATTTAACATGCAACAAATAATATGTAAGGAAAAAGCAATATTTAAAAAAAAATACAAACTATAAATTATCCAAGAAATCTTGAAGGATCATTGTAAAAATAAAAGTGTATATATATATATAAAAGGGGTCAGTCCCAATCTGCATGTTTGCAAATTGCAATAGAAATTTATGAATTACAGGGTTCAACTTGATCTCTTTAACTTTTTTGCGAGCAGGAGAATAGAATGTTTTCAAAAGTTATTGTCTTACACGCCAAGTTGCACGTTATTTAACACTAAAATATACGTTAAATTTGAATGGTCACCGTGACTCTTCCGTTACGTAGGTAGATTCTGCCATGGATATGGAACAGCCTAAGAGCCACTTATCGTAGAACACGTGTCGCATCTTCTTTCAATTAAGAGGGGCGTTCAGTTATCTTTGAAATTAACTGTGTGCGCGACATGTGTCAGCACACCGTTCTGATCTGAAGAGGCCGCGAATTGACCGTTGATGTTGTTTGTCACGTTTTAGGCCGCGAATTGACCGTTGATGTTGTTTGTCACGTTTTAGGCCGCGAATTGACCGTAGATGTTGACGGCTAGCTGGCGAATCAAATTGTGGATTTGGCCGCTCATTCTTGGATGGACATTTTACCAGAATAATAATTATTTAAAATTAAAAATACATAAGTTTTAGGATGAATTAATAATAAATATTTTTAAATATATGTTCCAGAGGGAATTTGGTAGAATGTACTGTCTGAATTTTTTTGGAAGATTCAATAAATTATAATTATTTTGAAATTTGATGTGGATCTGTTAGGATATTGAATGAAAATTATTTGTTAACATGTAATTTGTTTTAATGATGTTTGGATGAAGGTTTTATAATTTATAAAAGTTATTATTTGTTAACATGTAATTTGTTTTAATGATGTTTGGATGAAGGTTTTACAATTTATAAAAGATATTATGTGCATCTAATTTGTACAAGTGTAGGTTTGATTTAGGGGAGAGGAACAAGTACCTAAGCATGTTCCAATAGTTGTTATAGTATTTGTTGATTTAAAGTCCAATATTTTTAACAATATTGGACCAATAGTTGTGAGTTGGTAGTGCTGATGATGACTACTCATAATTGAAAGAAATGTATTCCTTAGATCTAAAAAGCAACCAATCATGTGATGCCGCATCAATGCACCAATAAAACATGATTTAGTGCACAAGTATTGGTCTCAAATTTTTTGGGGCCTTTTTGGACACCTCGACAAAAAGCATGTTGATGTGGCATCATATTTGATGATGTGGCCCTGAAACCTTAGTTATAAGTAGGGGACTTTCCAAGCAAGTTGTATAAAAAGGGAGTGATTTGAAATTTCCATGTAGGATTTTGAGAAGTGTGAAGTTAGGGTGCTCAACTACTGGGTCCTCTCCCCTAGATGTGTGTTTAGATCTAAATAAATATTTAAATTATCTCCTTCAACTTATCTTAAGCACTTCATTCTATGCTTGCATAATAAGTTGATTATTTGGTTGGGAGTTGTGTTCTATGTGGACGCAAGTTGTCTTATGGATTTAAATATGTTACATAAACACCTTGTGAATGTTGCTTGGTCATATCTTGAGTATGCGATATTGGGTATTTATCTTGGGAAGGAAAGCATTGTGGGCATAACATACATTCAATAATTGTGCACCCACTTTTTTTAGAATGAGAATTGTATTTGCATTAGAATTTAATTTGAGCATGGAGTTAAGAGATAAATTGTGCAAGTGTTAATGTATTTTTGTATAGGAAAGTATTTGGAAACTCCTTCATGCTTCCATATTCCTTCTTGGTATTGTTTTGTTGCCCAACCCTAGCCTTGCCTCCTTGAACTTGAGGTTAGGCTAGTATAATTAGATGATGAGAATGATGTTGGCTCTCACAGTTGTTGCCCTTGACGTCAAAGACACACAAAGGCACTTGATGACAGGTATTTGACAGGTATTTGGCAGCTGTTTATCTATTAATGAGAACAGATTTCCACATTTCATGAAGGTTCTTTTGTCAAAAATGTTTTGAATTAGATTGTGTCCATGTTTTTTTGCATCATTGTTTGGAATCCATCCTCAGAATGAACTCATAAAGAGTAAAAATGAATAGTTATTTTGGTAATTAATATTGGACTAATGAGACCAATATATAAATTCTTTGTTTATAATTGATTGTTATGGTGGACGTTAAAAAGGGACAAGCAAAAGCATTCATCAATAGTTCAACTTCTGAGTTTCAAAGATCTTAGATTGCTTAATTTCAAAGATCCAAGAATAAGTAAAATGGCTCTAGGAAAATTCGCCACTAGCAATTCATTGAGGAAAAATTCACCGCGAACAATTCACTGGAAAATTCACCATCCCCATCAATTCAACGCCATGGAAAATTAACGGCAAAAAATTCATGCAATTAATTTTTTGCATGGTGAATTGTCATGGCGGTGAATTTTCCCACAGTGAATTGTTGGCGGTGAATTTTTCATCGGTGAATTTGTCATATGCCAAGTAGAATCAGTCATATAAGAAGAAAGACAAATATGAATATTTAACATGCAACAAATAATATGTAAGGAAAAAGCAATATTTTAAAAAAAATACAAACTATAAATTATCCAAGAAATCTTGAAGGATCATTGTAAAAATAAAAGTGTATATATATATATATAAAAGGGGTCAGTCCCAATCTGCATGTTTGCAAATTGCAATAGAAATTTATGAATGAGAGGGTTCAACTTGATCTCTTTTAACTTTTTTGCGAGCAGGAGAATAGAATGTTTTCAAAAGTTATTGTCTTACACGCCAAGTTGCACGTTATTTAACACTAAAATATACGTTAAATTTGAATGGTCACCGTGACTCTTCCGTTACGTAGGTAGATTCTGCCATGGATATGGAACAGCCTAAGAGCCACTTATCGTAGAACACGTGTCGCGTCTTCTTTCAATTAAGAGGGGCGTTCAGTTATCTTTGAAATTGACTGTGTGCGCGACATGTGTCAGCACGCCGTTCTGATTTGAAGAGGCCGCGAATTGACCGTTGATGTTGTTTGTCACGTTTTAGGCCGCGAATTGACCGTAGATGTTGACGGCTAGCTGGCGAATCAAATTGTGGAATTGACCGCTCATTCTTGGATGGACATTTTACCAGAATAATAATTATTTAAAATTAAAAATACATAAGTTTTAGGATGGATTAATAATAAATATTTTTAAATATATGTTCGAGAGGGAATTGGTAAAATGTACTTTCAGAAATATTTTGGAATATTAAATAAATTATAATTATTTTGAAATTTGATGCGGATTTGTTAGGATATTGAATGAAAATTATTTGTTAACATGTAATTTGTTTTAATGATGTTTGGATGAAGGTTTTACAATTTATAAAAGTTATTATTTGTTTTTTATAAATCATTTTTGCAATTGCACGTTTGATATTATATATGTGCATCTAATTTGTACAAGTGTGGGTTTGATTTACGGGAGAGGAACAAGTACCTAAGTATGTTCCAATAATTGTTATAGTATTTGTTGATTTAAAGCCCAATATTTTTAACAATATTGGACCAATAGTTGTGATTTGGTAGTGCTGATGATGACTACCCATAATTGAATGAAATGTATTCCTTATCCTTAGATCTAGAAAGCAACCAATCATGTGATGCCACATCAATGCACCAATAAAACATGATTTAGTGCACAAGTATTGGTCTCAAATTTTTTTGGGCCTTTTTGGACACCTCGACAAAAAGCATGTTGATGTGGCATCATATTTGATGATGTGGCCCTGAAACCTTATTTATAAGTAGGGGACTTTCCAAGCAAGTTGTATAAAAAGGGAGTGATTTGAAATTTCCATGTAGGATTTTGAGAAGTGTGAAGTTAGGGTGCTCAACTACTGGGTCCTCTCCCCTAGATGTGTGCTTAGATCTAAATAAATGTTTAAACTATCTCCTTCAACTTATCTTAAGCACTTCAGTCTATGCTTGCATAATAACTTGATTATTTGGTTGGGAGTTGTGTTCTATGTGGACACAAGTTGTCTTATGGATATAAATATGTTACATAAACACCTTGTGAATGTTGCTTGGTCATATCTTGAGTATGCAATATTGGGTATTTATCTTGGGAAGGAAAGCATTGTGGGCATAACATACATTCAATAATTGTGCACCCACTTTTTTTTAGAATGAGAATTGTATTTGCATTAAAATTTAATTTGAGCATGGAGTTAAGAGATAAATTGTGCAAGTGTTAATGTATTTTTGGATAGGAAAGTATTTGGAAACTCCTTCATGCTTCCATATTCCTTCTTGGTATTGTTTTGTTGCCCAACCCTAGCCTTGCCTCCTTGAACTTGAGGTTAGGCTAGTATAATTAGATGATGAGAGAGATGTTGGCTCTCATAGTTGTTGCCCTTGATGTCAAAGACACACAAAGGCACTTGATGACAGGTATTTGATAAGAATACAAACATTTCAGTTAGTATGATAGACATTTCATTTGATACATGGGCATGACATGTTTGGTTTCAATATGACAATGCATTATAAAGGTTGATGGCATATTTTCATAGATGGCATTGTCAGTAAACAGCTTGGTTGGCTTCTTAAGTCACTATTACAGTGACATTGTGATGGCACTTTATAGTTCTATTTCAACTTCATAAAGACAATGATATTGTGATGACAGCTAAGACTTGTGTTTGATAAAAAGTGGTACATGAGATTGTATTTATATTGGTGAGTTAGTGTTTGCTCTTGATCAGAATGAAATTGGTGAGTTACACTTTGGTTGCATGGTATATGACACATGACATATGTGATTAGAAAAGTTTCATTTTTGATGAAAAAGACAATAACATTTGTGGTTCAACGTGATTCTTCCAAAGGACAAGGTTGCGTTCTTTTTTATATTAATTCCAAGGTCTTTGAAATTAAAATGGGAAATAAAATCCCATTGATAGTATTCATACCTTATGGCATATACATGGTTTTTATTTCTAAAGGCATTTTTTCATTGATTATTGTAAAGTCCTTATATTTAACATTGTACCTACTAACGTCTTTGTGAAGGACATTCTTTTGAGCATAACATGGGAATGGCTAGGCATATTAATGAGGAAAGCTTGTGTGGTCGATAAGGCACATGTTGAGTTTAGTATTTTGGCACATGAAAAATGTTTGGAAGGCAGAAACTTCTTAGATACATTTTGTAAAAGCAATACATTTCTTTGTGAAATCATTATTTGGAGCGCTCAGTTAGGGCATGAGAAACTTAGGGTTATAGTAAATGATGATGTTGGAGGTCTTTGAAGTGACAATGCTCATCTTCAATTGGTTTAACAGTGGAAGAAAAATGGGTTTCAGGCACAAACTGTTTAGTTGGTTGACTTCCATCCTTCATTCTGGTAACATTGTTTCTCAACCAAGTATTCTTACTTTGAAGCACAAAGTTTTTTTTGTCTTATTAAGGTATTCATTAATGATAGTGATTGGCTAACAAGTAATTATGTTATCTATATCCTAGTGATGGATAGTGAGATTTTGACATGGCAAAGGAAGCAACACATGTCAAAGTGATAAGTGAACTCATGGAGTAGTTATCCATTTGACTCTTGTTGCAGCAACAGTTTGAACAATGATTTGGGTCTTTTGTAGTGATTTGTATGATATTCTAAACATTATGTCTTCTTGATAGATATGTATGTCATTCTATTGCTAATGCTCTTAATGGTTCTAGCTTTCAATTGATACAAAGTGATAGTTTGTAGATGCTTCAATGATATCCTAGGGTTTTTTATATGGTACAGGTGATCTTTGATACTTGGTACAATGTTTAATAATGGCATTTCATTGGAAAGTGATTAGTGATTTTAGTTGTTTCCCTTGTGCATTCAGATAGGGGGAGTTTGTTGCACCCTCAGTTGTTACCATCTGTGATGCTGGTGTTTTTATCCTAATCTAAGTATGCAAACTAACTAAACTAGAATGCAAAGCAAAACACAAGATCACCTCAAATGATTAGCTTAAGGAAGAAAACACAAAAGAAAGATAACAAAGCTAGTGATTATACCTTTTGTGTGTCGATCCCCTTGGTTGGCCCTTGATGTCATTGATTTGTGTGCTCCTTGGATGGCTATGAAATGAACCTGTGGATGCAAGATAATGAAGACTTGATGAAGTTATAATGGAAAATGCACTTGAACTTGGATGCTAATGCAAGGAATAATGCTATAAAATGACTTGATAATTTGGTAGCATAAAGGTGCAAAATGACTAAGTTATGCAAATACATTATAAGAGGGGGTATTTATATAAGAATTTGAATTCTCTAGAGAATTCAATGGTCAAGATTGTGCGACCATGGCCAAGATGAAGGGCTATGGTTAGTTGAGGACTCACAAGCCCTCACATCTTGACATGTGGAGGGTGAAGTGGCCAAGGATGTGATGAGGTGTAAGTGAGGTGGAATAAGGACAAATGATGTGGAGGAAGGACCAATACTTTGAAAGTACCTTGGGAGATGAAAAGATTTCCTCAAAAAGGAAATTTTTTTCCCCAAGTGCGAATGAAAGTGACACTTGAGGAATTTTAGAATTTCTCAAAAATCTCCATGGGGAATAGGAAAGTAGTTGGGAAAATAAATGTGAATTAAAAATTCACGTGATTGGGAGAATCTAATGGATAAGACAAGGTTCCCAAAAGGTGGGATTTTGACACATGTGAGTGTTGTGACAAGTCAAAGGTTCTAGAAGACTTAGACACATGTGAGTGATGTGACAAGTCAAAAGGTTCTAGAACTTGCATGGGGATAAGGAGAGCCTTGGAAGAATAAATGTGAATTAAAAATTCACATGGGGAAGAAGGTCAATGCTAAATATGGAACATGTAAAGGCTGACCAAAAAGGTATGCTAAATGTGGTAAGCTGATTAGATTAAGGTTGTGCAAATACATGGTTAAGAAAATTAATAAGGGATTAGAAGCAAGTGGGAAAAGTTGGAGGATGTGACATTAATCCCTAATTAAGGGTCTGCACATCCTAATCATGAATTAATTAAATTAATCTAGATTAGAAGAGGATTATGAAGGATGTGAGAAGGAGAGAGAAAAATGAAGAATTTAAAAATTGATTTAAAAGGTCAAATGACTAAATTAAATAAATTAACATGTTTATTTAATTTAGAGAAGAAAAGGTGTAAGGTAAATTATTTAATTGTAAAATTAAATACTTTAGGTAGAAAGATGAAATATTAATTAAATAAATCATTTAATTAATATTGACGAAATAGATGAATAGAGTAGATGATTTTGATCATATGGAAGTGGTCAAATTTGGATGTCTACATTTTGCCCCTCTTCAAAATATTGTTAGAATAACAGTGTTTCAAAAAATAGAAAATGCAGATGACTCCATAGATGAAGCGACTAGAAAATGATACCCTAGCACGAGAGATGTATGAGCTGCCTAAACAGAGGGGAATGACAGGAGATGCCCCAATCTTGTGAGGGAGTGATCATGATGGAGAAATGGGGAAAATGGCAGGGTATGCCCCCTTGAGAGGGCAGTTGGGGAAGAAAAAGGGGCCTGAGGCAACTTCTTGATATGAGAAAATGGTGAGCATGGATGGATAGAGCTCAAAAAACTAGGCAGGTTTGACTTTTGAATGGAGTTGATTGGACATACAGTTTGCAAATGGCGGCCTCGGGAAGTTAGGGAATTAGTTGGAGGAAAAAAATAGTTTAAATAAAAGGGAAAAATACCCTTTAGTCTAAAAAGGTTAAAAAGGAGGGAAAAGTGATATAAGGTAATTTTAGAAATTACCTCAACCTCATTTGCACTATAGCAGTTGAGAGAGAGAGAAGAGGAGCGGAAGGAGACAAGGAGATAGGATGTTGGAGGACTGTTCAGATATCATTCACCGGGGGGCAAGGTGCGACGATTTTACCACAAGTGTGCAGTTCTACGCCAAGTTAGAGTCAAAACCCTTTTTGATGATTTTAAGCATTTTTAATGTATTTTTGAGTTTTTATGCCTATGTGAGAAGTTGAGTTTTGCTTTCGGGATAGGGTAGGAAAATGGGTTGGGTTAAAAAAAATTGAGTTTTGCTAAGAAGGGGAGGTTTTGGGGGTGGATCTACCCTAGTCTGGGGTAGGTTCGCCCCAGATAGGGGTAGGTCTACCCCAGACGAGGGCCAGTTTGCCCTAGACGGGGGTGGGTCTGCCCCATGCAAGAGTTGGTCCGCGCTAGCTCAGGGTGGGTCTGTCCCAGACAAGGGTGGGTCCACCCTGTGCCGGGGCGGGTTCGCCTCGTGCAAGGGTGAGTCCACCCCAAATGGGGGTTGGTCTAGCCTGATATAGGGTGGGTTCACCCCGCGCCAGGGCGGGTCTGCCTAGAAGAAGTCAGGTCTGCCTCACACCAGGGTGGGTCCACCCGAAAGAAGGCGGGTCCGCCCTGCACAAGGGCAGGTCCACTTTGGGAAGGGGCAATTGTGCTCAAAACTAGGGGGAGCCTAGGGGGGAGGGGGAAGAAATCATAAGAAGAGAAAAAAAGAGATTAGGAAAAGGATGTCTCGAGGCCAGGAATGAAGTGGACTGACATGCAGGTTATTGTTACCAATTTTTTGCCTCAGATCAATTAGAGGAGCTGGCTGAATGTTATCACATTATAAGGTGGAATTGCAGTTTAAGTTCAATGTTGTTTCACATTATCATTATTATGCATTAAGTAACAATTATGTATCTTTAAAGGAGAAATAGAGTTTCAAAAATTAAGTTTCTAGAATGCTATTCAGATGTTCCGAAAATGACAAAAATACAGGATTGAACAAATGAACAAAATAGCATTTGAAATGCTTTCATTCATTTCATAAAAACTCATATTTTACAAGGCTTCATTTGATTTCACAATCAGAATGATATTACAACATTTCATGTAAATGCATTTTCTTTTCAAATGAAAAGCAAGAATTGAAATAAAAAATCCACACAAGCCGTGGGTGTAACTGTTACAACATATTGCTAATAGCACATTGCACTACTCAAGATGCAAAAAGGAAAACACATAAGTGACAGCATAATCATCATTGCCTGATTATCAATGTTTGATGTTGAATGGTTCACCCTGTCTTCTTGTGCTCGGTTGACCTGTAAGAGAAAGAAGGGGTGTCAGTGGCTCCGATTATGATGAAACCTATGTGAGGCACCCGCAATAGTACAACCTACTATTAACCATGCATTGAAACAATTAATCCAATCAAGTGCAATACGAAAGAAATGAGCTAAAGGAGAGATAAAAATATCATGATCATCATGTTCTATTTTTATGCTAACATTGTTTGTTTCCTTGTGCAGATATAGGTAAAATCATGAAGCTGAACATTATTAGAAGACCAAGCATGTGGAGAAAAACAGGCTCCCACAAGGGTAGAGCTTGGCATGCTGCCCTATTTGTTAATGGGATGATTTTAAAGATACATCATCATGTTCCTGAAGTGAAATGAAATACAACTGAAGGAGTAAAAAACAAATTTATTCATCGAGCAACCAAACCAACTGTGCATTCATAACAATCAGGTTATACATTCTGAAGGATACAGGTGAACAGTGAGTTTAGTTCACTAAATGAATTCAACTGAGTACATTTACATTAGAAAATAGATTTAAAAGAAGTTTATTAAGTGAAACATAAAAATGCATGAAGAGTACCATGTTGCTCAAGCATACAAAGGACAAACAGTGCATTCAAGGGTTAAATGAATCATCAGTTATTGTTGGCTAGTAAAAGCAAAAACAACATTATGAGTGTAATAACAAAATGATCATTCCAAAATAATAAGGGAAGAGCAAGCTTTGTCTTTCCAGAAGGAATTCTAAGTTGTCAGTTATGCATATGAACTGGTAAGTAGAGATGGTTCGTGGTGCTACAATGATCAATCAAATCTCTACGAAGTCTAAGAGTATGAATCAGAGGACAAGAATTGCTATGTCAAGGTTGAGGAAAATCAAAAGGACACTGCTGAGTGTACAAAAAAAACATGCATGGATACAGTATATTTAAGAAGTCTTTCTCTTCACAATGGATAAGCATAAAATCATGCAAGAATTAACAAAATTCAAATGCATTAGAAGCCCAGAATTTGCAATATTATTGGGATCACTAACCTTTTATATCTTAAGCAAGTATTGCATGGCAGGGATTGTTCTATTATGTCTTCAAAAGAGTTACAAGTATCAAGTAAATGTTTGTTTCAGATTCAACAAGGATTCAGATACATGAGTTTCATTTCTAGAATACCAGGTTGTTTCAATTGAGGAGAGTAGAATGTCTTGACAGACGGGTTCAGTTTTGTTTTTCTTGTACTATCTTACAGTCTTTTCATAATATCCAAGTGTTCTTGGGGTTTACATGTGGGCATCACTATTTTTTAGAAATATATAGAGTTCTAATCAATGCAGTATTTTAGGAGTGTCAGACTATTTTCATTTCAAAATTGAGGGACACAGGAATAACGAAGTAAAGCATCAGTTGTTTTGGGTCGAGCCCATAACTAAACACAGATAAACATATAGCTGGGTATTTGGGTCAGACTTAGTTAAATTCTGAATAGTCGAAGCCATATGATAGTTTTAGCAGTGTTGCAATAGAAATACATTTTCTTCTTAAAGTGCATAATGCCAAGTTTATAAACTGAATATACTTGAATCTCGAATACCCATTTTAGGGTTTGAGTTGCAAAATACAGAAAAATGCAATAATGAAGATAACCCATATGGGTTTTTACATGAAGGAAGCAGTAGAAAACATAAAATGCAGATTCTTGTGATAAATTCAGCTCAGGGAAAAAGAAAATACAGTTCTCTTTTGAAATTTCAAATACCCACATGTGGGTTTGTTTTCAAAGAACAAAAAATGCAATAATCATGACAACCCATGTGAAGATTTCACATGAGACAGCAAATGAATATAGAGATGCAAGTTTTCTAAGTTGGGTCGAGCATCAGAAGCAAGAAATTATAGTCTTGTTCAAATTTCCATAATACCCACAAGTAGATATGCTTTCAGAAAGACATAATGATCGATTTTCTGTTCTGGGTCAAGCCCAAAATCCACAAAGAAAATGTTTTTTACAATACACATCTGGTGCGGCTTGAGCATGGCCAAAATTCATAAAACGAAGAGGGTTTCCTCTGGCTTCAAAGAGATAAGAGATTGAGGGGAAGAATTTCCAGTTTAGGACTAAGAGAACATCATCAAGGTCGCGGCCAGATCCATATTAAAATTCTTGAAACTTCAAACAAGAATCTAGCTCAAGCTCACATGAACGGCCAGTGAAGGCGAAGAACATAGAGGAAAATACCATTGAGCTCAAACCCAAGGTTCGAAGTCTTCCAAAAAGGCACAGAAATATACAGAAAATTCATTAAGGGGTTGTGTTAGCTGCGGCTATAAAGCCATAAGTGAACAAAATGAGAATCTGTGCAACAATGAGCAGATAGCTTACCCCTATCACAGTGGAAGGAAAATAATAACACAAATGAGCTCTCTCATGGAGTAGACTAATAGAGGTCGATCTCGAGTTCATGTCGACGAAGGTGAATCAAAGCACAGCAAAGAAACTCAGAGAATAAACTCATATAGGCCATGGTTTTAGGGCCTTTTGGTATTCAATAATGAAGTGAAAGAACTTTGATACAAATAGAACAAAGCTTACCCACTAGAGTTTTAGTTGACTGATGAGCATGGCGAATATTCTTGAGCATACAAGATACAGATTCAACCATCATGGCGGCATTGTTCTTCTAGACAGAGTTTCCTTCCATCCAAAGTCATGAGTGTGAAATGAAATGATAATTAGGGTTTGACCCTATTTTTCTCATGCCCTAATTCGAGCATTATCATCATCCAGAATGTTCAATCAAAGCACGTGGTGAATTTCAAATGGGGGTCAAAGTTATAATCTATGCATTATGATTTTATTAAAATATGAGTTTAATACTATATGTTTGGAGGCCGAAATTCGAATGCCTAGGTTGGTCGATATGATAAGTCTTTGAGACTTATTTTGTGCCTTAGCAAAATATTGAAATTTGGATACCTTATGTTATTGTTTTGTGAGAAAACAATAAGGGTGTAATGGTGGATAATTGATGACCTAGAATGTTTTTTGATTAACTATCTTTTTAGGGTTTTATTTTGATTGATTTTAAAGAAATCAATGTGAATTTTGATGAGAAGAGGAAGATTATGTGTAATATTTTATGATTTTTTGAGAAAATCAAAATATTGTAATGGAGCAATAAGGAGCCTTTCTTTTTTTCAAAAGATTCTAAATCTTTAATTGCAAAAAATAGACTTGTGCAAATCCGCAATCCTGTAAAGCAAAATCATAAAGCGATATTCTATAAATTGCTTTGTGTTTTCTTGCTATTTTTAGCAGATTTTTGTTGACTTTTACTCTTGGTCGGATTTCAGACCTATCTTGGAGAGATAAGATGTTTTTAAGATTTTAAAGCAAATCTAGCCTATTTTTAGAGGCTTGATAGTGTGATCACAAAAGCATTGTGCTTTTTCCTGCTTTTATGTAGTTTTTGAGGCAGTTTGAAGCCTTTTTCCTTGAGCTTTTTTTTGAGCTTGGATTTTCAAAGACTTAGTCTTTTCAACTCTCCTCTCTCAGTAGTTCGTATCAGAGTTCCTGCTCATACACATTTTGGAGCTTGTGAACCCATTTTTGTACTTAGTTCTCATATTGTGGATTATCCTTCAGTTGAATAAAGACAACATTCCTATTTCTCAATTCTGTGTCCATTTGCAGTTTCAGTTTGATTTTATCTTGTGATTTTTGTTTACAAAGTTCTTGTTTTGTCCTTAAACTGTAATTCTTGATGCAGAAAATTTAGAATATAGGTTGCATGATTGTGCTTCAAGTCAGGTCTTCATGCAAATTATTTATGTATTAACTGTTCATGAGAAGTTGTGAAAATACTATATCTTTTTGAAAGTTGTTTGTGAGGAAGAGATCATTATTGTCATTAAATCATTATCATGTTTTGAAGTCATCGTTTAGGCTCAAATTTATTTTCAGGTTCATCTTTTTATCCCTTTTCCTCAGAAGTATTTTAGAATAGGACTTATCATTCAGAGAACTAGCTCACTTTGGAGATTCCTCCTTCGCTTAGATCACCCACATATGAAGGAGGTTTCCATGTTTCAGTAGATTGCTAAATATTGCATTCAGTAGGGTGCAAATCTATTGACAATAGTTATTATGGATGCAATGTTAAGTTTTGATTCACTGCGAACCCATGAGAGACACTCAGAGGTGATGGCAGAGACGATAGCGGCTAGATTGCTACACTTATTAGGCTATCTGAGGATTAGAGCACATTGAGCTATGCTGACAACACTTATAGAGAGATGAAGTTCAGTGACATTGACATTCCATCTTCTGACGAGGGAGATGATAATGACACTAGAGGATGTGTGGCGTATTTTGAGGCTGCCCAGAGTAGGGCATTTAGTGACTGAGGTGACATCAACAAGGACCAAGTTGGATCACACCATAGGGGTGTTGTTTGGGCAAGATGATTTTCCCGTGCAGAAAGGGTAGTTGGATGTGGATCGATGTTTGTCACTAAGGGTGCCACCACTACCACCTTTTCTATGTGGACTGATCAGTGGGATATTGCTGCCAGACCGGAGCAAGCGCTTCTGCAATTTACAATATATGGAGGTGATTTGGCATATTGTCGAGGGGTGAGAGGGACAGTTTTTGTGGGGTATGTGTGTACTGGCACATCTGTATAGAGATATGCACGTGATCTGCTACCGAGAGGCACTAAGTGTGACACATGTGACTTTATTACAAGTATGGGCCTGAGAGCATATTAGTATTTCCAGACCATTAATGGTGAGGAGAGGATGGGCAGAGGAGGCATTGTCTATAGCCTGGTGGTACAGGTAGGATGAGGGTTTGGTTTGGCATTATGAGATGCAGGGGGATATGGATAGATGGAGGAGAGTCTTTGATGACTTGTAGGAGGAGCACATAGTATGGCATCCATACATGTTTCGGCGATTTACGAGATGGAGGGATGATGAGGTGAGATAATGAGGCTACTTCATGTCTAGATGCTTCTTAGTTGGGAGTTAGCCTTGCATAGTTGAGGCACACAGGCCAGATAGAGTGACCCAGCAGTTTGGGGTGGTACAAGATATTCTGGCGGGTCCTAACATGTTTTGATGGATTAGCCAAGAGCAGCCATGGGGGGATCTGATCTCACCGAGGTTTTCTAGAGATCACTGGGAGGTGTAATTTCTAGTGGCATATCCAGGGAAGGTTGTTGGGGAGGTGGATGCAGGGGTGACAGTGCGATACACCAGGTGGTTTTGCAACTGTCGGTGGGATAGGATTACATTGGAAAAACCCATTATGGGGGCCTTAGGATTTGGATCAGATGATGAGCGTTGATTGGCTAGTGAGGGCAGAGAGATGAGGGGACAAAAACAAAGATGACATGAGGTAGTTGGGGCCGCAAGGTAGCAAGAGGATGCAGGAGTTGCAGGACAACAGGGTGGAGGGTAGGGTGAGATCAGGGCCGCAAGATAGCCAGAGAGGATGAGGAGGAGGAGATAGTGGAGGAGGCATAAAGTGAGGATGGATGTGAGGGAGGAGATGGATGCAGTATAGTTGGACGATGGGAGGGGGCTAAAGGATGCAACACGGTAGGTAGAGGAGAGGGGGTCAGAGGTGGAGATGTTGGATGTGCCTGAGGTGGAGGTGGGAGTGATGGGACAACAGACGGGCGTAGGGAGTAGAGTAAAATTGAGGAGAGTGCAGGTGAGGAGCAGGGATGGGTAGGAGGATGTATGGGCTATAGGACAATAAGATGGAGGACTAGGTAGGGCGACGAGGAGTAGATAGTGGAGGGGGGCCTAGGTAGAGATTAGAGCTGAGTAGGAGTCCCATGAGCTCGAGATGGGGATGAGTGAGGAGAGAGAGGAGCTTGAGGGGGAGGTAAGATTTGTAGGATGATAGATGAGGGTTGGGAGGAGAGGAAAACCGAGGAGAGTTCAGGTGACTAGCAGGGTGGAGTAGGGGCATGATGAGACGGGGCCAGATGCTATGGATGTTGACGTTCACATGGTGGAGCCATTGGCGGTGGTACCAGGTGCATCAACTGAGGATCTTGTATTATTAAGGGGGGGCCCAAGTGAGGCTACAAATGACAAAGTAGAGGTTGAAGATTGCAGAGGCAGAGTTGCACAGAGTCCAGGCACAGGGACAGAGGGATTGTGGTTTCATTGTTGATCACTTGACCTCACAGGTACAAGATGCAGAGAGGGAGAGTGATGAGCTGAGAGTAGAGGTATAGGGAGTACATGGTGAGATGGATAGAGTGACCTAGGATTAGGATAGACTATAGGCAGTGATGACTATAACACAAGCCAGAGGACAATAGGAGCTCGAAGGGGCAATAGATCAGGGTCCAACAGAGGGGGTCTCAATAGGGGATTGACAATAGGCTAAGAGGGAGATGGAGGAGTTGAGAGTATAGGTGATAGGACTGTTGAGGGAGTGGATGGAGCTTCAAGATAGGGTGTCTATGACAGAGACAACACTTGGGGATGTAAGGGCAAGGGCGAAGGCAATAGAGGCCCGATTAGAGACTGTGTAGAGAGAGAGGGACACACTGTGTATAGAGGTGTAGGACCTCTAAGGTGAAAGAGATAGAGCATAGAGAGAGGTACAGGTGATGCAGGAGGAGAGGGATAGGGCCACAAAGTAGGTGCAGGCCTTATAGTGGGAGAGGGATGAAGCATTGGCTTAGGCAAAGAGCACATAGAGAGTTGTGGCACAGGGTTGATCACAGGTAGTAGAATGTGAGGGGGGGAGATGGAGCTAGAGGTGTAGAGATTGCAAGCACAGATACAGGCTATGCAAGAATAGATGGAGGATGAGCGGGATAGGGCCGTAGAGCAGGTGGTACGACTGGGAGCAGAGAGAGATCAACTTAGGTTGGCACAGGACACATGGACACAAGAGAGGGGCATCATTAGCAGAGATCAAGACAAATACAGGCATGAGCAGAATGTCACTAGATATCAGGCCACAGAGAGTTCTGATTACATGAGAGAGGCGACCTACTAGATGTTCGCTTATCATCATGTGGTTCCAGATCCAACGCAACGCACATTTTAGTATGTCCGACAGGCTCCTCGAATTACCACGCCATCGTAGACATTAGGGACATTGACCCGAGGATAGAGTGAGTCGTAGGGTACCCTCCCTCATAGCAGGCCAGTGCCAGGCTCTCCGCAGAGGTCAGATGTGGGCAGTTCATTTGGTAGATGAGGGGATATCAAATTTTTATAGGTGCAGGATGGACAGTACAGAGTTTTTGATACATATTTTGTACTGATACTTTATCTTGTGATTATGATGTATACGATGGATATGTATTTTGGTGATATCGATGGACATTATTATAGACTATGTGATGGATATATGATTTTGATATTTTTATGATATGCGACAACCCTTATTGACACCATGTTATGTATATGATAGATGATGCATATGTGTATGTGTATGATTTTATGATGTGTGATCATGATTATTTGTACATGTTTATGATGTTATATGTTGATACTTTGTATGGATGCAACTAACATGTGTGATGCAGGATGTGATGTATGTTTTCATGATTTTATGGATGATGCATATTTTTTGATGCAGGTGGTGATGCCTGTAATGTGTTAATGATATAATATGGAAATGTATGGAAATGAATCTAAGATGCTATAGAATAACTAATCATGATTAATTTAAACAACTTAAGATAATAATGCAACATAAATTTCAATAAGGACTTGTATGAGAATGTGGGTGGATTGTGAAGTTTGCACCTGTTGAAAAACTATTGATATCCAGAGAAGAATGGGAGAAAGATAAGGTGAATATTTGCACAACCAAAATCATAGGTTGATGGATAGGGGTGAATGCAACAAAATTGATTTATGAAATGCAATCCTAATTCAAATTTTCCATCTTCGGAGCATTGATTTTTGCTATAGCATAAGACACCATGTGCCAAGGTATATATAAAAACTAAGGCAATTTAGTATCTAATGCATAAAACAAACAAAAAAAACAAGGTTAACCCAATGCCCCAAAGTGACAAAGACTTTTGTCGGGCCAAGCATTTGGATAACCACAAGCACAAAGGGATGTCCCAGCATAACACAAGATCTTAGAGATCCTGGTGGGTACTACGTGGGACGACCCAACAGACAACAACAATAAATGATCAAGATATGCCCCTATGTTAACCCATCAAAACACACCATAATATGATAGATCATGGTGACCTTGATTAGTTGGAATAGGGCACTCAAACAATAAACAAAAGCCAAAAGTATTAAAAGATCACAATCAAGTTCAAACGTCCTTTTCCATAGGATCGAGAGGATGGATGGGCTTGATGAGGTCTGTTCGGAAGGATGCATCCTGTTGAGACCAATGACGGATACTAAAATAAGATGACCCACATGACACATAATTTTTGACACTAATAATATCTTATGATACTTGAGGATCTTGTTTGTGACGAATTAGCTGGATAAGGGCATACTTGACAACATAACACAAGAGACTAGACAAAAGAATGACACAAGACTGACACACCCTAACGACCTAGGGGCTTGGGGATTGATCAAAGATGAGCCTTGCCTACGTGAAAGTGTAAAGCCCTTGTAGTTCAAGAAAAGACCATGGATAAAAATAGAAAGAGGACCAATGGAGATCAATGATGAAAGACATGACTAAAAAATGCCTCGGGGGAGGATCAAATGATCAACCTTGCCTACGTGAAAGCGTAGGGGAAATGTAGTTTAGAAAAGAAAAACAATGATCGACTATGGATAAGAGCGCAAAGGGGACGATGGAGACAGATGATGGATGACTGAAATGAGATGGTCAAAATGCCTTGAGGGTGGATCAAATGATTGGCCTTGCCTACGTGAAAGTGCAGGGGCAACACAGTTTGACAAAGAACAAAAAGAACGACATGACTGGATGGAGATCTAAGTCAAGACTGACATGATGAAAGACCCTAGATGATGACAGAACGAAAATAGAACCAGATGAATGACACAAGCTCAGATGAGGATAAAACCTTAGGATGACTGATAGCAGATAATCATCCAATGCTTAATCAAAACATACCAAGTGGCCAAGGTTAGGATGTGGATGAAGTGATAGGATAGGATAGGATATGGAGACATGCGGCAACTAGGACACAAAGTAGATAATGAGTAAGCTCTCTATGGATGAAACCTATTACCAGGTTTTCACCAACCATACTTATCCAAGGTGCCACCAAGGGTGGTTTTCACCATAGGATGAACTTATTTCTCTATACTATTTTTGGATTTTTCTGATTTTTCAATTTTTTTTGTATTTTTTAGATTATGGCAACATAGGAGGACCCAACTGATTTAAGTGTAAAACCTCTTCAGGTGCATTATGTTGATAGGATCTTCAAGGGGTTCCCCTTCATGTGTGGCAAGGTGGTAAGCCCCTGATCCATATCTTGTTGTGATAACATAAGGACCCAACTAATTAGGTTCAAACTTCCCCTTCTTGTCTCGATCCTATTGTGTACGCTAATTTTATTTAAGAACTAGATCTCCAATGTTAAATTGGCAGGGAAAAACTTTCTTGTTATAACTCCTCTTGAGACGATTCTGATACGCCTGAAGGTGATTGTATGCTCTGGTCCTCTTTTCATCTAGGAGCTCCAATTGGGCAAGGCAAGCAACCCGTGATTCTTCTTTTGTGATGAGATTCTTTAAAGATATTCTCAGAGATAGGATTTCAACTTCAATAGGAAAGATGGATTCAACACCATAGACTAGGGAATATGGAGTGGCGCTAGTGGGAGTGCAGATGGATGTACGATAAGCCCAAAGGATAGGGTGGAGGTGGAGGTGCCAATATCAACCAGTACTATTGACAACCTTTTTCAAGATTTTGATCAATTTTTTGTTAGTGGCTTCTGCCTGTCCATTACCTTGGGGATAGTAGGGCGTGGACCACCAGTGTTGGATATGAAAGGTGTTACATAGCTCTTTTATAGCCTAGTTTTTGAGTGGTTTACCATTGTCAGAGATGATGGTGGAGGGGATGTCGTATTTGCATATGATATGATAGAGGATGAACTTGGAGATCTGAGTACCCGTTATTTGGGAGAGTGGTATGGCTTCCAACCACTTAGTGAAGTACTCAATGGCAGTAATAATGAAGGTGTTGCCATCATAAGATGGAGGATATATCTTTCCAACTAAATCAAAACCCCATTGAGAAAAGGGCCATGGTGCTACAATAGGTTGTAGATCTTGAGCAAGAGCATGTGTTAGGTCTACATGTTGTTGGCAAGGTAAACATTTCTTCACAAAGTCACAAGAGTCATGCTCCAATGTAGGCCAATAATAACCAACCCTCAGAATCTTCTTTGCTAAGGCCATTCTGTTTGAGTGGGCTCCACAAACACCACTATGTACCTCTATTAATGTAGTGTGAGCTTCGGCCTCACTTAGAGACCGAAGAAGAGTTCTATCATATCCGCGACGATAAAGAGTATCACCTATGATAGTGTAATGGGATGTACGTTGGATGAATGATTTGTGTTGATTGCGGGTAAGGTCAGCAGGTAGGATGTTTTCATGAAGACAAGCATATATTTCATGATACCATGGGGATGTAGGACCTATGATTTCGCACACCATCTCACTCTCAGGGTTATCGTATGCAGGGATTAAAAGTTGTTCAATCAGGAATTCACATTTTGTCTAATCTTTAGGCATGTTAATCAGGGAACCACTTGTATCCATTGTGTCAACAACTTTGTTCTGTATTCTGGGGATCTAGTCAAACTTAATAGAGGTGAGAGATTTCTTAAAGTCATCAACCATGTGCTGATAAGGCAACAATTTTTCATCCTTTGTTAAGAACTCATCATTGACTTGTTTGATGACTAATTGTGAATCGCCAAAGACTCTTAAGTAAGTGATATTCCATTTGATTTTGGTTTTAAGGCGAGTGAGAAGAGCTTCATACTTTTCTATATTGTTGGTGCATGGAAAGGTGAATCTAAATAACTTTGGAATATAATCAACTTGGGGAGTGACAAACAATATGCCTTCCCCCGATCCATTATGTGTATATGACCCATCAAAATAGTGTCCACGTGGTGGTTTCTGCTACTATAAAGACTTCCTCATTAGGAAATTCCATCACCAAAGGATGTGCATCAAGCAAGGGAGCATCGACTAAATGATCTTCTATCACCTGTCCCTTAATAGCTTTGCAGTCCACATATTCTATGTCAAACTCACTCAACAACATAACCCATTTAGCCATTTAGCTAGTCAAAGTTGTTTTGGATAGTAAATATTTAAGTGGGTCAATTTTTGATATTAATTTGACTGGATGGCTAAGCATATAATGTCTAAGCTTTTTTGAATAGAAAACTACGGCTAGGGAGGCCTTCTCTATTGAAGAGTGGTTGAGCTCATAGCCAACTAAGGTTCAACTAATATAGTAGATTGCTCTTTCTTTGGATGACTCATCATGTTGTGCTAGTAGTGTCCCTCGTGCCACTAAAGTATCTAAGATGTACAATAAGAGTGGCTTCCCTAGGATTGGAGGCATAAGGACTGGAGGATGAACAAGTATTTCTTAATTTTTTCAAAACCTTGCTGACACACAGGATCCCACTTGAAGGATATATTATTTTTCAAGAGGTGGGTGAATGGTTGACATTTGTCCGCTAACTGTGCTATGAATATTCAGATGGACTATAGCTTACCATGGGGACTCCTTAATTATTTTAGATTGTCAGGTGGAGGCATATCCATAATTTCTTTGACTTTGGCAGGATCCACTTCTATACCTCTCTTGGAGACAATGAAGCCTAACAGTTTTCCTGACATAACCTCAAACACACATTTCTTTGGATTTAGACACAACTTGTAGTGCTCTAACCATTCAAAGATATTTCTTAGGACTGTAGGGTGTTTTGCTCTAGTTCTTGATTTTCCTAAGAGACCATCAACATAGTCTTCCATGATCATGTGGATAAGATCATGAAATATGATGGTCATTGCACATTGATAAGTTGCCCCTGTGTTCTTAAACTTGAAGGGCATGAAATTATAACAAAATGTACCCCAAGGTGTAGTAAATTTTGTTTTATGTTGATCTTCGGGTGCAATCCTGATTTGATTATATCTAGAAAAGTCATCCATGAGGGATAGCATCTTGTGTCCCACAGTTAAATCAACCAACATGTCCATATTCAACAAAAGAAAGTCATCTTTAGGACACGCCTTGTTAAGATCACAAAAGTATATACATATTCTAATATCCCCATTACGTTTGGCTACTGGCACAATGTTGGAGACCCATTCAGAGTAGTCAATGGGTCTTATAAATTTGGCTTCCAACAATTTCTTCAATTCTTTCTTGACCAATAGGGCAACTTGCGGGTGCATTTTGCAAAGCTTTTGCTTAACTCGTTTTGCATTAGGATGCACATCTAGATGGTGTACAACCAAGGTAGGGTCTAATCCAGGCATGTTTGAATATGCCCATGCAAAATTGATCTTGCTTTCCTTGAGGATCTTGGAGATGGTGGAATACTCTTCTTCTAATAATGATTTGGATACATAAGTGATTTTGGGATCCTCTTCAATTCCCAAATTAATTTCTTGTGTTTCTTCTATCAAGATGGAGGATCATTCAGACCATTGTGTTCCAACAAGGAGAAGATGGACGCCCCCATCTTCTGGCACCTGACTGAGGTTTTCACTATTAGATACATTCTTTGTTTTGACTTTTTCCGAGTCACTGAGGTTTTCACTATTAGATACATTCTTTGTTTTGACTTTTTCCGAGTCAAGGAGGTTTTCACTAGGTGACCCTTTTGGATTTTTATTTTTCTTATTTTTGTGACTAGGGTTTTCATCTTCCCTCAATCCCATGAGGTGTACATAGGTATCCATTGAGGTAAGTGAGTTGGTAGGTGTGTTGTCACGTTGGTCCCAATCGATGAGTTCGGGATGGTGAAGGGAAAGGCTAATGGTGCAAATGGACAGGAATTCAAACATGGAGGAAAGGTATGCATGATCTACATCATCGTACACATGTATGGTACATTCTTCTTTTAGTACATCTTCCAAAAGACCATCGCTCACAATGAAGTTATTGGAAATACTAGTTGATACTGCAGGACCCTTTTTCTTTTTGTCATAGCCTAAGCCTGAATTGTTTGGATGTACATAAGAGTCGATCAGTTGCTTTCTTCCTATCTTTTTTGGACCAATACCTCCCCCCTAATAATTGTATTTTTCATCATACTTAGAGGGCCAAGGGTACATCTCTTGAAAATATTCCTTTAAAGGAGGAGTAGGTTTATGTTCTTCACGATATATCCATTGACTTATATCATCTTTAGGCATATACTCTGGTAACTCAGAAGATACATAAGTGCTAGTGCCCACAGTTTTGGAGCTCGAGGTGACTACCTTTTGTTCCTTCTTTGGTGCAGATTCAGAGGGTCGACCATATGTGTGGGGTGAGGGTGGCATGGTTTCCACGTTCAAAGAAATACACATTTTATACTCACCACATCCCTTGTCAATGATCTGGACCTTGGTGATAGTGGAATCAGATGTAGAAAATGGGGCAGATGTGGTGACGAGTGATGAATTAGATGATGGATTGGATGAAGATGTCGCCAATGGTCCCATTTCAACTCCTGGACAGTAATGGGAGTGGGGGAATGAATCTTCAAGCAAGTGACAATATTCAAAAGGCTGAGGATCGACTTGTATCATAACTTCCATTCCATTAAATGGGAATTTCAAGCATTGATGATAGGTGGATGGGATGTCTTGCATGGCATGGATCCATGGCTAGCTGAGAAGAAGATTGTAGGGGAGGTCTAAATCAAGGACATGACAGGTGGTGTATTATATAACATGGCCAACTTGAATTGGGAGCTCAATAACCCCTTTAGAATCCCTTTTCATAAGCCTTTATAGTGATAATTTGATTACTTAAATCAGTGTGGGTATATCCTACCTACTTTATGAATTTTAATGTACATAGATTGAGAGTAGAGCCATTATCTATCAAGACCCTCTTTACTTTATTTCGGGCAATGAGAACCTCTATATGAAGGGGTCGATTGTGGTTGGCGTTGATGGTAGGCATGTCATTTTGACTGAAACCTAGTTGGTAGGTTGATGATAGATGTCCAACTAGGGCTTGGAATTGTGTGGGGTTGATGTTATTAGGAGCGCGAGCATCCTGTAAATCCTTTGTCAAGATTTCCTATTATATAGGAGAAGACTTTAGCAAATATAAGATAGATATTTGTATTGCGGTCTTTCCTAGATGGTCAAGGATGTTATACTGAGAGTTCACAGGAGCTGATGGGGCTGGTGTTGCAGCTCTAGTGACAATAATGTGGGTGCAACAAGTGGTAACAAAACATTGAGGCTCTTTGCTTCTGACATGTATCATAGACACACGTGGTTCTGCTTGTTCAATGTGCATGATGAGACCCTCATAGTTAAGTGGCACATTTTTGTAACTAATGTTGTTGGTGTTGTTATTCTGATTATTGTTATTGTTAGGTCTTGGGTTTGTGTTAGATGTGTTAGGATCTTGGTTATGCTTAGGGAAGGTGTTTTGATATATTTGTAATTGAGCATTGTGTTGGAGTGAAAATGACACTGAAAGGGGGGGGGGGGTGAATCAGTGTCAAAACAAATTTGAACAATTTTTCATAAAATTAAACCATAGCTCAGATTTCATCTCAATATTAAAATGATTAAAGCATTCATAAGTTGAATGTAATCATTTAGAACCAGAATTGAGAAAAGTAGTAACCAATCAATGAACAAAGCAGTAAACAACTTAGTAAAGCAGTGAGAACACAGAAGTACAAAGAGACACAAGATTTTGCCGAGTGGAAAACCCTCTTGGGGTATAAAAACCACTCCTAAAATGCCTTGCAGGCTTAATCTTTTAATCAACTATTCACAATGCCTTATAGGCTAATTTTTGAGCACCCACTCAAGGAGGACCAACCCCTCGTTTAGAGATATCTATCTCAAATTATATTTCTGAACAATAATAATATCTTAGAGGATCTCTATGTTTTCAGTTAAGCTCATAACTCTTTATTTTCTCATCTACCTAATACCCTAAGAATTCAAAAAATTGAATCCTTAAAATATTACATAAAGAAGAATATTACAATATATCTTTGTATCTTTGTTTTTCAGATTTTTATTATAGAGTATTTCAATACATTTTTTGATATAGCCAAAGAGCAAAGTTTTAGAATCACAACATAAGTTCTCACAGTGTATTCAACATTGGTTTTTATACAATTTTTTAACTATGTCTGTCAAAAGAAAGTCTTCAAAGATGCTTTTATCAGAGGAATCTAAAAATATCTTGTTGTTTTAAGAATATGTGCCAGAAGAGTAAATGTTTGCAAGAGTAACGCCTGAACAACAGGCTATAAATAAACATGTCAACGATATATCACCGCTCTTTTTCATTGCAAGAGTTTTTAACCAAAAACCCAAATCAAGTGTAGTTCTCTTCATAATAAAGACCATTTGAAACAAATTTTAGAAAACCCAAATACTGAAAACATTAATTCTGTATACCCATAAGTTGAAACTATAAATTCTACAAAGAATGAAGGGATTTCAAAATTGCATCTGATAAATTTTCTCAAAACCACGATTGCCCACAACTGAAAATCATAAACCATCAAAGCACAAAGAATATTTTTCCATGTAACCATTTCATTTCAAAAATGAACACAATAATAATTGATATGAGTAAGTCAAAATAGCTTTTGCATAAATCTGATCATGCAAAGAAAAACCTCTCTAGCCATAAAGAGATTTCCAAAAAACCAATAATGCCCAAGGACTGCCATTTGCTAAATAAAAACACCAAATAAAGATACCTATTTGTGCAGCAATCAAAGACATAAATACTAGCCAAATCTGTAACTCCCATGACTCCATTTGCAACCACACTCTTCATTACAAAAGAACACTTGTTGATTTCTTCCTGACAAAGACGTTACAGCCAGCTGGAAAAAGATTAACAGTAAAGAATTCAATGAAAGACACAGTAGATAAACTTTCTCCAAGGTGGCACTGGTTAGGGTTCCATACCCTTGCAAAGAGATAGCATAATGAAAACACACTTTTCCCTATTCTTTCCTTTTCCAAACCATTCGATGAATTTAGAAATGAACATAATGAAGTTTCAAATCCAATTTTGATAAAGACATCATAATGAAATAAAATCTACTGCCTTATACCAATTATCAAGTAGGCTGACACCAATATTATTATCTTCATGACTTGTCAAATTCAATGTATTCAATGAAAGCCATATCAACACGTGTCACTGCCCATGAAAACAAGATGCCATAATAACTGTCGCTGCCAATGAAGTATGTGTGAGCCCAAAAAAAAGAACATGTGAATGATGTCGACCCTTAGTATCTCATGCAAAAAGAGAAGGGTTCGATAAAAAAAATAAAGACAAGTATTTTCCTTTGAATATAAACCATTTGAGTATAGAAGACTCCAAATATAATGTTAAAAAGAATATATTCCATGAGAATCAACCAATACCATTAGACAAATGAGATGTCAGAACCAACATAAATGTAATGCCTCCAAAAATGTGAGTTCAAAGAATGTAATCAAATGGCTTTAGAGTCTTTAAGAAAGAAATGACAAAGCTGATTAAATTAAGATACTGCAGGAGTATGCAAGATGGTGTCCAAATATCCAAGCAACCAAAATAATCCATAAATATGTCAATGAGCCAAAGATAATGTACTGATATATCATAATCAACTAAGAATACTTGAGTTTGAGACCAAGAATGTTCAATTTGAACATTGTCCAAAAAGTTATGAGATACCTGAAAATGAATTTTCCATATGTATGTCACAGTGGCTTGTAATAATGTGGAATACACTTGTGGTATGCAATAATAAAAGAACCATCCTGACAAAGAAACCATCTGTCAAACTCTGTCAGTCAAACAAATAGAATTCATAACATTGAACCAGAATTCTCATCACCATGAATTTGAATCATAACAAATAACCATCTATAAAAGCTAAGAGTCATCAAATATGTGACATGATAAATCATAAAAATCCAATTTGAACTGTCAACATAGAGAACCAAGGAAGTGAATTTTGTCATCAAGGACAAACCATAAACACAACTGAGATCCAACACATTGGATGATGAAGTCTGGTTGGCATCCACATGAATATCTCCTTGATCTATAAGATCTTGGATGTATGTTTTTAGACTCTGACACTTATTTAGGGTATGCCCTTTAATCTTGTGAAACTCACAGTATTCATTCTCTTTAAACCAGGTTGATTTAGGCTTAGATTCATTAGGTGGCTTGGTCACAAGATATGTAATTGGGTAATTGACCTGCAACAATCTATGGAAGACAGTGCTCAAGGGTTTTCCTAATTGGGTGTATTGGCGTTTACTGTTCCCTTGATTGGATTGTTGGGGGTGCGAGGTGCCCCCTGTTGCACTAATTAGCATAAGTATGTTGGGGATTAATGTAATGTTGAGGATGTATGTTGATACTGATTAGCGTAAGTATGTTGGGGATTAATGTAATGTTGAAGGGATGATGATGGGTAAGAGGCGAAAGGTGCCTATGGGATGATGATGGAGATGATGACTGGTGGAATTAGGTGTATTAGTGTTTACTGTTCCCTTGATTGTGACATGATAAGTCATAAAGATCCAATCTGAACTGTTAACATAGAGAACCAAGGAAGTGAATTTTGTCATCAAGGACAAACCATAAACACAACTAAGATCCAACACATTGGATGATGAAGTCTGGTTGGCATCCACATGAATATTTCCTCAATCTATAAGATCTTGGATGTATGTTTTAGACTCTGACACTTATTTAGGGTATTCCCTTTAATCTCGTGAAACTCACAGTATTCGTTCTCTTTAAACCAGGTTGGTTTAGGCTTAGATTCATTGGGTGGCTTGGCCATAGGATATGTAATTGGGTAATTGACCTGCAACAATCTATGGAAGACGGTGCTCAAGGGTTTTCCTAATTGGGTGTATTGGCGTTTACTGTTCCCTTGATTGGATTGTTGGGGGTGCGAGGTGCCCCCTGTTGCACAAATATGGTGTTGGGCATGGATGGTTGTTGCCTCTAGAAGGTATTGGCCACTTGAACATTTTTAGTTTCAGTGACACCATCATTGACTACATTCTTGTTTTTATTCCAGTAATGGGATTTGTCACCAGATGACTTGTCCTTATCCGAGTTATATAGTTTAATTTTCCATTTTGCAATAAGTGCTCTCTCAATGATGGGGCCTTTTTCGATAACCTCTGCGAAGGTAGTAAAAAAATGAAGATTAAGAGCATGTGCTAGTTTAGGATGGGCATTAGCCACAAAAAGAGTGACCATTTCCTTTTCACTGGGAGGGGACTTCATATGGCTAGCAATAACTTGCCACCTTTGCAAGTATTTATTAAAAGTTTCTCCATCACATTGTTTCTCCTTCAAGAGGTCTAGAGTATCAATTCCTTTCTCCAAGTTAAAGGAGAACTGTTTGACAAAATATTCAGAAAGATCAACGAATGAAGAAACTGTCCCCTTCTTGAGACCCATGAACCAATCTAAGGCTGGTCCTCCTTAGCTTCTAGGGAATAGACGTAAGAGGAAATTTTCATTATGTTGAACATCCTGACATTGTGCATAGAACTCTTGTAGATGGGCCTTTGGATCTTTGGTTCCCATATACTTGTCAAACTTGGGTATCTCAAAAAAATTTGGGAAGTGGCTGAGCAAAATCAAGGAGTCAAATGGATATGGGAAAATTTCCTCAAATTTGAAGGATTTCTTGGATGTTCCTTCTTGTAGATCTTTCAATGCAGCTTTGAGCTCTTCCAGGTCTTTATTGATTGGTGGAATTGGATTGGATGGCTGAAGTGGAGATTTTTGATGCAATGCATATGGATCATATGAGGATGTAGGCTGATACTGATTAGCGTAAGTATGTTGGGGATTAATGTAATGTTGATGTGATGATGACGGGTAAGAGGCAGAAGGTGCTTATTGTTGAGATGGTTGTTGCTGGTAGTATGAAGTTGATGGAGCATTATATGGAGCTTGGTAGTATGTGGAGGCCCCTTGTTGATAAGGTGGTTGTTGCTGGTAATAAGAGGTAGCTTGAGCACCCTATTGATGAGGTGGCAGTTGTTGCACATAGGACATGGATGAGACACCTTGCTGATGCACAAGTTGTTGCTGAGCATAATAAGGATTGGCTTGGTAATTATACAAAACATTAGGTTGTTGTGTGACATGTGAAGGTGGTTGTGGATTAGATTGTTGTTGGTATGGATTGGTATGTGATTGTAGGGGATTTATGTAAGGAGATGGTTGCGTCCGTGGTGGGTTCTGAGCAGTCACATGGATGTTTGGATTAGAATAAGCAGTGTATGTGCTAGATGGATGGTAGAGATACTATGTGAGAGGATTATGCCGCATTTCTGGGGGGACGTGTGTATGTGATTGTTGATGAGGTGGGTGAGATGGGATGTGTTGTTGTTGTGGGACTACCCTAGAAGAACCATGGGGTGGTTGTTGAGGGTGTGATGTAGTTTATGTTGTATGATGAGGAGGTTGTATATGGGTGACAACATGTTATTATAGGTTTGGAACATTTTGCTGTGGCATGTTCTGTTGGGGTTGTTGATGATGATGTTGTATGGGAACTGAAATGGTAGCGGTATGTTGTGGTGGTGCTTGTGAGGAGATGGTTGCATGGTGCGACAGTACTTGTGAAGCAATGGATTGATGAGGAGTATTGCCCTGAGGGGTCGATAGGGGACTACTTGTGGGTACATGTCCTAGTGGTGGCATTAATGCAAGAAATGGGTTGCCCCCAGTGTTGATGGATGGTTGACTTGGTTACTGAGGTGGGAATGGTGGAGTGGATGAGATTCTTTATGGTATGCCATAGGCATAAGGATCATAAGGATCAGATGGTGCAGTAGGGGTAACAGATGGAATGGGAGGATAATTGGTAACTTGATGTATCACAACATTCCCAAACTCAAGATGATACTAGTTATCTACGGGTGTACCCTAGGAGCATAGGAGCTTCCAAGAACATTTTGTGAGTCTTGATGTACTGGTGGAGGCTAGGTATGGGTATACTATGACATGTCAAAGCTAGATGGCAGTTTCACTCCTTTCATGAGTAAAGTAGTGAGGATTTTATCCCCATGTTTGTCGAGGTGATCTGTCATCTGAACGTTAGTAGGATTGCTTAGGTATTCATCAATGGTAACTTCAGGTTGATTGATCATGTTTTCATCACCAGGTAGTGAAATGTTTTGACTGTTGGTGTCAGATTGTGATGAAGTACCATTATGAGGGTCTTGGGGGATGTTCACACCATTGTTAGGATCCTAAGAGGCATTCACACCGTTATTGGGATTTTGGGAAGTGTTTGCCCCATTGTTAGGGTCTTGAGGAATGTTCAACTGGGAATGCTAACCTTATTGTTGTGCCATTTTCTTCTTGATTTGTGATCTAGTTTGAATGGGAATGCAAAAACTATGGTTGAACTAGGATGGGACTAGATTTAATGCAAGGATGACCTAAATGACAGTTGGAATATTGATTTGGATTTGATAAGGATTGGTTGGTTGGATGAGGGATTGGATGATTGGATTGATTAGATAGTTGATTGATTGGGTGATTGGATAGGATTGAGATTAAAGGATTAGATAGGATTGAGATTGAATGATTAGATTGAGATTGGATGATTAGATAGGATTGATTGATAAATGATTGACAAGATTAGGTAATGGATGATGTAAAGGATTCTAAACCTAGTTAAAAAATCACCCTAGGTGATTTAAGGCGTTGGTCAATTGGATTGAAGGATAGATAAAGGATTATGGCACCAAATCCACCTCAAGATAGAAATGGATTGATTGGGCCAAAGACAATGATTGATATGTAGGATAACGATTGGATTCAAATGCCTTGTTCAATTGGGATAATAACCTCAAAAACAAGGTTTAGGGGATTTGGATTGAAAGAACGATGATGAACAATGCAACCTAAAGATGCTCTAAAGGTGCCTATATGATGCGGGTGATGATTAAGTGATCTTTTGGAAAGTGCAAATGGACTGAAGGATGAATTGTGAGTGGACGAAAGAGAATCAAAGTGCTTAGATCACAACAAACGACAAGGTTTTAGGTTACCAACTAGTTTTTGTTTAAATCAGGCAAATAAGCCTAACAAATGGTGAAATGAGTTCACTAGAAAATGGAATAAGTCTTTCGAATAGTGAAATGATATCCCTAAGCAATGAAATGGGTTCCCTGAATGGTGAAACGAGATCTCTAAACAATAAAATGAGTTCCCCGATCGGTGAAACAGGCAATTGGAATGAGAAACGGATGTTTGGAATGAACAAACAGAAGTTTAGAAGGGATGAAAAGATGTTCAACACAGGTGGATGGATTACTAGAATGGGTGAACAAATGCTTAAGATGGATGAAGAAAGGATCAAAATGAATGAAGGAGGTGAAATTGACTATTTGGGGGGAAAGTTCACCCTTCTATAGTGTAGGTTCACCCTTTTGCAGGGGCATGTCCTCCCCTCCTTGGAAGGTATGCCCCTCTGTAGAAAACTAGAACTTGACTTGGATGGAAATGACTATGGTAAGGACTTAAAATATATATAAAAAAAGTAATAAGGCTAACTAGTCAAAAAGTTTACTTGTTTTCCATAAGAAGACACTTCAAACAACAGAATTTTATGATTAGTGTTAAGGGTATTGTTGATGTGCCAAATTGACCCACAACATGCAGGTAAGATAAAAGTAAAAGTATCTCACCTCTCCTGAAAGAGACAACCAGTAATCAACTAATCACCTCTCAAGGTCTTTGATGTTGGTTCACAACGTTGTTGTTTCACAAAGTGGTCAATATGGCTGTAATGTCCAAGGGGTCTGTTGGTTTTGAGCTTCTGGATTGTTACAAGATCAAACATCTATCTAAACCTACTTTAACCTATGGTTTTAAATAAATAGAAAAAGATAGATCAAGGTTTTCAAATTGAAAAGAATGTTGATTCATTCAACTAATCAAATTTGTTGCCTTCCAAGGAATTCCTAAACTAGAATTGCAGAATAAAATTAACTTGTAATTGATACAAAGTTTCATTCATTCACAGTGCCAACTTTAACAGTAAATTGCAAATCATCATTCAAACAAAACATAAGATAAAATTTCATTCCTTGAAAGCTTTTCAAATCAAAATGATTAACAAAAAATGGATACCATTCTAAAGCATAATATAAAGAAGGTTTAAATCTAGCTGCTCCTACTGTTAATGAAACAAATAAGCAACATTTACAAATCTGGCAAGATCACCAGTGTACAAAAAACCTATGTCTTCAAATTATCTCCATCTATGCTAAGAAAATTTGGAAGATACATCACCACCCCTTCCTGGCGAACTGGAAAAATTAGAAAACATCTAACTTACTTCAAAACCCTAACTTGCTTCTTTCTAACTCTTTCTAACTCTTCTAACATGTCTTCACCTTTCTTAACCCTTCTAAAACTTTCTAACTCGTCGAACTTCTAACCCTTACAAAGAGGCAAAATGCCATATTTATAAAACGCGTCCAAAAATGCGTCGGCCCAGTTTAGGGTTTACAAAATGAGTCAGTTACAGAACACGTTGGCCCTAGAAGGAGTTTGAAACAAATTCAACATGCATTAAATGCAAGGGCATCGACTAGAGGCAAGAAACAAACCAAAACACATGAAGAAGAAGAAGAATGAACGATGAAGAAGCACAACTTTTGACATGTTTTTGCAATAACTGCTTCCTCCACGTCGCCTATACCTTGCTCTGTTATGGCCTTCACCATCAAGAACGTCCTCTGCAAGTTGTCCTCAAGTGGCATTGGCAAAACCCTAATTTGCCATTCAATGGCAGCAATGTTATTCTTCAGATCTGCCCCATCATATTGTCCCAGTCCCTCTTAGCCATTCCAATCACTGCCTTGCCAGACTCAACCTGCATTCATCAAACACCAAAGTGAGAATCTAATTGTTGACAACATTTCATCAAAGTGTTAGCTTAAAATTATGATAAAAACCATTAAATTAGCCATTAAGCATCGACATTAGATCATCAAAATGAACATAAACAACATACAACAATGAAATTACCAAATTAAAGCATGGAAACACAAGAACTTATCATTGGAATCATCCATTTCAGAAAATCTCTTCGCTCCACAGTGCCTCCCAAAAAATCCAGAAAAGTCTAGCCAAACCAGATTTCCACGGAGGACTCAGAACATTTGCAATTTGGGAAAATGAAGGAAATCGGGAAAGTCTAGCTAGAACAGAGAATTTTGAAGCAGGCATAAGGTGTACCAAGAGATCACTCGAATGAAGGAGGAATGGATATATCATTGAAATTCACCAAAATAAGTAAAGAATATCAAGCATTCATCATTAGATTTACCAATTTTATCCAACTTCCTAAATTCCACAAGGCACAACAGAGAATTCGGAAAAATCTGGCCAGACCAGAATTCCACGAAGAGCACAAAACTTTGAATTGCAACACATTTCTGAGAAGCCGAAGAGATCCGGGAAAATCCGACCAGGATGGAAAATCCCAAGGTTGACAAAAAACCTAAAAAATGGCAATGACTTCGCCCAAATTGACCAAAGGTCAAAAATTTGAGGACCCTGGGCACGAAAATTGCTCAACATGAGCCTCCTACATAACTTCTTCGAATCTCAGCTCAATCGAAAGCCAAACAAGACAAGATGGCGACGCCCTAGGCATGAAACCCTAGATTTTAACCATGAATGCACAGGGAAAGCCATGAAATGACCAAACACACAAGAAATTGAACTCCAAGCAAGACCATAATGTTCTAAAGCACAACAAGGTGAACATCTTAAGTTAGGAGAATGCAAATGATAAAGCAAAATGGCATAAAGCTCCAAAAATCAACCAAACTCAGAAACCCAACGACCAGGCAGAAATCCAGAAAAATTTGACCCAGGTAGAATTTTGCAGAGTCCAGAAATTCCTGAATCACAATGCAAAATAGGTCGGGCCGGACTCCGAACACAATCTAGGAAAATCCGGATGGGGCGGAAAATTCCGAACTGGCTCAAAAACCTGAACGACAGCAAGAAACCGAATTTCAAAAGAGGTTTGGGAAAATCCGAACAGACAGGAAAATCCCAAACTAGGGTGAAAACCTGAACTTAGCCCAAAACATAAGATTTTCAATATTCAACTTGGGAAAAACACTTGGGAAAACAAGACAAACATATTAAACACATGCCAAGGAAAAGTAAAACCTCAAAATCGAAGGGGGAAAAACACAAAGAGCGAAAATAAAAGAGGGTCCCATTTTAATCAAATTTAAAATGGGGTGGTTATGCGACCCATAACAGGTATGGCCAAGACAATCCTTAATCTAGGATGCACAAGGCTTCTAGGGAGTCCTCGATATACTCTCAGTACGTGAGGCACAACCATGAACATCAACCCATCACAAGCGTGAGTCAGGAGCCCCAATGAGATATTGGAGGGCTCAAACCAACTCTTCAAGTCCATCTAGGTATCACCCTAGTTTTGATGCTCTGTTAGACAAAATGTGACTGGATTGGGGTACAACTTTGGCTCTCCCCCCTTTCTATACCCCACTAGTACACGTGGTTAGGATTGTCCCTTGGGGTGATGAAATCCCCAAGTAGGTTCTGCTAGAAAGAAGGCACTAATCATTTTCGGCTACTCCCCAGGCTCACACGAAGTGCAAGGGGAAAGCGTAAACAAAATAATGCCCCCTTGGGTGACACAAAAAGAGTTGCAAACACAACAAATAATAAATTTTACTGCCCTTAGTTAAACTATGTGCCTAGATTAAACCAAAAAAAAAGAAGGAAAACGTTAAGCAACTAAATAAACGAATTTCCCTGCAAGAAAATGTTAGTTGTTTTGTCCTCCATTCTTCGTCAATCACGAAATAAGCTGCATAAATGTTAAAAAACACAAATACACTCGCAAACAGGCGATATTAGAGGGTTAAAATATGAAAATGATAAAAAAACTAAAGTAAAAATGAAGCTAAAATTACTATTTTACCTCCCAAAGTGCTTTGTTTAAGGTAGGTTTTCCCCTCTACAACAAACAATCAGAAAACATATTTACAGAAAGCTAAGTTTTTGGGTAGGTTCACCCTTCTGCAACAAATAGTCAAAAAATAGATTTATAGAGAACTAAGTTTTTGGGTAGGTTCACCCTTTTGCAAGAAATAGTCAAAAAAATTTTTTACAGAGAGCTAAGTTTTTGGGTAGGTTCACCCTTCTATAGGGGCAAGTTCACCCCTCCTAGGCAAGTTCGCCTCTCTACAAGGGTAGGTTTGTCCCTCCTAGGCAGATTCACCCCTCTGCAACCTGAACCTACAAACAACTTGAACAAAAATCATAAAAGGATGGAACCCATTTGTGGGTCCCATTGGGCATGCCAGAAATGTGATGGTATTTTTATCCTAATATAAGTATGCAAACTAACTAAACTAGAATGCAAAGAAAAACACAATATCACCTCAAATGATTAGCCTAAGCAAGAAAACACAAAAGAAAGATAACGAAGCTAGTGATTATACCTTTTGTGTGTTGATCCCCTTGGTTGGACCTTGATGTCATTGATTTGTGTGCTCCTTGGATGGCTGTGAAATGAAGGGTGGATGCAAGATAATGAAGACTTGATGAAGCTATAATGGAAATGCACTTGAACTTGGATGTTAATGGAAGGAATAATGCTATAAAATGGCTTGATAATTTGGTAGCATAAGGGTGCAAAATGACTAAGTTATGCAAATGCATTAGAAGAGAGGGTATTTATAGAAGAATTTGAATTCTCTAAAGAATTCAACAGTCAAGATTGTGCCACCATGGCCAAGATGAAGGGCTATGGTGAGTTGAGGACTTACAAGCCCTCACATCTTGACATGTGGAGGGTGAAGTGGTCTAGGATGTGATGAAGTGTAAGTGAGGTGGAATAAGGAAAAATGATGTGGAGGAAGGAAAAGTACTTTGAAAGTACCTTGGGAGATGAGAAGATTTCTTCAAAAATGAACTTCTTGTCCCCAAGTGAGAATGAAAGTGACACTTGAGGAATTTTGGAATTCCTCAAAAATCTCCATGGGAATAGGAAAGTAGTTGAAAAAATAAATGTGAATTAAAAATTCACATCATTGGGAGAATCTAATGGATAAGACAAGGTTCCCAAAAAGGTGAGATTTTGACACATGTTAGTGATTTGACAAGTCAAAGGTTCTATAAGACTTAGACACATGTGAGTGATGTGACAAGTCAAAAGGTTCTAGAACTTGCATGGGGATAAGGAGAGTCTTGGAAGGATAAATGTGAATTAAAAATTCACATGGGGAAGAGAGGGGTTTTAGGTGAATAAATGTGAATTAAAAATTAACATGGGAAAGAGGGTCAATTCTAAATATGGAACATGTAAAGGTTGACCAAAAATGTATGCTAAATGTGGTAAGCTAATTAGATTAATGTTGTGCAAATACATGGTTAGGAAAATTAATAAGGGATTAGAAGTAAGTGGGAAAAGTTGGAGGATGTGACATTAATCCCTAATTAAGGGTGTGAATATCCTAATCATGAATCAATTAAATTAATCCAGATTAGAAGAGGATTATGGAGGATGTGACAAAGAGAGAAAAAGGAAGAATTTAAAAATTGATTTAAAAAGGTCAAATGACTAAATTAAATAAATTGACATGTTTATTTAATTTAGAGAAGAAAAGGTGTAAGGTAAGGTATTTAATTGTAAAATTAAATACTTTAGGTAGAAAGATGAACTATTAATTAAACAAATCATTTAATTAATATTGACGAAATAGATGAATAGAGTAGACGATTTTGACCATATGGAAGTGGTCAAATTTGGATGTCTACACCATCAATTTGGTATTTTGGTATCATAGGATGGTTGTTGGTGATTGACATGATCACGATTATATGGCACACTTGTTATGGTAGACATGGTATATATGATGAAATTTGTTTACTTTGTTTAGCATCATTAGATTGGCATATATATACTTACATGGTGAGTATGACAATGATCATTGGTATCATTCTTGCATATGATAGTGATCTGCTTTACCATTTACACATCTTCTTTGATGTATTTCCAATGTTGCTATATCTTGATTACAGTGACAATTGATAGTGTTATTTAGGAGTTTTCAGATTAAATTGGCTCATCTTCTTGACAATGTATGTGTGTGAACCCCAATCCTAATACCTACAAAACAATGAGAACAAACACATTAAGTTAGATATAGCAAGCATGAACAAGGATTCCCCATGAAATCTATTTACAAACTTCAAATTAGGAAAGAAAAAAATAAACACAATGAAACAAGAAAATATAGATTCAATCCTAATTAGAATAGCAAACACATGATCCTATGGGGGAATTGGTGCCAATTTGATGTGAAAATTGGCCCTTTCCAAATTCCTAAGATGCAAGCTTGATATGTTGATGATGATTGATCCACTTTGTTGATGAAGGATGAGAGCTCCAAGCCAAAAATTTGCAAAAACCTAACCAAGAACTCAATGGTGATGGATGGAAATGGCTAAATATTTTAGCGTAATAACTTTGCATAATTTGTGGATGATCAAATGAGGATATGAGCTCTTTATTTATAGAATTCCAAGATGGATTAATGTCCAAATTTGAGAAATGTTGGACTAACATTCATCCAATGGCAAGATGCCACTTGTCAATCTATGAGTGGATGGAGGATGTGCAAGTTTTGAGGATTGTGCCAATAAATGCATATTTTTGAATTTCAAATTTATTGAAATGACTTGCAAGAGGGAAGGGAAAATGCAATAAATGCCACTTGCTTCAAGGCAAAGGACATGTAAGATGAAGTTATTGCCTTGTTGGATGTACATGTTCACTTGGAATTTTTGAATTCATATTTGGAGAATATTCCAAAAGATGCCTTGTGAGGAAAATATGAATTTAATAAATGAATTAAATCTATTTTCATGTGCAACTTACAAAATCTAGAGGATGGGGCATGATTAGAGATTAAATTAATCAAGGGTTAATTAATTTAATGAAAGATTAGATGATGGGACCTATTTGACTCAAATTTATGGATTTATTTAAATCAAATAAGAGAGGAATACGATAAGAGAATAATTAAATAAGGATTTTGATTTATTTAATTAAAAGATATGGTGTTAGATTAAATCAAATAAGGTTTTAATTTATTTAATTTAATGGATAGATTTTAGAGATTTAATCAAATAAAATCAATTATTTAATTAAATAGGGATAATTAGATCAGATAGATTGATTTAATTAACAAAAGAGAGTGACTTAATTAGATAAAATAATTTATTTAATTAAGGGAAGAAAATTGATGAATTTAATCAGATAAGGAGAATTGATTAAATGGTTAGACTGAGGGATGATTCAGGATGAAACGATGTTAGTAGTCAGGATTAGATGCACAATGTCAATCGGTATATTTTATGTGTCTATAGTATGATATTGGATGTGATAGTTTGGTTTCACTGTTATAGTGGCACTTGATATGGTACTTTGACATTAGCAAGTTGATTTTAGTTTTGACAGTATAGTGATACTTATTTCGTATAATAGTGGCATTTACTTGTTTAGTACATACAAATCTTGGACATGTATTTTTTGTTAGAACTCTTGGGTAGGTATATTTGGTGATTCACAGTGGATGTTTTAGTTGATTGGTATATTGGTGTCCTAGTGGTCTCACATATATGACTGATATTCAAATTGAATTGGTTCATTGTGATTCTCTTTGGCAAGTAATATATCTTTTAGAGTGTATGATGATCTCATGTTATGGGTACACAGTTGTATGAAAAGCTTATATACTCAGTTTGGAATAGTGCTCCTTGTTATGGGTTAATATTTAACAGTATCATTGTTTTCTTACTTTATAACAACACTATAATTCTAGTTGATGGACTATTGATTGACAAAAGACTTCTTGGTAACATGGATTTGCAATTAGCATAACAGGTGCTTGAACAAGTTTGAAGTCTTTGATTTATCTTATGTATTTAGTCAAGGGGAGCTTCTTTGTTCATATTTCATCCTTGGTTTATGAGATGATTATACTTTATACTGGTGCTTTCTTGTTCAGTGATCATACATACATAATAGTGACATACAGATTTGTGGCATTTATATCTCATTAGAGATAGCAGGGACAACTCTGCATGCTCATTATTTTTGTAATTATCTTGATACTTACTTTGTGTTGATCAAATTTTCATGAGGTAGCTAGCAGTTGTTGCCCTTCATGATGCATATCAAAATTACTCTTGTATTTTCTTTGCTACTATATATCATGGGTATATTCTTGGAATGTTGTTCCATGCTTTGTGTTAAATTGCAAGGATTTGGTGACTCTACATTTGTGTTTATAGATTTTTGGTAACCATATATTGATTATTACAATATTCATATGTATCCTCTATTGGACATGTATCTTTATAGAGTTTTTGCATAGTTTGGTGCACATACAGTGACTATGTTACATTTGCTTCATCTATTTTTATGTAGCCCTTTGTCTCTTGATGCAAAAAGGGGAGAGAGCTTTGGTGTTTTTCCATCAAGGCCAAAGGGGGAGTTTGTTGGCTCTCATAGTTGTTTCCCTTGATGTTAAAGACACACAAAAACTCTTGATGACAAGTATTTGAAAAGGTTGATGTCAAAGACACAAAAAGGCACTTGATGACAGGTATTTGATAGGAATGCAAATATTCTAGTTAGTATGATAGACATTTCATTTGATACATGGACATGACATGTTTGGTTTCAATATGACAATGCATTATAAAGGTTGATGGGATATTTTCATAGATGGAATTGTTAGTAAACAACTTGATTGGATTCTTAAGTCACTATTATAGTGACATTGTGATGGCACTTTACAATTCTATTTCAGCTTCATAAAGACAATGATATTGTGATGGCAACTTAGACTTGTGTTTGATAAAAAGTGGTACATGTGATCATATTTATATTGGTGAGTTGGTGTTTTCTCTTGATTAGAATGAAATTGGTGAGTTACACTTTGGTTGCATGGTATATGACACATGACATATGTGATTAGCAAAGTTTCATTTTTGATGAAAAAGACAATAGCATTTGTGGTTCAAGGTCATTCTTCCTAAGGACAAGGTTGTGTTCTTTTTTATATTAATTCCAAGGTCTTTGAAATTAAAATGGGAAATAAAATCCCATTGATAGTATTCATACCTTATGGCATATACATGGTTTTTATTTCTAAAGGCATTTTTTCATTGATTATTGCAAATTCCTTATATTTAACATTATACCTGCTAACATCTCTATGAAGGACATTATTTCGAGCATACCATGGGAATGGCTAGGCATATTAATGAGGATAACTTGTGTGGTTGATAAGGTACATGTTGAGTTTAGTATTTTGGCACATGAAAAATGTTTCAAAGGTGGAAAATTCTCAGATACATTTTGTAAAAGCAATACATTTCTTTGTGAAATCATTATTTGCTCAGTTAGGGAACGAGAAACTTAGGGCTATAATAAAATGATGATGTTGGAGGTCTTTGAAGTGACAATGCTCAGCTTCAAGTGGTTTAATAGTGGAAGAAAAATGGGTTTCAAGCACAAACTGTTCAGTTGGTCAACTTCCATACTTCATTTCAGTAACATTGTTTCTCAACCAAGTATTCTTACTTAGAAGCACAGAGTTTTTCTTTTGTCTTCATGGTGTCATATAGAATCTCTTATTCTTTATATATGCGGGTTTATTGTTTTGTGTCTACAAAAACCAATTGCTAGGGCATGACCCTGTGTCAAACATGTTGATGTTTACAAGGTATACAAAAGCTTACAATGCATAGTGTTCATTTAATTGATAGCAGTTTAAGTTTGGTAAAATAAAGAGACTACGATGACATAAATAGTTATGAAGTTTTCAGTTTTTACTTGATGATAGTTAATAGGTTACATGTGGCATTATTTGAAAGGAAGCTTGCAGTAGTTACCATTTTTGGAATGTTTATATAAATAGTGATTTACATTTTTTGTTTGTTCGGTGTTTTTACAAAGTTATCATGTTGAATATGAAAACAAAATTTTGTAATTGAAGTTTTGCAAACATGATGTGAAACAAATTGTATCACTAATATATTTTGTATTTTAGAGATTCCAAAAAAATGAATCTTTAAGATATTAAATGTATTAGATTGAAAGAAAAATATGATTTGTAGAGAAATAGAGTGATCCTCTGTAGTTGAATTATTCTTTATTGAGAAATGTATAGTGAAGTTAAAATGATCAAGTCAATGAGACAGATTGATCATTTCCAATGAGGCACATTTAATGTTAGTGAGACACATTGCTAGTGAGGCATTCTTGTAACCAGTGAGGTTCTTTGGTCAGTGGGGCCATTCTTTCCAGTGAGGCATTTTGTAACTAGTGAGGTTCATTAAGCCAGTGAGGCAATTTTACGAGTGGTTTTTCTACCCCAAGAGGGTTTTCCACTCAAGAAATTCAATGTGTTATGGTTCTTTATTTGGTTTCATTTGTGATCTTACTGTTTCATAGTTATACATTTTTGTGCTTATATTTATGTGATTAAGAATAAACATTTTAGATTGGTACACGTTAGCTCTTGAAACATAATTCATATTGTTCTCAAAGGTTTTTAAAAGGGTTTTAAATGTCAGAAAATTGAATTAATTTGTCTAGACACTGATTCGCCCCCCCTCTTAGTGTCTCACGTACTCCAACAAGAGATTGTAACATACGAACCCTTCAATGAAGTAAAAATTTCTAATTTTTTACCTTATAAGTAAACAAACTATGTAACTAGCCATTGCAATAAAATAATATTTTCTTTATTGAGAATATACGAACAAAGATGAATAATACATTAAGGATTCCTTTCTATTTCCACAAATCATAAGTTACATCAATACAAGAATGCATACATTTGTACATACATAGCTCAATGTGTTTTAGAACAAATAGTTGTAAGATGGTCCAAGATCCTTCCTTTCAAATCTTGGTTCTTTTCTCGCCTGTTTTGGAGGAGGTACATCACTTAGGTGCTTTTTTTCCAACCACAGACTCTTAATGCAGTCCCCCACACATCTATCATTTGATATATGGCCCTTCCCTTTGACGAAGAGATTGGTAGAGTAACCGATAACGACAACCAATTGAGAAAAGTGTTGTGTCCTACATAACTAGAACTTGTAAACCCACAATCTTTGTATAGCATGTAATACTAGATCATGGTGAACTAACAGTGGAGCCAATGGTCATCACACTACTTTGGCCAAAGTGTTTCATTCAGTATGTTCTACTGAGGGTCATCTATCACATACACTACTTAGGTCAAATTTGACTTAAGTCCATCTTAAACTATGCATAGGTATTTGCTTCAATGGATAATCTGTCATCCCAAAGATAACCTATCACCTTTTTAACCTACTTAACAAGTAAGTACACAAGATCCCTCCCATACTGGACTAACCATCCTAGGAGTAAACACAAGCTATCCTAGTTAATCAATAACTTAGCTAAGTGTAACACAAGTGCCTCTCATGTTCAATCATACCTAGTATATAATACCTATGATAAACACCAAACTCCTATTATGGAGAACTTACAAGCACAACATAAAAATAGCATAAAAGCTTCAATATCCTCTACAAAGACATTCTTATTCCTCTAAATTCACATACTAGAAAGATAACTCAAGCATATATGGAAAACACATCATTCATAAGTAAAATAACAAAGAAGAAGGTCCTCATGCCCATTAACACTTTTCCAAATGATTGTCAGTAATGCATCCCTTTCCAAGAATAACAAGTTTGATAACAACTTCTATAGAATGTCACAATGATCTCTAATTCTTAAGTTGATAGTTCACTTCACTCAATTAACAACTCTCACAAATATAATGGAGTTTTTCTCTTTCTCACAATAAAAATAGAGTAGGAAATAATGCAGTAAAAAGACTTGCAAGAGAAATGCATATACACAATCTTGTGAAAGAATGCATCCCTTCTAAATGAAATGGTTCAACTATTTATAGAGAAGCTTGGTAACCTCTTAGCCTATATTTTAGGCATGTTATTGGACAACAAGCTCTATGCAAAACAACACATGAAACACAACAGCAAGGTGGTGACCTCCTAAGTTCATACTCAGCAAAATCACCTATAGGTCACTTGCAAAACTGACAACAATCATAGACTTATTCAATTTGTATATGCTCAATTTGAATTGTCTTATGAAATAGACATATACAACAATTTAGTTTCCAGAGGTGGCGCCAATTTCACATCGTACTCCTCAATGTTGGCACAGTTTCCTTGTCTTTAGAAACAATCAACTATCAAATTGTAACCCCAAGCACTATCAACTTGGTTTGGGAATGAGTCAACTGAGATGTTAAATGTGTTTGACAAAGTCTCCAATAGATATATTAAACATGGAAAAAATGTTTACTAAGTCAAATTTGATCTCTATCAAAGGCGTCGACCAAGTCCAAGCTTGTATCGATATATGATAGCAACTCAAAATGCATTTCATATGTTTCATATCGAATGGCAGAAAGAGTGAGAATCAACTTCTCAAAACAATCATAATCTATTCTATCGGCCTTCAATAACATAGTCTTGAATGACTATAATCGACCTCCAATATCATAGTCATTGTTGATTATATTCAGCCTTTATAAATTGGCTTCTATCATGGTAAGTGATAGTCGATTTCTATTAATATATATAATATGTTAAATATAAATTATTATATATATATAAATACCATCATGTATTTATATATATATATGCAGGCAAGACAATATATAATACACACATTATATTGAATGTATGAATATATATATATATATATATATATATATATATATATATATATTTATAAAAGTATATGCCTCTATGTACACGTATATGTAGGTATATCTATATCGATGCATCCGTATGAGCGTGTCCATCTACCAACGTATGCATGTATCAATACACATATACATATGGATATGCGTATATACCATACATACACACACATATATATGTTCACATTTTATTCAAATACAACCATTCATAATTACCATCATATTGATAAGTGTTTACATGTGGTACATCTATACATGTGCATAAACATGTCGTTAGATCCCATTGACATGTATGTGCATATATATACACATATTCCACGTACATCTCACTAGTCAATATAATTGTAATAGCACAAGAAAGATCTCCAAAAGCTCAAGTAGATAAACAAGACTCTTCCAATGCAGACACATCAACTAAGGATGACTTACCAACTCCAACAAATTGACTCAACTCAATCATTCTAATGTGGTGTGTGTATGCTTAGATAGTTTACTTTTACCAGTTACCCAACCAATATCTTCTCTCGAGTGATACTTCCCCTCTGCTTGGAGGAATATAACATATACTTGTATCCACTAACACATGCACATAACATTCAATTACTCACAACATATGCAATATACGTAAAACATCTCCAAAGTTAGAATAATAATTCAATAACCATCCTTTCACATATATGCAATATTATTCCATGAAATAACATCAATTGAGATAACATCAAATGATATAACATTTACATTGATAACAACGTATGATCATAATTTATTCAGCTCCAAAATTCACATTACATTCATATTTACCCTATGTAGTAATAGTAAATAGTAATTACACAATTGGGGTATAATAGAGATGGGAGATCCATTAATAGTTTACACTTTTCCATGGGTGTTATACTCCCTTAATGGAACCATACAGTTGGTTCTAGAGTAGACCTATCTCACTTTGTTGGCTAAGCATTAGATTTGTCCTTAGTACTTTAAGATGGCGCTTGTTATTGGATTTTATTATTGGTACTTGATACTGATAGCTCATTCTAGCACTAGTATTGTAAATTATATTGATCCTACTACTAGTATAATATTGGTATTTGGTATGATCTCTTGGTATATTGTATTTTGGGATCAAAACTTGGTTTTGACCATATGATACAAGGTTTGACATAATGACAACATTCATATTATGTCATGATAGACATGGCGAGATAGTAATAGCTTTGTGTGACAATATGATGATATATAAGGTTGTGACATTTTTCTTTCCTTAGGGAGGTAATGTTGTTATTAGTATTTCTTACGATAGATGTGGTACTACCACAAGAGGCAATGATGATATCCTACCTGATCGCATTTTGATTATCTCACTCTTACCTTGGGGAAACATAAATCTTATTTATTTTGATGCTACTAATGATTGACATTTGACATATAGATATATAACATGTTGGCATGTTTTTATACCTACCATAATGTTTTATTACTAATTTATGATATATGATTTTATGTGGTTTTGTACAACCATCTCCCTCCTCCCTATAGGTGGCTTGATCCATGCACCATGGTGTTAGTATTATGTAAAATTTTATTATATTGTAGCTTATTTATTGATTGATTTGTGAACTTATTTCTTTTAATTCAAAATTTACTAGAAAATTTATCATTTCATTTTGGTTTGATGGTTGTTTGGCTAATTAATATTTTATTTTTTCTTTGATTTTGAAGGCTTGTAATTGTGTTGACTTGCCCCACTTTTTAAATACTCTATTTCTTCATCTTCCTTAGTGGTTGAGGCTAATTAGCCATTTATTATTTGAATTTATTTCTTAATTGTGGTTTTCATGATATTTTGAAATTCCTAGTTTGGGAGGACTACTACATGTGTTATGTAAATTTTCATATCGATAAAGATCACAAAAATGTTGTAAAAGGGAGTAGGTAAACTAGATTTTTTTTCATTTTTTTGTTTCGACTTTGGCTCTAACTTCCATATTTTTGATTTAGGAGGGTTAGATTTCAATTGCATCATTTTTTAGGTCATTTTTCTTTCAATTTCAAAGTTACTTGTTTAGGACTTAAGAATAATTATATATTATCAAAACGGTCTTGTTCAAGTGTCTTGGAATCTATGAATCCATTAAGAAACATTAATCGTTTGTGATTTTATCTCTGTTTAGTTGGTTGGGACCCCATGTACCACTCCCTACCTCTATAGTGGGGGTGGGGGGAAGGAATCAACAAACAAATGCTTTCACCAGATAGAGTTGTCATTCATGCTTTCATGAAGAATGAAAATAATAATTGTTGTTACAAAATTTTCTAAGTCTAGAAGTCAATTTTTTCCTTTTGGGGGGTTTCAAAACTTTTCAATTGTATAGTCTTCCAAGTTGTAAACTTACAAAATACTCCTAAAACCCTAATTCATTGTACATTACTAGAATTTTCCAACCATTTTGCATATAGGAAAATGTGTAATCGGACCTCAAAACTTTGGTTGACTATACATCAAAAAACATTTTCAACTATTTTTTTCATATGCAAATGTGTAACCAAACCATAGTTCACTATACATTAGTAGATGTTTTCAACCATTTTATACATATGCAAATATGCAACAAAACCCAAAAACCCTAGTTCAATATATATCACTAACCATTTTTAACTAATTTACATGTGTATTTGCGCTCTAGAATTATGAAACCCTAGGGGTTGGTGGATATTAATGGCTTGCATTGTAACCCTATAATCTCCCTCATTTATTTTACTGTGCATAAATTTTGATTTATTTTCTTGTGTTTTTAGTCGCTACAAGGGAATTTAGACAATTGGCATTATGATTTGCATAGAATTTTCAAGATTTTAATCTTTTTCAACAACATTACACTTTTCTAGCTTCTTTATTTTTACCTTTTTCCTATGTCTTCATTTTTTTACTTTGTGCTTGTGAGATACAAGGGATTCATTTGATTTTTACATTTTGTGTCTTGTCATCAGAATTCAAACTTTCTTTTTTCAAAGTAGTGTTTAGATTTATATTTCTTATTTTTGAATTTTATATCAATAGTTTGGAGGAAAGCAACCCCTAGTTTAGGGACTTCATGTTTAACACAAGTTTTTTGAACCTTACCAAATCCTAGTTGCAAATTTCATTTTAAATTCCAAGGAGTATTTTAAGTCAAGGATTCAAAAATAAAGTACACATGCACAATCATGTTAAACAATTCTAAAGTATTGGTGACATGTTGAATCCATAAAATCCTTATGTTGTCACACTTTTTAGTTCAACATAAATGCAAATGTGTATTAAAACCATGAAATCTCTAAAGTTTTTTAATTTGACCTTAAAACCCCATAGTTTTTTAGGAACCAAACATTTCCTACTTCTTGTGGGAAAGTATACATGATTTTTTGTGTGTTTTCTCTTCATTTTAGTTCATTTTTATTTACAAATGATTATGTACAACTAAGTGAACTAAGTGAAAATCAAGGTTATGTAAATGTAAGTAGATCTAAGTATATGCAAACTAAATGTAAGTTGTGTGTAAACTAAGGTACATAAGTACATATATAACCAACCAAGCCTCAATTAGTAACAACTAAATGAGTTGGGATGGATGATACAATTGTGCTAAATGATGTTATGATAATTAATGCAACAAGGAGTTAGAAACTAGAAAAAAGCTATGTTAGAATGTGTAACAATAGACTTGACAAAAGGTCCAGTTTCAATCTAGATCAAAATGAGAAAATTCAAGAAATTTCTAGAAACTAAATTATACATCTATTGTTCAAATTTGGAAGGATTTGGAGGTAGGGACCTAACTGCTAGATGCCCAACTAGCATGTGGGAAGGCTAAGTTTAGGGAGGCTTGTCTAGGAAGCTAGTGAGGACTTGAGGCTTTCTAGGAAGATGGTTGATTATTTAATGAAATTTATCAAAGTAAAATTATCTATGAATAACGAAGGAGGGATAATCAATATCAAACCATGTAATGGAACAATACATAAGATAGAAATGGTGAAAGTGATAAGGAAATATGGAACGAGTTCACATGAGAAATGAGTTGATGGAGGCGTGAGATCAAAGGAATTATTTTTAGACACCATAAGGAGGCCACTCTAGGGTTTTAAGCTTTATACCTACACATTAGACCTAGAAACCTTATACAAACCTAAATTACTACATTTTCATGAAATTTGGACTTTGATTTTAAAAAATAGGGTAATTTTGTTGCAAGTATGATGGTGTTTTCATTGATGTCAACAGGAAGTCTACTGACTGGTGTTGTCATTGATGTCAACTATGTGTTAAGGAAGTTGTTGCATGATGAAGAGTTCAAGGATATTGAGAAAATTGTGAAAAAGAGGAAAACGGGTTGATACAAGTTGTGCATGTATAGTTGAGATATTGATGAAGTGTTGTGAGTACAATGAACTATCTTTTTGTTACAGTATCTAAGCATGAGTTGGAATGATGAAATGAGTTGAGATGTTGTCTTTGGTTGTAACAACCCTAGTTTTCTTCATACTAAAATTTTCAGTATTATCACCTTAAGTGAATAAATCATGACACCATGACATAGCAATACAAAATTTTCTTCCAATAATGTAAATTATGTGCATAATTGAAATAACACAAACTTTAATTTTTCATTGCAATCCAAAGTAATTATACAAATCTTCCCAAAACATAGATATCATATTGAGCAAAGATGTCATGCAATATTCAATAAGGATTCCATTCTAATATAATAATTTCACAAATTACAATATTCCAAGAATGAACACAATTAGAAACATAGGTCCATTGAGCTTCAGAGCATAAGATATAGATGGTCCAGGAATCCACCTTTCAAAACCTTGGTCCTCTATCACTTGTTGAGGAGGAGAAGCATCACTCAAGTGCTTTTCCACCAACCATAGACTCATGTGGTCCCTTGCACATCTATTAATGATAGATGGCCCTACCCTTCAATGAAGAGATTGGTTGGGTAACCCCGTATGACATACCATTCCGAGCTTAGTGTTGTGCCCTAAATAACTAGGATTTATAACCTACACTAGGTAACCCTCATGCATTTGAATGGACACGATGAACTAAAAGTGGAGCCTCGGGTAATCACACTACTTTGGACAAAGTGTTCTCACTTAGTACTTTGGGTGGAGGTCTACTATTCACTTGCACTATAGCAAGCTCATTTTGACTTAAGGCCATTAGATCTATGCTTAGGTAATCCCTCTCCATGGGTTAGCTAATCCCTAGGATAACCTATCTGTTTAACACAGCCCTAAGGTTACACAACTCATTAAGCAAAGTACTAGTTCCCTCTCTTCACTGGACAACAATGCCATGAGTAACCTACTAGCCATCTAGCATAATCAAATATCTAGCTATGAGTATTCCTTAAGCTACTACATTTAATCATATCTAGTATAATAATATTAATACCTATGATAAACAATCTCTCCTATCATGGAGTAACTATGTTGATGTTGCTAGTACAAGAAATTCACAAAAAGAGTAAACATCCTCTACTTTTCTTTCAAAGTAAACATTTCTTTTCCCTAATTGTAGGTAACCATAATAGAATAGCTTTAAAAATAAAGAAACAAATCTTTCAAAAGCTTAAAACAAAGAAGGTAGAATATCCTCATGCCTGTGATATGCTTTCCAATCAACTGGCTGCAAACACAACACTTCCAAAACAACACCTAGCCTGGTATCGATCCTCCAACAAAGTCTCAATAACCACTAACTCACAAGTTGGAAAATACTTCTCTTAAAATAATAATAAACTCTCTCTCTAATGCTCAAAGATCCCACTCACTATATTAGGCAAAATCTTGCAAAAAGGATTATAAATTGAATGCAAAAACTTGCTCAAAGAATGCATCCCAAACAAGTGAACCAAATCCACTATTTATACAAAAATTTGGAGACTACTCAACCTACAACTTAGGCATGATTTCTTAAATCTATTAGCATGCACAACAACACATATATGATAGCTAAAAGGTAGCACACATATAAGCACATACTCAACTAAAACAAGCTACATATCGACCTTGTTGATTGACAACAATTAGAGACTAATTCAAATAAACACATGATTGAATTTGGTTTGCATTTCATAATGGACATCTACAGGTATAAGGTTTCAAAGGTGGCACCAAAGCATCAATATTCTTTTACAGAGTTGGTGTGGTTTCCTTCATATCTGAAATAGTCAAATATCAAATATGCGACACCAAGCTTGCATTGACTAAGTCTTTGTATGAGTTGATTCACATAATAAATTAGTTTGAAAAAGTTGTCGACTTGTTTACATGCATTTTGTAGATGTTGGTCTATGCTTAATGACATAGAATTTAGAGTTTACTAAGTCCACGGGCTTTCCACAAAAGGCACCGACTTAGTCTTTCACCTTACATTGACTTAATGGTTGCTCATTGTTTTGAAGATTACAAACTCTTCATACATAGACAACAAGAGTAATATGCAACTGAAGAATATAGTCATAATTATATCTTACTTCAGACTTGATTTAGTTTAATAAATTGGGCTCTAAGTTGTTTATGATAATCAACTACAAAGTTATATAATATTTACATATAGTTGACCTCCAATCCTTTATTCATTGCTAAACACTCTTCTCCTATGCGTAAGAACTAAACTCCATACTATTTATGCTATTGAAATCCACTTAAGGCAACATAGCTATTGAAGTTTCACTGTAGAGTTTAAGCATTACACTGTAGTGTATAAGGTGCTATATAGTATGGTATCATTTATAATATAAATAAATACTCACTTAACTATACCCCTTGCTTTATATTCACCACTATATATGCTCAAAGTGTAAATATATATACATGTTTCACCTTTGTATAAATATATGTTGGCATTATACTATATGTTGTCCTATATAGGTATAAAGTATATTTACATTTGATATACAAATGAATACAAATGAGATAACAATCACATTGCAATAATATATATTATATATCTATATATATGCATACACCCTCCTTTATTAAGAATTTATGCTTATGTGTGCATTGTATACAAATACATATATATATATATATATATATATATATATATATATATATATATATATATATATATATATATATATATATACATGATATTCAAATGATCCATTCAATGTCCAAATGATCATGACTTATGGGACTATAATGTTGGTAATGGTGAAGATGCCCATTTATGTGCACTTTTAAACAAATAATAAGAAAAAAATTCTTTTGCATTGTGATTTACTGAGACATTTTGAGTCTTATTATAGTTTTTCACATAAATCATTGATATAAGTTTGTCATAGCTTCCCCATCAATTGCAAGGCCAAGGAATCATGCTATACTAATAAAATTATGTCAAAACTTATCAAACTTATATTAATGGTTGTATTTATTGTCAATACTTTTCAATAAAATTAATCAGTTATTATTTTAAATAACTATATAATTTAATAGTTCTATTTAACTAATATTATAACCCATTCAAGGGATTGGGGGAAATGATAATAATAAGACTAAAATGAAAAGATGGGTGAATCTTGTGAGAAGAGATTTCCTCTCATAGAGGGTATAATGAAACTAAACATTGATGGAGTGACCAAGGGGAATCTAGGCATTGTAGGTGGGGAGCTATGTGATCAATAAGTTCATTATTAAGATGTTATACAAAGGGTTTTTTTTTCTACACATGCACATGAATAAAGAAGTTATATAGGGAGGCTTTGCTTACAGTGCTAGGAGTGGTAGTTTCACTTAAACCGTCTAAGTTGATAGATAAAAATGATTCAATGGTTGTGATAAAAATTATCAACAATGGACACAACAAACATTAGAAATTTAATTGATATGTTAAGAAGGTGAAAAGACATGAGAAATATTTTATCTATTAAGTTCATTCAATTCAAAAGGAGATCCAATATGGTAGCATATTTCTTAGCCAATGAGGGCATCAATCATGAGGGGTTAATTATTACGATATACTTGATCATCATGTAAAAACATGGAAAAAACTATAATCCAAGCTCTCTATCAAACCTCCTTGGGTATAATTACTCTAGGTTATAAAACCCGAGTTCTTATGGGTAAAGGCTATTAATATCTTACAATTCAAAAATTATAAGATCTTTTTCAAATAGATTATATTGCTTATAGTGAATAAACACAATTTTTTAAACATACGATTATTATGCTAGTGGAATGCCTACCATGGATGATTAGTGTTAATTTAATTCTCTACGATGTATTAATGAGAAGTTTTTCTTGTAGGTTTGTGGAGAATTGATTATATATAGGATGATATGCAAAAAAAATTGTCAAATGGTGAGAGAGAAGCTATGACACTTGTCACTTAGTGACAAGTTTGAGGGGAGGTGAGTGAATTTAAAATTAGGAGAAATTTTTTAATGGTGTTTAGTCATGAAAGTTAAATTAATTAATCAAGGATTAATTAATTTGATAGGATAGATTGAGTTGATAAATCATAGGTTTATTTAACTAGGCTAGAGTTAGATGTTGGAGGATGAATTAATCATGATTAGGATGAGGATAAAGTTAATCAATCACATATTAATTAACTTAAGGAGGTTTAGGGGTTGTAGAGGAATATGAATAAAGGTGGGACTAATTAAATAATTCAACTATTTAATTAACTGAGAGAATCCTTAGGATATGGAGTGATATAATTAATTAAATAATTAGATATTTAATTAATTATGAAAGGAAAATGGGACAATTAATTAAATAATAAAATATTTAATTAATTACAGACTAAAAGGAGTTAGTTAATTAAATAATGTGATATTTAATTAATTAAGAAGAAAGAGGGGTAATTAATTAAAATTTGAGATTTTAATTGATTAGGGTGTCTACACAAGCATCAAACTAGTGTTATATCTATCATACATGTTGGGAAAATATGTCTCAACCTTACAATTACAAAAGGTTTGTTGTTGATAGGTAAGTGTCAGGGGGTACTCCCCTATGGGATCTAGGTGTCGCGTGCCTCGATGGGGGTTCAGGGGTAGTGCCCCCAAAATCCACATTTTATGTATATTTTATTATTGTAAATCTAGACTGTTCATCATTAGGTCTCAGATCTGTGGTAGATATTTTGTTGGCTTGTCTTACCCTAGAAAACAACCTTATTTTATGAGGGTGTTGTATTATGATTGTGTATTATGATGTATTATGAGAGTTTGATAGTATGTTGCCTCTAGATCTCTAGTTGGTGATACTCCTACAAGTATATTTTAATCTTCATGAATTTTGAATATATATTTGGCAGATTTTGGAGTGTGGGATTTTTCTCTCGAAAGGTTTTTCCCCACATAAATCACTATGTTGTGGTATGCATGATATTTGTGTTTATTTCTATTTAATTTTTTGTAATTATTGTAAAGATCTATTTAAGTTTCCCCACATAAACTCTTGAATGTTTAAAAAAAAAAAAATTCTTCATAGACTAGTATTTTAGGTTTTTTACACCATATGTGTCATATGGATCCATGTTTGAACACCCAAAAGGGCATTGACTAAAGAAAAATACCATTCTAACCCTTATTTTTGTAAGTTCTCTAATAAGAGGTTTAGTATTTGTAGGTATATTCTTTAGGACACTATAGACTATTAGAAAAGGTTGAAAAAGGAAGGTATCAAATAAATTAGATTGCCAAAGAATAAAGTCCAACTTTTAGGTTCCTACCTAAGAATGATACATTTTTCCTCAAAGTACGTGTTGGTTACTACTTGTCAAAATTAGGCCCTAAATAAGCTCCACTTGAATCCAAATTAGCTAAAAAAATTCTTGAAACCTACCCATGGCCATCTATGATCATTAAATAGTTATATATTAGGTTAAAAAATTGTTGAAATGAACAAGACAACTAAGAAGGGGGTGAATCAGTTGTAGAAAATTAAACCTTCAAAACCCTTTGCAATAGTCATATTCACATGCATTCATTAAACCCTTATTTTATTAATATGATTAAACATGGAATGCACATAACAAAAAATGAAATCACAACACCATACACAAGAGAACACCAGATTTATGTGGAAAACCCAATGAGAGAAAAATCATGGTGAGGATTAGATAACAATATAAGTAATTACAAAATCGATACAAGGGCTTACTACCAGAATAGAACACACTATCCAAAAAAGGGGCTCACAACCAAGGCTCACTGCCACAAAAATAAATACAAGAAGATAGAAGAAGAATGTTACACAAATAGCATTTTATCAATGCAACAAGAAGTCCACCACAATGCTCCAACAATCTTGTAGCCTTGCTTGAATGATTTCAGATGCCTTCGACTCACTACCTTCAAGAACCCTAACACTAAAATTCACATTGCTCTACTCAAATTTGCATCATACACTTCACTCACATTGATCTTACATCTATCTTGATTCACATTTCATTCATGCCTCAATTTACAACAACACCACACTTATTTATATCAACCTCAACCTCAAAAACCTTCTCCAATGTTGGAAACTAGCCATTATACATACAAATTCAAAATAGGTCAGCACCTGAGCATTCCCACAGTGGATAGGAATGAAGGAAACCTACAAAAATCCTTAATTAGGACCCAAATAGATTCCAACACACCTCAACATGCTTCTACAAGCCTGGCAAGTAGTGCTAACACAAGGTCGACCAATACCTATGTTAAACACCATAATCATTAAGTACACACTTCCTTAAGTCGATCCAAAAGCCAAAAATTTCAAAAAACAAATTTTACTTGAACACGATCTAGAATAATGCACGAAATGCTTGAGATTCATCAAAAATTTCATGAACCTCGCATCCTTCAGATACTTCAACTTAGAACAATTAGTAACCCTTACTTTCATACTAATAGATGAAACTTACTCTATACTACATCAAAATCAAGTAAAACCTTGAATATAGAAACATACAATCATTATAAATAACTTCCCAGATCCACACAACTTGAAGCCAAATAATGGAGAAACACGGAGCAAATACATTTCTCCAAGGCCATATAAAACATCGTTAAACAACTGGTTCACATACTAGTGAAAATATCTTGCACTATACAACGATCGAAAAACCCAAATTTAGAATATAAAAACCTATGAAAACTATGAACATGTTAGATCTACATAGGCATAGGGTTAATATAGAAGAAACGTGGAGCACAATATTGGAGCACACACTGACCACTTGCACAACACAAATTTATTTGTTTATCAAATTTCCTTAAAATTAATTGGAAACCAAGTACCAAAGACAACATCTCATCTCATTTCATCATTCCAAATCATCCTTAGATACTGTAATAGAAAGATAGCTCCATGTACTCACAACACTTCCTCAATATCTCAACTATACATGCACAACCTATATCAACCCGTTTTCCTCTTTTTCACAAATTTCTCAATATCATCGACCTCTTCATCATGCAACAACATCCTTAAAAACATAGTTGACATCAATGAAAACACCAACCAGTAGACTTCCTGTTGACATCAATGTCAAATCCATCATACTTGCAAAAATACCCCCCTTTGTCATTGATGGCAACACAAGATGTGAAAAGAAAAAACATCAAATACAAGACAACATACACACTCTCCTCTCTCTTTTTTTTAGATTAGATAGCTTACACAACATTCCTAAACTCTCTCCCCCTTACAAGAGTCTCTCTCCCTTTGATAATAATGATTAGACAACATACACATCTTTCTCCACTGATACCTTGCATGATTCTCTTTCTCCCCCTGAGTAGATAAGCTTTTTACACGATTCTCTCTCCCCCTTTGACATCAATGGCAAAGGAAAAAGTTTGTATTATTCTCTTTGACACTGAACCAATAAAATTGCTTTGAATACCCCCCCTTAGGAGTACACTCAAACAAATCAGTAACACATGACACTACCTACTCCCCCCTAAGAGGTAACCACCAACATCATTCTAAATAAGAGAGATCCATAGATCCACTAGACTGATGCATCTCCATATGCATCTAGTTCAAACAAGGAGGGGTAATAACCCCCAAATTCTCTTGAAGATACTCAAAAGTATCGTTAGGAAGAGCCTTAGTAAATATTTCAAAAAATTGATCCTTTTGAAAGGTGGAAAATTGTATGGTTTTCTAGGGTTTATGACCTAGAATGACAATCTTCACTCTCTCTCATTCAAGAACAAACCCTAGAGACCTCAATGCAAAGGAGAAAGAGATTTTGCAATAGGGTTGTCCTAGAGGATGAATATAAACTAATGAGGGGTTCACCACCAATTTTAGACTTGGAAAGACAAATGAAATGGAAGATGCAATGTTAAACCCTAATTCAATGTAAGCCTTAACTAAATGACTTAAAAATGCATATAAAACAAAAAAGCAAACTGTAAGATGAATTGTCTGCACCCGGGAATCTGAAGATGACTGGAAGGGAGTCTGAAATGATGGAAACTTTGACTTTAATTTTGATTGGGACTCATTCATCAAGCTGGGTGAATCAGTCCAAAATCTAGGTTTTTTGTGTAGGAATAGGTATCTAGCAAATGGGTATCCAAATCTGCAAAAAATTGAATTTTGAAAAAAACTGGGACTCATTCGCCAAAAGTGGCAAATTGGTTTAGTTAGGGTTTTCTAAAAATTTAGGATCTGAATCCGCTCTTCTCAGTCTGCTCAATCTTCTTCTTAAGGTTTCTAGATTAGAATATTTGTAAATTAACCTGTAGGTGTTCTCCAATGCTTAATGACAACTTTGACAACTTCTAGGAACTTTGAAAAATTTCTCCAAACTTTCTCTTCAATGTTCCTTCAATATGAACCTAAAAATCACACACTAAAGAAAGAGAAAAATGTTCTTTTGTTAGTGGATAGGGGTTTGCCTTGGTCAAACCCCATTTTGGTAATCAAACCTTGAAATAGAATGAAAGGGAAATGAAGAATGGTGAATGAATAAAATATGATGTTGCAACTCACCAAAACATAACAATGAAGTGCTGCAAACATGTGAGAGATGGCTCCAATGGATGTAGATCTTGACTCTTGCTTGAAGGGGATAGATCTTGAATGAAATTCTAGATTGAATCATAAAACCCTACATCACAATTTTTAGCTCAAAAACAAACATGATGCATGAAATTTTTGACATGATGCTTGATGCTTGAAGAATGCTCTAAAATGCTTGATAATCTGCCCTTGAATGCTCTTGTGAATGCTTGAATGCTCATTAAACTTGCTAGATGACTTGATTGCTTGTTAGGAGAAAATGAGTGAAAGAACCTTGTATTTATACTTAATTATGCAAGAATTCCTAAAATTACAACACTACAAGCCGACATTAGATCTGGGAGGATAAAATATCACCAAAAATTTGAATTAATTTTTATTTTGGGCTACACGAGACTCATTTTCCCAAGGTGGCTAGTGAGTCCCATTAGGCATAATTTATGGGATCATTTTCAAAAATGCTTAGAAAGGTGTGAAACCAGGTTCAAGACCCAAAAACCTAGGTGGGACTCATTCACCCAAGGTGGAAAATGAGTCCTAGATCACTAAATATGGGGCCATTCAACCTGAAACACTTGAATTATGATTAGTTATTGATTCGTGTCGGGATTATCCTCAAAAAGATGCATTAAATGAGGCTTGTGGATGCAAAATAAGGACAATTAAAGCATAAAGAAGCCCAATTATTAATGATGACCCTAGAAAAGTGTGAAAGTTTGTTGCAACACTTTATAACACTCTAAATAAGGCAAGATTAAGGTTTATTAGGTTCAATTAATTAATAAAACCTTAGAAAAGTGTGAAAGTCTTACAACACTTCACAACACTTTAGCAAGGTACCATTTATGTTCATTAGTTCACAAGAGCCCAAGACCTAATGTGAGTATGTTAAACACATTACAAGACTGAATCAAGGCATCATTAAGCTTAATTTTACAAGGAGGGACCAAACAAGTGTGAAAATGTCAATGATGAAATTTTTCGACACTACACCTTTGTAGGAACATATTCAAGCTTCACTTCATTCTCCATAACCTTTTCTATCAAAAAGTGATACCTAATAGATTTATTCTTTTTCCTTGAGTACATCCCTGGATTCTTTGAAATGTTAATTGCACTTGTGTTGTCATAGAAGACATAAATAAGCTCATCATATACAACTTTGATATCCTTCAATGTTTGTCTCATCTGTTATGCATGTGTACAACATTATACTGTTGCAATATACTTAGCCTCTATAGTGGATAGTGAAACTAAATTCTAATTCTTGATCAACCATGATACCAATCTAAATCCAAGAAAGAATGCACCACCACTTGTGATTTCCTTGTCATCAACACAACTAGCCCAATCTGCATCTGTATAAGCACTTAATGTTTCTTTAGGATCTTCTTGAATCTAGCCACAAGAAAAACTGCATGCATGATATCTAGTATAGTAGTAGTTAGATATAGCAATCCATCGACCATGGATCTATACTTTCTCTTATCATCCTTAGGCGAATCATTATATTTTCTCAATTTACAACCAGGCACCATAGGAGTACATACCGGTTTGGAGTCATTCATTCCAAACTTCTTCAACATCTCTTTGACATATTTAGATGGTGAAATATGAAAATCCCTTTATCTATTTGATTGACTTGTAGCCCAAGGAAGAAATTCATCTCCCTAAACATTGACATCCCAAACTCTTGCTACATTTCTTCAGTAAATTTTTTACACATAGCTTCATTTCCTCCAAAGATAATATCATCCACATACACTACTACTATCAAGATTTTGTTTTCCTCAATTTTCAAGTAAATATTACTATATGCGATGCCTTTACTGAATCCTTGTTGTATCAAGTACTTGTCCAATCTTGCATACAAAAGCAATGGGAGCTTGCTTCAATCCATATAATGCATTCTTCAATTTACATACCATATCTAGCTGATCTGATAACTAAAATCCTTCTGGTCATTCCACGTAAACTTCTTCCTCTAATTCACCATTCAAAAAAGCAGGCTTCACATCCATCTAATAAAATTTAAAGTATTTGTGTTGCAAATGCCAAAAAAATTCCGATAGCTTCCATCCTAGCCTTGGGACCAAAAGTCTCCTCAAATTCTATACCTTCCACTTGTGAGTAACCCTTACACACAAGTCTTGCCTTCTTTCTTACTACTCCATTTTCATTCAATTTGTTTTTGAATATCCACTTATTTCCAATTATGTTCTTGTTTATCGATTTGGAAACCAATTCCCAAGTCTAATTCTTTTCTATCTACATAAATTTTTCTTCCATTTCCTTCATCCAATGTTCATCCTTGCATGCTTCACTAACTATTTTAGGTTCAACTTTAGAAAATAGGCATAGATTTACCTCAACTTCAACAACTTTGCTTCTTATCGATACACCTTTCCTCTTATCTTTGATGATTTTATCTTCATAATGGCTCTTTTGTACATACTTAGGGGTTTTAGGGGTCTTCTCCAGAGCTTTTTCCTCTTCATTCTAAACTTCTTATTAATCAGCCTTATCTTCCTCGACTTTTCTGCAATTAGGTTCATCTGACACATATCCATCTACTGTAATTAAATTCTGCAAGTTTTCATCAACTTTAATATTTTCACTTTCAACTATCTTTCTTAGCCTTTTGTTATAACATCTGTAAGCTTTGCTTCTAGTAGAATATCCAAGGAAGATACCTTCATCAGATCTTGCATCAAACTTTCCTAAGTTTTCTTCTTCTTTTTTGACATAACATTTTTCAAACACTCTAAAGTACTTCATAGGAGGAAACCTTCCATACCATAGCTCATAGAGATTCTTTGTGATGTTAGATTTAGCTTGAAATATGTTAAGTATGTAAATAGTAGTATGAATAGCTTCTCTCTAGTAGAATTTCAATAGATTTTCCTCTTTCATCATAGTCCTTGTGGCTTCTTGAACAGTCTAGTTTTTCCTTTCAACAACTACATTTTGTTGAGGAGTTCTAGGGGCAGACAAATGCCTCTTTATTCCATGAACTTCACACAACATGTTAAAATCATTGGAGGTGAATTCACCACCTTTTTCTAGACCTTAAAAATTGATTTTTAAATCTATTTCATTCTCAACCATAGCTTTAAATACCTTGAATTTATCTAATGCATCAGATTTTTCTCTAAGAAAAGTAACCCAAGTCATTTTAGAGTAATCATCAATCGAAAGCATAAAGTACTTGTCACCTTATAGACTTATCACCCTTGTAGGACCACAAAGATCTAGGTGTATTAATTCCAGTAGTCTGGTAGTAGATTGATCCTTTCCCTTGAAACTACTCCTTGTTTGTTTTCCAAATTAACAACTTTCATGAACAACATTGATAGGCTTTGTGATTCTTGGTAGATCTCTCACTACATGAACTGAACTAATTCTTGCCAAATTATCAAAATTCATGTGACATACCCTCTAGTGTCATAACCAACTATCACTAATCTAAGACATAAAGCAATGACCATCAACACCCTTAAGCTGATAGATGTTTCCATTTGTTCTCTTACCAACATCAATCACTGTTCCAATCCCTTTTTTGATCTCACATGTTTCATCCTTGAACACAAGATTATATCCTTTGCTACACATTTTTCCAACACTCAAAAGGTTATGCCTTAAAAACCATTAACATAATAAACATTCTCAATGTTATGCTTTCCATAAAAAAAAATTGAACCTATTTCATGAATCTTAGCTCTTGAATCATCTCCAAATTTAACTAATCCTCCATCATACTTTTCAAGTTTAACACACTTATTTTTGTCTTTGTTCATATGATTAGAGTATCCACTATCAACAGCCTAGTAATTCTTATCCTCTTTGACATGAAAAGTAGATACCAAAGTACCTTCAACCTTATCCTTTATCTCCAAAATACTTTCCTTCACACAACCTTTAGGTTTAGTAGAACCATATTCTTCTTTTATAGCCAAAAACAAGCATTCATCATCATCAAAATCTCCATAATCAGATTCATCATTAGAAATACCATTATCTTCTCTCACATAGTAAGCTCTCTTAATCATTTTTTCCTTTATTTTCCTTGTTCCTATTGTTTAGAGCTCTTTTTGGACATCTTGAAGCATAATGACCTATCTCACCATAGCTAAAACATTTAAAAGTTAATTTACCTTTGTACTTATCAATGCCCTTCTTCATCCTTCTTACAAAGTTAGCTTCCACACCATCAATATATTCCTTATCCGAATCTTCAATCTTCTCCTATTTACTATCTTTGAAAGAAGTTTTTGCTTTTGTACCATTCTTCAAACTAAGTTTTCTCATTTCAAATGCAGTTAGTGTACCAATCAACTGATCTCTGGAATAATTTTCAAAATCTACAGTTTCCTCAATAGTATATACCTTTTCACTTTAACAATCAGGAAGAGATTTGATAACTTTATTTACTACTTTAGATTCTTTAACTACTGCACCAAGGCCTCTCATAACATTTACCAACTCATCAACTCTTTGAATGTAGCCTTCAATTTCTATAGTTTTGCTTGTTTAACCTTTGGATCTCCTTCATAAATTCTTTCTAGCTTATCCCAAACCTCTTTAGTAGTCCTCAAACTAATGACTTTTACTAATTTAGTATTTGAAAGACTTCACAATAATAAATTTTGCCTTAGCATTGATCTCATGTGCCTTGTTTTCTACATTTGTACTTGGACCATTTAGAGGTGGAGTATATGCAGTTTAATAGGCATTTTCAATCTCATATCCCTAAGCTGATAGATATCCTTCCATCTTTATCTTCCAAAATGCATAATCTATGCCATTGAATCTAGGGAAATCCAAAGTAACCTTATTCGCCATCCCAAACATACCTTAAGCAGTTAAGCTCTTCTCCAAGAAACCTTGCTCTGATACCAATTGTTGAAATGGACAAGACAACTAAGAGGGGGGTGAATTAGTTGTAGAAAATCAAACCTTCAAAATGCTCTACAATAGTTAGATCCACATGTATTCATTAAACCCTTATTCTGTTAGTATGATTAAACATGGAATGTACATAATAGAAACTGAAATCACAACACCATACACAAGAGAACACCAGATTTACATGGAAAACCCAATGAGGGAAAAACCATGGTGAGGATTAGCTCACAATATAAGTAATTGCAAAATTGGTACAAGGGCTCATTGCTAAAAGAGGCTCACAGCCATGACTCACTACCATAGAAAGAAATAAAAGAAGATAGAAGAAGAAAGTTAGGTAGAGAACACTTTCTCAAAGAAAAAAGGAGTCCACCACAATGCTCCAACAATCTCACAACCTTGCTTGAATGATTTCAAATGCCTTCAACTCACTGCTTTCAAGAACCCTAATAGTGAAATTTACACCACTTTACTCAAATTTGCATCACACACTTCACTCAAATTGATCCTACATCTATCTTGCTTCACATTTCATTCATGCCTCAATTTACAACAACACCACACTTATTTATATCAACCTCAACCTCAAAATCCTTCTCTAATGCCAACAACTAGCTGTTATACATACAAAAGAAAAATAGGTTGGCACCTAAACATTCCTGCAATGGATAAGAATGAAGGCGACCTACAAAAATCCTTAATTAGGACCCAAATATATTCCAACACACCTCAACATGCTTCTAAAATCCTCACAAGTAGTGCTAACATAAGGTCAGCCAATACCTATGTTAGACACCATAATCATTAAGTACACCCTTCCTTAAGTCAATTCAAAAGCCAAAAGTTTTGGATAGTAGAATTCAATTGAACACGATCTAGAATAATTCACAAACTACTTGAGATTCATCAAACACTTCATCAACCTCACATCATTCAAATACTTCAACTCAAAACAACTAGTAACCCTTGCATACTGATAAATAAAACTCACTCCAGTGATAACTTTAAGAACGCCCCCTCAAAAAAAATCTAAAATCTTGGCGAATCTTTCACTTTTTAAGGAAAAAATATTAATTTATATTGGTGAATCTTTCCTTTTTTTGACAAAACTACTAATTTTATTGGTGATTTTTTTACATCACTAAAATTTTGTAGAAATTTTTGGTGAATATTGAAAAATAATAGGAAAACTCATTAATTAATGGAAAATCCATCCAATCTAAAAATAATTCTTGTCAAAAAGTAGGGGCTTGAGTGTGGAAATTATCGATGCGTTTAAGGGCTAGACTATAATGTTTATTTTCTACCATTGTTTTAAATATAATATAATGGCCCTTATTGTATTTTGCAAGATAAAATGTACCCATGATCTATAATTCTCATAGGGCTTGAAATTGCTTTTGAATCATTGATCTAATAACCCTCGTTGTACTCTATGAGGTAAATTTTATCCATAATCTATAATGCTTGTGAGACCTAAAATTATGGGCCCCATGAGCATTACAAATCATGGGTACATTTTACCTCATGGAATACAACAAGGGCCATTAGATTAGATTATAAATCAATAGTGGAAACTAAATATTAGAAATATGGTCCTAAAGTAACTAATAATTATGATATACTATTGGAAAATTAATATAGATATCTACTATAATTTATAAAATTTAGGTGAATTTGATCTAATCATGTATCGAATATTGTGGAAAATTTATGATTTTTTTTTTAATAAAATAAATTCTTTGGTGATTTAAATAAGACTATAGTAATTTTTTGTAAAAAAGTGGCGATTCAAGTCACGTTATAGCCCAAACTATTAGCCAATTTTGGATTTCCAAATTTCAACTATTAGCCAATTGGTGAATATTAGCCACTACAAAAATCACTGACTCACTGTGTACTGCATCAAATCAAGTAAAAACTTGAATATTATAAATAAATTCCTAGTTCCACACAACCTAAAGCCAAATAATGGAGAAATGCAAAGAAAATATATTTCTCCCAGGCCACAAAAACATTATTGAACAATTGGTTCACATATTGGTGAAAATATCTTGCACTATACATTGATCCAAAAACCAAAATTTGAAATATAGCAACCTCTAACAACCATGAAAAACATGTGAGATCCACATAGGAATAGGGTTAATACAAAAGAAATGTGAAGCACACACTGACCACCTGCACAACACTGTTTTCTCTGGCTATCAAATTTTCTCAAAAGCAAGTTTGGAAACCAAGTACTAATGTTACACCCCAAATATGTAATTACTATTTACTATTACTATGTAGGGTAAATTGAACATAATTTATAATCTAATGGTGAATAAAATGTGCTTGCACTTTGTTATCAATGCATCATGAATGAACGTTATTTTATTTAATGAAGAAATGCATATGTATGTGAAATGGAAGGTTATTGAATTAATATTCTAACTATGGGATGTATTATGTGTAATGCATATTTTGTTGAATAGCTAACTACCTTGGGAATATTTTGAGAATGTGGATGCATGTAAATGTTCATTCCTCTGGGTAGATGGGAAGTATCACTTAGGAGATCTTGGTCGGGTAACCAATAACATAACCTATCTAAGCCTATTCACACACTCACAATAGATTGATGGAGTCGAGTTATTATGCGAGAAGTAGGTAAGCCATCCTTAGCATAATGTGTCTACATTAGTAAGGGCCTTGATTACTATTGAATGCATACTGGAATGATGTTTATCTTTTTGAGCTCATGAGTCCTTCCTCATGTTGTTGTGTTTTTTTGTGCGGTTCCAGTCCTGCCCTTGTTTTGTGTTCTTTTCATTGTCTATTAGTTGGTCTTGTGCTCTTGGGTCCATTCCTCCCTTGAGTTGTTTCTCATTTCCTTGTGTTTTTTTTTGCTCTAGCAAAAGTAGAATCAGAGGTGGAACCAAACTTGGAACTTTGTTAAAGTTTTGAATTTTGTTTTTCTCCCAATCCTACTCCGGCTCGCTTGCTTTCGCTCGCTTGATTTGTGTTGTTTGTTTTCGTTGGTGTCTTGGTCGGGTCCGGTTTTCATTCTAGTCCCACTTCCCATTATTCTTGTGTCCTTGTCTCAATGTTTTGTTCCTTTTTAGGATTAGAACCAGAATCGAAACCGAACTTGGAACTTTGTAAAAGTTTTAGGTCCCATTTTGGTTCTAACTCCACCCCCATTTCCCTTTTTTTTGTCATTTTTTGGGACTGGAACCAGAACCAGAGTTGGATAAGAGACTTGGTAAAGGTTTCTTGTTCTATTCCAGATCTGATTCTATGTCTTCCCTTCCTTTGATTTCTACACTGGTTGATTACTCTTTTATGTTGTTTTCTCCGCCCCCAACCAACCACATTTATGGCATTAATTGCAGCCTCCTCACACGTGTGAAATGATTTTTAAACCTTAATCAAGGTTAACTGGCTCATTATCTTTATTGTCAAAGTTGTTTTAGCAAACCAAAGCCAGGATAACTTCAAGAGGAGCACAATTTGATTGCAGAGGCACATTGGTGATTAGATTCTTATCAAGTTTCAACCTTTTCCTTGTTGATGTTTTATGGTAGGGTCTTTTCCCATTTGTTTCTTTCTTGAGTTTGTCATTTTGCTTCGTGTTCATGTTCGTGGTGTTCTTGTGCATTCACAGGACCTTTTCCTATGAATCTTTGCTTGTTCCCTTGTGTGTTTCTAGTTTGATTTTGTCCTTTTCTATTTTTCATTTTTCTTTTTTCTTCTTTTCTATTTGTTTCTTTTGTTGTTGTTGTCGCTTTCATGGTAGGTTCATTCTGTCATGCCCTAGTTTCTAACTAAGGTTTCATTTGATGGGGTCCTTTGTGTTCTAAATACGTTAGAATCTATTTAGTGACCCCTTTGATCTCATTCCCATCTTGGTTCAGTGATTTTCATGTTGGGTTTTTGATGCCCTAATTATCTGAGTCAATGCATCATGCAAATTAGGGTTTATTTGAAGACCTTTACAATATCCAGCCCCTTGAGTTAAATCTAGTCTTTATTTTGTTAAAGGGTGAGGTTAAGCCCCTTTATTTGAAGTTTCCTTATGATCCCATGTGACCTAGGTCCAAGAGCTCATGTGACCACATCTTGGAGAAATTCCTTCATTTTGTAATGTTAAATTGGTGGAAGCAGACTCGGGAGTGAACTCATCCCATGAGTATTTACATTGCGGTTCATTCCCAAAATGATCCCACTTTCGATGATTGTTGACTTTCATCTTCATTCTTACACTTTGGCAGAAGTGGAACCAGATTGGGGGTCAAACTTGGAACTATTGAATAGTTTTGAGTTAGATTTCCATTTTGACCCCGGTTTTGGTCTCGCTCTAGTCCTGATCTCACCTTGTGTTAAAATTGTTTCTTATTCCTAATTCTTTTTTAACTCTGCTTTCGATGAATATGAAATTTGGCAAAGTATGGAAAGTTTTGTTGAGGAAGTAGAGAGTTGTATTGGATGATGTATTGATTGCCATGCTTTTGTTCATCTAATCTAGGGTTTTATTGTAGAAATAGAAGATGTTTGAAGCATCGAAAGAGGCTTCTCAAAGGAGCCAACCTGTAGAGAGCTCAAAACAGGAAACAAACCCTAAAAAGATCAAGGTGGAACAAATCCCATATACTTTGAGATACAAGAATCAAAGTCCTACCATTACAACTAGCCAAGTGGACTCAGATTGGGAAGATATTACAGATACAAACTTGGGCACCTTCAACTATGAAGAGTTGTATGAAGAAACTTTCAGTGAAGATGTAACGGGGAAAACAAAGATGATTGTTCAATCTAGTTTGGCACATGCTACCCTCTTTCCTCTATCTATCTAGTGCTCAGAGTTAATACTTATTGTAGCTAGAGCCCACAATCCTACTACCAGACAATGTGTGGATTCACAAGGGAACACAATTATTGACCTTAAACCACAAATGATAAGATTCATGTTCAATGTACCTACCCTACAGAGCCCTAGACAACACAATGAGGTAGAATCCCTACAGCTATACAACAACAAGAAGGAGGCTAGCATGACTCATATGAACAACAACTAGATGAGGGTTGAAAAGAAGTCCCTAGCCAAGCTTCCTAATTAGCCTAAAAGATCAAATTTCTACAAGGAGATTGGAGATATAATTATGATGCTCTCTAGGGTGTTTGGGAAAAGAGATGCTTCCTAGTTCAAGGAATGGATGTTTCCATTCATTCAAACTATCCTAGATGGCAGGAAACAATTTGATTGGCCTATGATTGTATCAAAATGCATACACAACTAGATGCTCAAAGTGAGAGAGACCAAGAATTTCTTTATGACCTCTTATGTGATATATGCAGCAACAAGGAGGGGCATCTTTCCTGGACTGAATGTTGTTGGAATATTGGGAGAAGCCCAAGGATAGAAAAGGGTGTGGGATCACTATGATCATCTCACCTTGTAGACTTCTGAGTCACACTATAGAAGGGTTAATGATGCATTTATGTATGTTATCATTAACTGGCTCAATGGAGATGCAGGCTTCAAATTGAGCAGAGATGTTATGGCGTTTATTGTAGAATGGGGACATTGGTATATCCAATATCCCAATTTCACTTATTTTAGGTTTGCTAGTTTTTATGGCCACCCTCATTTTCTACCTACATGTTGCAACAATAGGATTCTCTTGATGGAGTTCATCTATCAAGCTATAGCAGTTAATTTCAAGTTTGCCAATAAGCACAAGATTGGCTACCACAAATTCACCATGAAGTTGGGTGAGCATAGTTGTGCACACAATGTGGTAGCCAAGATAATCTGTGATGAGTTAATCTACTTAAAGTTGGGTTGATATACTTCTAGAAATTATTTTGATCCCAAGCACAAAATGTAGGGTTTGCTTCCTACTGTTTTTGATAAACACTTCAATCTGTTGGAAGATTTTTGGATGGACCTACAAGATGACTATGATTTGAGAAGAAGAAACTATGAAAGATTTCCCATCCCACTCATGGTTGAGTATGGGGTAAAGAAGGACATTCCTGACACATTGTCAGATGATGGGGTAATTATGGACCCCCAATATGATGTTGAAAATATAGGCACTAAGGACTTAGATCCAATAGATTGGAATGCAGAGGAGTCCATTGATATAAAATAGATTGCAAGGATGGTATTGGATATTAGCATCCAATGGGTGGTTATGAGAATCAAGGAGCAAGAGGCTCAGACCTCTAAAAAGAGAAAGGTTGCAGGCACCACCCAAGGGTATAAGAGAACAAAAAGAAGAATGACTTATAAGGAGCCCTTAGATTTTTTCCCTCCCAATTCTAGAGAAGAGATTGAACCTATAATTCCTACTCAAGATCTTCCTAAAGTACATGGAGAAGAGGCCATAAAAAAACCTAGTGTTTCAACAACTACTGAAGGTGAAACATCAACTCAACCTCCTCTTGCAAAGCAGCCAAGTGGGGAAATGCCTATGGGAACCCTTCACAAGGAAGCTAAATCCTTGAAAGAGAAGGAGCCTGAAATTGAGATTCATGACATTGAAACAGATTCTAAAGCTACCCATTCTGATAAGGAGACTCATGTGGTTGCATCCCTTGATGAAACTAAGGATGCGGGAACTGAGCATGTTTTGATAGAGGAAGATCAATCGAATTTGTTCGAGGATGCTGAGAGAGAAGCAAATGCCAAGGCACAAGTTGAGGCACTTTCCAAACAAAAGGATATTGATGCTAAGGCACAAGCTGATGCATTGATTAGACAACAAGAATTGGAGGCTAATGCCAAGTTTGATGAACTGGCTAAGCAAAAACAATAAAGAGAGAAAGAACTTAAAACTAAAGAGAGATAAATTGGAAATTTTGCAGAAGATCCATGATGTTGAGGAGGAGAAAGCTAGAAAAAGGAGAGAAAGAGAGGCCCTTGAGGTTAAATTCAAGGCTGTTGAGGAACCCATAGAAGAAAGGAAGAGGAAGAATGTCTACAAAGAGAAAAGGAGGTTGAAGAACTTTCTTTGTATGAAAATAATTCTAAAGAGGCATGGGACAAGGTCAAGGAGATTGAGAAAAAAAGAGACCAAATGTATGAGGAGAGGAGGTTGGAAGAAGAGTGTTTGAAAAAGGAACTAGAAGCTAAAAGGTTGTAGGAGCAGAAGGACAAAGAAGAAGCTGAGATACTTGCACAAGAAGCCGCATAAGGAGAACAATAGAATGTGTAAGAGATTGATTCTCAACCTAGGACCACCATATTGCAATTGTTGATGATTTTTTCTGCACAACAACTTAGGAAAGATACAAGTATCCCATGTTTCTTGAAAGGTAGATCTCTATCAACAAGCCTCAAGAGATAACCCCAAGGTCTCTAATGTCAGGTCTTGACAATGTATAAAAAACTTAGATAATATGTGAAAATGTTGAAAATCACAAGGGGCCTTATAGAAAAATGTTGAATCTTAAGACTTATCAGATTTTCAATATGTTGATATTTCAAATCCTAAATCTAACCCAGATGATAAAAGAAACAACAAAAGATGATGGTTTAAGAGAGAGAGATTCCTAAGATAAGACTACTCCTGAGAACAACAATGCAAATGATAAAATGCTTGAAACAAACCAATCCCTTGAAACTAATTCCTATTTAACCCATATTTTATCTATAATCTTATAGAAATAGTGCAATCTTCTAAGGAATTAAAGAATTTTAGATCATGATCACCCATTCAAACCAACCCTATTGCAATTGAGATGAACAAACATTCACAATTGAACTGAGCACAATGAATATAAGGTCTAGGCTAACTTTACAAAGCAACTCACAATCAACTAGTTGCAAAAAGTATGGACCAGGGATCACTACAACACCTCAAGCATTAAACCATAAACACCATTGAATCATATCTAATTCTAAATCTAACATATATCTAATATTTCTCAAGAAATTTCAAAAGATAGAACAATAAGAACCATGCAAGATAAGTCAACACAAGAGAGATCACTAAAAGCACAATGTCTTCAATTGTATTGAATCATCCAATGATAGCAAAAATTCCAATATTTTGTGACAACACTTGCTTCAAAATAAAACTACCTCCTAACACTAGCTTTTGCTCTATCACTTAGCTTGCTTCAAAGTCTAATCATCTATCCCTTACAAATGAGGTAGAATTTCATATTTATAGAGTTCATAACATGTCGGCCCAATTGGGGTTACAAGAAGGTCGACCACAAAACAAGTCGTCCTAGAAAGTTCAAATGAAATAAAATAAAAAACATTAAATGCTTGAGGCTCCTTTCCAGGTTGGCCTAGAGTCTTCAATACAATTTGGTCCAATGCATGTGAAGGTTGGAGAGGAAATAATGGGAAGCACAAAATTTTGAGGCATCATTCATTGGCTACTCCCTTGTCTTTATCTTTATCTATATTATGTTACACCTTCAAGAAGATTCCATCAAGGTCGGCCAAGGATGGAGTGACCAACACTTTGAATTTCCTCTCAATGGATTTTATCTCCTCCCTTGAATGCTTGATGACCTTGTCCCATTCCACCTTAAGATCTTGATATTTATCCATGACAATGATATAGGTGGAGGTATCATCTGGGTGGTGAGCTATGATAGGCCCATCATCTACTGGAAAATACACCCCATTTCACCATTTCCTCAATTGTTCCAAATTTAGATGCCTAGGTGTGAACTTCTTCCTTCCAGTCATAATCTCAAAGAATGAGATGCATCTACCATAAATATCTTTTAATGCATCTTCTACATGTTTCCCCTACTTATGAATCCTCCTCAAAACCTTTTGTTTTATCTACAGGGATTCATACCATTCTCAAGGCTTAGAAACTCTTGCAGAAGGGAGAATTCCATCACGCACCAGTTTCTCTTCTGTATACTCCATGATGGTTTTTAACTTGTGAAGGGGGAGATCTATATCAGATTTATCCTGCCCCAATATGTTCTGCAACCACTCAGAGGACCTATATGCATCACCACATGTTAACAAGATGCCCTTGATCGTATCATCTCCTCGTTTCACAACTCCATACAATCAGTCATGGGTGGCCTGTGTAGAAGCTTTCATCTTTTCAAGTTCTGTGAATGCCTCCTTAGGTAAAAAACCTTCAAGAGTCACCCCTTCACTTCCTACTGCTTGCAGTGGCTTCATCAAGTGTCGTACGTATTTGTACACATCATTTAGTTTCTTTTGTAGCCTCTCCTTCTCTATTGTTTCTTTATCTAGCCTTCTCAAAATGGCCTGGGAAGACTCTTAGAATTCTTTCTTCTCTTGATCCTTACTAGTGGGTCCTAGGTTCAGAGTCTGAATTGTATAATCTTGAGGAACAATCTCCCTTTTATCCTTTTCTGCAGTAGGGGTGGCAATGCGAATAATCTTGTTGTCTACTTCATCCCTGGTAATTTTGGAGATTATCCTAGCTTTCTTCTTTGCCTTCCCTTTACCAAGGATTGCCAAAAATTCATCCCAATTTGGAGGAGTTTCATCTATGATCACTTGCTTACTCGTCAACCTCTCATTGAGCCAACTTGGGGTAGGGGCATTAGATTGTTGCTCACTTGGCTTTTCTTTCTCAGCTTGATCCACGAAAGGCTCAATATCTACATTATGCACTGGAGGGACATCTTCACCCCTATCTTCTCCTTCATCTTTCTCCTTGTGGACATCTTCAAGCTTTTGGCTCTCCACTTTATCCAATGTGTCTATCACAATTTGAATGGGAGAGGGATTCCTTTCATGCATTTCTTCCTCTTTTCCAAGTTTCTCCTCCTCATCTTTGATTGGTGAATCCTCATAAGATACCAAAGATGACTGCAGGACATTACCAATCTCTACCTCTGCATTATGAAGATCTCCAACATGGAATTCTTCTTATGTCTCCTTACCTTGATGTGTGTCTTTAGCAGCAACCTTTTCTTGTTCTTTATCTCCATCTTGTGAGTCCTGAATTGAAGGAGGAGTAGGAATGTCCTCTGGTTTCTCAACAAGAGAAACTAAAGGGGTACCCTCTTTTAATACACTTTCCTTTGGAGAGGGAGTTCTAGCTTTCCTAGTGTATACCTATGTCTCCTCTCTAGAGCTCTCCACCTCTATCACCTGGGGTCCTATGCCTTCACTTTGTCCCTTGGGCTGCTCACTGTGCTTCTTCAAAATTTTGTCTATTCTTCTCTTCTTAGGAACATCGACACCATCTTTTTCCTCTTCTCCCTCATGTTCTTCCTCTGGGGTTGATGTCTTCTCCTTCAGGGCAGTCCTCCTCCTCTTGGCATTGGGCTTTCTTTTCTTTTCCTCTTAAAGTTCTGCTTGGATACCCTTGATTTTGATCTTGAAGGGAGAATCCACCTTCTCTTTTCCCTTTGGATTTGGCTCATCTTCCTTAGAAGTGGAGTGGGATTCCAAATCTCCCATCAAGTCATATGTGTACTATTGTCCTTCACTGTCCAACTCCCAAATCTTATGCTTGAGCCATAACTTGGTGTATCTAATTACAGGAGCATTGATTTTCTCTAATTCTATCTTCTCTTCTTCTAGCCAATCAATTTCTCCTATTGGCTTATCCTTGATGGGCTCATAATCATGGTTTTGTATCAGATCCCTATCATCATCAAGTTGGTCAGGAATGGCCTTGATGTTGTATAATCTAATTATACTGGTTGGAAATCTACAGAATCTTTTCCCCCGAACCTCAAACTCATCTTTACAATTGGCCCAATAGTCTTCAATGTCATCTTTGTGCCTGAATTCTATACTGGCCTTCTTTTGAGCTTCTCCTGTTATGTCAAATCTAGTCCTCTTGGAATGGAATGCCAACCCTAAGGTGCTCATTTCTTCCTTAGAAGAGCATGTTGTGATCATGGAAAGGCAAGCCTCATTGACTCCCACCCTCAGTGGGAAGTCACCTCCTAAGCTTGTTTTGTGCATGTCCCTCTTTACGATATCATCAAAGGTAGAGATTTTCCTTGTGACCTCCAAGAGTATGATATGGTCAGTTGGATATCTTGGTAATTTGTAGGCTACCCTCTGACAACCATCAATTCTATTGTAGGAAAAAGTGGGTAACTAGATGAGCCATGCTCCATATTTCTGTATCAACTCCTTTGTTGCATCAGATATCCTTACATGTTCTACTCCTTGGAGCAACCTAGTGATATACATTGTGAATGCATCATTCACCCTCTTGGAGCTTGAGTTACCCAAGTGTATCTAGGGATACGCTTCATAGATAACATCTTGGCCAAAATTCCCTCTTGCACTCAACCCCTTGTATGGATGAAATCTGGCCAAGGCATAGACCAAGTAAGATGTCATTGTGAATCTCTTGGTCTACAATACACCACATAGCTACTCATGAATCATGGAACTGATGATACTCATCCAATGATGATCAAAATTCTACTCCATCCTTATTATGGCATAGCACATCCAGCTCTCAAATACCCCTGCAGTCTTCAAACCCACCACTCTGCTAAGGAGAGTGATTGCATCATAGTATTTTGATTTGAACTTGGCTCTATAAAAATGCTTGGGAAACTTGTAAATATGTGGCTTGGGCTTCTCCAACCAAAAATTGATGACCTGCAAGGCCTTTCTTGTATCATTTGCATAATATTTCTTGGCTATGTCAAGGTCAAAACTAACCACATGAGATCTGCTAGGTATATCAAATGTTTGAGCCACCAAGATTGGAGAGAAGTTAGCCAACACCTTGCCCTATGGACTAATTATCCTTTGTGTGCCTGGATTATAATGCCTGGCACATTATAGCACCAACTCATAACATTGCATTGCAGGAGGGAAACCAGCCATAGGGAAACTAGCCACATGAGCCAATCCAGAGTTCACCAATTTACTTGTTAACAAGGAAGGATTCTCAACTGACATTATTGCCTTGAAATCCTCGTAGTCCCACTTCCCAACATTAGTATTTGTTATATCTAACCAAATGGAAACCAAATTTCTCTCAAGAACCTTGCTCTTCATGTCCAATTTAATCCTCTTATCCTTTGAGATAGAAGCTCCCTCATCATTGGGATCCATCACCTTGCCCTTAGCTCTTCCAACAATAGCTTTGCTTGATTCAACCTACATTCAGAAAGGAAGCCACAATAAAGACTCATTACAAGACAAGAATCCATGTTATCTCATCATAAACCACATATTCATCCTTTAAACAAGCCCTGTGATGAATGAAATCCCCTAAAACATCACACAAATTACTCCCTTCAAAGTTCGGGTTTTTGACCCTTTCACGGATTTTGGGCCAGAGGGGAATTTCAGGAAAATTTGAGCCAAGCGGATTCTAGTGAAGGATAAGAAATATTCACTTGTAAGTCATTCAATCCACATCATCACATAAGAAATGGTATGAAACATCCTTAAATCATTCAGATTAATCATATAAAGCAAAATCATTAACAATTAACTCACACATTCCCTAACTCTTTACTTTCAACAGGCTTTTAGGAAATTCCATCAGGGATGGAAATCTATGAAACTGGCAAGTCTTAGCACATTTCAAGAAAATGAAGGAATAATGGATTTTCGGGAAAATCCAAAGGAAGTGGAATTTCATGAAGTTAATGTAGTTTTCATGTCTTAGGCACATTTTTGGGAAAACGATGAAGCAATGGAAAATCGAGGAATTTCGAAAGCAATGGAAATCTATGAGATATTTGAAAACTCAAAATATTTGACTTCGTCAAGATTTTTCCTAGATCAATCAAATGATTAGGAACTTGGGGGCTCAATATTGGATTCAATTCTCTTCGATTGCAAAATGAAGAGTCTAGATTTCCAATCCTTCTAAGTGTGATTCAATTAATGTGAGCAATGATTTCAATAAGGGAAACCCTAAGATACTACAATGAAAGTACAGTTTGGATCCCAACTTTCCTTTTCATTCCGCTAATCCTCTTGCAAACTCCCTTAAAACCTTACTAAGACAAGGTGATTATTAGATTTGGATGATGAACAAATAGTTTCAATTCGCCCAGGATGTGATTTCATTGAAGGTCAGGGATTGCTAGGTCAAACCATAGCTTGATACATTGGAGTATGAAATCTAAACTAATGATAAATTTGAGCAATGGCTAACCGTACTAAGTCACAATCGAGCAGAAGGAAAGGAAACACGAAGTACAAGGAAGGGAATCAAACCAAAACGGGTATCCCTAGCTCTGCTATCAAACTTTGTCATATCAAAATCCTGACACAAGGTACTCACACAAACCATGAAGCAATTCAAACTTGTCAACTAAAAGAGAAGGTTGCATGAACATACCATGAGTGATGAGTAATCGAAATAGCAACAATTGGTGTAAGAAATCACCAAACAACCCAACCAAAGAAAAGAATCACAATTCGAACACAAGATTCAACAATGGCAACTCGAAATCAAGTCTCTTCAAATCTTTCAGTAAAGCAAATGACTTAATTTCCAACATAAATCCTATTTAAATCCAATAAAAGCAAACTGTAGAATCATACAAGAAGCATAAATTTCGATGATAAGACCATCCATGAAAAGCTCAGGGATTCGAAGGCATGACGGAATTTTGGGAAAATCCGAGCAAGATGGAATTCCTCGAATCCATAGAATCTCCGAAAACAGTGAAGAAAATAGCCTCTATCGGGTTTTCAAGGCTTTCAGGGATTTCCGCCCAAGGGGAAATTTCCTAAAAAGTTAGAAAAACCCAAAATTAACTCAAACTAAAGATTTTCAAAATTACACTTCAAGGGTGATCATTTGCACAAGCTAGGGAAGCATTCAAGCACACCTCAGAGCAATCAAATTCCCAAAATCAAAGTGTGTGGTCAATTTTGTGAGCGTTAAGTATGTAAAAACGAATGAATCAAACACACCAATATGACATTATATCAAAACAAAATATTAAAATGATAAATATTGCAAACTCAATATCCTATTATCGATGTCGTCCTATTGTTCTCTATCTTCAGTATTTTCATTGATTCCAGTTGGCCCTCAGATTGTATGCTAGGCTCAATGAACAGTCCTCCTAAAGAACGAGATTGAATATGAAATGCATGTAATGCTTAAGCTAAGACATGATTGCTGAAAAAGCAAGACTATTGATGATACTATGAATAATAAAACTAGAATGCTATAATGCTAGAACACAATTAATCTCTAATTACTTTGATATGTGTTGTGTAACCCTTGCTTGGATTGGCTGTGCTATTTATAGAGTTTTTCAAAAGTTTTTAATTGGCTGATATGATCAATGATTGTGAAAATTCTTGGCAGATCAAACGGTTGAGAATGGATAAGACTGAAGAAAAACAGAAGAAAGTAGAAAGCAAGATTTGTTTTCTTTTCTATAAAAGAGGTAAGATAAGATGATGAAGAAAGATTTGAAAAGAAATAATTAAATTTAATTAAATTAAATCCAAAAAGACTTAATTAAATTCAAAAAGTGATAAGTAATATAAATAAATAAATTGTATTTATTTAAATAATTAGGTGGACATATGAATGTGAAATAATTAAATAAAAATCAATTTATTTAATCAATGATAGAAGAATATTTTGAATGAACCATATAATTAAATTAATTAAATTTAATCATATGTAGAAGACTTTAGAGAAATTAATTAAATAATAAATATTTAATTAAATGCCAGAAATAATCAGATATGACCAATTTTATACATCTACACAAAGGATCAAAGGCACCCAAAGCCAAAGCAAGAGAGGGTCCCTACTTTCAGTGGGGTGTGTGTGCAAAACTACACAACAAGAACCTCTTTCTTATGCCACTGCTGCCTCTTCTTCAACACAAGTGGTCACCACTCCTGCTGCTCCAACATGGTTAAAGCTTGATCTTGAGAGAAAGCAGATAGTTCAACCTCAAGCTTTGAATTAGGATGAGATGATGAAGGAAATAGAGAAGAAAAGACCTAAGAAAAAGGCCAAAGTTCTTCATTCCACTAAGCTCACGGATGCAGGAGAGATAGTTGTTGAATGTGCAATTTCAATGATGGATAAAGACGGACAAGACATGCAAATAACTGATTACCAATTGGGCACTGTCAATTTGGAGAGACCTACAAGGAACCAACAAATGAATCTGATTGATATTATAGCATCCTCCACCAAATCCAAAATGATCAAAGATAAGTAGAAGAAGGATGAAATTAAAGCTCAATTGGATCAATTGCACAAATTCTTGAAGGATGTCTCCACTCCAGTTTCTCAACAAGCTACTGCTCCACAGACCCCAATCCTACTAAGCAAGAAAGAAGTTGATGACTTAGTATAAATGAGGAGTAAGGTGGGGATGCTTGATAGGTGGATTGATAAGCTCAATCAAGAGGTTGGTGAAGTGTTGGTTGATGGTTTTAAAGTGCATGAGGGTGCACTAGAATTAGTAGAAGAAATGAATCTACATGTTGAAGTCTTGGAAAAGCAAGATGAAGAGTATAGAGAACATGTTAAGAAATTAAAGGACATCAGCAAGGTGCCTAAGTCAACTCTTTTGGAGCAATAAATCCTTGAGGAAGATAATGCATATTTTATCAAGAAGACATTTAGCATAATCTGGTTTAGATCCAAACTCGTCTATGAGCATAAAAATGAAGTTCATGAGGCCAGTAAGGACTTGAATGAACAAGTTGATGAATTGGAGGCGGTGGTTGCTATTTTTCTCAATGTGGATATCCTGGTCAAAGGTCTTCCTCTGGATAAGTTGAAGTAGAAATGGAACAACAGATTTGAGGAAGTGATGCAAAAAGAAGATGATGGAGAAGACTTGTTATTGGATAGACTCATGGACATCAAGGATGAGGTAAAAGTTACTAGGAGGGAATTAATTGAATTAAAAGATATGCAAGAATTTTCCTCAGTAGAGTTGAAGAGAATTAAATTTGAGGATAATTGGGTAGATGGACCTAATCTAGACATTCTTCAAAAAGCATTCTCCAGTTATGATGAGTATCTCCTTGACCAAGCAACGCAAGAGTGAGCCGGTAGCATAACTTTCTCTTCTTGGTAGAAAACTTCCTCTCCTCTCCTATTTTGTAGGGTTTTAACATGAGTTGAACTTAAGCTCTCATCCATCAGTTCTACCTTCCTCCTTGGGCATCACATTTTGCACAACAGGGCAATCAACCCTTGAACTGAAGATCAGTTAGTCTAGTTTCCTCATGCTTTTGTTCATCTAATCAAGGGTTTTATTGCAGAAATAGAAGATGTTTAGAGAATCAGAAGAGGCTTCTCAAAGGAGCCAACCTGCAGAGAGCTCAAAACAGGCAACCAAGCCTAAAAAGATCAAGGTGGAACACCTCCCATATACTTTAAGATATAAGCATCAAAGTCCTACCATTACAGCTAGTAAGGTGGACTTGAATTGGGAAGATATTATGAATACAAACTTGGGCCCCTTCAACTATGAATATTTGTTTGAAGAAACTTCTAGTGAAGATGTAACGGGGTGAACAGAGAGGATTGTTCAATCTGGTTTGGCACACATTTCCCTCTTTCCTCTATCTGTCCAAGGCTTGGAGTTAATACTTACTGCAGCTGGAGCCTACAATCCTGCTACTAGATAATGTGTGGACTCACAGGGGAATATCATTATTGACCTTACACCACAAATGATAAGGTTTATGTTTAATGCACCTACCCCACAAAGCCCTGATAATATCAATGAGGCAGATGCCTTGCAGCTATATAGCAACAAGGAGGCTAGCGGGACTCATATGAACAAGAACTGGATGAGGGTTGAAAAGAAGTCCCTGGCCAAGCTTCTGAATCAGCCTAAAAGATCAGATTTCTACAAGGAGATAGGGGATATAATTATGATGCTCTCCAGGGTGTTAAATAGATACCTCCTAGTTCAAGGAATGGATGTTTCCATTCATTCAAACTATCCTAGATGGCAGGAAATAATTTGATTGGCCTATGATTGTAGCAGAATGCATACACAACTAGATGCTTAGAGTGAGTGAGACCAAGAGTTTCTTTATGACCTCTTATGTGATATATGCAACAACAAGGAGGGGAATCTTTCCTAGATTGAATGTAGTTGGAATATTAGGAGAAGCCCAAGGAGATAAAAGGGCGTGGGATCACTATGATTAGCTCACCTTGTAGACTTTTGAGTCACACTATAGAGGGGTTAATGATACATTTATGTATGTTATCATTAATCGGCTCAATGGAGATGCAGGCTTCAAATTGAGTAGAGATGTTATGGTGTTTATTGCAGAATGGGGACATTGGTATATCCAATACCCCAAGTTCACTTATTTTAGGTTGGCTAGTTTTGATGGCCACCCTCATCTACTACCCAAGTGCTACAACAACAAGACTGTCTTGATGGAGTTCGTCTATCAAGCTATAGTAGTTAATCTAAAGTTTTCCAATAAGCACAAGACTAAATTCACCATGAAGTTGGGTGAGTATAGTTGTGCACACAATGTGGCAACCAGGATAATATGTGATGAGTTAATCCACTTGAATTTAGGTTTGTACACTTCTAGAAAGTATTTTGATCCCACGCACAAGATGCAGGGTTGCTTCATGTTTTTTTTTATAAACACTTCAATCTACTGGAAGAGTTTTGGATGGACCTACAAGATAAATATGATTTGAGAAGAAGAAACTATGAAAGATTTCCCATCCCTCTCATGGTTTAGTATGGGGTAAAGGATGGAATTCCTAACACATTGTCAGATGACGGGGTAACTTTGGATCCCCAATATGATGCTGAAAATATAGGCACTAAAGACTTAGATCCAATAGATTGGAATGCAGAGGAGTCCATTGATATAAAACATATTGCAAGGCTGGTATTGGATAGAAGCATCCAATGGGTGGTTATGAGAATCAAGGATCTAGAGGTTCAGACCTCTAAAAAGAGAAAGGTTGCAGGGTCCACCCAAGGGTACAAGAGAACAAAAAGAAGAATGGCTCCTAAGGAGCCCTTATAGTTTTTCCCTCCCAATTTTGGAGAAGAGATTGAACCTATAATTCATGCTCAAGATCTTCTTGAAGCAGATGGAGAAGAGGCCGTAATAGAACCTGGTGTTTCAACAACTAGTGAAGGTGAAACATCAACTCAACCTCCTCTTGTAGAGTAGCCAAGTGGGGAAATGCCTATGGGAACCCTTCACAAGGAAGTTGAATCCTTGAAAGAGAAGGAGCCTGAAATTGAGATTTATGACATTGAAACAGATTCTCAAGCTACCCCATCTAATAAGGAGACTCATGTGGTTGCATCCCTTGATGAAACTAAGGATGCAGGAATTGAGCATGTTTTCATAGAGGAAGATCAATGGAAGTTGTTTGAGGATGCTAAGAGAGAAGCAGACGCCAAGGCACAAGCTAAGGCACTTTCCAAATAGAAGGAGATTCATGCTAAGGCACAAGCTGATGCATTGATTAAACAACAAGAATTGGAGGCTAAAGCCAAGGCTAATGAGTTGGCTAAGCAACAACAACAAAGAGAGCAGGAACTCAAAACTAAAGAGGAGAGAGATAAATTGCCAATGCTACAGAAGATCCATGATCTTGAGGAGGAGAAAGCTAGACAAAGGAGAGAAAGAGAGGCCCTTGAGGCTAAATTCAAGGTGGAAGCCCATTGAAGAAAGGAAGAGGAAGAATGCCTACTGTAGACATGGAAAATGTACTGATTGGCATTACACATCTGATCTTGACTACTAACACCATTTCATCCTAATTCATCCCTCGATCTAACCATTTAATCGAATACCCTTATTTGATTAAATTCATCAATCTTCCTCTCTTAATTAAATAAATTGTTTATTTGATTAAGTCATTCTTTCTTGTTAATTAAATCAATCATTATGATCTAATTATCCCTATTTAATTAAATAATCAATTTTATTTGATAAAATCCCTAAAGTCTATCTCATTAAATTAAATAAATTAAAACCTTATTTGATTTAATCTAACTTCAGCTCCTTTAATTAAATAAATCAAAAATATTTATTTAATTAATCCTTTTATCATTTTCTTCTCATCTTTGATTTAAATTAACCCATAAATCTAAGTCAAATTGTCACATCATCTAAATTCCTCAATAAATTAATTAACCCTTGATTAATTTAATCCTAATTCATGTCCCATCCTCTAGCTTTTGCCACTTGCACATGAAAATAGACTTAATTCATTTATTAAATCTCTATTTTCTCTTAACATGGCATAATGGAGAATATTCCTTCAAATTTGAATTCAAATCCAAGTGGACTTTGTCCTTCCAACAAGGCATTTATTTTCATCTTACATGTCCTTTTGCATTGAGCCAAGTGGCCATTACTCCATTTGACTGTCCCTCCACTTTTTCATTTCACCATTTTCAAATTTCAAATTTATGCATTTATGGGAACATTCATCAAAATGTGCATATCCTTCATCCATCCATCTCTTGACAAGTGGCACCTTGCCATTGGTTGAATGCTAGTCCCACATTGCTTCATTTTGGGCATTTCTCCAACTTGTCATTCTATAAATAAGAGGCTTCATTCCTCATTTGATCATCCACAATTTGAGTAAAGTTATTATACTCAAATCCATAGAAATCTTTCAACCATTTCATCAAAGTCTTAGCTAGGTTATGCATATTTTTATCTTGAAGCACATTTCAATCATCAACAAGGTGGATCACTTTTCATCAATCATCAACCTTGCATCATTGGAGTTGGGAAAGGGCCAATTTTCACATCAAATTGGCACCAATTCCCCCATGGGATCAAGAGTTTTCTTGTTTAATTAGGATTCAATCTATTTTATTTCTTTCTTATTGTGCTTTTCATTTCATTTCCTAATTTAAGCATTGTAAATTGATTTCATGGGGAACTTAGATTCTAACTTGCATTTCAGTCTTCTAATGTGTGTATTGTTGTGTTTTGCAGGTACTAGGATCTCGGTTCTGCACCTACAAAGAGAAAAGGAGGCTGAAGAACTTGCTCTGTATGAACAAAAGGCTAAAGAGGCATGGGACAAGGTCAAGGAGCTTCAAAAAAAAGAGACCAAATGTATGAGGAGAGGAGGTTGGAAGAATAGAGTTTTTAAAAGGAACTAGAAGCTAAAAGGCTGTAGGAGCAGAAGGACAAAGAAGAAGCTAAGAGACTTGCACAAGAAGTTGCACAAGAAGAACAACATAATGTGCAAGAGGTTGATTCTCAACCTAGGACCACCATATTGCAACCTCTTTCTTTTGCCACTCTGCCTCTTCTTCAACACAAGTGGTCACCACTCCTGCTGCTCCAACATGGTTAAATCTTGATCTTGAGAGAAAGCAGATAGTTCAACCCTAGCCTTTGAATTGGGATGAGATGATGAAGGAAATAGAGAAGGAAAGACTTAAGAAAAAGTCCAGAGTTCTTCATTCCACTAAGGTCATGGATGCAGGAGATATTTTTGTTGAATGTGCAATTCCGATGATGGATAAAGACAAACAAGACATGCAAATAACTAATTACCAATTGGGCACTACCAATTTGGGGAGACCTACAAGGAACCAATAGATCAATCTCGTTGATATTGTAGCATCCTCCACCAAATCCAGAATGATCAAAGATAAGCAGAGGAAGGATGAAATTAAAGCCCTATTGGATAAATTGCATAAATTCTTGAAGGATGTCTCCACTCCAGTATCTCAACAAGCTGCTGCTCTAGAGACCCCAATCCTACTAAGCAAGAAAGAAGCTAATGACTTAGTACAAATGAGGACTAAGGTGGGGATGCTTGATAGGTGGATTGATAGGCTCAATCAAGAGGTTGGTGAAGTGTTGGATGATAGTTTTAAAGTACATGAGTGTGCACTAGAATTAGTAGAAGAAGTGAATCAACATGTTGAAGCCTTGGAAAAGCAAGATGAAGAGTATAGATAACATGTTAAGAAATTAAAGGACATAAACAAGGTGCCTAATTCAACTCTTTTGGAGCAATCAATCCTTGAGGAAGATAATGCATATTTTATTGAGAAGACATTTAGCATAATCCGGTTTAGATCCAAATTCATCTATGAGCATAAAAATGAAGTTCAAGAGGCCAGTAAGGACTTGAATGAACAAATTGATGAATTGGAGGCAGTGGTTGCTATTTTTCTCAATGTGGATATCCTAGTCAAAAAAGGTCTTCCTCTGGATAAGTTGAAGGAGAAATGGTGCAACATATTTGAGGAAGTGATGCAAAAAGAAGATGATGGAGAAGACTTGTTATTGGATAGACTCATGGACATGAAGGATGAGGTAAAAGTTGCTAGGAGGGAATTAATTAAATTAAAAGATATGAAAGAATTCTCCTTAGAAGAGTTGAAGAGAATTAAATTTGAGGATAATTGGGTAGATGGAACTAATCTAGACATTCCTCAAAAAGTATTCTCCAGTTATGATGAGTATCTCCTTGACCAAGCAACATAGGAATGAGTTGGCACCATAACGTTCTCTTCTTGGTAGATAACTTCCTCTCCTCTCCTATTTTGCAAGATTTTGACATGAGTTGAACTTAAGCTCTCATCCATCAGTTCTAGCTTCCTCCTTAGGCGTCAAATTTTGTATAACAGGGAAATCAACCCTTGAAATGAAGATCAACTAGTCTAGTTTCTTCATGCAGTTCTGGTTCCTTGATTAGTGGATCTCAATTTTTGATTGAGAGAAATTTATGCATGGTGTGCCTATATGCAATTTTGGGCTCCATTTTGTAAAATTTGGATGATTGAAGAAGGATTACCCACCTGATAAGATAGCAGATAGTGATTAGTCTTAGGATTTCATAAATTTTAGCAAGATACTTTGAAAGTTTTGTTGAACTTGGATACCTTTTACAGTTTTTATACAATTTCATGTTATTGATAAGTTTGAACTTCTATGATAATGTTAATGAATTATAATCATATGTATGCTAGTGAATTTCTATGCCTTAATCTTTTCTATTTGATGCAAATCAATAGAGGAAACCAGATTTAAGATAATTTCATTGAATTATCTGTGAATGGAACTACTTTTATGTCTATTGATATGATTTTAGCAATGAGTGAGTGATTTGTTTCAATCTTGAAGTGAAGTTTTAGTGAATGGTTGTGATTGTTGAATTAGCAATGTGAATGTATGTAATGGTGTAGGTTATGCTATGGATTGCATCATGTCATGGTTTTGATTAATTGAAGAAACACTCATTGTTAATGTACATGTCTAGATGTGAAGAAGTTTTATTCATGTTTTGTTGTTTCGAAGCCTTGATCTATCTTTTTATATTTATTTGTACCCCCTTGAATGTAGGTTAATTGATATGATGCAGTTTGTATTCCTTTATACCAGTAGGCCCCTTGAATATTACAATTGCATTGGCCATTGAGTAACATTAGCACAGTTGAGAACCAACTACCAAGACCTTGGAAGATAGATTGCTTTATGTTATCTTTCTTTTTCAGGAGAAATAGGATAGAGATATTTTGTTTAGTGTTGTTGAGCTATTTTGACCATCAATAATACCTATATAGTCGAATATATAGTATAACACCAACATATATTTATACAAAGGTGAAATGTGTATATATATTTATGCTTTGAGCATATATAGTGGTGAATATAAAGCAAGGGGTATAGTTAAGGGAGTATTTATCTATATTATAAATGATACCATACTATATAGCGCCTTATACACTATAGTGTAGCACTTAAAATATACAATGAGACTTCAATAGCTATGCCGCCTTAAGTGGAGTTCAATAGAATGAATAGTAAGGAGTTTAGTTGTTGCACATAGGAGAAGAGTGTTTAGTAATGAATAAAGGATTGGAGGTCGACTATATGCAAATATTATTTAGCTTTGAAGCCGATTATCATAAACAACTTAGATGTTGATTTATTAAACTAAATCAAGGCCAAAGTATGATATAATTATGACTGTATTCTTCAGGCGCATATTATTCTTGCTATCTACATATGAAGAGTTTTTAATCTACATAACATTGAGCAACCATTAAGTCAATGTAAGGTGAAAGACTAAGTCGATGCCTTTTATGGAAAGCTCGTGGACTTAGTAAACTCTAAATGCCATGTCATTAAGCATAGACCAACATTTGCAAAAGGCATGTAAACAAGTCAAAAACTTTGTTAATCTGGTTTATTATGTGAATCGACTCATACCAAGACTTAGTCGATGCAAGCTTGGTGTCGTATATTTGATATTGACTATTTGAGATATGAAGGAAATTGTGCCAACTCCAGGTAAAAGAATATTGATGCTTTGGCACCACCTCTGAAACCTTATACTTGTAGAATCCCATTATGAAATGAAAACCAAATTCAATCATGTGTTGATTTGAATTAGTCTCTAATTGCTACTAATCAACAAGGTCGATCTGTAGCTTTTCTTAGCTAAGTATGTGCTTATATGTGCGCCACCTCTTAGCTATGATATATGTGTTTTTGTGCATGTTCATAGCTTTTAGAACTCATGCCTAAACTGTAGGCTAAGTAGTATCCAAATTATTGTATAAATAATGGAGCTAGTTCACTTGTTTGGGGCACATTCCTTGAGCAAGTTTTTGTATTCTATTTACAATCCTTTCTACAAGATTCAGCCTAATACAATGAGTAAGAGCTTTGAGCATTAGAGAGAGAGAGTTTATTATTATTTTGAGAGAATTATTTCCAACTTGTGACTTAGTGGTTATTGAGGCTTTGTTGGAGGATCGATACCAAGCTAGCTACTATTATGAAAGTGTTGTGTTTGCAGCCAATTGATTGGAAAGCATACCATAGGCATGATGATATTCTACCTTTGTTGTTTTAAGCTTTTAAAAGAGTTGTTTATTGATTGTTAAATCTAGTCTATTATGGTTACTTGCAATTAGGGAAAAACAATGTTTGTTGTGAAAGAAAAGTAGAGGATGTTTACTCTTTTTGTAAATTGCTTGTAGTTACTCCATCATAGAAGAGATTGTTTTCATAGGTATTAAATGTAGTAGCGTAAGGAATACTCATAGATAGATATTTTATTATGCTAGATGGCTAGTAGGTTACTCCTGGGATTGTTGTCCAATAAGGGAGGGAACTAGTACTTTGCTTAATGATTTGTGTAACCTTAGGGTTGTGTTAAAGAGATAGTTTATCTTGGGGATTAGCTAACTCTTGGAGATGGATTACCTAAGCATAGATATAATGGCCTTAAGTCAAAATGAGCTTGCTATAGTGTAAGTGAATGGTATACCTTCACTCGAAGTACTAAGTGAGAAAACTTTGGCAAAAGTAGTGTGATGCTTGTGGCTCCACTGTCAGTTCACTATGTCCATTTAAATGCATGAGGGTTACCTAGCATAGGTTATAAATCCTAGTCATGTAGGGCACAACACTAAGCTCAGAGTGGTATGTCATACGGGGTTACCCAACCAATATCTTCTTCAAAGGGTAGGGCCATCTACCATTGATAGATATGCAGGGGACCGCAAATGAGTCTGTGGTTGGCAGAAAAGTGCTTGAGTGATGCTTCTCCTCCTCAACAGGCAACAAAAGACCAAGGTTTTGAAAGGCGGATTCCTAGACCATCTATATCTTATGCTCTGAAGCTCAGTGGAGCTATGTTTGTAATTGTGTACATTCTTGGAATATTGTAATTTGTGAAATTTTATTATATTGGAATGAAGTCCTTATTGAATATGGCATGACATATTTGTTCAATATGATATCTGTGTTTTGGGAAGATTTGTATAATTACTTTGGATTGCAATGACACATTAGAGTTTGTGTTATTTTAATTATGCATGTAATTTACATTATTGGAAGAAAACTAGATATTTCTATGTCATGGTGTCATGACTTATTCACTTAAGGTGAAAAAATTGGAAATTTTACTATGAAGAACACCGGGGTCGTTACATGTGGTATGAGATCTACCAGGTTCAACATTAGAACCTATGAGCTCATTATGTAAATGTTACATAAAACTTATCAGAGATAATGGTTGAAATGTTCTTATGCAAAGATTGAAAGAGAAAGAGCATGGAGAAAATAAAAAGGAATATGAGATTCCTAGAAACTTGTTTAAGTTTGGGACTAGTTAAGAGTCATCCTTGGAGTGAAAACTCCTAAACCAACACATTTTTATTATATCCCCTTGGATTGCAAAATATTATGCAATCGGGTTATGTAGGAAGGTTAGTAAGAATAACCAATATGCACCTTTATCTTATGAAATAGATATAAAACTTTAAGGGATAAAGAATATTGAGAGAATCTCCCTTATGGATAACAACCTATAGTTTCAAAGAGTCAAGGATCCTTGGATTTAGGAGGAATACTACAAATCCATGAGTATGCATTGATTGGCATAATATGAAAAAAAGTAGAAAGTAAACAAAGGAGGTATCCAAGAGGTTAGAGAAGTCTTGACTTGAATCTAATTTCTATGCAAGGCTAGGAACTTGTAAGAAAGGAGATAGTACCTTAGGAATAAGGGAAAAGACCTGAATGGCTAGAAAAGAAGTAATCAATGAAGTGGACATGTTTCCACCGACCAAAATTGATGAGAACAATTTGGATTTTTGATTAGGATGAGGATAAGGGAACCAAACAACCTTGGTATCTCTAAAGGTTATGAGAGAATAAGTTACCAAGAGTTAGAACAAAGATACTTGGAAAGGTGATTGTGAAAAAGAAGTTTCAAAAGGTAAATCATATTGATCTGACAAAGGTTTGGATAGTACATAGATAGATGGAGTATAAGTAGAACTCACTAACGTTTCAACAAAAACCAACATATGTTTAGAGGTTCCAAAAGGAAATGGAATACATTGTAACATTTGTTGGAGTATAATACCACTAAGAGGGGGGGTGAATTAGTGGTATGACAGATTAAAATGAACTTAAATTACTGTGTCCCAACTTTGAACATGTAGAATGCAAGTTTCAAAACAGTTCAATAATCAAGTGTAGAATTATGCATGCATGAAGCTATCTAACTTGAATGAACATAAAGAACATAAGAAGATTACAAAATTTGAAGACACCATAACACTATGTTTATGAGTAGAAATCCCTCTACAGGGAGAAAAAACCACTCGAAAAAGATTACCTCATTGGATTAATAAAATATCATTGATTATAGAGCCTCATTGGCTAGTTTTACAGCCTCACTGACTAACCAAGAAACCTCACTAGCTTAAACAAGAAACCTCATTGGTTACAACCTCACTAGCATTTAATGTTGCTACAACCTCACTGGCTTTTCAGGTTAGCAACTGCCTCATTGACAAATAATCTTTTCAAATTAAAATGATTATGAAAATAAAAGGACAAAGTATAATCTTTGTTTCATTATTAAGTATTTCTTGATTGTCTCATTTTCATTAGAGACTCAAGAATCTATATATCTGTGTATGCAAATACAACCGACACTATGAAGTACTACACAATTTGAAAACAGATTGTTCATCAAAGCTTTCAACATAAACACAATAATGAATCTTTGAAGAGTGTAAATCACATCTTCATCAAACCACTTCATATTGACTGTCACTTCTATATAAGCATCATAATAACCATAGTCTTTCAACAAACAACTGCCAATATGACAGTTTATAAAACCTATCTTCATAATTGTGGTTTGATAACTATCACTAAGTGTCAACATGGAGAAGCTTTGGTATATGTTTAAACAACTAGTAATCATGTAAATAATATTCATAGATACCCCTTTGATAACTAAATGCATTAAGAAAAAAATTTATCTTTGAGATGTCGAGATGCTGCCCTAAAAATAGGGTATTCAAACTATATACACTAAACACATATAAGCCTTAATGAAACCCCTATTGACAATGCAAAGTCATTTATCGAACATTGTGACATTGAAACCCAAATTCATAAACCTTTGAAACCGTATGTAATAAGATTTCAAACAAAATGTTATAAACCCTTAACTATATTTGACTCCCTTTACTTTGTATTCCTCAACAACAACAAAAAACTAGGGTTTTAGCATGTTACCCATTGAAAAAAAATTGAACCAAGCATTCATGAAGTGGTCAAATATCACCTAGGGTAGTCAAGATCAACCATCCTCTATCTGGAAATAATTCCTAGCAACTTTTAGCCACCATACCACCAAGTCTTCAAGCTATTCCATGCCCTAACATGGCCAGTACTCTCAACAATGAACTGTCTTCATGTGTAGTTGAAATGATAAGAAAATTAGGGTTATCATTATGTCTTTCCATCATCATGTATTTCTTTTTACATGATATCCAAAGTATTATCTACCTTAGTTGATCAATATTGCTTCCTCAATGTCAAACAAATCATTATTTCCTTTTTCATTTGAATAATGTATACATCATTATACCCTTTGCAAATATTGATCAAAGCATGATATGCTTCAAAAACTTGTGCATAGAATCAAATCAAAGCACTTGACTTCTCAAATAATTTCCAACAAAATGATGAACACCAAAGTAACCTTGTAAAGCTTAGTTTGACATCTATGCTAAACATCATTGCCAATGCCAACAAGGCTCAACAACATTAAATGCATCAAATCAACATAAGTTGAAAGGAAACAAGGCTATAAGTTGAAAGGTGCATAAAAAAAGAGGCTTTGTGGATATGGATATTCCTCCACAAAGTGGATATTGGAAAGAGAATTGGAATAATAGAGTGCCTCTTAGCTTGTGAAGTTGGTAGTTCAATATATCTCTTCACCGACGATCCAAATGTTGAATCTATGAGATAGAAATTAATAATGAATCTTTTGAGAAAAAGTATATTCAAGGTATGCCATTGAGGCAATAAAAAGGAAATTGAAGGCAAACAATAAGGAATGAAAAATCATTTAGAGAAAGCAAAATATTTGCTATGGATTCAACTTCTAGTTGAACGAATGTTGTGAAAACACTAAGGGGAGAAGAAAGAGAGTGGGTTGACTTAGATTAAGTACCCCACTCGACAAAAAATGTGGATATGTTTTCAATTTGAAATAACTTTGACTTCTTAGTAAGTCATGATGACAATTAAGTCATGTACTTCATGACCACAAGGATAAGGTACTGGAATTTTTAGAGAAAAATAGTGGAAAGGTCAAGAGTTGTGCCCTATCATCACACCATACCTTGCATATATATATTGATTTTAAAATCAACTACTATTACCATTAATGCCTTAAGGAAAGGATAGGCAGATTACTTGGTCATGAAAGGGAAGATCATTGTCTATGAGATAGACAAGGGAAGATATAGATTACTTATGATTTGTACGAAAGTGTCTTACTACCCCTATTGCTTATGGGAAGTAGCTATTGTTGACCTAGTCATAGATAGTTAGACTATGTGTATAGTGTGAGATATATCAATGCCATGAAGCAACTTGGAACTATTATCTAACTATGATAGAAAACCTTGGGGATGATAAGGTTTAGCTATAAATCCATAGGGAAGGTATGTAAGATATGATGTGATGTTATGTGAACCACATCAAAATAGATTTATTGGAATGATTATTTGATCATACTTTATACTCGAATGAAACCCTAGTTTCAAAATAACCTATTTGGGATGAAGAGTTCATTTGATTAAAGAGAGAAACTTTAGGTTAAGTTTTACCTATTGGGTTGGGATATGTACTGGACTACTCATTAACACCTATGGGTTGGGAATAACTTACTTGGTTTACTTGTACATTTGGTCTTGATTGGAGTATATAGGGTTAGAGTAACCTATACCATCAAAGTAGTCATTGATTGATAACTTTATCCTAGGATTAGGGTATACTAAGGTTGGGACTCACCTATGTGATTAAGTGAATCACTTGAGTTGATGAGAAAAGTTTGTGCTTGGAAATTAGGTATGCAATTAAATTTGATATCTTCTAGGAACCAATATGATTGTGTAGAGACGCAAATTATCCTGATTGATATCATGCACTCGATTCTTATTCACTAATTTCCATTCTTCCTTGATCATTTCTTTAGTAACCAATTAATTGAATAATCTTTATTTTATTAATTCATCAAAATTCCTATTTAATTAAATAAATCAACTTTATTTAATTAAATCCTAATGTCCTCCTTTGATTAAATAAATCAACTTTATTTAATTAAATCCTAAATTCCTCTTTGATTAAATAAATCAATTTTATTTAATTAAGTCCTAATGTTCTCTTTGATTAAATAAATCAACTTTATTTAATCCTAATGTTCTTCATTTAATTGAATAAATCAAATTTATTTAATTAAAATCCTCCAATATCCTCTCATATGATTTATATAAATTTAAATATCTAAATCAAATGTCAAACCAAAACTAACCTCATCTAAGTTAATTAATCCTAATTAACTTCTAACACTAATCCTCCATTCCTTTAGCTTTTGCAAGTTGCACATATAAATCAATTTATTTGATTTATTAATTCCCCTCATTTTCATTCAAATATGGCATATTCTTGAAGTATTCCACTTATTTGTGTGATACCAAAATGTCTAACCCTTTCTAAGCAACTAAAATGCAATGGAAAAACATAAGGAAACACCTCAAGATTAGCCTAAGAAATTTGTAAATGCAAAGAGGAAGGTGTTAAATGAAGATAAATGGATATACCCCTCTTTTGTAGCTGAAACTCCTTGGCTGGCCCTTGATTTTTATTTGGTTTGTATGCTCCTTGATGGCTCTTGATATGGCTAAATGCAAGTCTTGACTATATACTTGAATGCAGATGCAAATGGATGAAAGTTGATGGCTAGATGAGTGCACAAAATGGCAGCATTTAGTTACAAAATGGCTAAGTCTTTTTTAAATGCCTTATAGGATGGGGTATTTATAGATAAACTTGAATTCTCTAGAGAATTCAATGGTTGGGATTTATCCAACAAAGTCAAGATGAAGGGCTAAGGTGAGTTGAGGACTCACAAGCCCTCACATTTTGACATGTGGAATGTGAGAGGGCTAAGGGTGAGATGATGTGTAGGTGATGTGGAAGAGAGGTACATGGTGTGGAGGAAGGACAAGTAACTTCCAAGTACTTTGATGTGACCTTTCAATGATCACATGGGGAAGGGGAAAGCTTTGGGAGAATAAAAGTGAATTAAAAATTCACAATGATTGGAAGAATCTAGTGGATAAGACAAGGTTCCCAAAAGGTGGGAATTTGTCACATGTGACTTGATGTGACAAGTCAAATATTCTAGAAGATGCATGGGAAAAGGGTATTCTAGAAGGAATAAAATGTGAATTAAAAATTCACATGGGGAAGAGAGGAGCCTAGGGTGAATAAAAAGGAATTAAAAATTCTTTGGGGGATGGGGAGAGTTGACTAAGGTAATAATTACGTTTAACTAATTAGTAATTAGAGGATAATTATGGGTTAATGAGGATTAGAAGCCAACTTGCAAAATTTGGAGGATGTGACACATCCTAATCAAGGATTAGGCATGTGCATATCTTAATGAAGAGATTAGGAGATGGATTAAGATTAGATGAAAATGACATGTGAGGAATTAAATAAATGTAATATTTATTTAATTCATTTGATGAAAAGGGGATTAAGGAGGGTAAGGTATTTAATTATTAATTAAATACCTTGGGAGTTGCATAATTAAGGATATTAATTAAATAATAGTAATATTACTTAATTAACTCGGATAAGAGGATGTTTAGATGAAAAGTGATAAATTTGGATAAATTAAGTGTCCAAATTTGGATGTCTACAATTTGAATTCTCCCTCCCAAAGGACTTTTGTCCTCCAACTTGGCATTAAAGGCTCTTACATGTCCTCTTACACAAGCCAACTTCGCATTAATTCCTCTTACATCCCTCTTTACACAAGTAACTTCTTCAAATTCAAATTCCACCTACAAGCATTTAACATGCACATTGTTCAAAATGTGCTCCACTCTCCTTCATTAGCATGTTGGCAAGTGGCACAATGCCATTGGTTCAAGTTTTAATCCCACATTCTTCCTATTCTTCAATTCTCCATCCTTCATTATAAATAGAGGCCTTCTTTATTGATTTGGCATCCACAATCCATGTAAGATCATTATGCTCATTTAAATCCACAATCATTCACAAGTTTATGCAAGGTCATTATCATCCATAGCTAGGTTATTGGCATTTTGCATCAAGGAGTACAGAATCATCATCACTTGAGCTTATCAAGGAATTGGGAAAGGGATTCTTTCCACATCAAAGAAGCAACAATTCCCCCATGGGATGTTGGTTTGAGCATTTTGAATAAGATTTAATTAGCTTTTATTTGATATTTTCCCTTGTTTTCTTGTTCTTGTGTTTGAATGAATTTCATGGGGAATGTTTGGTTTAAACTTGTTTAAGGACTAACGTTTTCTTGTTTCTCCATGTTTGAGTAGGTTTAGACAAAGCATTCTACATATTGAATGAGGATTAATACTCAAAATCAGTACCAATTCTTATTGGGAAAATTTAGATTGAGTTTAAAGATGGATTGCATCTTAGAAATCATCCAAGGATGAAAGAAATCTAGAGTGTGGATGTCCTAAGATAAATGGGATTTATCTCCACAAAACCCCTAACCATTATTGCTTGGAAACTAAATGTGGAATGAGACCACAAAATAGGTTTTCACTTAGTCAAAGAATAGACTAATATGGGATATAAAAGAGCCTATGCAACCAAAATTTTGGAGAATTAAGGGATGGAATGAAATTTTTTTATGTTTGAGGTAAAACATTGGGGTGACAGAGTTATTTGTCAGGTGAGGAACCACTAAAACTTGGAAAAAGATGGAATAAGATGTTGCTGAGTATATAGCAAGTTAATGTCTAGTGTGCCAAGAAATGAAGACAGGATGTCATCATTGGCAGGACATGTGTACTATCTTGAGATTCTAGAGGGGTAGTGGTAGAATGCAAGATAGTTTAACCTATCTTTGTCAGTGGAACTGACATAATGCTGTGGTGGACAAACTCACCAAAGGTAACCAACGTGATCGGAAGCTTGATATTATAGGATTTCAGTCCTAAATAATATATTGTGTGAGGTAGTTGCATATTAATCCTGAGAAGGTTGTCTCAGTTGAGAGCAAGAAAATAATGATAAGGTTGTATGGACCATGATCATACTACGAGACATTCAATTGAATGAATGTGCAATATATTATTGTAGCCAAACAAGCAAAAGAGGAAAACCAAATCTTGAATGATTTGTTGAGTACTTGTAAACTTCTAAAGTCAAGGTTTGATCCATTATATGAAAAGGAAGGTTGGAAACTCTAATAGACTGAAATAGGCTAGGAAATAGGGTTAACCTTAGACTTGATAATTTGTCAAAAAGGAGTAATAGATCGAAGAGATCAATGAAACTTTGTTGGTACAAAGCTTAAGTATGAAGCAATAACGGAATTGACAGATGTCCAAGAGCAATGTTGTGCTCAAGACGAACAAGTGGTCAAGAGCATTACTTCTAGCTAAAGTAAATAGATAAGAAAGAGATGGGTGAACTCGACTTCTAAGTTATCTAAAGGTGTAAATACCAAAGAGAAGGATGGGACCCACAGTGTAGTACATAATGCATTGTTATTCCTTTTCTATTTGGATTATGCTAAGGATAAATTCATGGGCCAATGGGAATGTGCTTTCGAATCACTATAGTATAGGTGTCATGTGTTAACGAAGATCATCAAAGCAAACAATTAATGTTAATTTGTTAAATAATGGGCTAATTATTCACTCACAAAAACCAATAACATGAAATTTAATTGATTAAAAAATTCACAATTTAAATATAAGTATATAAAAACAAATAATATAAAATATATGACAAATTTTATATCAATATATTTTATTTAATGAAAATAATTGGGTTATTAGGAGAGATGCTACATATAGTGTGAGACTTGAGCCCAAGTCTCACACTTGCAAACCATTGTTGAGTCATCAAAAAATAAATTTTAGCTGCCATTTAATGGCAAACCAACTACCATTTAATGGTAAAAGCCTCCAAAATCTCACTTACACTTAAAAGCTAGATAAATATTGATTTTCCAACTAGATGGGAACATTTTATTTCCATTTGCAATGTTTTATGTGAATTTGATGGAAACTTTCTTTTTTTCATTTGCATTGCTTTATGTTTTAAATATGTTTGCAAATATTTCAAAATCACATAATACTTAATTTTTTTAAGGAAAAAATCTAGATTTATCTAAGTTTATTTCATTCCATTATTTAACACTTATTATTAATTGTTTAATCCAGCCACATACAACTAGAATTTGCAGCACATGGCATCCATACACACCCATGCGCAAACACGTACTCTCTAACATATTAACATACATATAATTTTCTATCGGTGTAATCCTTGAACCTCCTTTAGATGCAAGTGCTAGTGTACGTATTGACATCTTTACCTTTAAATAACAAATTACAAATATTATGAAGGAGTGTACATATAAACTAAAAGTCATTCTTTGACAAGATAGATACTCCTTAATCGTCACTCTTAGTCCAAGAAGTATCAATTTAGACTCCTACTTATTCCAACATCTAACTATGTTAGGGGATGACCCCAGAGCACAACGACAAGTTGTGAAACCTCTCTTATGGGAGGTCTTCAGTTCAAATTGCATCATACAATATAAAAAAAAAAACCATCTAGCTATGTCTCATAAACAAATAAAATATAAATTATTCTTTGACTAACCTACTACAAATAAAAGATCCAATGTCAAAATCACTTAAGAATCAAACCTAGTCCAAATCACACCTCTCAAAAATAATTAAACTACAAAAATATCCCAACCATATTCACCAATTAAAAGAAAAGAACCAAAGTATTTGATTACCCACCAATGGTGGAGAAGATCTTTAGGGGACAGTTTTTAAACACCTCACGTGGAGGAGGGAGGAGCAGATCCGATATGCTTTGATGACATCACCCAAATCGAGATCTAGTCTTTGCATGTCCTCATCTAAATCGACACGTATAATTAAAATACTTGCGATAGGCCACACCAAACGGGCTAGTCGCTTTCTCAACGAGATTCGCGGGATCCTCGGGGCCCACGCCAGTTGTACAGCTCATGTTGACGTGGACGTTGCGCGACAGCCTTGTGTTTCTGACACGTGTGGAGCGGATATGTACGGAGCGGGCTGACTTCTGAGAACTTTAGTCGAGTTAAAATAACAATCTGACGTGTCAAGGACAGAGTTGACGGCGACTGTACGCTTCCGTAGTGGGGCCCACGGAACACTTGCCCTGTAGCGATGTGCGGTCCAGTTTAGCATCTCCCACGTGGCGGTGGCGATCAGTGGGACCCACCGTAGAGTTTTGCTTCTGTAGCACGTGGCAGATAATCATGCAGCTTTAGCGTAATCGTTTGTCCAGATACTCCGCGAACTCTGGGAGCTTGTTAAGGACGTGGTCCTATGCACGGTTCGTAATGTTATGGTTTTTATTTTATTTTATTTTTTAAATAAAAATAAGAGTTTTTAGTGAAGAGTTGGAATTTAATTGGTTGAATTTAATTGATGAGAATAATGTTTTCTAGTTATATTAAGTTTAAACAACTGTGGCTTTAATGACTTCTTGTTAGATGTATGGTTCTCGTAAAATTGTAATCCATTATATAAAGATAGAGATGCCAATATCTATGCAATTCAGTTATTTAAGGAACTTTCTTTTTTCAAACATTCCATTTTTAGCTTTAAATAATTTGGAAACTTCTTTTCTGCATTCATTTTTTAGTTTTCATTATTTGTGAAATCAGACTAAAAAATTTCTCTCATTTTCTTATCTAACTTTAGTGTTCCTTAGCACCCAATAAATTTTGGGTGAATTTTTGAAAAGCGTCTTTTTATATGTATACTTATGATGTCAATATGTAATACTGTAGTGTCAACCAATCATTCTCAACTATTTTTTTAACTATAACTCCTTACAACATCTATTGTTAAAAATTTATAAATTTTCTCCATGAAAACTATTGAGAAATTTTAGGAAGCCTTTCTCCATGGGACCATAGCCTTATGGTCCTATGGTCGGGGGCTATTTTAAAGTTTTGGGCAAAATTTTTATGAGTCTTTAGCAATTACAGGGTCATGTGGATTCTATAACAATAGACAACACTAAAAAGTTTAGTTCATTAATTTTAGGTTGGTTGCATTGATTTATTTAGTAGCAACTAATTCTAAAATATTGCACATGCCTTCAAATTATGTCATGTGGTGAAAAAACCCTAATGCTAGTATAAAAATTTCAAACACCACCTTAAAAGAAGCCACTAAATAGTAGGGGCTTCTATTTCCAAATGAAATTTTAATTCATCCTAAACAAAATTGTGTTCCTCATAAGGCTTTCTACTCCATAAAATAGATCCTTCCTACATATGGGTCTCATAGGGGAGAGGGGCCTATAGTGGAGCACCCTAACTTCATGTTTCTCAAAATCCTACATGGAAATTTCAAATCACTCCCAATTTTGTACAACAATTTATTTGGCAACTCACATGCTTCTATATTTTGTTTTAGGGCCACATCATCAAATATGATGCCACATCAACATGATTTTTGTTGAGGTATCCAAAAAGACCCAAAAAGAAGTGAGACCTATAGTGGTGCACTAAGTCATGTTTTATTGGTGCACTAATGTGGCATCACATGATTTGTTAGTTTGTGTACTTTATGGATAAAAAGTGTTTTGCAATTGGATATTAAGATGCTCCATTATGGAGCCCACTAAGGACTACTTCTATCCCCACTATTGGACCATGCTCCACTATGAGCCCCTCTCCCCAACTCTTTCTAATTAGTCTTGTTCTATAAATTTTAGTAAGTGTATTCATATTAAAAAAAATATTGCATACTAAGAATAACATAGAATGTTCCTTTATGATGGAGAAGCTATTACAATTTAAAGATTAAACTTATAGCAGTGGTAAAATAAAAGATTAAAATAGTGTATCATCTCTTAAAAATGTGTCACATGACCACATATTTCATTCCCTCTATTTTTATAAATTTTTTAACATTTTTTCCCTAAATTATATAAAATAATTTACACTTTAATAATTAATTAAAATATAAAAAACATAAAATCATTAATTTCAAATAAATTCTAATTTTTTTGAACAACTCTTAAATAAAATTAGCTAAACAATTATTACTTGTAATTACCATTACTACTATTTCTAACTATGCTTGAACATTCCCCTATTAGAAAGGTTGCCAAAATTAGAATTTACATAATCCAATATATAAATCTTAAAAATATGTTTCGAGTCGATCAATATTTTTAAAAAATATTGTCAAGTAGAAATGTTGTTAGCATACTACAAGATTCTATCAACATCCATTATTGTGCAATGAAGGTGCTCAATTGCTCAATTATGTTTGAAAGCATAAATATTAGAATTGCTTGGCATCTTTGTAATATTTTGATATTCATCTTTTTTATAATATTATAAATTAATTTTAATTTTAAGAGAATAATTAAGTTTAGTATTTTGTAAATGATTATAATAAAATATTAAAGAGTTTGGTTTAATTGGTTAAGTTTAATTATTAAAAATGATTATATATATTTTATTATGTCATTTAATAGGATTAAATATTTTAGAGATATGATTGGATAAAGTTTTATATTTAAGAGATATCGGTAGACCAAATGACTCTCCTTGAATGACAAATTAACCAAAAGATTACTTCTAATTTAGATGCATGCTCCCTTATAACAATTGTGTAAAAATAATTCTAATATCTCTTATATAAGTTGTTACCACGATTTTTGTTGCCTGCTAAAATCATGTCCACTCATGTAAATTTTTTCCTTGGTTAAAGTGTCGTTCTTTCCCATGGTTTTCAAAACAATGTTGGGTCCTGCTTAGGTTGTCACAACCCTATTTTTATCTAACGTTTTAAATTTAAGTCTAAAGCGGCATGCCTTTGTGGTTGATCCTTTGTAAGTCCTTAAAACTACGCCGGGGCCTAAAGCAGTTCTCACAACCTTAGCAAATATCGATAAAGAGAAGATAAAGTTGGATTGTGACCAAGTTAAAGTAATTTCAGAACTTTAGTCAGGTTTTGAAACCTTTGTCGGCCTTCGACGAGGTTGTCGAAACCATACTTTCCTTCGATGAAAGACATTTTTCAACTATATTTCTCTTTTGAAGCCATGTGAGATGAAGCTTGTGCACCATAAAGATGAAATTTTGGAACTGTCAAAGGTTTCAAAACCTTTGTTGGTTCCCCATAGGGTTGTCAAAACCATAGAAATTACTGAAACTCTCCATATTTGGGAAGAATGGAATTTCAAAGAATTTATTAATAAGAATTTCACTCTATTTAAGGAAAAGTTTTGAAACCCCTATTGGCCCCCAATGGGGTTATCAAAACCAACCAATTCACTAATTTTTTTACTAACCGTTCTTTTTCAAAATTAAAAAAATGATAAAACAAAATAAAAAAATTGGAAAGATCGCACACGCCAACCATCAAAAGAGCCATTAATGGTTATCCACCACTCCTTAGCATTAATTGCAAGAACTTATAGGTGAATTAAGTTGCTTGAAGAGCTCATTTCAACATGCATGTAGAGAATGATTTTATACAAGGTAGAGAAGGAAAAATTGCAAGAGGCATAGTTGATGATTTCCAAAGCTTGGGAACATAATCTGAAGGTACAATACTCCTCTATTAAGCTGTAATTTATTGGCAAATAGTTCAATAGTTCCCTAATTGAAGAGAATTGTGCATTTTCACACCACTCACATAAACAAATTTGTCCATTCTTTGTTGCAAATTGTGCATATGTTTTGGGGTTTTCCTTCACCATGAAATTTAAGTATCAAGGTTACAAATACTTGTCTGGTTTAACCAACACTATGCCAAAAGTTGGAGATACGAAACCAGGGCATATAAATTTGGACAAATTTTGGGGTAGAATTGGGAAAGAAAACCAAACACCCATCACCCAATGATTAATTGAAAGTGGGTTGTTGCAAGAAGCAACATTTCTAGTCATAGTTTAGTGCCTTGATTTGGTGTTGGAATGCATAAACCATTATAATCCTTAGATGAGGGAGGTAAGAAAAAGTGACAACCATTTAGTAGTGAAAATTAAAAGAGAAACTTTTGCTTCTTGTATAACATGCCCATTGTTCTACATAGTAATTAATTCCATGTTTTACCCACAAGTGAATAGTTTATGCATCTAGCCTTTAAGAGCAATACAATTTTTTTTTCCTTTGAATAAAAAATGCACATTTGAAACATAATTCAAAGTTTACCATTGCATACAAAAGAATTCCTTTCATTGATTCAAATAATAATGATACATAATTTCCATATGACATTTCATATTTACAACTTCAATGGAGATGGATACAAATTAAAAACATAACTTCAACAAGCTTACAAAATATATAAAGCACAATGGTTAAAGAATTCCCCCTCAAATCTTGGTTACCAACTAAAGAGGAGAAGCATCCCTCAAGCACTTTTTTGCCAACCTCGGACTTACTACAGTCCCTTGCACATCTACCTAATTGGTAAGATGGCCCTACCCTTCAATGAAGAGATTGGTTTAGTAACCTCATAACAATAGCCTTTTCTGAGCTTGATGTTGTGTCCTATACGATTATAGACTAACATACAGTGGTTGTAACTTACATGTATGAACATCCCATGCCTAGTATGTAATCTCGAATCATAGTGAAACCGACAATGTAAATAGTGGCTACTTACACTACTTTGGCCAAATTTTCTATTACCCTTAACTTAGAGTGGACTTCACACGTTCACCCACCTTCCTAGCTTGATTTGGTTTAACATGACCATTATAATCTATAACTACGTTACCCCCTTTTCCCATGGATTTGAACAATCCTGAGAATAATCCACATAACATCATATAGCTAAATAACTATACTACCAAATTGATTTAAGCAACTTCTTGCACAACACTACATACGTCTAGAATAGACATCCTACATATAGTAATGATAACTACACATAATATAATACATTGCACTCAAATAAACTCTCATATATAGGATACATAATGACATAACCAATAAGATAGGTTCTACAACATATTGCATAACCATGAATCAAGCAATCTCAAACAAACACCACAACATATTAAAAAAAAAACTCTTTTCCTAACATAGTTAATAAACTAATTTATCCTTTCCAACATAAAGACAAAGGTATAGAAACTAGCATGCTTGTTTAATGCTCCAATTGATTAAACTCCTTCCTAGTATGAATCCTCAAAATGGATCGGTTCCTCCTCCAAGATCCACTTGACTATCCTCTTCTAACTTCTCACTAAATCCCACAATAAACACAAACATGATATGCCAAAATAACTCTCAACTCACAAGCTCTCAATCACAACAAAATAACATCAATATAAAAAGAATGATAAGTGTAGCATTTGGTAGAATGGGCACCTCTATTTATACTAATTTGTGAGCAATCGAAGGCTACAAACAAGTATTTATGCCACCTTTCTTCCCCATGCAATGAATCACTCACAACTTTGCAACACATGATAGTCCTATAGCTAAGTCAACTTGGTGATTGGGACAACAAACTCAAAATAGGTTTCCTAATTCAAATTCCATTGTGAAATGTTTCCAAGTTTGCAATTGACTAAGTCTAAACACTTATATGTAGGTTAATACAAATTCAAATACTTCTTTTACATTCCAACTTTTTAAAAATATGGCGCCACCTATTATTCGTTGGTGCCACCTTCATAGGTGTTCCTATTGACATATTCTCATGTTTTAAACAATATTTACTTCCCTACTAAAACATTTTACACTGCTACAAGAGTTACTATGTGTTATGCTTAATGTTTGACTTGGTCATATTTACTTTATGTGTTGGACTTTATCCCTCTTCAAGTTGCACTTTAAGCTTCATGCACCCCTTGAAATAATATATGCCTTGCAACATATTATTAACAATAATGACCAGTGCTATCTCATGCACTTTGAGGTTTATCTTAATAACTTCAATTCACATATATATATATATATATATATTATATACACATACTTATCATAGTAATATTTATACATATATGTATATATCAATATATATTAATATATATATATTTCATAAGGTTTACCAAATACATTAACAAATATATTTATATAATATATTGTAAGAGAGGGGGACCAACCACGTCAAGGCTCTAGGTCATGGAGAGCCGAGATCAGAGGGATTTCCTAATTTACCACACTCTAAAGGGTATCTTGGGGTGAGGATCAAGAATGAAGAGTACTATGAAGTAGTTATGTCACTCTACAGACCCAAAATTCAAGTTGGGGCTAGGCGAGCTGGTTTTTGGAGTCAATATTGTGCCTCAAACAACTCTGTGTTTAAGGATGACAATGCAATTTTGGGATGATAGTGTGGCACGTTGGTGTCTGTATGGCCAAAAACAAAAGATGCAATAAGGAACACCAAAAACTTACTAAACTACCTAGTTGACTAATCTTAATGAAATAAACAAAGTAATGAGATATGAAAAGTAAAGAAAAAAATGATAAAGCAAGTAAATAAAGGCTATGGTGACAAAGATTATCTCACAAAAGTTCCTATTCACCAGCTAGCTCCACATGCATGTTCACCTACACACAAGCAAGAAGGGGATAATTGTTGGGGCTGTATAGGGGCTTGCCTCAGTCAGACCCCCGCTTTTTTGTTTCCACCTCCATGGACAACTAAAAATCAATGAAGTAGAATACACAATAAAGAAAGTAGAAATAAAGATTGCAATGAACACTATAAAACAATACTATGCTACTCTATCAAATCACAAAGGAGAGGAGTGAAGCATTACCACCTCCACCCAAAGGCTCACTAGCCAACAAAGGGAGAATGCAAGGTATGGACTTGGCAAAGTCACCACAACCGCAATGGTGATGAAGGGAGGTCTTGCAATACTCCAAGTCCACAAATTTTATGGTTGCCTCACACTTGCAATTCAGAGTTCATGGAGTGTCAAGGATGTTGCAATGCTCACAATGAAGTGCTAGAATGCTACTTGAGAATGTGAAGGAGTTGAATGAATTGCTAAGAGGATTTGAAGAGAGATGAAGTGATAGGATGAAGAATGTTTTTGAAGGTGGGATGATAAGGAATAATCCATTTTCATGCTAGTAGGTTGAAGAGGGATGTTACAATTTAACCCCAATTAGGTGTGTAACACCTCAGCCAACTTCAAATGCAAGAATTTGTTAGGGATGATAGTGCACCACATAGACGTCTATGTACCACACTTTCATCCCTAACAAATATTCTCTCATTGACACACAAGACAAACACCAAGTGGATGGAAGGTGGGTGGGTGATGTGAAATTTCTTCTTTGGATTTGATTTTCTAAAGTGAGGGTATGTGAAAGGGGAATTTATATAAGGGGTGCAAATTCACTCCTAGAAATTTTCCCCCCACTTTAGTGAGCACAAGTATCAATGAGTGTTCAGTAAAGTAGGTTGGAAAGTTAGCAATGTATACCTAAACTTTCAAGGAAGCAAACTGCAATCTAGCAAACTTGAAAGCGCAGGGAATGCAATGGACTCCACAGGTACTCTCTCTTGAGTAGTTTCAAACAAAATGATTCCATAGCCCTGTAGAGCTATGAAGTTGCACAAAGTACACTGAAGGCCCTCAGACCAATGATGGAAAAATCTCGTAGGATGTAAGCACCTCATAGACCCACAAACCTACAAGAAGGTAACCCCCAATTCTCTCTCATGAAGGAAACCTAGTGTAAGGGGACTCCACAGAGTCAGACTAGAAAGTGGCTTCGTAGGCACACCTACAGAGCAACATGTTAATCCATAGATAAAATGTGTCAGAAAACAAAGCAACCACATAGGCAAACGAGCAGACAATCAACAAGTTGAAAGGATTTCAAAGGGGTCCCTCGAGAACCCTTCAAAAGAAAAGGGGTCCACTCAAGGGACACGCTGTTTGAAAGTGTAAAAGAGATGTTTTTTCTCAAATTGATTCAACATCAAGGAATCCTTTCGAAAGATGTTCACTTCATCAAGGAATTTGAAAGGAAGAAAATTCCCTCTTGTGAGGGGAAGATTGAGGCTTCTCCCACAAGAAAAAGTTGCTCTGTCCTCTGAGGAAAGTTCTCAATTTTATTTCTTTGTGAACCCATGTTGAAGGAAACACATTCCACTAGGGGTCCAAGTTGAGAATACAATTTTTTTGAAAAAGCTTGCAAGGATTTTCGAGAAAAATATTTGTTCGCAATGAATGCATTTTATGAAAATTGAAACATTGTGAAAGTGATGTCACACATACGAGGGACAACTCAAGCAAGGAAGAGAGAAAGATAAGAAAAGTGTGAAAATAGACACTGACATCACAAACAAAGGACACAGGAGAAGTCTAATATTTTGGGGTTAGAGGTACTCATGAATATATATAAGTATAATAATAGTATATAAATGAATTATCATCAACCACCTACTATATTAGACCATATGAAGAATGCATGAAAAGACAAAGTAAAATTAAAAAATTGGGTCAACATGGAAGGGAAGCCTAAATTCCCCCAACACTTTGCATCATCCCCAATTCATCGAAAATAAAAACACATAATAGAGGAAGAATGATGATACAAATGGAGGAAGTTTTATGACACATAATCACTCCTGTATCCAAACACCAACAAGGGTGGCAAGGGTCATCCAAGAACACATAACGCATGCATGAGGGAACACATCACAATAAACACACACCTAATCTAAAGGTAAAGAAGAGGCCTCCCCCTAACACTCATCAACCAAGAGGTCATTTGCTTCCCAATCTAGATCATTATAAGGGGAAGGCAGATGAGCCTGCAGTGGTGGAATATTAATGGGATGAGCTTCCGACCCTCCTGCAAAAAGGGCTAAGGAAGAAGGCCCTACAAGCTCTTCTCCACTCGACGCTTGTTGAGCTATAGTCAACGATTTCATGAAGATCGCCGAAAATGACGGAACTTCATCTACAGAGTTAAACATGCACTTTATAGGAGTGAAATGTGGTACCTTGACAAATGGGGAGGATGATGCCTAAGATTCACCACTTGGTTCACTGAGTGACTCGGAAGCAATGACAAACTAAAGAGAATCTAAAACTTGCTGCACCAAAAGGATGGAACAAGCTAGCATAGGACCACCCTTTGAAGGTGGGCTCCTCTTACGCCCTCCATTACTAGAAGGGTCAACCTCTACTTTTTTCTTCATCGGAGGATGTGAACTCCCTAAAAATGAGGCAAGAGGCACAAAGGAGGAGGAGAAAACCACAACAGACAACATTGAGGTATTTGACATGTCCACAAGCTTAGGAAATGGCAGGATGTCTATAAGGGACATCAAAAGGGGTAGTTTGACTGATGGAGTGATAAACAACTACACCTTTTTAGGGTTAGGCACACTCACACTCACAGTAGGAGCTAGAAGTGGGACTAAAATTGATTGAATGGAAGCAAAGGGGAGGAGAGAGGAGGACACATAAGGAGGCCTTGATACAAGGGCGACTGAATCCTCTTCCTTTTTCTACAAAGCAACTTGCTCAGCCACCAGAGCCTTTCATTGGTGCTTGCACTCACATACAAGGCAGTTTATGTGACTCTTTGAGCTAGAGGCTAAGAGCTGTGAAGGGAAAAAAGGCTCTTGCTTAGCCATAGGGGTGTCCATCACAACCATTTATGGTGGAGGTACAAACTCCTAAATGACAGTAGGAGGAAGAGATTGAGAGGCATCGGGGGGAGTCGGCTCTAACGCCTTGGTGGCAAGCCTCCTCCAATTCACTGCTTTAGGAGTAGGAGTGGTGGGAGACTATAATGGCTGAGACATAGAGGATTCCTTGTAAGGACCCTTCCTTCTATTGTACAGGTAGGGCCAAGGTCTAGGAGGCATGGTAGGAAGGTCTAATATACTAATCTTAGCTTTGTGCCAAGTAGGCACCATTTGACTTCTCATGTGGAATCCTAGAGTAGACATCCAAAACTATTCTTGAAAAATGGGATCAGAAGTGGCATCCCAAGGATGGGAAAGCCTCTCCTTTCCATTTTGAGAAGAGGAGGAAACTTGCTACTGCACTACCAGAAGGATCAACTTTGGTTGTCCTTTGCCCTTGGTCTTGTACTTCACATAATTTTAGTAAAGTAGGTCTGTTCTTGGGGAAAGCAGACCAATTGACATGGGCCAAAAATGATCCAATGAGTAGCCCCCACGAGATACCAATGAATGGTATCCAATGTCATGCACCATGTGAACAAAAAATTTGTGGGATAATTTCAAACACTTATGAATGACAAGTGATTCGGTTCATGGAAGCTAGGAAAGGTATACCTAACTTCACCTTGAACAAATTTGATTTTGAAATAATGTGAAAGGTTGTGTCTATGACCCTTGATACAAATAGGATGGATAGAGTTATTGAGCCTTATTTCTTGAGAGAAAGGCCATTATGCATATGGATGGTAGTCTTCGTTTCTTCATACTCCTTCCTCCCACAATGTCTCCTTGGTAATGACATTTAGTTGGCTTGCAGGGTCAACTAAGACCCCTATCACAATGTTGCCATTGAGGTGAGTGGGAATGTAGAGGGGAGAGGGCTTGTTGTTCAATGGTATGCCCTGCAAGGTGAATGTCATGTCTGGAAAGCCAATCCCAGGTTATTGGGAAGGAGTAACCATAACCATGTTAATGTAAACCTAGGGATGAATGGTAGAATCAGAGGGATCAATAATTAAGTTAGTAGAATGAGATGAAAACAGGTCCGTGTATATCTATAACTCACTACTTTATTTCACCACTAATTTACTTGCATTTTGTTTACTCCCATCGAGATGAATAATATTGTCCTTGATGTGATCCTGTATCTCGTGACACAGGCACATACAACATTCGGTATCATGTCCCTTGACTCAATGGTACCGATAGAAGGAATTTGCATCGTACCAATCAGGATAGGGTTTGTTGAGAGGCCTAAGGTTCTCCAAGGTTGTGATCTTATCCTTCAACAACTTCTGCAAGATGGAAGAATAAGATTCTGCTAACTTTGTGAACTTTTTGTTGCGTTTGAGGTCGTTATCATTCGTTGCAGCTACTACATTTGCAACAACCTTACCTTTTCCTAAGATTGATACAATAGATTTTCCTTCTAAATGGGAGTGTGAGGAATATCCCACAAACTAAACTACCACTTGTTTATATTCTTGTAACGCAACACATAGATGCATGAAGGAAGGGTATTTCATAAGGGTAAACTTTTCCTACCAAGGTTTTTCTAGGTTACCTATGAACACCTTTTGCACATTAAAATTTGGTAGCGGGTACAAGATCTATGAAAAGGGTGCTTAATATCATGCTATGAAATCAATTATTTTATTGTTATCCCCTTACTTACATCAAATGAGATTTGAGAAGGTCATCTTTGATCCGATGTTGGCTCGAAGCTATTGGAGAAATTGATTTACAAGTTGATCAAATGAGAAAATAGAATTTTTGTGTAAGGAACAATACCACTCGAGTGTGTATCCTTAAGATATCAAGGAAATAATTTGGTCATCAATGCATGATGATAGAAGAAGTCTGTACACATGGCGTTAAAGGCAGACACATGCATTTGTGGGTCCCCTTTGCTGCCATACTTCTCAAATTTGGGAATCTCCATTCCTTGTGGGAAGGGAGTACTTAAGATTATGATCGACAATGGGCTATGTTGGAAGAATGGTTGAAAGATAGGCTAGGTAGAGGCCTGGGAGAGACTTGCCAACTGGTTTTGCATTCAAACTATGTTTTGAAGTATGGTGTTCAAAACAAGGTCAATAGATGAAAAAGGACCAGAGGAACCTCCAAAACCACCTCTAGAGCCACCATCATTGATAGGCCTCCACTGGAGCCACCTCCACTATTGAAGCCAGCTCCATGGCCTCCACAAAGCCACCTCTGCTACCAAGGCCACCACCACCTATTCCACTAGAGCCTCCACCTCCAGGGGTAGTAGGAGGGGTGAAACTAAACCCAAGGGGTGTTTTACTCACCTTGAAAGTGTGAGGCCTGTTGTGCCCTTAGCACACATGCCCCATTTAGAATGGGGAACCTCTTTTCTTTTGCCCTACCAGGTCATCCTTTCGGCACCCCATTTTGCGTACCCTGTTTTGGTGCCCCTGATGGTCAAATGTACCTTTGAGCTCCCATCTTTGGTTGACCATGCTTTGCCCCTTCATCCTAGTCAAGTCCTAGTTCCTTCTAGACTTTCCTTGGTAGTTTTCTTCTACCAGCAGCCTTGGAGCCTGTTGGACTTGACTCTCCAAGTTTCCTTTACCGGGTTTCTACTGGGCGTTTGCCATTTCCAAACGGCGGAAGGCTCCCACCTTCTTGAACTCTAGGGCCTAGCTCCCTTTTTTTCACCCTTTGAAAGTTGCAAGTTTTAGGTTGCATTTGACCATCTCGGGTCTGGCCACCGGATTTCTGTCCTCGAATTTTCCTTCCAACTTCGTTGTTTCTGACGACCGATCTAAGACGTCTTTTCGCCTTCCAAATTTTGGGTCTGCCTTTTCCGTCAACTTCCGAAAGAAAGTTTCCACTAGCCATGTGGCCACAGCTTTCTAGACTCCGAATCTCAGACCTCCTGTTGCCGTCCAAAAATTTCAAATCCACCAACCCACTGGCCGAGCGTATGAGCATTAAATGAGTGAATTAAATGCATATGGGGGTATAAATAAAGTTGCCAACCTATCATTTTCAGTTTTCAATTTTTCCAGAGGACATCAAAATGTTTTCTAAAGGAGATTAGTGCATCCATTGCTTGCCGCCCTCACGTCCGAGATCATCACTCGACGATGCTTAGTTAATTCCACACCTTCTCCAATCAGGCTTTTGAGGTAGGTTCTCCGTTCATTCCACCAAGAGGTTTTTCATGATTTTATGCTTAAAATAATCAATAAAATGGGCTAAAAATAGATTTAATTGATAAAACACTATGAGACCTACAAAACCCATGTTTTCAAACTCCTAAAAACCTCCAAATCACCTCCTATGGTCGGACTGGAACTGAGCATCATTTCCACCATTCTTCGCGCAGGGCATTTTCACTCTCTGGGCCCTACCCCTCCCTCTGTCATTAAGGAATTTGAAAACGATGAACTTTTCAGACGACGAAGTGCCTTGTAGGGCCCGCCACCCCAGACATCCATCGACCGATTATCGTCAGACCTAAAGAGCAAACACTTGAATCGGCCTTCATTTTAGGTTCCTGAGCCCACCTCGATAGTACTGCCTTACCGGGTCTCCCCTAGGTGTTCGCCACTCCCAAAATGGCAGAAGGCTCCTACCTTCCCGAACCTTGGGCCTGGCCCACCAAAGTCCGCTCGTTGAAAATTGGAAACATTTTGTAGATAATCTCATCAATCCTGGGCCCATCCCATCGGACTTCCATCCTCAGAACTTTGCCTTGCCCTCGCCATTCCCAAACAATGAAGTAAGTTTGCCTTTCCACCCTCTGGGGTCCACTTGCCAACGCTCCGTCAGGTTCGGTCCGTCGGGTCGCTCTCGTTGGGTTTTTGTGCGTGGATTTCCTTCTCAAATGAAGAAACAAGGATGACCTTTTGCCCCTCCAGGCCCCGGGCCCCAGACCCCGAAACTCAGTTTCTTCCAAGCCGTTTCAAACAATAAACTTCAAACAACTTTAAGGCTCTAAACCTCTGGGAGTCCCAAAGTTGACCATAATTACCTCAAATTTTAAAACCAATGTCAATCCATGTGCTCAAATTTGACCCTTCGGCACAAGCCTTTCGAACCATCAAAATGTGAAGACAAGTGAAGCCACTTGGATCACCTCAGCCTATTCACCCTTTCAAAACAACATTCTTGCCAAGGAATTCCAACCCTTTGCGCTCGAATTGTCTGAAATCCCTTCAGAAAGTGAGTAACGACATCTGAAAGGAAAGATTTAACTTCTTGAATCATATGATGTCTAATTAGATTCAGTTCATGGGATTTTGACTAATTTTAATTATTTTGTAATTGGTTATGCTCATTACATCTATGCCTGCAGGATATATGGAACCAGGTGCAGAACCCTCGAGGGCAACTGTAGAGAGGGACAAAGGAAAGAAATCAGGCAAGACTCCTCGTGGAAAGGAGCATAAAGACTAGATGAAGTTCTAGTCCTAGGGTGAACCTCTACATTCAAAAATCATCACGGACTAAAAGGAAATCACAGACACTAATATTGACCATGTTGATATTGATGAATTCAAACAAAGGGTCAGAATTCACCCAAAGACTAACAATGTTAGATTAATCAAGCATAGTGGGATCACAAAATCTATAGGCTTCCCCCCATCCTTCATTGCCCCTGAATTGGTCATGGCCTGCTGATAGGCTTACCAGCCCCAGGCAAGAACCATCATTGATAGAGATGGGAACATCCTCGTTGACATGTTAGTTGAGGGAATCATGACAACTTTTCACATTCCCACCTTTGAGGAAATGGAGGTACCCATCATGGAGGAAGGAAAGACAACTTGGGATGAAAACCCGATGGGCTATAAAAAGTTAATAAATCAGCACTGGCTCAAGGAGAAAAGAGGTAGCACTGCAAAGATTCCTCAAGAGCTCTTTCGCAGCAATTTCCATGAAGACTACCACAACCTAGTAACCATGTTGAGCTGGGCAATGGGCCTCCCTTCTATTGGATTTTTTCAAGAGTGGATGGTGTACTTTGTTGAACAAATCCTTTGTGGGGATGATGATGAAGCCACATTCTACTGGGGAGGCATCATAAGTGACTACTTCCATGAGTAGTTTATGAATGTGAAAAAGAGCTCTACATTCTACATGACCTCCTATCTGGTCTATTCACTGGCAGAGAAAAGGTAGTACAACGGATTATTTGTGGCACCCAATGAGGAGCAGGGCTAGAGATTAAAAGCCTATGTCAGATATCCCCAACATCAATTCAGAAACTTCAAGGAGTACTGTAGGGTGAATGAAGCTTTCATCGACCACATCATCTGGTTACTTGGAGGGGATTTTGAGAGAAGGGTCTCTCACAACACGTGGGCGTTCCTGAAGCAGTATGCCTTCCTATGCTTACAATTTCCTAGATTCACATATATTAGTGCCCAGGGCCTCACAAAAAGGCCGAATATGTTACCCCCATACCCCAATGATTGGATTACCTTACTAGAACTCTTCCGGAAGTTGCAACATGTGCATATCATCCTCTGAAGGAAAAATTTGGTAGGGATCCCTTATCCCTTAGCCTTCGGTCAGGGGATGTATAAGTTGGAAACTTCCCAATGTGCTGGGAATTCAAAAAAGGAATTGATAGAGTACCACTTCCGCCTACACACTGCCTATCCACATACATCATGTTGAATAAGGTGGACCTGTATGGGCATGTGAGAAAAGGACTGGGACTAGAGTATGCCCACCTACATCATGTTGAATATTTCTAGGCAGACTACCAGGACAACAAAAAGGTGTGTGGAAGGTACTACATGAGGATGACTACATACTTCATAAGAAGGGTGCAACTGTTTCCTATACCAAACCAGGTTGAGGAGGACAAAAGCACCATCATGGATCCTAGGTATAATGTAGTCTCCAACTTGCCACTGCCTACAAGAGATTGGGATGAACAAGAGGTCGATGACCTCAACATTGTAACTAAACTGATCGTAGCCTGAACTGAAGAGTGGGTTAAGAGACAAGTGGCCCGGTTAATGCAACAAGGGGTGGTCCTAACATATGAAGGGCTAAAGAGTGAGCCTAGTGCCACAGAGGAGGTTGCTGCTACAACTTCAATGGGTGGGACATCCAAAAATCCTCCATTCACTAGGTCAAAAAAGAGGAAAGGGACTGAAATAGAGTAGTCTCTAGATCCTAAGGTGTATGCAAGGAGAGATTCAGGAGGGTCACCTTCAAAGAGGCCCAAATGAATAGGAAGTGCCACAAATTAGTTGACAATTCAAGAAGGTGAGAAAGAAAAATTGGATGAGCCATAACTTCTTCTAAGTTCCCCTATTTCAACCATGGTCACCACATCCCCACTTGTGGTGGATATATCAGTCCATCTCGCCCCTTCACCTCCGACTAGGCCCATAATAGTGATTGAATCTTCCTCCGCCACCATGTCACCTACCACATCACTCCCATTAGCAACGGTGACAACACCAATGCCTGTGCTTGCATTACCGAAGGATTTCTCACAACACATGAAAAATATCCCCTCTGAGCTCTCCCAGATCTTTATGGAACCCACCATTTAGGCTGCCTTAGTGCAAGTCCTCACCACTGTTGCACCTTCACAACCTCTAATGGGACCACCAGCAATGGAGGCCACAATGTTGATTTCCAAGGAATGGGAGAGAAAGGAGCAAGAAGCCTCGAGGGAAATGGAGGAGGAGGCTGATGAATATCACAAACACCTAGAGTACGAAGACCAAACGATTGACAGGGTGGTTCGTGAAGAAGAAGAGACGGGGTCTTTTGAGAGTGGAGATGAATAGGGGGGTATAGGTGGTAAAGCAATCATACAAACTTTTGATGATGATATCAAAGAGGAAATGGCCAGGAAATTGAAGCATGATGAGGAAGAGACAAAAAGGTCACCTCCTAGAGAAGAGCAAGAAGGCGGTAGGACAACAAACATAGTAGAACTCCCCATTGGGGAAAAATGGCTAGAGGTTGTGCCACCTCTTAGAGAAGAAGGAGATATTGAGGAGGTCAACCTTCAGGAGCACATGCACAAGGACAAACAAATAGAAGAAAGAAAGGAGAAGGAGATCGAGATAGAGGAAAGTCCCTGAGGGTGATTGACTACTAAGCCTCCCTTCAAATGCCTCACATTCATCCAAGACTTCGATGAGGAAGAAGGAGACAACACCAAAATGAAAGAAAAGACTCCCACAAGTGAACAAACGAAGATCCAAATAGGGGAAGGTGAGGGTGATTGAGAACCACCTAAAGAAAAGTCTACCATGCCAAATGGCTCGAGAGGCAGCTTGAGAAGAAGACTCCTACCCCAAAGGATCCAAGAGCAAGACTAGAAGCTATCCTAGCTCAAGCACAAATCTAAACCAGGAAGGAGAAGAAGCCTAAATTTAGGTCCAAGGTAACGATGGATGCTTTTGTTTCCCAGACTGTGCAGATAGCAACACTGGTGGAAGGCCAAGAGGGAATAAGTTATAATGTCTCCACCATTAACTTAGGGACTGCTACTAGAGAGTAGAAGGTGGAGCATCTTAAAGAGTTAGTAGATACGATGGTGCACCTAATACAACAAGATAAGGTCTGGAAAGATGAGCTTAAAGCACAGGTTACTGCCTTGACAGATTACATCCAACAATGGTCTTTAGTCGAAGACATGCCTACCACGTCCACGGCTCTAGTCCAACTATTGTCCAAGGAATAGATTGACAAACTAGAAAAGAGAAAGAACTTGGACAAAACTAAAAAGAGTTGGTTCCAACAAGTCCTATACGTCGGGAACATGGGTATCAGTTGGGTTGTTCGGACAACCAACAAGTTCTTGGATCTACAGCAGTCTCTAGAGTGAACCAAGAAGCTTTGCACTGACTTCCCTACAACATATGATTCCACTTACTCAATGATTGAGGCTATTTCAAATTGCCAAGCGCGACTTGGGAAAGAGAGCTTGCACTCAAGAGGGACGATCATTGGCTAGTGGATGTGTGGAAGCAAGACTTTGATAATAGAAAAGGCTAGAGAAAATAATTGGTAAAGTGGATCCAGATATAGAATTGGTCAAGAAAATTAGGGCGGATTGTGCTCGATATCTGAAGCTAATGACTGAGTATGACATGCTCGTGGTACAAATTGATACAAAGAAAATAAAGCCTTATTTCTAGAAGAAAATGGAGGGCAGGATTTCTGATGAGATAATGGTGGATTTCATGAGTTTTTATGCCCGTGCCTTCATCCAATTGGAGCTGTTCAGAGATCAAGCCTCAAAGTACAATGAAGACTAGGGGAAGCTTGAGGACAACTTGAAAGAATGGAGTTATTAGATGCTATGGTCTGGGATTATAGAAGCTAAAAAACTCAAGCCAGTGATCTTGAAATTCATAGAATACGCAACTTTGAAGAAGTAGGAGGGAAACCCTATTATCAGTGAATAAATCCTAAAGTTATAGCTATAGCGAAAAGAGAAATCAACAAAAGACAAAATGCTATAGTATTGTCACTAGAGGATGAAATAAAGACATGGACAAATCTGTATTTTAAATTGTAATATATTGGGGGGTAGGTAGAACCTTAGTTTGTAGTGAATCTTGGCCACACAATGAGATTGAATCTTGGCCATTCATTCTACTTTTTGGGAAGTATAAATAGGGGGTCTTCTCTCATTTCCAAAGAGTGTTGAGTTGTTGTAAGGACATGCTACTGAAATTTCTAATGAAAATACATTGACTTGGTGCATTTTATGATTTCTTCATATGTTTCATGATTCAATCTCCATTGTTAAATGCTTTATCTAGATTTACATTGCTGTTTTAAATTAGATTTAAACTGTTTGAGTAGATATTAGTAATTTTGTTTTGTAGTTGTGAAAATTGTTGTTGTGTAGATGCCTTCCTAGCCCATACGTTTTGCTATTTGCTGCTGGTAAATACTTGTGCAAAGTTATTCTGGGCTTGAATTCAAAGATTCTCCACACTTTTATCTTTGTTCATGCATGTATATGATGAATGAATGGTGAAATATCTACAGGGCTTAGAAGATAGTACAAATTTCATGAGACTGTGAATTTTCTGGTTAAGTGAAATTCTATTTGAAGGAAGTTGTCCATAGCAGGAACTCCATGATTACTATTCACAGTTGGTTGCAGATCCAAGAACCTTCTCTCTTCCCTGCCCCTTTTCCTTTTTTTTTAGTTAGTGACCTATGCTAAGGTTCATTGCACATTATAAAGCCATAACTTGAAGAAAACATTTAACTTCTACACTGCTGTCCAAACCTACAACAAAATGCACCTTGACTCCCATCTCAGAAACTTCAGATTTTAAGATCCACTATGCATCCAGCTATGTAAGTCTACCCTGTGATTACAAGAAAAATCTCATCAAACATCAATTAAGGAATTCCATACAAGTCATGACTTGACACCCAGGAGACCTTGGGGAGATTTTTAGCAACTTGCTATTGGAGATTTCCTTTCAAGAGAGGTAGTGCATCTGTGCATTGCCTGTGTTAAGAAAGTGTACAAAACACCCATCAACAAAACTGGTTCTAGAAGGAGGGCCTTGTGAAGCTTGATCGAATTGGATCATTCTCCCCAAAAATATTTCAAAGAGTCCTACGATCAACACCAAATAAGGGAGAATTTCAAGAGCTACCGCCCCCCACAAGGGAAAAACGAAGTAAGGGAGGAGACGCTGCTTCTTCTTCTTTTTCTGTCCCACCCACTTCCCTTCCACCTTCACCTCCATTCGGATCTTGTTCATCTTCCACCTAGCCGTACCAAACTTCTTTTTCACCCCTCATCTCTGACAACCAGGGAGTTGTCTCTCTCCTAACCCTGCATGCCCAAGGTATAGTCCAAACAAACGTAGCCCAAGTGCAATCCCAGGCTACTTTTTTTTACTATAGGTACAACTCCAGATTGTTGTTCAACAACAGATACCACCTCCTCCTCCCACCATGGCTTGGTTGCTACAAAATCCCTTACCGTTGCACTTCGACATGTACCACAACATGCCCAAGAATCTGAAGGGCTTTTGTTCAAAATTCAATCCTTGTGACCCGCTAAGGATGATAGAAAAATACATCAAGATATTCAAAATAATGATCACGGATATGCAGATCTGTCATGAAGAAGGACAAGTTGGAAGAATTGATTGAGATGATAAGGAAAATGTCCACAGAAATGACACACCTAAAGAATCAGAATACTCAGTTGTAGGCATCCCAATGTAGCATCCAAGCTAATTTTAATCAAGAAATTTGAGATAACAGGGATGCTAGAGACAACTAGGAGGCAAGCACTTCTTCTAGACCAAATTATGATAGAGGGAAGAATTCAAATCAAAACTTCGAAAAAACTTCTCAAAGGAAAAATCGTACATGGAATACAAGGCCCAGTAATGAAGGTGTCCCTACTCCTCTTGATTAGCCAACCAACAATGAAAAAATGACTAGTGGGGTATATCTCACTGAGGCAGCCTTGTCTGGATGGTGCCGAAATCACAAAATCAGTAGACACTCTAAGTTGGATTGTCCTGAATTCCAGACAGCCACTGAAATCTTCCAAGTGGAAGTCCAAAATGCTGTTGATAGTGCCAGTTGTAGAGACATTGTTCCATCCGAGCCTTATGACTCTTCTTGTCTCGTAGTGAACCAGGCGCCATTTCCGTGAAGTGACCACAATCAGCCCGAGGTTGAGCCTACCCCCAATGAGAGCGAATAAGTGCAAGAGGTAAGTAATGAACAAACCTTGGCTCAACTTTTTGATTTAGTAGATAATGGTCCATTAGGTGAGGGAGAAATGCATATAGATGAAGTTCACATGTTCCACCAAAGAACAACTCCCTACTTCCTTAGAAACAAGTAGGTGGGTGGACCCTTTACAACTTCTACTCCACCAAACAATTTTACTATCCTGCTTGACCCTGATGCCAACAATAACCCTGGAGTTCCCCATGTACCTACTCAGTATCTTAACAAGGATAGGCCTCAAAATTAGTCAAAAAATTAGCCTCAAGGAAAATCACAAAACTAGTCAAACCAAATAAAAACCCAACCTTCCAGCTCTGCCATAGGCCGAGCCTTTGACTTTGAAATCGAACAAATGGGTGAATATGTGGGAGAGGAGTTCAAGAAAGTGAAAATCAGTTTATCTACCTTTGAACTACTCAAAGTCCCTACTGTAAGGCATGCCTTCTTTAGGGTACTCAACGAAACTCCATCCTCTAGCATAGTACAAGTGACATTAGCCAAAAGAGTCACCTTTGAAGAACCCAAAAAGGAACCCGCAGTCCAGGATAGTACCGGGAAAAGGAAGGATGTTTCCTCAAATCAATCTACGGGTAAGCAACTTGAAAAAGAACCAGATCAAAACAATAGGCATGTCTCCAAGGATCATCCACCCAAGAAAACCAAGGATAGAACTGACGATAAAGATGGGGCTCAAGTGGCTCAGGTAGACACGTCTATGGGCCCCTTCCAAGGAAAATTTGAAACCCCCTTTGCTTACTACCATTTAGATATTTGGGAAGAATTTGCACAACTGCCTTGTCAATTCAAGAGAATTTTCTAATGTTATGCCCCTCGTGGCATGCAAGGCTCTTGGGATTACCCCCACACCCTCGAGAAGGAAGGTGACTCAGCTGGACAAAACATAGATCAACATTGTGGGAGAAATGAATTGAATCTCAATGCAAATTACTGTAGATCCAAGAATAGAACAAGTCATTGATATCCAAGTGGATGACATTCCCAACACATATGGGATCATCTTGGGCAGAGAATTCACTAGAATGTTGAATGGATATGACGCTATAGACCATTCTCACATATGGCTACCATGGAAAGGGCTACTAAATCAAATCCATGTAGACCGCGAGCCTCGTATGAGATACATGATTACAGAGTACAAAAACTTGAACGAGGTGTTGTTTGTTGAGACAAAGTTGGGAAATTACTGTCCCTTTTCCTGTTAGGACGAATTTGAACCCCAAGAAGAGTGTGCTGCCAAGGTCCTCTTGGTGCAATGCAACCCTCCAACTGACTTCACTCAAATACCTCAGAGTACAGAGATGCTTGTAGAATCAGATGATAAACTCGATGAAAATGACAACTTGGGACTACTCAATGGTTTCCAAGAATTCATGGAAAAGTGTGCAAATGATCAACTCAACTTGGGTGCCTAAATGGATTTCTAGGATCTCTTGCTGCCAAATTGGTATAAAATTCACAATGCTTCCCACTCTGAGTTTGATTGTTGCTTGTGCCAAACAATGGTAGAGCACATAAAAAAATCAGCTATCCCTAAGATGGAAACACCAAAGGAGGTGCTAGCAGAACCACCTGCTAATAAATGCACTGGGTTGGAAGACTCCCCTAAGATTAACTAGGCAACCACCCCACCAAAAAGAAATAGAAGCCTAGTTGAGCCTAAATTCAAGAAGCCTTCCATATTTTGGACACTTCGACAAGGAGTTAGTGTTGGGTTCGAACTCATTAGCCCAATAGGTAAGACCTTTCTTACTGCCCATAGGCTGTAGTTTTATTGCACCAATAATGTAGGGAATATGAGGTGTTAGTCCATGGTCTTCTTATGGCCCTGAAGAAAAATGTCAAAATACTGCAAGTGTTTGGTGATTTCAAACTTGTAGTCAAACATGTTAGATGATTGTATTCCTACCATGATAGAAGACTTGCAAACTATAGGCATAGGTTTTGGGATCTCTTGGAAGGTTTGGATGCATTCAATATACAATTGATCCCTCATGCTCAAAATTTTACAGCTGATGCCTTGGTTTAGGCAGCCAACACTTTGCAACCCCTCTCTTTGTCCAGGCTCAAGAAATTCATAGTTGAGTTGACATCCACACCGTTAGTCCCAGTTAGTGTCATTCATTTTCAGGTCTTCAATGATGACAAACATATCCTTGAGTTCATCATGAGTTTTCATGTCTTCGCCACCCAAATAATTGATGAGACTGATCCAGAGGAAGCTGAATTGGATATAGGAGTTGTCAATCTCAAAACCAACATGATTCCCAAGGGCATGGTTAAGCTTGAATGCATATTTGATTTGGAGCAGACTAGAGACTAGAATCAACAAACAAAGAAGGAGGCCATAAGCAACCAGTGTAATGGTCATAACCTTGGGATCCCGCAGGAGACAAAAAATGTTTCATTGGCAAAGTGTGCACACTCAAGGAAAAGAAGGGAATCATTGATGCTTTGCACAGGTATCATGATGTGGTAGCATGGAGCCTTGAAGATCTTAAGACTTATGATACCTCCAACATAACACACATCATCCCTCTCAAGAAAAAAGTTAGGAACTTCCGCCAAAGGCAATGTCCTATCAATGTCTTGCTGGAGCCCATCATTTACAAAGAGGTACAAAAGTTACTTTCAGCAAGAATTATCTTCCCAGTTAGGAAATCCACATGGGTGGCCAACTTGGTCCTGGTTAGAAAAAAGAATGGAGAAATTAGGGTATGCGTAGACTTTCACAACCTGAATAGAGCTTTAGAGAAGGATAACTATCTGGTACCTTCATTGGATGAGGTGCTGCAAATTGTTAACGACTTCTAAATGATGTCCTTCCTCGATGGGTACTCTAGATATAACCAAGTTGTGGTACAATACGAAGACCACCATAAGACAACATTCACCACCAAGTGGGGAACCTTTTCTTAAAGGAGAATTCCTTTTGGGCTCATCAATGCTAGCACCACCTTTCAACATGCCATGGATATTGCCTTCAAAGATCTGATTGGGAAGTGTATAATCATCTACATGGATTATTTAACCATGCTCTCTAAAATGCAAAGTGATCATGTCTCTGATCTATGCAAGGTGTTCCAAAGGTGTAGAGAGTTTGGAGTTTCCCTTAACCCAAAGAAGTTCATTTTCAGCGTGACTAAGGGTAGGTTGCTTGGACATGTTATTTCAAAGAAGGGAATCTCCATAGATCCTGAACGTATTCAATCTTTGCTAAAGATCCCGCCACTAGGTAGTAAGAAAGAATTGAGATCCTTCTTTAGAAAGATCAAATTTGTCAAGAAATTCATCATGTGTTTCACTGAGGTTGTTAAACCACTCAACACCATGTTAAAACAGGATGCCAAAATTGAGTGGACTCCCGAAGCCAAACAGGATTTTGAAGAAATCAAGTGGGCCATTGTTGAGGCGCCTGTATTGGTCATCCCAAACTATCTAAAACTATTCTACATCTATTCATTTGCTTTAGAACATTCTTGTGCTAGCATTCTGACTTAGAAGGATGATGGAGGAAATGAGCACCCAATCACTTTCATGAGTGCTCCACTGAAAGATGTTGAATTACGCTACCATAACATAGAAAAGAAAGCATATGCCCTTGTTAGGGGAGTGAAGAATTTTAGGCATTACATCCTTCGCAATAAAGTGTTTGCCATTGTCCCCGACCCCACAGTAAAGATGCTGCTCATACAGATTGAATTGGGTGAACAAAGAGCCAAATGGGTTACATTACTCTAGGAGTATGATATGGAAATCCAACTGATGAAGTTGGTGAGAGGATAGGCTCTTACCCACATGATTGCTGAAGTAGCAACAAAAGCAGGACCTAAACTCACTATGCAACAATACTAGCTCGAAGATGTTTCCCCATGAGAATGGTACAAGGACGTTGTTTATTATTTGCTGAATCACAAGTGTCCACCCCACTTGCAAGGAGTCCAAAAACATGATCTTAGACTGAAAAGAAGTAGTTACATGTTGCAAGGATCCATTTTATAAAAGAAGAATTATGAAGGAATTTACTTGAGATGCCTTGGAAAGGAAGAAGTAGATTGATTCTTGAAGGGGTTTCATGAGAAGTTCAACACTAGTCATGGATCCAAGCCTTCCACTACACATCAGATATTAAGAGTGGGGTATTATTGGCCAATTGTCTTCAAGGATGCTTATTTCCATGTTCGTTCGTGCCACACATATCAGACTATTGCTACCAAGGACAAGAATGTTGCTATCCCACTGCAGCCCGTGTTGGAGGTGAGGCTGTTTGCACAGTGGGGTCTCAATTTCATTGGTCTGGTAAGCCCTCCATCATCTATGGGACATAGGTACATTCTTACTGCTATTGATTACTACACTAGATGGACAAAAGCAATTGTATGTAAGCAATGCACAATTGAGGTAGTTACAAATTTTCTAGAAAGTTCGATTTTAAATCACTTCGGTTGTCCTTATGCATTAGTGTGTGATAATGGACCCACTTTTACTTCATTAAAATTTGCTAGTTGGGTCTTCAATTATGGAATTTCCCTTAAATTTTCATCAAATTACTATCCTCAAGGCAATAGCCTTTCCGAGTACACAAACAAGAACCTAATCAGAGTGATCAAGAAATTGCTCGACAGAAATCCCAAGGACTAACATACCTAGCTCTGATTCACTCTTTGGGTAGACCACACCTGCCATAAGGTGGCCTTTGTGATTCCCCATTCCAAATTGTTTACAGCCTAGAGCCCATATTTCCTATCCACTTGAAAATTCCCACTCTTCAATTTATCAACGACTTTTACGAAGGGAGGGACCATAGGGAATCTTGGTTAGCTGAGCTCTTATATTTAGAAGAAGTTTGAGACTGTGCAATAGAATTTTTTCCCAAAACATCAGGGTGTGGTTAAGAGATGGTTCGATTGCTGAGACAAAATCAAGGCCTTTAGAATTGCAAATTTAGTCTTGTATTGGGACAGGGCCCATGAAAGGAAAGGGGGACACAACAAATTCAACAAGCTTTGGCTTGGCCCCTTTCAAATAGTTGAAATATTGGGAGACAATTCTTTCCACCTAAAGACCTTAACTGGTGAAAATGTCCCATTGCCAGTCAACAGGCAACACCTCAAGCATTACTTCCAAGCTTGAGCTATGTCAAGCTCTTTTTTGTAAATACCTATACATAGGTTAGAATAGGTTGCCTTTTGGTTTGCTTGTGTTTTGTTGTTTTTCTGTTTTGCTTGTTTCCTAGCTATTTTGTTTCGAGGAGGATGTTCTCCATCCTATTGTTGTGGTCATGCTCATTCAATGAACGATTTTATTTGTTGTCTATTCTTGGTGTTCTTCGGATAAATATTCATTCCTGAATATTGGTCCCTGAAAGCTACCTAGAAGCAGTTTCCTTGTTTGAGCTCTCCTCTAGAACTTGACCCTTGGTTGGCTCTTTTTACGCATATCTGAGATCTTGCACGAACACATATTAAATATTTCCAAAGGACTGTACAATGGCTGCTATGATACTCGAGTGAGTGAAAAATCCTAAGTCTGCTCCAATGACCACTATGGTTCCCAAACCCATTGTAGGATTTAGTCTTACATGGTTGAGCAAAAGATAATTGAGAAAAGGAATGCTGAAAGAAATATCAAAACACAGAAAACAAATTTCTGAAATCAAGCAACCATATGGGTGTGTGGATAACTCTACTGGGGCTATGGATGCCTGATTGATAGTGGGGCAATGTCCAGGTTACTTTTGGTGTTGGACCGTTTATGTAGCTTGCTCAATTGGATTAGCGACCACTTGTCATGGTTCTATAGGAAGGAATGAATTCACCACACACACTTCTAAGATGTCTTGTAGGTTGAAACAACTAAGGATCCTATTCTCCTAGTTCATTCTTGGGAGCTTGCTCCTAGTTTGCTAAACCAAAGATTATGGGTTTAAAATAAATGCTTATCCCTAGAACACTCAGGAGAGTTTCCCAACAGAGTCGCCTTTTGTTCTGCCCTCAACATACATGCCCTGTTCATAATGTGGACCCTCTTTTCTTTCACTTTGCTAGGTCATCCTTTCATTGCCCCATTTTTCATACCCTGTTTTGGTGCCCATGATGGTCAAATGTACCTTCAAGCTCCCATCTTTGGTTGACCATGCTTTTCCCCTTCATCCTATTCAAGTCCTAGTGCCTTCCAAACTTTCCTTGGCAGTTTTCTTCTACTAGCGGCCCTGGGGCCTACTAGACCTGACTCTTTGGGTTTCCCTTACCGCGTTTCCACCAGGAGTTTTCCGTTTCCAAATGGTGGAAGGCTCCCACCTTCCCGAACTATAGGGCTCAACTCCCTATTTTCCACCTATTGAAAGTTGCAAGTTTTAGGATGCATTCGACCATCCTGAGTCCGGTCCACTAGATTTCCATCCCCAAATTTCCCTTTCGACTTCATCATTTTCGAGGGCTGATCTGAGACATCTTTTTGCCTTCTGGATTCTGGCTCTACCTTAGCCATCGGCTTCTGAAAGCAAGTTTCCACTGGCCATGTGGCCACAACTTTCTAGACTTTGGATCCTAGACCTCTCGTGGTCGTCCACAAATTTCAAATCCACCAACCCACTGGCCTAGTGTATGGACATTAAATGAGTGAATTAAATACATATGAGGGTATAAAAAAGTGACCAACCTATCATTTTCATTTGTCAAGTTTTCCAAAGGAGATTAGTGCATCCATTGCTCATCGCCCTCACGTCCGAGATCATCACTCGATGATCCTTAGTCGATTCCATACCTTCTCCAATCAGGCTTTTGAGGTAGGTTCACCGTTCATTCCACCAAGAGGCTTTTCATGACTTTATGCTTAAAATAATCAATAAAATGGGCTAAAAATATATTTAATTGATAAAACACTATGAGACCTACAAAACCCATGTTTTGAAACTCCAAAATCACCTCCTATGGTCAGACCAGAACTGAGGGCTGCCACCACCGTTCTTCATGTAGGGAGTTTTCACCCTTTGGGCCCGACCCCTCCCTCCACTGTTAAGGAATTTGAAAATGATGAACCTTTCAAATGACACGTACAACATTTAGTATCATGTTCATTTACTCAATGGTATTGATAGAAGGAATTTGCATCGTACGAATTAGGATAGGTTTCCTTGAGAGGCCTAGGGTTCTCTAAGGTTATGATCTTATCCTTCAACAACTTCTAAAAGATGGAAGAATAAGATTTTGCTAACTTTGTGAACTTTCTATTGCATTTGAGGTCATTATCATTCATTGCAGCTACTACATTTGCAACAACCTTACCTTTTCCTAAGATTGATACAATAGATTTTCCTTCTGAACAGGAGCACGAGGAAGATCCCCTGAACTAAACTACCACTTGTTTATATTCTGGTAACGCAACACATAGATGCATGAAGGAAGGGTATTTCATAAGGGTAAACTTTTCCTGCCAAGGTTTCTGCAGGTTACCTATGAATACCTTTTGTATGTCAAAATTGGGTAGTGGGTATGAGATCTATGAAAAGGGCACTTGATATCATGTGATGAAATCAATTATTTTATTGTTATCCCCTTGCTTACATCAGACAAGATTTGAGAAGGTCATCTTCAATCCGATGTTGGCTTGGAATTGTTGGAGAAATTGATTTACAAGTTGATCAAATGAGAAAAATAGAATTGTATTTTAAGGAACAGTACCACTTGAGTGTTGTATCCTTAAGATATCGAGGAAATAATTTGGCCATCAATGCATCATGATGGAAGAAATCTGTACACATGGCATTAAAGGTAGACACATGCATTTGTGGGTCCCCTTTGCTACCATACTTCTTGAATTTGGGAATCTCCATTCCTTGTGGGAAGGGAGTACTTAAGATTGTGATAAAAAATGGGATATGTTGGAAGAAGGGTTGAAAGATGGGCTAGGTAGAGGCCTAGGAGAGACTTGCCAACTAGTTTTGCATTTGAACTATGTTATGAAGTAGGGTGTTCAAAAAAAGGTCAGTAGATAACAAAGGACTAGTGGAACCTCTAGAACCACCGCCACCAGAACCACCTCTAGAGCCACCTCCACTATCGAAGCCACCTCCATGTCCTCCACCAAAGCCACCTCTATTTCCAATTGGGCTTTTGAGGTAGGTTCGCCGTTCATTCCACTAAGAGGTTTTTTGTGACTTTACGCTTAAAATAATTAATAAAATGGGCTAAAAATAGATTTAATTAATAAAACACTATGAGACCTACAAAACCCATGTTTTCAAACTCTTAAAAACCTCCAAAATAACCTCCTATGGTCAAACTAGTACTAAGCGCCACCGTCGCCGTTCTTCACGTAGGGCATTTTCACCCTCTAGGCTTGACCCCTCCCTTCATCGTTAAGGAATTTGAAAATGATGAACTTTTTAGATGGCGAAGTGCCCTACCGGGCCTGCCACCTAGGACATCTGTCATCCAAACGCCATCAGACCTAAAGAACAAACACTCGAATCAACCTTCATTTCAACTTCTCGGGCCAGCCTTGCTGGGACTCCCTTGTTGTGTTTCCCCTGGGTGTTCACTACTCCCAAAACAGTGGAAGAATCCTGCCTTCCCAAACCTCAGGCCTCGACCCACCGAAGTCTGCCTATTGAAAATATGAAACATTTTGTTGTTGTTCTCATCCATCTCGGGCCCGTCCCACTATAAGACTTCACCCAAAGATTGAAAATTCTAGATTAATCAGGTAGAGTGGGATCATAAAAGATGTAGGCTTCCCCACATCCCTCATTTCCCCTTAATTGGTCATGGCTTGCCGGCAGGCTTACCAACCCCAAACAAGAACCATTATTTACAAAGATGGGAACATCCTCGCTGACATGTTAGCTGAGGGAATCACAAGAACTTTTCATATTCCAACCTTTGAGGAAATGGAGGTTCCCACCATGGAGGAAGGAAAGGAAACTTGGGATGAAAACCTGATGGGCTGCAAAAAGTTGATAAATCAGTACTGGCTCAAGGAGAAAAGAGGCATCATTGCAAAGGTTCCTCAAGAGCTCTTTCATAGTGATTTCCATGAAGCCTACCACGACCTAGTAACCATGTTGAGCTAGGTAATGGGCCTCCCTTTTTCTTCATTTTTTCAAGAGTGGATGGTGTACTTTGTTGAACAAATCCTTTGTGGAGATGAGGATGTCACCACAAAAGCCACATTCTACTAGGGAGGCATCATAAGTGATTGCTTCCAGGAGCAGTTTATGAATGTGAAAAAAAGCTCTAAATTCTACATGACCTCCTATTTGGTCTATTAATTGGCAGAGCAAAGGAAGTACAACAAATTATTTGTGGCATCTGATGAGGAGTTGGGCTAGAGATTAAAATCCTATAACAGATATCCCCAACTAAAATTCAAAAACTTCAAGGAGTATTGCACGGTGAATGATGCCTTCATCGGCCACATCATCCAGTTACTTGGAGGGGATTTCGAGAGAAGGGTCTCTCATAGCGTGCGTGCATTCCTGAAGCAGTACACCCTCCTATTCTTACAATTTCCTAGATTCACATATAATCGTGCCCAGGGCTTCATGGAAAGGCCGAATAAGCTAGCCCGGTACCCCAATGACCAGATTATCTTACTAGAACTTTCTCAACAGCTACAACATGTACATACTGTCCTTGACAACAAACATTTGGTAGGGATCCCTTATCCCTTAGCCTTCGTTCAGGGGATGTATAAGTTAAAAACTTCCCAATGTACTAAGACTTCAGAAAAGGAATTGGTAGAGTACCACTTCTGCCTACACACTGCTCATCCACGGGTGGACTCGTATGGGCATGTGAGGAAAGCACTGGGACTAGAGTATGCCCACCTACATCATGTTGAATATTTCTGGGCAGACTGCCAGGACAAAAAAGAGGTGCGTCCAAGGCACTACATGAGGATGACTGGATACTTCATAAGAAGGGTGCAACTGTTTCCTACACCAGACTAGGTTGAGGAGGATGAAAGCACCATCATGGATCCTAGGTATAATGCAGTCTCCAACTTGCCATTACCTACAGTAGATTGGGATGAACAAGAGTTCGATGACCTCGACATTGCAACTAAACCAATTGTAGCCTAAACTGAAGAGTGGGTTAAGAGACAAGTGGCCCAGTTAACAAAAAAAGGGGTGGCTCTAACATATGAAGGGATAAAGAGTGAGCCTAGTGCCACAGAGGAGGTCGCTGCTACAACTTACACAGGTAGGACATCCAAAACTCCTCTACTCACCATGTGAAAAAAGAGGAAAGGGATTGAAACAGAGTAGTCTCTAGATCCTAAGGTGTATGTAAGGAGAGATTCAGGAGGGTCACCCTCCAAGAGGCCAAAACAAATAGGAAGTGCCATAGAGCAGCCGACAATTCAAGAAGGTGAGAAAGAAAAATTGGACCAGCCAGAACTTCTTCCGACTCCCCCTATTTCGACCATGGTCACCACATCCCCACCTATGGTGGATATCTCAGTCCATCTCACCCCTTCACACTCGGCTAGGTTGATAATAGTGATTGAATTTTCCTCTGCCGTGACTACTCCTCTTTCGTTAGCCACCATGTCACCTACCACATCACTCCCATTAGCAACGGTGATGACACCAATGCCCGCGCTTGCATTACCAGAGGATTTCTTGCTACACATGCAAAATATCTCCTCTGAGCTCTCATAGATCTTTATAGACCCCACCATTTAGGTTGCCTTAGTGCAAATCCTCGCCACTACCGCGCCTTCACAACCTCCAATGGGATCGCTAGCAATGGAGGCTACGATGTTGATTTTCAAGGAATGGGAGAGACGGGAGAAAGAAGCCTTGAGGGAAATGGAGGAGGAGGTTGATGAATATCATGAAGACCCAGAGTATGAACACCAGACGATTGCCAGGGTGGTTTGTGAAGAAGAAGAGACAGGGTCTTTCGAGAGTGGAGATGAAGAGGGGGGTACAGGTGGTAAAGCCATCATACAAATCTTCGATGATGATCTCGAAGAGGAAATGGCTAGGGAACTGAAGCATGATGAAGAAGAGACAGAAAGGTCACCTCCTAGAGAAGAGCAAGAAGGGCAGGACAATGAAAATAGTAGAACTCCCTAATGGGGAAAAATAGCTAGAGGTTGTGCCACCTCCTAGAGAAGGAGATATTGAGGAGGAAAAACTTGGGGAGCACATGCACGAGGATGAACTGATTGAAGAAAGAAAGGAGAAGGAAATTAAGATAGAGGAAAGTCCCTGAGGGAAATTTACTACTAAGCTTCCCATCAAATGCCTCACATTCATCCAAGACTTTGATGAGGAAGAAGGAGACAACACCAAAGTAAAAGAAAAGAAAAGTCTACCATGCCTGAATGGCTGGAGAGGTAGCTTGAGAAGAAGACTCCTGCCTCGAACGATCCAAGAGCAAGGCTAAAAGCTATCCTATCCCAAGCACAAATCTCAACTAGGAAGGAGAAGAAGCCTAAACTTATGTCTAGGGTAATGATGGATGCTTCCGAATCCTAGACTATGCAGATAGAAATACTGGGGGAAGGCCAAGAGGGAATAAGTTATAATGTCTCAACCATTAACTTGGGGACTTCTACCAGAGAGCAGAAGGTGGAGCATCTTGAAGAGTTAGTGGCTACAGTGGTGCACCTAATACAACAAGATAAGGTCTGGAAAGATGAGCTTAAAGCATAGGTGGCCGCCTTGACGGATTACGTCCAACAATGGTCTTCAGTCAAAGACATGCCTACCACGTCCATGACTCTGCTCCAACTACTGTCAAAGGGAAAAATTGACAAACTGGAAAAGAGAAAGAACTTGGAAAAAACTACATAGAGCTTGTTTTGACAAGTCCTATACGTCGGGAACATGGGTATTAGTTGGGCTATTCAGGTAGCCAACAAGTTCTTGGATCCACAACAGTCTCTGGAGGGAACCAAGAAGCTCTGCACTGACTTCCTTGTAACATATGATTCCACCTACTCAAAGATTGAGGCTATTCTAAAATTTCCAAGTGTGGCTTGGGAAAAAGAGCTTGCACTCAAGAGGGACGATCATTGGCTAGTGGATGTGTGGAAGCGAGACTTTGATAATAGAAAAGAAAGGTTGGGGAAGATAATTGGTAAAGTAGATCCGGATATAGAATGGGTCAAGGAAATTAGGGCAGATTGCACCCGATATTTGAAGCTAATGACGAAGTATGACTTGCCCGCAGTACAAATTGATCCATAGAAAATAAAGCCTTATTTCCAGAAGAAGATGGAGGATGGGATGTCCGATGAGATAACGGTGGATTTCATGAGTTTTTCTAGCCATGCCTTCACCTAGTCAGAGTTGTTCAGAGATCAAGCCGTAAAGTACAATGAAGAGTGGGGGAAGCTTGAGGACAACTTGAAAGAATGGAGTTATCAAATGCTACGGTTTGAGATTATAGAAGTTGGAAAACTCCAGCTAGTGATCTTGAAATTCATTGAATATGCAGCTTTGAAGAAGCAGGAGGGAAGCCTTATTATCAGTGAAGAAGTCCTAAAGTTATAGCTATAGCCAAAAGAGCAATCAACAAAAGACAAAATGCTATAGTGCTGTCACTAGAGGATGAAATAAGGATATGGAAAAAATTGTATTTTAAATTGTAGTATATTGGGGGGTAGGTAGAACCCTAGTTTGTAGTGAATCTTGGCCACACAATGAGATTGAATCTTGGCCATTCGTTCTACTTTTTGGGCACTATAAATAGGGGGTCTCCTCTCATTTCCAAAGAGAGTTGAGTTCTTGTAAAGACATGCTATTGAAATTTCTAATGAAAATACATTGACTTGGTGCATTTTCTATGTTCTTCACATGTTTCATGATTCAATCTCCATTGTTAAATGCTTTATCTAGATTTACATTGTTGTTTCAAGTTAGATTTAAATTGTTTGAGTAGATATTAGTAATGTTGTTCTGTAGTTATGAAAATTGTTGCTTTGTAGATGCCTTCCTAGCCCATACTTTTTGTTGTTTATTGCCAGTAAATAGTTGTGCAAAGTTAGTCTGGGCTTGAATTCAAAGCTGCTCCATGCTTTTATCTTTGTGCATGCATGTATATGATGAATGAATGGTGAAATATCTACAGGCCTTAGAAAATAGCACAAATTTCATGAGACTGTGAATTTTCTATTTCAGTGAAATTCTCTTTGAAGGAAGTTGTCCATAGCAGGAACTCCATGATTACTATTCACAATTGGTTGCATATCCAAGAACCTTATCTCTTCCCTGCCCCTTTTCCTTTTTTTTTTAATTAGTGACCTATGCTAAGGTTCATTGCACATTGTAAATCCATAACTTGAAGAAAACATTGAACTTCTACACTACTGTCCAAACCTACAACAAAATGCACCTTGACTCCCATCTCAGAAACTTCAGATTTTAAGATCCACTTTGCATCCAACTACATAAGTCTGCCCTATGATTACCAAAAAAATCACATCAAACATCAACTAAGGAATTCCATGCAAGTCATGACCTAACACTCGAGAGACCTTGGGGAGATTTTTATCAACTTGTTGTTGGAGATTTCCTTTCAAGAGAGGTAGTACATCTACGCACTACCTATGTTGAGAAAGTGTATAAAAAATCCATCAACAAGGCCCTTGAGAAGCAGAAGATACACTAATCGCCTTGTTTTAGCCATGCACACAAACATAGTGGGAATTGAAATTCCTATTTGTCTTTCATAGGCATCAAGCTTTTCTCCTTGGGTGGTACCCAATCTAGGCCTATATGAAAGGGCATAGGTTTCTGTTAGATCAATGAGGCCACATAGAAATTCTATGCCTGTTTGATCTTTTCATAGCAAATATATCACCTTTCTTACAAGCCTAGCAACTCTCACCATGTTTGTTCCTTTCTCTTAAAGGTTTACAAGGTCTAGTAATGTGTTATCTATAAGTTTTTCTATGCGAATACACATAACATCATCCTTGTCTATGAATTAAGCCATAGGGGATGCTAGAGGGGTAGGTACACGAGTGATCTCTTCCATGAAACCCATCTCATTAGCATAGTTTGTAGGAAAACCAGTGGTAAACTCATTAGTTAAACTAGTGGAAAAATTGGGGGTGAAACTAGAAGTGACCTTCGCCTTCTCCATCGGTAGGTGTTGCACACTTCTCCTAACAATGTGCCTTGAAGTCATAGACTAGGTTGTGATGCTTATAACCTTCACAACACTCAGGCTTGAAACAATCACAAGGTACAAGGGAAAAGTATCAACATAGAAAAATGGGTAGACATTGTTCATGTCGGGTTCACCAAAAATGTAATGGAGGGGGACCAACCACATCAAGGCTCTAGGTCATGGAGAGTCGAGAGCAGAGGGCTGCGCTAAATTTTTTCCTTGCTCTAAAGTGTATCTTGGGGTGAGGATCGAGAATGAAGAATACTATGAAGTACTTCTGTCACTCTACATACCCAAAATTTAGGTTGGGGCTAGGCGAGTTAGTTTTTGGAAATACTGCACCTCAGAAAGCTCTCTATCCAAGGATGAAAACACATTGCACTGGCATCTCTTTGGTGCGCTAGCCTCTGTATGACCAAAAAATGCATTTGTACGGCCAAAAAATGAAAGATGCAATAAGGAACACCATAAACTTACTAAATTTCCTAGCTGACTAATCTTAATTAAATAAATAGAGTAATGAGATATGAAAAGTAAAGATGGAGATGATAAAGCAAGTAAATAACGGCTAGGGTGATGAAGATTATCTCACAAAAGTGCTTGTTGGCTAGCTAGCTTTGAAAACACATTCACCTACACACAAGTAAGAAGGGGAAAATTGTTGGGGCTGTATAGGGGCATGCCTCAGTCAGACCCCCACTTTGGTGTTTCCACCTCCACAGATAGATAGAAAGCAACAAAGTAGAATACATGATAAAGAAAGTAGAAAGAAGGATTGCAATGAACACTACAAAACAATACTATGCTACTCTATCAAATGACAAAAGAGAGGAGTGAAGCGTTACCACCTCCACCCAAAGGATCACTAGCAAATGAAGGGAGAATGCAAGGTATGGACTTGGAAAAGTTGACACAACCACAATAGTGATGAAGGGAGGTCTCGCAAGACTCCAAGCCCACAAATTTTATGGCTACCTCACACTTGCAACGTGGAGTTGATGGAGTGTCAGGGCTGTTACAATGCTCACAATGAAGTTCTAGAATGTTGTTTGAGAATGTGAAGGAGTTGAATGAATTGCTAAGAGGATGTGGAAAGAGATGAATGATAGGATGAAGAATGTTTTTGAAGGTGGGATGAAAAGGAATAGGCCATTTTTTAGGTCGGTTGGTCGAAGAGGGACATTAAAATTTGACCCCAATCAAGTGTGTAATGCCTCTTCCAACTTCAGACGCGGGAATTCATTAGGGATAGTAGTGCACTGCGTAAACATCCACATGACATGCTTGTGTCCCTAAAAAATATTCTCTCATTGACACACATGACAAATGCCAAGTAGATGGAAAGTGGGTGGGTGATGTGGAATTTTTCCTTTGGATTGATTTTCTAAGGTGAGGATATGTGAAAGGGGAATGTTAAACCCCAATCCTAGTACCTACAAAACACAGACACATTAGAAGATCATATGAAAGTAAGAATTAAGAGTCCCCAAGAAATCCATTTAAATTGTAATGAAAAGGAAATGAAATGAAGAACATAAACAAACACAAGCCAAAGATATTGAATCCTATTCAAATGCAATGCAAACTATTGATCTCTTGGGGGAGGTGGTGCCAATTTGATGTGGAAATTGGCCCTTTCCCAACTCCTATGCAAGCTTTGTTGATTGGTGATGAAGAGTGATCCACTTTGTTGATGGTTGAAGTGTGCTCCAAGATAAAATCTGTATAACCTAGCTATAAAACTCAATGACATGGGTGAAGATTGCTATGAATTTGAGTATAGTAGGTTTACTCAAGTTGTGGATGATAGAATAAGGAATGAAGCCTCTTATTTGTAGAATGTTGAGATGGAGAAATGCCCAAAATGGAGCAATGTGGGACTAAGACTCAACCAATGGAATGATGCCACTTGACAAAAGGAGAATGGATGAAGGATGTGCACATTTTGATGAATGTACCCATAAATGCAATTAGGTGATATTTGAAAATGGTGAAATGACATGTAAGAGGGGAAAGAAATGCCTCAAATGCCACTTGGCTCAATGCACAAGGACATGGAAGATGAAATGAATGTCTTGTTGGAAGGACAAAGTCCACTTGGATTTGAAATCAAATTTGAGGGAATATTCTCTATTATGCCATGTTGAGAGAAAATAGAGATTTAATAAATGAATTAAATCTATTTTCATGTGCAAGTGGTAAAAGCTAGAGGATGGGAGATGAAAGGAGATTAAATTAATCAAGGGTTAATTAATTTAATGAGGGATTAGATGATGTGACAAATTTGACTTAGATTTATAGAATGATTTAAATCAAATATGAGAAGAATATGATTTAAAGATTAATTAAATAAATATTTTTGATTTATTTATTTAATTTAATAGATAGACTTTAGGGATTTAATCAAATAAAGGGAATTATTTAATTAAATATGGACATAGAGTTAATTAGATTAGACAAATTGATTTAATCAACAAGAGAGAAAGACTTAATTAGATAAAATGATTTATTTAATTAAGAAAGGAAAATTGATGAATTTAATCAAATAAAGGCATCCGATTAAATTGTTAGACCAAAGGATGATTTATGATGAAATGGTGTTAGTAATCAGGATCAAGTATGCCAGTATATTTCCATGTCTATAGGGAATTTGTCCAAGGGGTGAAAATTCACTCCTATACATATTTAAATATAAAGAATAACATTATGTATATACATATATATGTACGACTATATATATATATATACCACATCTATATGTATACATAATTCCATTTTATTATCTTTATAAAACACTCATACATACAATCCCATCAATAAACATACATACATGGGATGTATATGTGTGTGTGTGTGTGTGTGTGTGTGTGTGTGTGTGTGTGAATTTAGTCCCATCGATATTCCCATGCATGTGGGTGATCTGTCCATGAGCATGTGTAGGTACGTCTACCTATGTATACTTATGTACATATTCACTCACATGTATGAGTTTACTATAGACGTGTACACATATACATATATATACATATTATTCATATGTCTCATTGATACCACCATAAGCATACAAGGAAAGAACAACACATGACATCAATACTTAATCATAATTCTCAATCACAAAATTCACAACAAAGATTACTTACCTTTTCCAAAAACTGACTTTACTCTCTATGACCAACTAAGACATGGGTGTGTGAATGCTTAGTTAGGCTCGTTAAGGGTTACCAAACCAAGCTCTTCTCCTAAGTGATACTTCCCCTTTCTTCTGGAGGATCGAACTTGTTCTTACACTCAACTTGGCACATCATAACCATAGTTATCCGAACACAACATAATCATATACATCATATATTTCATAGTTAGAAACATTATAAAATATCAAATTACATCAATCATTCATTCTTCATATTTCCATTCAAGATACATTAAACATATTCATATAGAGAATCATAAAACACATTCATGTAAAGATCCATAAAACACATTCATTTATTCAAGCAATTTTACCAAACAAGGTAATAGTAAATAGGTAATATTGCTCAAGGTGTAACATATCCCCCCCCCCCTTGCGAATCATCATCCCCGATGATTTATTAAGTATTGACATGGACATAACATAAAACATAACACTTCTCATTGAGCAATGTGTGTCCTAGGTTATTGGGCGAATGGGTTCTCACTTAGACCTAGGACCTAAATTTAAATTATGTTTTTGGTGGTATTTTAATATTTTCAAATTCATATTTAGATGTCATCTTGTGTTATTTAAATTTTTGGAAATTAATGTTACATACCTATAAATATAAGGGCATTTGACTAAGTTTCACCTAGCAATTTCAAGTTATCTCAAGAGCACTTTCACAAGAGAAATTCAAGAGAAATTCAAGGCATTCAAGAAAAGATCTATTGAATAATTATTGCAACAATCAAGATCCAATTGTCATGTCAAAGTCTTCTTGCATCATGCATGTTTTTGGAGCTAATATGATGATGTAGGTTTCATGATCCATTCAAGCATTCAAGTCATTATTTCAAACCAAGTTTCAAGATTAGGATCCACATCCATTGAAGCCATTTCATGGAAGTTGTAGATCTACATTCTAAGGTTCATGCAAGGGTTTGGTGAGTTGTCACATTACAGTTGTCCATTCATCATTCCTTCCATGCTATTTCATTTCATTTCAAGGTTTAATTGCCAAAATGGGTTTTGACTAAGGAAAACCCCCATTCACCAAAAAAAACATTTTTCCCTCTTGATTTGTGTTTGCAGATTTAGGTGGAAGAAATCTTGAAGATCCCTTGAAGAACAAAATTAGAGAACTTTTTAAAGTTGCAAAAGTTGTAATCTCACAGAAACTCAATTACAAAAATTATTTTTGGCTCTTTGAACTTGAAACCTAGGAAAATTGAGAGATTTAGATATGTCGTAGAGGCTCCCAAAAGTTGTAGACAAACCCTAACTTAGGACCCATTCACCCCTGGGCGAATGATTCCCAAGTTAGCTTCAAGAAAGAACTTTTGGTGACTGGTAAACATCATCTTACCTCTCTCCGATTTATGATATGATTTCTAATTCCATTAGTATTGAGCTTAATCTATTAGATCCAAGTTATAGATTGCATTTTGGAGTTAGTTTGTTATTTTTAATCTTTCTCCCCAAAGTATTGTTTAACTAAGATCCCGGTCCTTGCAAAAAAAGGAAATCAGTAGATTCATAGTTTGACTTGACTCACCTAAAGGTTGATAGTCCTTTCATTGTGTGGATCTCATTTCCTAATGAATTGAGGAAGAATAGGTTCCAATTGGTTATGTGTTTGTTAAATATGTGTATCAAAATGAAAACAATAAAACACATAAAATGAAACTTTAAACTGAAGAAAACTAAGTAAATTGAATTCAAAGAAACAAATGAAGCTTCTTCAGAGCTATTCCATCTTCCTCTATCTCCAGGGATTTGTTTGAAGCTGATGCTCTCAGATTGTGTAAACAAGGATTCTCCGAATGGCAACCTATAGAATGAGTATGCAAAGGAAGGAGCTTCTCTATCCTATATGTTGGTGGAGTGATAATACTGATACAGATATGGACAGGGGCTGTGAATTGCGGATGCTATGAAATGAAGTGGATATGCCATGATATGAAATACTACTATGCTATGCTATGATACTAGAATGCTTATGAATGCTAAAAGCTATGCTATTGCAAATTTAGTATAGTTTTCCTATTGAAAGCTTCTCTGTGATTGCAAAGACATGGCAGTCCTTTTTATAGCTTTTTGCAGGCAAAATCTTGGCTAGCAAGGATCAACAGCTGTGAGGTTGTCTGGTAAGTTTGAATGGTGAGAGACGAAGAGGTTGAGAAGAAGATGGAAGATGTTGGGAGGTTGGAGAGAAGAATGGAAGCCTGTCTTCAACCCACGGGAACAAGCTTGCACAGGAACAGAGAAATTAATTTTTCTGTTTTGGTAGTTTGTTTCACGGTTGTTGAAGATAATGCAAAATAAATAAATAAATTTATTTAATTTCATTTATGTGAGTTTTGAGAAAATTAAATATTTTTGAAATATTTAATTTTAGAACTATAGAAGACTCAATTAAATATTTTGAAATATTTAATTGTGATGTGACTTTAGAAGAACTAATTAAATATCTTGGAATATTTAATTGCAAATGGAATTTAGAAGATTTAATTAAATATTTTGGAATATTTAATTGTGAATGGATATTAGAGGAATTTTGAGATATTTGGAATCGAATTAGAGGAATTAATTAAATATTTGGAATATTTAATTGTGAATGGTATTTTGAATGAATGTTAAGGATTTTTAGAAGAAAATAATATATGATCTAAATTTGAATAAAATATTCAAATCAAGATTATATGATAATTAATATAAATAAATCGTAATGTTTATTTAATTAATTAAGAAATGGATAAGAAAAGTGATTAAATAAACTTATTTATTTAATCGAGATGAAAGAATGAATAATGTAGATCAAATTCAGAGATTTAATTAAATATTAAAAATATTCAATTAATTACCAGACTATTGTGATGTGACCATTTTCAGATGTATACATTTTGCCCCTCTTTGAAGTGATGTGTTTTACGCATTACTTCAAAGAATTTTAAAATTTTCCCTAGATGTTGACTGTCCAATGTTGATAGGTATATGCCCCCTCGGACGATGAATTGATAAAATTTTGATTTTTGTGAATTTTCAAATTTTTGAAATGTTTTTCGATTTTTATGATTTTATGATTTTGAAGATGTCGATTCATTGTTCAAAAATAATGATGTGAAGAAATTGACCTGGAGAGATGTGAAATGAAAAATTGATGATCAAAATTGCCCCTGCTATGATAAAATGTGATAAAATGCCCCAATTTTGCCATTAAATAGGTTAAAAATGTCATTTTCCATGTCATTTTCCATTTTAACCTAGTAAAAATTGTAAATTTTGAGCTCTGGAGAGATAATTATGGCACTTCCGATTCACCAGCACCGTTTTGAGTGCAACCGATGACATCAGTGGCCAGCGCACTATGGACCTCCAGTATGTACCCCATTAAACTTTTGCTTCTTGAAAATTTTTTGTTTGTTGCACGTTTATTGATGTTTTGATTGTGAAAGAGTGTATTTTAGCACCCTTAATTATTTTCATAGCGCCCTTGATAATTTCCATAGCGCATTTGATTTTGTAGTGCCTATGATGCTTTCTGTAGCGCTCTTGATCCTTTTCGTAGCGCCTATGATCTTGTAGCGCCCATGATGAATTCTGTAGCATTCTTAATGATTTTTGTAGCACCTATAATTTGGTAGCACCCTTAATGATTTCTATAGCGCCCATGATTAAATGTTGTCATGATTAATAAATTTGTTCCCAAAGTTGTTGGAAAAGAAATAATAGCTAATAAATTTGTTTTTAAAGTTTTTTTAAAAACAAATAGGATTGATAAGTTTGTTTCTAAAGTTGTTAAAAACAAACAAGATTTGGATTATTTGCTTTCAAGAAAATGAAAAACAAACAGTGGATTGATATGTTTGCTTCTAAGGTTGGTAAAAACAAACATGATTGTTATATATTTGCATTCCATGAAAATGAAAAACAAATAGTGTGATTGATATGTTTGCTTCTAAGGTTGTTAAAAAGAAACATGATTGTGATATATTTGCATTCCATGATGATGAAAAACAAATAGTTTGTTGTTTAGATTTGATTGATAAGTTGTGATGATTTGATATTGATTTTGCTTTGATGATGTTTCAATAGGAGAGATTGGGCATTTTGCAGTTATAGGAGACATTCCCGAGTACATGGACATTGATTCCACAGTTGTTATAGTCAGATCAAGATGTGATCGAGGCATGTGGATTGACTTCGTTGCTTGACATGCCTGAGGTGTGCCTCAACAGAGCTTTATTGACAACACTCATAGAGCGGTGGCATAGTGATACCAACGCATTTCATTTACCGACCAGAGAGATTATTGTGATGCCAGAGGACATGTACCATATTTTGAGGATACCAGTGATGGGCGAGATTGTAGTCTTTGATAGCCGAGAGGTTGGAGGCACTGATGCTTTGAGACAGATTTTTAGAGATGATCAGATTGCTGGATACTTCATCCCATGGGGTGAGATGATAGATTCATATCCACCCTTACCATCTATACTGGTAGGTTTCATTGGAGGTGTTTTGTGCCTCGACCATAGGTCGAAGGGATTTGTAGTCGGGTGGGGTCGTGTGCTGGAGAGGATGGTGATGCAAGGTACACGGTATGCGTGGGGATAATGCATGCTTGCACATTTGTATGATGAGTTACATCATATTGTATACGGTAGAGGCCGAAGTTTTGTTGTTGGCTGTTTGTTATTACAGATATGGGCATGGGAGCATTTTTCCATTTTGCGACCGTTGACTCATGGACGACAACTTGTCGGTCGATCATACAGATGGGGATATAGCGATATTATTGCTCAGCCGAGACTGGGCAAAATGGATCATTGGTAGCGTCTCTTAGATGATCTTGATACAGTATGCTAGCGGCCATATGTAGATTGTGAGGCATGGCCAGAGGATGCAAGGGAGATGCCTTATGTCTGTACATCTAGATATATTATTGGCTGTACTTCATGGATTATTGAGAGATTTCTTGCTGGACGAGTATGTCGGTAGTTCGGTTGGATTCAGGGTATGCCTATGGGTTCTGCCATTTATGCACGACGATAGCCAGAGCTTACAGTGTGGGGTCCATAGATTTCTTATGAGGAAATAGTGGCAGAGTTTACTAGTTTAGGAGTTGTGATGTGGGATTACCGAGTTGATGTCCTTGACGCAGGGATGACGCTAGAGTATAGTCAGTATGTGTTAGAGCATCCTGCACCATGATTGTTTGATCCTGATGAGCCTGTTGCTCTAGTTGATGTACAAAGACCACAGAGAGGCGGTCAGAGATGACAGAGAGAGACAGATTCAGAGGGTGATGATTCGGAGGGAGGTGATGATGATGAGGAGAGTGAAGGTAGTGATGATGAGTCAGATAGTGATGATGAGGAGAGTGGAGGAGGTGGTGATGGTGGTAGAGGTGTTGGGAGAGGTGGTAGAGGTGCTAGAGGTAGTAGGAGAGGTGGTAGAGGTGGACCACGGATGAGACATACATATCCATCATCTGTAGTAGATCCAATGGTGTTGGGTTAGATATCTTCTTTACAGAGTACAATACATAGCTTACAAGATCAGCTAGCACAGGCACAGGCCTTGATTACACAACTTCAGGGATAGTTGAGGATAGTTACTGCTGAGAGAGATACAGCTAGACAACGGGGAGAGCAGGCCATCTCTCTAGTTGATAGCTTACAGAGGGTATCAGCGAGTACCTTGCCTGGTGACATGATGAGAGAGGTGACCAGAGCCACCCGGGAGGCCGAGTTTTATAGGACAAGATATCATGATGTGGTTCCACCTAAGCGGAGGGAGAGTTATACATAGTCTCGATCTACCCATAGTCATTCTCGGACTACCAGTAGGGGTGTGACACAACCATTACCTCCAGGAGGGCCATCAGGGATAGGTGAAGCATGTCCATCAGGTGCAGGTGGTATAGGTCCTAGACAAACACCATCAAAGGATAGCACTGTCTAGAGCATTGTACATGATATTTTTGTGATACTCTATTTAGACATTTGTATACACCTTGAGATGATCTCATTTTTGATGATGTTATATCATGTGTAGTTGACATCTTTGTACATTTTGACATTCATTTTCGAGATATATGAAATGCAGTGATGATTTATGATGAGATAAATGCATCTATTTTCTATATGCATGATGTTTTAGGATATGATGGTATATGTATGAATGATTTATGAGATGAGTGAAATCTATTGATGAATGATTGTATGAATATGATGAATGGTACAATTTATGAATGTTTATGAATATTTTGATTACGACGTATACTTTATTTTTATGATTTTCTGATGCAAATATATATGAAAAATGTATGAAATGATGTTTTTGTGAATGTCAAAATGTACTCAGTCATTTTATTGGAAAGACATGAAACACTTGATACTTTTCCAGCTTTTTGTGAAAATCTATAAATGCAAAATGCAGATTCTAACATGAATGTAATCTATACTAACCATGCAGGATATTCGTACAATATTGCCATTTTGAGAGCTTATTTGTGCTTTTTGTATCATCATAGAGCATTGAAATGTTGAAAGTTAATACAAGCATCAAAGGGTGTGTTAGCACTAGTGATGACCTGAGTATTGCTTTCATGATTTTTGATATAGCAAGATAATACAAGCATCTAGGTATAATTGAACCGAGATGACCTGAGTATTGCTTGCATAAACAGACAAGACTTAACCCATTTCCCATGCAAATTTTGAAATGTCATCAATGATACTTAGTAGAGCATGTCTCGCGACCAATTTGCATAGTACTAATGATTTCCTCGCAAACAACAGACAAAGAAAAATCATACTCCTTCCTTGCTTTTCTAGTTCAATACATCATCGAATTGCTCTAGAGATATGATAGAAAATCAAACAACCATTCAAATTTTGCTTAAAGTATTTCAAACATGATTCAGATTAAGATCATTCAACTTTGGTTATCAACATTGATGTTTTTGATCATGTTGTCTTGATTTCAATTGGCATTGAATAAGCATGTTGTGATTGATTTGATACGGCAATGTTTATTTTGACAAACCATCTTTTGTCTGTTTGTGAGGCTTGAAAAGCTCGTTGCCCCTCTCTTGTTCAGTTTAGATTACTGCCCCCAGTGTAAACACAACCTAAAGATTAAGGATATGTACAAATTTCATCAAGCCATGATGAAACATAAGGATTCCTGTCATATGAGATGGATATATAAAAGATATGTATAGATGATAGATATGAATGGATGATGTCGAAAGTGAATGCAAGACATAAGCTAATAGATGGAGGAGCCTATTTTGATTACAGGTAGCGCCTGTTTGCTAGGTTTTCACCACTTGTTTTTATTGCACTTTTTAGGATTTTTTTGATTTTTATGATTTTTTTAGGACTTTTTTTTATTTTTATATGATTGTTTTCAGGACTTTTTCTGATTTTTATGATTTTTTTAGGACTTTTTCTGATTTTTATATGATTGTTTTCAAGACTTTTTTTGATTTCTATGATTTTTTTTAGGACTTTTTATGATTTTTATAATTTTTTTTAGGACTTTTTATGATTTTTATGAATTTTTCGTGGACTTTTTTGATTTTTTCAGGTTTTTTTTTCAAACATAGAACTTCTTCAAATGAATGCTATTGATTGGCTCTTCAAACAAGCCCCTTCTGACGTAGATAACTGATATGCACCAGAACCATACGCTGCAATGATGACAAATGGATAAGCTAGTTTGGTTCAAATTTTCCTTTCTTTTCCTTGTCTTGCTGATTACGTGGATTTTCTCTCAAGACTAAGTCACCTACTCGAAATGTTTGTGGTTTAACTCTGTGATTATAACTACAAGACATAACTTGTTGATAACCCTTCAAATGGTCAGCTGCATGTTGACGTCTTTCATCTAATAGTTCTAACTCTTGCAGATGAGATACTCTATAGTCTTCATTTATCAGTCCTTTGAGTGAGACCTGGAGCGAAGGTATTTCAACCTCTAATGGTAAGATTGCTTCTGCTCCATAGACCAAGGCATATGGGGTGGCTCCTATTGGTGTGCGAATACTAGTTATGTATGCCCACAAAGCTGGATTTAATTGGACATGCCAATCATGACCTGCATCATTTACTGTCTTCTTCAAGATCTTCAAGATTGTTTTGTTTGAAGCTTCCGCTTGACCATTACCTTGTGGATAGTAAGGTGTAGAGAACCTGTGTTGGATGTGAAATCTTTCACAAAGTTGGTCAACATCCTGATTCTTGAAAGGCCTCCCATTATCAGTAATGATAGAATTAGGAATTCCATATCTATAAATGATGTAATTCATAATGAATGAAGAGATTTGTTTACTTGTCACAGTCGTCAAAGGAACAACTTCTATCCATTTTGTAAAATACTCCGTAGCTGTGATAATGAATTTATGCCCATTTGATGATGAAGGATGAATTTTTCCAACAAGATCTAGTCTCCACTGAGAAAAAGGCCATATCTAAGTGAAAGGTTGCAGTTCCTGTGCAGGTGCATGAATAAGATTCCCATGGATCTGGCATTTAGAACACTTCTTGACAAAAGTAAAAGAATCTTTTTCCATGGTAGGCCAATAATATCCCATCTTGACAAGTTTCTTGGCTAAAGTCAAACCACTTGAATGAGTTCCACATATACCACCATGAACCTCTTGTAATGATTTTTCAGATTCGTCATGTTCAAGACATCGAAGGAGTGTACCATCAAGACCACATCGGTAAAGAATGTCGGCAATCAAGGTATAACGGGACGATTGGCCTATGAAATTCCTTTTTTGGTTTCGAGATAAGTCCAGAGGTAAAATGTTGTCTTTCAGGTATGTATAAGTCTTTCCATATAAAGGGGAATTAGAACCGGTTAAATGATATATGACTTGGGTCTCAGGATTATCATAGGTGGGAGAAAATAATTGTTCCACCAAGAATTCGTAGTGTTTTTGATCTTTTGACAATTGTAACAAGGAAGCAATTATAGCCATTACATTTGCAGCTTTATTATCAATTCTTGAGATTTGTGAAAACTTGATTGACACAAAATACTTTTTGAAATCATCCACCATGTTCTTATAAGGTAGTAACTTATCATCTTTAGTTTTATAATCATCATTGATTTGATTAATGACAAGTTTTGAATCACCATAGACTTGCAGCTCTGTAATTCGCCATTCCAAGGCTATTTTTATCCCTATAAGCAATGCCTCATATTCAGCTATATTATTTGTGCAAGGAAACATCAACCGATATGATTTTGGAATGTTATCTCCTTCAGGTGTGATAAAAAGAATTCCTACCCCCAAGCCTTGTTGCATGTAGGATCCATCAAAGTACAATGTCCATGATTTCTGAATTGTTGCTGTGAAGACATCTGCATCAGGAAACTCAATGTGCATTAGATTTTCTTCTTGTAAAGGTTCTTCGGCCAATTGATTTGCAATGACCTATCCTTTAATAGCTTTTTGATCTACATAGTGAATGTCAAACTCACTTATGATCATTACCCATTTTGCAAGTCTTCCTGTTAATGTAGCTCTGCTTAGAAGGTATTTTAGTGGATCAATCTTGGTTATCAGCTTAACTGTATGAGCCAACATATAGTGTCGCAACTTTTGAGAAACAAACACCACTGCGAGGCAAGCTTTTTCAATGAAAATGTAGTTTAATTCATGGCTTGTTAAAGTTCTGTTGATATAGTATATGGCCCTTTCTTTTCCTATAGAACCCTCTTGTGCTAATAATGCTCCCAAGGATACTTCTGTTGCTGAAATATAGAGTATGAGTGGCTTTCCTGGAATGGGTGGAATTAAAATTGGTGGGTTCATAAGATATTACTTGATCTGATTAAATGCTGCTTCACATTTTTCTTCCCATCTGAATGGGACATTTTTATGCAATAAATGTGTAAATGGTAAGCTTTTGTCTGCCAGTTGAGCTATAAACCTTCTGATGGATTGTAGTCATCCTTGCAATGATTGAAGTTGACTGATATTTCATGGTGGTAGCATGTCCATTATAGCTTGTACTTTTTCTGGATCAACCTCTATGCCCTTTTCTAAAACAATGTATCCTAGGAGTTTATCAGATGTAATGACGAAGACACATTTCTTTGGATTGAGTCAAACATTGAACTTCTCCATTCTAGTAAATTTTTTTGACAAAATTTCTAGATGACCTTCTCGTGTGTGAGATTTGGCAAGTAAATCATCAACATAATCTTCCATGAATGTATGCATCATATCATGAAAAATTGTTGTCATTGCTCTCTGATAAGTGGCTCCTGCATTCTTTAACCCAAATGGCATTACGTTCCAACAATAGGTACCCCAAGGGCATGTGAACACTATTTTATCTTGATCCTCTTGTGCAATCTTTATCTGGTTATGTCCTGAAAATCCATCCATTAATGAATACATTGCATGGCCAGAGTTAAATCAACAATCATATCTATGTTTGGCAAAGGAAAGTCATCTTTGGGACAAGCTTTGTTCAAATCTCTAAAATCTGTACAAACTCTAATCCTTCCATCTGGCTTTGAAACAGGTACAATACTGGAAATCCATTCTGCATAGTCAATAGTCCGAATGAATCCAACATCTAAAAGCTTTTTTAATTCCTCTTTGACCAATAATGCAACATGTGGATGCATTTTCCTGAGTTTTTACTTCACAGGTTTTGCCCCTGCGTTTATAGATAAATGACGCATTATCAGATTAGGATCTAACCCTAGCATATCAACATACGACCAAGCAAAATTAATTTGATTCTCCTTCAAGAACTCCATGAATTTCAGGACTTCTTCAACTGTTAATGATGCTGCAATGTGCAAGATTTTTGGTTGCTCTACTGTACTTATGTTGATTGATTCTGTTGGTTTGATCAAACTAGAAGATTTTTCATGATAATGCTTGGGAAGAGTGTCAAGTTTCTCATCCTTCAGTGCCTCAGAAAGGTTTTCACTGTCAGATTCGCTCTTTATTTTTCTCTTGTTGTTATCTACCACTGCCATTTTTCGGTTTTCACTGATAGATCCATCTTTTATTTCATTTATTTTGCAGCTAAGAAACTTGACACCCTCCTTATCAAAATCACGAGTATGACATTCTTGGATGAAACAATTGTTTTCCTCTTTAGAGGAACAAATGAAATTTATAATGTCCTCATCATCATGAAATGCAGGGATGTGTATAGGTGCATCATTGTCCCAATCAATAAGTTCTGAATAAACTAAAGGCATGGGATCATTAGGTTGGGTAAGGTCTTGGACCATCAAAGTCATGATGTGGTTGTCATCTTCATAGTAGACAAGGTCTATGATGGTATTCTCCTGTTGATTGTCAATCTCGTTAAAATATGAATCATCCTCACTTGAGTCATGATCGTTTTGTAAAACATAATCAAGTGGAGGGCTTGAACCTTCTCCTTGTATGAGAACAGGTGCATATTTGTGTATGGTATCAACTTGTTTGTCTCTCCAAAATTCATCATTATAAATGGTGTCCCATTCATATTCATTAGAATCAGTATCTGAACCGCCCTGCAATTGGAAAATCGATCCATAAGATTTTTGTAGGGTGACATCTGCATGATGTTTATCTGATATTGCTTCTCCTTGTTGTGCTTGCTTTAAAAATGACTCTTCTTCATCCTTACCATATCCCAATCCTGTTTTATCATTTGGATGTATTGAAATAGGTTGAATTGGCTCCACAATTCCTTCTCTTCTTTTTCCTATAGGACCATTTCCTTCATAGCCCATTTTCTGCATGATAGCGTACCCCTTACCATATTGTTCTGTAGGTAACTTAATGTGTAAGAGAGATTCATCTTCATCTTTGTATAGCCAACTTAGGATGTCCCTATCTTCAGCTTCTTCCTCAGTGGTGTTTGCTTTAATGAATTGTCCATCAAACTTTGTGATTGGCACAGAAGCTTGGGATGTAGAAGCTATTGCAATCTTTTGATTTGATAAGGTTGGTTGACCATGCAACCTCTGAGAAGGAGGTAAACTAGAAAGAGATAGAAAATATTCACATACCCCTTTGTCTTTAAATTCTAGCTTAGTATCAAGATTCTTTGTCAATTCTTTTAGTTGGCCTTGTAGATTGGAAGAAGAAACAGCAAGAGCCTCCCTATTATGTGGCACAAAGGTGTCTTGAGTTGCTCGAAGATTTGAACAAGTTTGGGTGCTATTGTAATCAGCTTGTATAGTTATTTCTTTTCCATCATATGGAAACTTGAGGCATTGATGATACGTTGATGGTACGGCTTGCATATCATGAATCCATGGACGACCCAAAAGTATGTTATAGGAAAGATTTCGATCTAGAACCTGACAAAATGTGTTTTTCACAATAGGTCCCACTCTGATAGGTAGCATTATTAGTCCTTTAGAAGCTCTTTCTTCATCATCATATGCCTTGATAGTTATTTTCCTTCGTGGATCAATTTCATTTTCTGATATTCCCAAGGAATGTATTAGCTTTAAGGTACAAATGTTTAAACTAGCTCCTCCATCTATTAAGACACGTCTGATTCGATGTTTATGGATCATGACTTCAAGATAGAGTGATGAATTATGTGGATGTGTCATGGAGGCATCATCTTTTTCAGAAAATGAAAGACAAGTAGGGGAAGACAAATGTCCCACCATGGCTTGAAATTTATTTACATCTAGATAAGTGTCAATAGTTGTGTTTACAAGAGCTTCTTCTAAAATATTCTTTTGTATGGGGGATATTTTGAGAAGTTCAAGGATGGAGATTTGAGCTAATGTTTTTCTCAATTGATCAACTAGATTATAATGACTTGGAGGGGAAATAGTTGCCTTAGATGAACTTCCTTTTAAAACAACTTTTGCTTGTCCTCTTGTAGTCACGTTAACCTATTGATATTCTTGTTTTCCCTTGATTTTGATAACATTAACCCATTGATCATCAACATAGATGTGACAGATTATATTGTCTTCAACATTATGTATTCTTTTGGCTTTTGCATCTGATGTTTCCCCCTTTTGATAATTCGGTAAAGGATCTTTAAATGCTTGATGATCGTCATTGATATGATGTCCTTCAATTGTAATGGTGCCATTGTCAATTAAATCTTGTACTATATTTCGCAAATCTTGACAATTATTCATTCTATGACCTTTACATTGATGATAATTGCAATAATACGAGTCATTCCATGATGGTGGTTTGACTCGTGGCTCATAATTTTTTTGTGGTGGTAAGGTGATAACCTTATTATCAAGAAGCTCCTTGAGAGAAGACCCAAGAGATTGACCCAAAGTGGTAAAATTCTATCGATTTCAAAAGAATGGAGGTCTAAAGGATTTGATGTTTGGGTATTGCCAAGATTGTTATTGAAATTACCAGGATTTTGATTGGTATTTTGATTGGTCATGCTTTCTTGCTTGGAGTTTTGTCCTTGTTGATTGTTGTTTCCTTGTTGGTTGATATTTCCTTGTTGATTGTTATTTGCTTGTTGATTGTTTCGTGGAGCACTTGATAGATTAAAGATAGATAGTCTTGTTCGTAGGTTATTTGCATCCACTATACCATCATTGACAACATTTTTATTTCTGTTCCAAAACCTTGTTTTATCGTTGTTGTTTTGGTTGGATGTACTTGGATTATCAAGTTTTATCACTCCTCATTTAACCAAGGCCCTTTCAATGGTGATTGCGTTTTCAATCAATTTTTCAAAGTTATTAGGACAATGAAGGTTAAGCCTATAACTTAATTCTTGGTCTAGGCTATTGATTAAGATATCCATCTTTTCCTTTTCAGGAATAGGACGGGAATATTGCACAAACAACCTTCTCCACCTTTGCAAAAGCGTAGTGAAGGATTCTTCTACTTTTTGTTTCACTTTACAAAGATCAAGCATTGTTATCCGGTGTTGAATGTTGTAGGAGTATTGTGATATAAACTGATTTATTAACTCCTCAAAGGTTTTGATGGGGGGAGTGATCTTAGAAAGCCACTCCATGGATTGTGCACCTAGACTTTGTGGAAATAATTGCATTAAATAGGTATCGTCATAGGTGAATTCTAGACTCATATTTCAAAAATCCCTCACATGTTCAATGGGATTAGTTTTTTCATTGTACCTATCAAATTTAGGGATTTCACAATGTTTTGGAAAAGGGATCATTTGAAGACTCCTATCGAATGGATAAGGAGATATATCTTCCAAAACATACTTCTTTGTTGTACCCCCTTGCATCTCCTTTATTTTCCCTTGTAATTCTTTTATCTGTTGAGTAAGGGCACTAAAGTCAGTAGGAGGAGTTTTAGGATTCTGTTTAATCCCTTCTATATCAAAATTGTAAGGTAACTTAGCTCCTTGATTAGTTAATGAAAGAAAATATCTTTCTTTGTTTCATTCTAAAATCTTTTCCATAAGAGTATGGAATTGGGGATCTTGCTCTACTTCTTGAAGCTTTTCTTTTGTTAATTCGTCAACATTAAATGTATCTTCTTCTTTCTCATTATGGTCTCCCATTTTGCTTGTAATGGTTTCTCCTTCGTCTTTTTCCATATGTTTTCAAGATCTCGTGGAGACAGGCATAAGCTTTGTTCCAAATTCTACTCATTTTTGATCAAAAGGATGAAATAATGCAATTTGTGATGGATATGAAAGTCAGGATAGAATGAAGATTCTATGACTTACAAAGGTTTCTAATCTTTAGCTTGTGTTGTTCCCTAATTGAAAGGATGAAAATCCTGTTGAGGGGAATGTTTAAGCAAAAGATCAAGAAAAGGATGATTTTGCACTTGATGAAATTTGATCCTAGTTTCGTAAAAGGATGGATTTTGTGATGAATGCCTAATGTGATTGAGTTCTCTATTTCAGAATTTGATTTGGACGAGTAGAATATTCAATTGCAGGTTGGGGAATATAACAAAAACGAATACATTGACTATGGTTATGCCTTTGAGAAAGGGCTCTTCTTTGAAAGAAGGCTTGTGAGTATAAAGGTTCTATAGCATAATCATCAGTAAAACCTCTAACACAGTCATGATATCGATGAAGAAAGGTTCTATATTTGAGTAAAACCTTTCGACTTTGGTACAAGAATCTTCTTTTCTTCAATAGTTTCTTGTAGCTAAGGGGTTTCTTTGGATTTTTGATCCTTTTGAAGATGGATTTCTTAACAAAAGTTGTGGATTTCCAATTTCGTAACATGAGAGTAATCAATGTGATTGTGAATTTTGGATGATCTTTTCTGAATTAATGTATTGAAAACACATCAAGCAATTTGTAGAATGGTTGTTTTAAGTACTATGCTAAACATCAAGTGTATGACCAAAATGTTTTTCAAAAATTATTTTAACAGGTTTTACACATGATAAACATTTCAAACAGACTCACTCTTAGTACTCAGATAGGTCATCATACTAATCAACAACCCACATCTTAGAAATGCGTCGACTCACACAGTCGTGTCATCCCCGAAAGGGCGCTCGTGTTTTTGTATTTTCCAGGTGTGTACTTAGAGTGACGAAAGTGGATATCGGATCCCCTGAGCAAACAGTCCTTGGCAGTTATATGTTGAGTATTTTGGGGGTAGATTCTTCCCTCCCCTGCACTGCGATTAATATGATGTTCGGAAACTGACTTCGGTTAGATACTACACTAAGTTCGTAGTAAGGGTTTCCCTTCGATGCGGCAAATGATATACTCCCTCGAGAGACCTCCCTACCTTTAGAACAAAGGCTTTGGGGATGGTTATCAATGCACACTACCGTCAAAAGAGGGTTTCCCCAAATTTTCTTTAAATTTTATAGTGGGGTGGAATAGCCTGGCTTTGGCTTGAACCCACTTGAGTCGTTCCTCTTGGGTGAGTACTTTTTCCCACAAGAGCATGCTCTCTAAAAGGTTTTAACAAAACTAGAAATTGCATGAAATGAAATAGATGAGTTTGGCATTTTGATCACCCAGTTAAGGGGAGAGCATAGGCCTATCACCGTTTAAAACAAAGCAATCAAAAGTTCAATTTTAAGCCCAAATAAAGATTTGCTACGCTAAGTGAAGATGTTACTTCACAAAAACATGGAGTTCTTTTTAGCCCAAAATTAAAAGTGAAGTGACTATCCTAGGATTGCTTAATTTTTAATTTATGTGACTATCCTAGGATTGCTTCATTCTTTTATTATGTGACTATCCTAGGATTGCTTCATTCTTTAAAGTTATTAGCTATCCGCAGTTGCGTCAGATTCAGTCAAGCTGTATTTAAATTACAATTTACAATTTGCAGCCTTTTCAAAAGTGCGCTATAACAACATCATGGGCATTACAGGAATCTTCAAAGGCACTGCAAGAATATTTAAGGGCGCAGGATGCGGGATGATTTAAGAGAGTTGCAGTAATATTCAAGGGCGCTACAGGATGCCTTAAAGGTGCTGCAGGAATCTTCAAGGGCGCTGCAAGATGCCTTAAGGGCACTGCAAGATGCTTCAAGGGCGCTGAATGCTTAAGGGTGATGAATATTGTTGAAGCGTGTTTCTTGCGCTAATCCGCTGTTTTTGGCCGTAACCTGTCAGGAAAATCTGCAATAAGATGTTAAAATTGGGGCAAGAGCCCCACGGTGGGCGCCAAAAATGTGTTTGTTAAATATGTGTATCAAAATGAAAACAATAAAACACACAAAATGAAACTTTAAACTGAAGAAAACTAAGTAAATTGAATTCAAAGAAACAAATGAAGCTTCTTCAGAGCCGTTCCATCTTCCTCTATCTCCAGGGATTTGTTTGAAGTTGATGCTCTTAGATTGTGTAAGCAAGGCTTCTCTGAATGGCAACTTGTAGAATGAGTATGCAAAGGAAGGAGCTTCTCTATCCTATATGTTGGTGGAGTGAAAATACTGATACGGATATGGACAGGGCTATGGATTATTGTGAATTGCTGCTATGAAATGAAGTGGATATGCCATGATATGAAATACTACTATGCTATGCTATGATACTAGAATGCTTATGAATGCTAAAAGCTATGCTATTGTAAATTTAGTATAGTTTTCCTATTGAAAGCTTCTCTTTGATTGCAAAGACCCGACAGTCCTTTTTATAGCTTTTTGCAGGCAAAATCCTGGCTGGCAAGGATCAATGGCTGTGAGGTTGTCTAGTAAGTTTGAATGGTGAGAGATGGAAGAGGTTGAGAAGAAGATGGAAGATATTGGGAGGTTGGAGAGAAGAATGGAAGCCTGTCTTCAACCCATGGGAACAAGCTTGCATAGGAACAGAGAAATTAATTTTTCTGTTTTGGCAGTTTGTTTCACGGTTGTTGAAGATAATGCAAAATAAATAAATAAATTTATTTAATTTCATTTATGTGAGTTTTGAGAAAATTAAATATTTTTGAAATATTTAATTTTAGAACTATAGAAGACTCAATTAAATATTTTGAAATATTTAATTGTGATGTGACTTTAGAAGAATTAAGTAAATATCTTGAATATTTAATTGCAAATGGAATTTAGAAGATTTAATTAAATATTTTGGAATATTTAATTGTGAATAGATATTAGAGGAATTTTGAGATATTTGGAATCAAATTAGAGGAATTAATTAAATATTTGGAATATTTAATTGTGAATGGTATTTTGAATGAATGTTAAGGATTTTTAGAAGAAAAGAATATATGATCTAAATTTGAATAAAATATTCAAGTCAAGATTATATGATAATTAATATAAATAAATCATAATGTTTATTTAATTAATTAAGAAATGGATAAGAAAAGTGATTAAATAAACTTATTTATTTAATCGAGATGAAAGAATGAATAATGTAGATCAAATTCAGAGATTTAATTAAATATTAAAAATATTTAATTAATTACCAGACTATTGTGATGTGACCATTTTCAGATGTATATAGGTTCATTAACCCATAGACCTCATTTTTCATCTTTTCAGTGTGAAAATTTCAAACACCACCTCAAAAGAAGCCACTAAATAGTAGGGGCTTCTATTTTCTAGATGAAATTTTACACTAAATTTTGGTCCTCATAAGGATTCCCACTCCATAAAATAAATCCTTCCCTACATAGGGTTCCCATAATCTTTTAAATTAGGCTTGCTCTATAAATTTTAGTAGGTGTATTCATGTAATTTTTTATTACATACAAAGAATAATAGAGAATGTTCCTTTATAATGGAGGAGCGGCTACAATTTAAAAATTAAAACTATAATAGTGGTAAAATAAAAGAATAAAATAATGTATCATCTCTTAAAACTATGCCACATGACTACACATATTCCATTCCCTCTGTTTTTGTATTCTTTTTAACATTTTTTTAAATTTATATAAAATAATTTACACTTTAATAATTAATTAATAATTAAAAAAATTATTAACTCCAAATAAATTCTTAAAATTTTGAACAATAACTCTTAAATAAAATTAGCTAAACAATTATTAATTAGTATTCAAGAATTTTAGATAAACTGTGTGCAAAGTTTTACATCAATGTTTATGATCATACTTCATGATCCATCATCAAGATGATAAGAAAATAGAGAGAGAAATGAAAATGAGATAGCAAACTTGGATAGAAATAGAAGAGGAGGGGGGACTAGAAAGATTGTGAGGCACACAACCCAATTTTTTTTTGGAAGAAGCAAGATGCAATGGATTAGAAAAAGATAAAGCAAAATGTTTGAAAAAAGTTGAAGAAATAAAATTGCAAAGAATATTATTAATTAAATGAAAAAATGAAAAAAGACTAATGCTATTAAAACCCAAATAATATTATTAATTTAATAAATAAAAATAGAACCCTTAGATTAAGGAAAGGATCAAAGAACCAAAGGAAAAAAATAAACCAATAATAAGAGGGAAAAAGAAAGGAGACTAATAAAGACCATAGAAAAAGGAAAAAGGGACTAATAATAAGAGGTGCCAAATTATCTTTATATTTTTCCAATCCCTCCAACCCCCCCTCTCCTATTTCTATCCAAGTCTTCTATCTTATTTTCATTTCTCTCTCTCTCTATCTACTTATCATCCTGAAGATGGATCATGGAGTATGATCCAAAATGTTGATGCAAAAATTTGCACAGAGTTTATCCAAAAATATTGAATACTCACTATCATGGATTGTGGAAGCAAAATGTTATTAATTATTAATTGTAATTGATGAGAAGAAAGCTTTTGAGTGTACTTTGACATGATAATTTATAGTTTGAGTTAATTAGAAATTGTTGGAACAATGATATAGAGCGAAAAACTTTTTGGAAGAGACAATTGAGTGGAAGACAAGAGATTTTGCAGGAAATAATTTTTTTAAATGGATTCTTTTGACCATCATGACTTTTCCCAATGCCCAATAGGATGATTTAGATCCTGATTCTTCCTGACTACTAAACCCTAAGGTGTCAATGATGAAGAAAAATCAAGGGAACACGATGCCCTCAAAAATGAAAAGTCCAAGGGTTCTGCTCATTGAGATGGTCTCATGGGTTCAAATGAATGATGTGGATTTCTTGGAATCACGACTAGACACCATCAAGATCCTCAAAAATCCTCCTCAACAGATTGCAAATACTCAACCTAAAGAGGACAATTCTATCACAACATAACCAAGTTACAAGCCTGACAAAAACACCCAAAATTCAAACCACTCAACCCTTCTTAGTGGTAGCATTGAAGGTAAAACCATCACTTTTAACTTACCATAGGATATTATAGACGCTATTTCTAAATACAAAGCTAAAACTATAATTCAATTTTTCCTCAAAGGTGTACCTTCTAAGAATTTTTTTTTAAAATGGACCCATAACACTTGGGAAATAAAGGGTTGAATCATTGAATCCTTTAGGGGACTAGGCAGGGGGTATATAGTCTACACTTTTGTGGATCCAAAACATGCTCGTATAATTCTACAATACAATTTATGGGTAATCTATGGACATACCTATTATGTTCAGGCTTGGGAAATTGATTTTCACCCTGAGGGTATTTCAAAATCCAAATACCCAATGTGGATTGAGTTCCCATTCTTGAATCTTGCATTATGCCCTTTCATGAGCAAAATATCTTCACAATTAGGCACAGTTCTATGGTGCAAAAAAAAACTGATAAATGGTCCAACTTACATGTTCAACCCCGTGCCTACATAGAAATGGACCTCACTCAACTTCTTCCAGATACCATAAAACTTGTTGGACACCAAGATTTGAGTTTCAACAACATATTTCTTACTTGAACAAACCAAATGCATGCTTCTACTATCGTTGGGAAGGAAATCTTATCTATGACTTCCCTATTTATAAACCTCGCTCTATTCCTCTACCTTCTAGTGATTCTCACCCTACAAATCCATCTCCCTCTGCTACCTCCCCAAATCCCTTGGATACTCCTAATTCTTCTTTTCTTGCTTCTACCCCTTCCACCCACTAGACCCCCACCACCCTCCACCCTATTACTTCCCCTTCCTCTCATCCCTAACCCCTATAAACCCATGAACCCCCTTCCTTCAAATATTTTTCTCTTGGTGACAACTCTAGGGATGTCAAAATATGAAAAGATATTGCCTCTTCCACTGTTCACTCTTGTTCTAAGTGAAGTTCTCCCTTGCAAAAATTTCCCTCGCAATGTTCACAATCTCTATCTTGATCTTCCTCTTATGAAAGGTCTAATTTGGGACACTTGTTAGCCCTTCAAACTTACCAATTTGAAAATGAGTTCAATGCTCTCTTGGTGGATGAGGAAACTCTCCTTGACTCCTCCTAATGACCTGTAACATTCAATCCTAGAATTTGTGGGGATTAACAATCTCCTCTTAGAAATATCATGTTAGATAGTCTATTCATGTGAACACCAAACCTGCAACAAACTAACACAAGATTAACAAACATTTATTAAACATGTTAGAAATCCAAATCTAGTATTCCCTATGAAATTCTTAGCCAAATCAAAGAGAAAACATGAAAATGACAACACATTTACTAAATATAACATGAAATCCAATTGAAACAGCTAAACCTTCATTCCATAGGGGGAGTGGTTCTCCTTTGATGTGGAAAGAAGCCCTTTCCCAATCCCTTTGATAAGTTTTGATGATGTTGATGATCCACAGTGTGAGATTGACTTCAAATAGTGACAAAACTTAGCTAAAATGATGCAAATGATGAAAATGATGAGATGCTATGAGTTTAAATGCCTATAGTAAGAATTCTTGAAGTTGTCGATCCATATTGTGAAGAGAATGATTCTATTTATAGAACTCAAGGGTTGAGGAATGAGAGAAATTGGTGGATGTGGGATAAAATGGGAGCCAATAGGAATGTGACACTTGTCACAATACTATTGGATGAGAGTGGAGCACATTTTGGGAAATATGTTGAGGAAAGGGGGATGTAAGAGGAATAAATGAGAATGGTTGAGGATTTGAAAGGTTGTAAGAAGAATTTATTAAATATGGTTGGAGATGTGAGAGGATGTAAGAGGAGTTATTGAAGATGTAAGAGAATTTATTGAGGATGGGATAGGTTTTTGAAACCTTTGGAGGGAAATTGAATGAGGAGGTGGTTGGGAGGAATATTCCTTGGAATATGCCTTTGTGAGGATAATAGATGACTTAGATAATTAATAGAAATTATTATCATGTGCAACCTGGTTAGTTGACCATGGGTCGATTTAACTCTTGAGGAGTTAAAACCTGCAGGATTTATTAATGATGATTAGAAAGTGATTCAAGATTAATTGATTCAGAATTAATTAATTGGAATGGGTTAGGGGATTGTGACATTTGATTTGATTGATTTAATCAAATGATAAGACTTAGGGGGATTTAATTAAATGGCTTGATCTAATTAAAGATGATGAATATTAGTTAGAAGAAAGGGTGAATTAATCTAATAAATTTAATTATTTGATTAATAGCTGAATTTGTTGATTTTATCTAAATAATGTTGATTATTTAATTAATTGGTTAGTTTGGGGTGATTTAGGAAGAAATGGTGTTAGTTAATCAAAATCAAATACATAGTATCAATCGAGACTTTTTAAGTGTACATTTTTCCCCTCTTTGAAGCAAGGTACTTGCTACATTGGTTCAAATAATAACACTGCTAAGAGAAAAAATTCAAAAAATTTCTAATTTTTCAGATGCCCCACTGCTACCCCAATAGAAGAAATTACACTACTACACTACCCCCTCAAGAGATCGAGCAAAAATATTAAAATTTGGGTCGAGCTCACGAAAAATATGTTTTATGGATGTATGAATGGTGCAAAATGTGATGATTTTAATAATGCTTATGTGGTCATGTGATGGATGATAATGAAAATGTAATGTTTATGAGATGCTTAGAATAACCAATCTATATTATGCTAAATGATTTAATGATAATGCAATGATGGATGATGCTTTCTATTATGTATGATATGTATGATATGCAGTATGGTGATGGTTTGTGGATGGAAGATGGATGCAAATAAATTTTTATTTTGAATGTCATGGCACTTTGTTAGTGTGGAGAAGATAGAAGAAAGAGGGATCAAGCCTTGAGTTCGAGATGATACAAAATTCCAACAAGTCTATGAGTCATTGAGACTTTATTAGATATGATGATGAGTGATGATGATGCATTGCTTATCATGGATTGGGGACATAAATACATTACTTTCCTTATGTTTGATTACACATAGAGGCATGATGCATCAAGGTATAGAAAACTAGGATGGTGTTGTACCTAGTGAGATGGACTTTGACTCAACAATCAAATAGGAGCATCCTTGTTCACACCTGGCATATGAAACCTTGTTAGATTGTACTTCAGACATTTCACACATCTCAGACCAAAACATAAAAAGGAAAACCTCCAAATGTAATAGTCAACAAGATATTGAAAACAACCTTCCTATACACTGAACAAGATTAGCATGACTAAGGTTATATTACTAGAATATCCAACAAGGACAGCAGATAAAAGATAGTGATCGATGCCCCATTCCTTTCTCTCTAAATCATTTTGATTAGACATCATCAAGAGGTCATTGGAATGAGTGTAATAAGATAAATCAAAGGAAAAAAATCAAGTAAACAAACAAGCTAATTTTCTTCATACCTCTAGCGAAGACTAAACTACGGTGATGTCTGATGCCCCGAACAAGATTAACATGACTAAGGTTATATTACTAGAATATCCAACAAGGACAATAGATAAAAGATAATGATCGATGCCCCATTCCTTTCTCTCTAAATTGTTTTGATTAGACATCATCAAGAGGTCATTGGAATGAGTGTAATAAAATAAATCAAAAGAAAAAATCAAGTAAACAAACAAGCTAATTTTCTTCATACCTATAGCCAAGACTAAACTATGGTGATGTATGATGTTGATGTCCATTGTAGGAAGGATGCATCCTAGGACATGATTTTATCAGATGATTGTGAGACTAACGAGATGATAGGCTATTGATACCAAGAGTTGACCAACTTGTTTACCTATTGATCTAAACTTAAGACCTGTAGATTTGAGTTTTCACGTTAATTTGTTATACTTGTTTCCGATTGTTTTTCCAAAGGTTGAAGGTGATGATTGATTTATTGTGAATGGATGTTTATTGCAGATGAACATGAAATGCGACATATGATTTTGAGTTTTTTGAATGTTTTTTGGTATTTTGAAATGTTTTGAGGCTGTTTTGGGATTTTTGAGATGTTTTACAAATGTTTTTTGGATTTTGGCATGTTTTGATGATTTGGATATGGATATGTGTGATGATATCAATGACCTGTTTTAGGATTTTGTTGAAAACCAACCTAGGGTTGAGTGATCGAATTGATGGATTGATGATGATAACATTGTTGAGGATACACAACAATGCAAGGATAATGTTTAAGAAACATGAGGATTGGGAAGAATATCCCAAGATGATGATGGATTGATTGGATTTGATTGATCAAGATGATGAAGCTCGATTTGGAACAAAATTGGTTTAGATGATTTGATGTGACATTGAAGTGTAAATTAGATGCAATTGATATTGATTTTTTGGATTGATGTTCGATGAAAGATAAAGATTTATAAGGAACATCTTGTCGTCAAAATATGCCATGGGATTGCGATTTGGATTTTGGCGCACAAATGCTTTAACCAATTTGATTCCACATTTTCCAATGTCTGGATCACCACATGAGTTGGAAGATATAGATCAAGATTTATTCTCAAAGCAAGATGTAAATATCTACCCCCAGTGTCTAACAATGTATGGAATTCCATGGGTGGATGCTTGGATAGATGCTTGGATGGATGGATATGGATTATCTTGCAGAGGATGCTTATTTGGATAGTGCTTCATTGCTTAGATAATGGTTGGATAGGAAAGGATCAATGAAAATGACTCATGTCAAGATGTTTACCATAAGCAAGTGTAAAGTGTACACAAAACTTTTATCAAGCTCAAGATAATTTGGAAGATGGATGTAAATGGATGATAATGGATTGGATAAATGGTTCATGGATGAATGGAATGTTGGATTTATTATGGATGATATAAGATGCTTTCACTTGAACTAGTGCACACAAATGCTTGATTCTACACATGATTCTTGTTTGCTAGGTTTTCATCATGGTACTTATCAAAACCACCCCCATAGTGGTTTTCACTGGAGGACAATTTTTTATCTTTACTATTTTCATGATTTTTTTTGTTTTTTGTGGAAGATTTTAAGTTCATGTTGAACCACTAGTTGGTACCGATGTAGATGCTTCTATCATAATGTGTCATTGATATCCTACTTGAAGAAGTTGCTTTGCTAAGATATGTACACTTGAATGCAACTTTTGAGATTCCTGATGTACTTTGTCGATATCAAAGTTAGCTTTGTTTTTGTGCACACATTGTGATAGAGTTCCTTCTAAATCCTTATGCTGAAGGGTGGCTGCCAATACATGGTCAATGTGAGAATTGGATATCATGCATGGAGTAGTGGATGGTGTTGTGTGTTTAGGAAAAGGAGATGAATTGGTTGATAGTTTGGAACCTTTGACTCTCTAAAGTTGGGAAGATGAGCAATGATGGGTGGATATGGAAGTGTGCATGGAATTAGGACCAATTGCTTGATATACTTTTTACGTTGCTTGAGAAGCCTTCTTTTTCCTTTGTGGACATCTTTGATGGATACTTTTCCCTTTTTTTTTTCCCCATAGTTTCTTTGACTAATGGAGCTTGATAGGGATAATCTTTCTTTGTATTCTTTGGTATCCACTTGTATTTGATTTGTCCTTCATGTTTCACTACTTCTTTTTCTTTGATGATGTTCTTCATGCTTTGATTCAAATCTTTCCTTTGATGTTGGTACCAATTCATGCATGGGATGATGGGTGGATGAAGATTCATGACATGGTTGGTTGTAGTATTGGCATTGGTTTCATCATAAGGATTGTTCATGCTGCCTATGTTGATGTTTGCTTGAGACATAGTTTCCCTCAGTATGGTGGTAGTAGCACCTTTTTTCTTTGATTCTGCTTGTTTCAAGATGTCCTATTTAGCAAGAATCCTTTCATCAATGACCACGACATATGATGTTATTTCAATTTGTTGCTCTGCTGACCCTGGAATATCCTATTTGGTTTGACCTATTTCCTTGAGTGGATAATGTAGGATATCTTCATATATGATGTCCTCAATCTAAATTTAGGATATATCTAATCCCAATGTTGATAACTCATCTTGAATGTAGGAATCAATAACCTCTTGTTCTAATTAAAGATCATCTATGTGTCCATCCAAAAAGAGCATCTCGTGGGTAGATGGAGGAGTATGTCATCATTTGTGACATCTTGTATAGATTAGAGAATTCCCTTTAGATCATTGTAGCATCTTGGAGATATAGATTCTTGATTTTGATTAATTTTGGAATTATTTTCAATGTGCCTTGGATCAAGTTCTTGACATGGGCCAATTTCAAAGGATGGATTGCTTAGAAAGGGTTCTTGGATATCTTTATTAGACATGGGAAGTGGCTCAATACCCTCTTGATCTTTAAGTGGATTTGGACCAAGTGTTGAGTTAAGAATTCTTTCAATATCTGCAACCATGAGGTCAAAGGATATCAATATGTCTTGGAAAGGACCATTGCTAGACTTTGGTGAAAAATGTTGATCATGCTTTGGAATAAATTCTTGAGATATGTCCTCTAACTCATTGGATGATGCAAAGATGAATCTTGGATTATGTCAATAGGATCAAATAATATTAGCACTCCTTGAAATAGATCATTGTAGGATAATGTTGAGGGGCTTTGACCATGAATAAAAAGTGACGCTTGAAGCATGTTTATTTAATCGTTGGATGAGGTAAAATCATCTTCAAGGTGTTCATTGATGAATAGATCTTGTGTTGGATGTTGTGGTTGTTGCTGATATATGATTTTCAATGATTTCAACACTATTGGCATTAATGTCTTAGAAGCTGTATATGTCGAGGATATTGAGAAAATTGTAATAAATAAGTTGTAGGTTGTCAGTGGTGAAGTATAGTTCAGTCTATTGGTTAGATTAGTTCCTAGATGATCAAAGGTTGTGGATTAAAGGGTTTCTTATTGAGTATATCTAGTCTATCCATTTCAAGTTTTAGAGATCGGCATGAAGATTTGTATTTTGATAGTCATTATGTTGCTTCAATTGGTGTTCCTGAATAATGATGTTGTGATTCTAGCAAGTTCAGTTGTGGCAGATGCTTCTCTGGTGATTCATGATGTTTGTGGATGTTTCTAGATCTGCTCTATCTGTGTTGCACGTCTGCATTGATCGTTGTGCTTGTGATTTGAGATTTTATCTTGTGTGTTCATGTTTTTCATGTTCTTGGCTGATAGGGTGTTGTAGTGTGTTGTGGATATTCGAGAAATATTTTTTGAAGGTGGTTTGTGTTTGAAAATTTTATTTTGGGTCTCCACTATGTTGTGGCCAACCTTTGTTGAATCGCATTAATAATCTTTAATGTTTTGGGCTGACATGTAGTGATGTAATTTCTTGTTGAGGACATATATGAGTGATTGTTTTATCATTTGAAGGCAATAAGTATGCAAAGTGTGTGAGTCCTATCTACAAATAAAGTTTAGATCTTTCGAAGGCAGAAGTAGAGTGTGAAGAAGTGTTCATTTGCTTAACCAGAACTTTAATAAAGCATTAGCAGATGCTATTTTCTCAGTTCAAATTCTTGTGGATGTAATCTAAATCCTTTTGTAAGACAGTGATTCTTCCTTTTGTAATTGAGCATTGAGCTCTAGGCAGTGTGCATGAATGTATGTGCATTCCCCATTCATATTTCTTTATACTTTTGATAGGGTATAATCATGTGGACTGATGTCGACCATTTTTTTTCCCTAATAGGGTTTCCACATAAAAAAATCTTGGGGTTATGTTTGTTTCTGATGTGTTGTTGATTTATGCTTTCATGGTTATTGATCAGATCTTAGAATAAAGTTTATAAGTTGAATAAGTTTGAAATTCTATGACAATTGATTCACCCCCCCTCTCATTTTTCTACCCTTGTGTTGCCAAAAATTCGTATCAGAGTAGGTTCCTTGGAAGAAGTTTAACAACTTGAGGTGATCCAGGATGGCGACATACAAGAAGGATAGTTTGAGATTTAATGGAACCAATTATTCTCTATGGAAGGCTCAAATGGAGTGTCATCTAAGATGCATTGGTGAACCCTACTAGAAAATTACAAAGAATAGGTATATCATTCCACATAATGGTCCTTCTACTGTAGATGAGATTAAGGAAGCCGAGTACAATATCAGGGCTAAGGAAGAATTGTTGAGAGCTTTGAATAATTCTGAGATGACAAATGTTATGGATCTGATAATTGCTTATGAGATCTAGAAAAACTTGGAAACTTTGTATGAAGGTGATGATAATGTGAAGATTACCAAGTTGGAAAGTCTGAAAGGGAAATATGAAATGTTGAGAATGGGTGATGATGAGAACATTACTTCTTTCATGCAAAGAGTGAATGAACTTGTGTGTGGTATCAGATGTTCTGGTGGATAATTGGAAGAATCAAAGATTGTTGCTAAAGTGCTTAGATCCTTTCCTGCTACATACAAAGTCAAAGCTACTACTATTGAAGAGCTCCGAACTATAACAAATGTAACCAGAGACATGTTGGTTGGTAAGCTTACTATTTTTGAGTTGAGTGAATTTGGTGATGCTCTTCGTAAGATAGAATTTGAATTCAAAGCTACTACTTCTGGTAGAGATAAACATAGATATGATCTGGGTGAAAGTTCTTCTAGAAAGGTATTCAAGTATGAGGAGGAAATGAGAAAGATTGAAGAAGAGAGAAAGCTAGAGGAACTTTTTCAAAAGGGAAGCTAGAGGAGAAGGTAAGTATAAAGGGAAATTGTCTATTAAATGTTTTTCATGTAATAAGATAGGTCATTTTGCATCAAGGTCTCTGGAAAGAGTCCTTAAGCCAAGACCTAATATGCCTAGATTTCAAGAAAGTGCTATTGTGCTACTAATGAAGGTGTGACAGATGATGAATCTAATAAAGGGAATGCAAGTGAAGATGAATGGGTATTTATTGCTATCAAGGAAAATGATCTAGCCTCTATTGAATCTGTTAGTTGCTCTAATGTGGAGAAAGCTCTAGTGGCCAGAGTTGAAGAAAAGGATGAATGTGTGATTGAAAGTGGATGCTCTCATCACATGACAGGTGATAAAAGCAAATTTGTGAGCTTGGAAAAGTATGATGGTGGTGTTGTAAGATTTGGTGATGACAAAGTTGGTGTAATCCGTGGTAGAGGATGCATTTCTCTTGATGGTAAGAATAATATTGATGATGTTCTATATGTGGAGGGTTTGAAGCATAATCTCTTAAGTGTTGGACAGATGGTTGACAAGGGATACAATCTTAAATTCAAGAATGGAAAGTGTCGAATATTGGGGAGTTCCAGAAATATGATTGTTTCAGGTACAAAACAAAAGGTAACATATTTCACTTGAATGCTACTAGTAAAATTTGTTTAATTGCTCAAGTTGATGGAAGTTGGTTGTGGCATAGGAGAATGTGTCATGTAAACTTTGACAATATTATCAAGATAAGTTCTACTTAGATAGTGAAAGATCTTCCTAAGTTGGTAAAGCCTACTAATACTATATGCAAGGAATGTCAGTTAGGGAAGTAAAATAGAATTTTATTTTGGAGCAAACAACATTGTTCAAATGAAGTGTTGGAGCTTGTTCATACTGATCTATGTGGTACTTCTAGAGTCAAAAGTTTACAAGGAGACATGTACTTCATGTTACTTATTAATGATTACTCTAGATTGATGTAGGTTACTTTCTTAAGGGAGAAATCTAAAGCTCTGGAGAAATTCAAGATTTTTAAAGCTATGGTTGAGATAGAGACAGGTCTAGAGATTAAATGTTTGAGATCAGATGGAGGTGGTGAATTCACTTCCCATGAGTTTAATTCTTTTTGTGAAGTGCATGGAATAAAGAGATAATTATCTTCCCCACAGATCCCTCAACAAAATGGAGTTGTGGAAAGGAAGAACAAGACAATTCAAGATGTTGCTAGGACGATGATGTTGGAAGTAAATGTCCCTCATATCTATTGGAGAGAAGCTATGATTATTGCTATTTACATTCTCAACCAGGTACAAGTCAAAGGTGATACTAGTAAGACCCCTTTTGAGCTATGGTTTGGTCAGAAGCCTACTGTTAGATATTTCAAAATATTTGGGAGTAAATGCTATATCAAAAGAGATGAAGAGATAGAAAAGTTTGACAATAGGAGTGATGAAGGATTCTTTCTTGGTTATTCTACTAAGAGTAAGGCCTACCATTGCTACAATAAGAGATTGAGGAAGGTAGTTGAAAGTGAAATTTTCAAGGTTGATGAAGACATAGCTAGACCATCCAAAACCTATGGATATGATTTAGATGATCATAATAATAGTTGCATTCAAGTATTGTGGATGAAGAAAATGTTGAAATAAATCAGAGTTGTGTATGATGAACCTATTTCTATATTGTGTGATAATTCAAGTGTAATTAACATTTATAAGAATCTAGTGTTGCATTCAAATACCAAGCATATATCTATCAAGTTTCACTTCTTGAGAGAGAAGGTGAGTGAAAAGGAAGTCATATTGGAGTATGTGCCTACTAAGGAATAGATTGCAGAAATTTTTACAAAGCCTTTGCCTAAGGATACTTTTGAATATCTTAGAGGGAAGCTAGGGGTGATTACCCCTCCTAATCAAAATAAGATGCAATTCATTACATCAATTCATGAATTTCATAATCATATCTTGATTTGGATTGATGTTGTGGTGGTTGCTACTTAGGGGGAGTAGTTAGATGTTTAGATATGTGGTTCAGAGCTTGTGTGGAGAAAAGAAATCTTTGTCATTCATGTCAAAGGGGGAGAAGAGTCATGTGAAAAATTGGGAATTATTTGAGAAGAAGATTCATGTGAGAAGAATATTTGTGTGAAAGAATTGAGGAGAAAAGAGTCAGAACCTAAGGGGGAGTAAGTGCTAAAGTTGGTTGTGTTGATGGTGTTTTTCACATTATGTGTTTTGATCAATGCAAAAGGGGGAGATTGTTGGATTTTTTGGTTGTGTTACTGATATGTGGTTGTCATTGATGTCAACACTATTGACATTAATGTCTTAGAAGTTGTATATGTCGAGGATATTGAGAAAATTGTAATAAATAAGTTGCAGGTTGTTAGTGGTCAAGAAAATTTTAGTTTATTGGTTAGCTATTTACGTTGATGATTAGATGTTTTGGATTAAATTTCTTCTTTTAGAGTATATCTAGTCTATCCATGTCATTTTTTAGAGATTTTCATAAAAAATTGATCGAATTATCAAGATTTGTATTTTGACAGTCATTTTGTTGCTTTAGTTGGTGTTCCTGAATGATGGTGTTGTGATTCTAGTAAGTTTATTTATTGCAGATGCTTCTCTAGTGATTCATGATGTCTATGGATTTTTATATATCATGTTATATCTATGTTGCATGTCTGCATTGATCGTTGTGCTCACAATTCAAGATTTTTTCTTGCGTGTTCATGTTTTACATGTTCTTGGCCGACATGGTGTTGTAGCGTGTTGTGGATATTCAAGGAATAATTTTTGAAGGTGGTTCATGTTTGAGAATTTTATTTTGGGTCTCCACTATGTTGTGGCTGACCTTGGTTGATTCACATTAATAATCTTTAATGTTTTGGGATGACATGTAGCGATGTAATTTCTTATTGCGGATATATATGAGCAATTTTTTTATCATTTGAAGGTGATGATTATGTGAAGTGTGCGAGTACTATGCGTGAATAAAGTTTAGATATTTCAAAGGTAGAAGTAGAGTGTGAAGAAGAGTGAGCAAAGTTCATAGAAGTGTTCATGTGCTTAACCAAAACTATAATCAGGCATTAGCAGATGCTATTTTCTCAATTCAAACTATTGTGGATGTAATCCAAATCCTTCTGTAAGATAGTGAGTCTTACTTTTGTAATTGAGCAGCGAGCTTTAGGAAGTGCACCTGAATGCATGTGCATTCCCCATTCATATTTCTTTATACTTTTAATAGGGTATAATCTTGTGGACTAACCTCCACCATGGTTTTTCCCTTAACATGGTTTCCATGTAAAAGAATCTTGGTGTTATGTGTGTTTCTGATGTGTTGTTGATTTATGCTTTCATGGTTATTGATCAAATCTGAGAATAAAGTTTATAAGTTGAATAAGTTTGAAATTATATGACAACTAATTCACCCCCCCTCTCAATTGTTTTACCTTATGTTGCTAACATCTTGATCATTGTTTTCAACAATTGTGGTGGAGAGATTGTCATTTCTATCACTAGTGGTTGAATCTTGATCATTTTCCTCAATAGTTATTCTTTGTCGATCAATAAGTTCTTGGATGATATTTTTGAGTCAAATAAAATTTGATGTTTAATGAGGATTGTCTCTATGATACTCACAATAAGATCTACCCTTATTCCAAGGGAATTTTATGATAGAGTTGAAAGCACTTACTTTTGGAAGAGTGATGAGTTTTGCATTAACTAGCTTGTGTAATGCAGATTCAATAGGCTCTCTCAAAGGAGTGTATTTGCATTTGTTACCTTGTGAGATTTGTACTTGTTGAAATTTTCCTTGTGTTGATTGATTTTGGAGATATGGTGATTGGTCTCATTGTTGATGTTGATGATCTTGATATCCAACCTCTTGAAATTAGGGATATTCTTCTTGATGGGATTGTGGAGACAACTCAATGTTTTGATGACATGGTTGAAACAATGGGGGAGTGTGTAGATTTTGGGGTGGAGATGTCTCTTGGTGATATGGATTAATGAATTCTCTAAGTATAGCAATTTTATTTCACATAATTTGATCTTGATGTATTGGATTTGATTTTCGGTTAAGCATATTTGGAATATACACTTGTGGTATTTGTATGGGATCATGCACAAATTGATTTTGGACCATGTTCTGATTGTTGTGGTTGGTAAACACATTGCTTTGATTTAGGTAACCTTGGTTTTTTCATGGTGTTACCTTGATTTGGATCAATACATTAAGTTTTTAACATATTGTTTGGATTTTGAACAACATTGGTGTGATTTGTAAGCATATCTATCCTATAGTTCACCAAGTGTGGATTTGATATGTTCATGTTTGATAAGTTTGCACTTGGTATATTCATATTTGGCATGTATGGATTGGATGGGATAAATTTGTTTTGTTGAAGACTCATGCATTGATTTTTCAGGTGATAAATTTGTAGGTTTTGACTCTAGTTTAAATCTACCATAGGGAAAGGTGGTCCAAAATTTAGATTGGGCATACTAACATTTGTTGTATGATTGAATTTTGTAGGAGATAATGATACCATATATGGAATTTATACATGGGAGTTTTGATAATCAATTGGAATTGTAAGGCTTTGATAGTTTGGTTGACTTAGATCACTCATGAAGTATGAATCAATTCTATAGTCCATGTTTTTCTTGTGTTTTGACCTTGATGACTTCTAAGGAATTTAGGACCAATGGTGAGATGAATGATGAAAGGGTGAGTGATATGGGTGAACTTGTAAGAGCTTTGGTCAATACTAGGCTTCATTTTTTATTTTGATTGTTTTGATTATATAATGAACTTGTAAATCCCAAGATGGACTTGTGATCTACAGGATAAACTTGTTCAAAGAGGTGTTAATTTAACTAGAGGTATGATAAAGGATGCATTCTCACACTCCTAATTAAACAAGGTGATTTTGATTTGGTTTAATGATGTACCCAAGTCTAGCTAATGATGTTTCCAAAGCTCTAAAGTTGTTTGTGGGACGGGTTTTGATAAATGTTGTGATAAATGAAGGGGTTGATTTTGATCCTAGATAAACCTAAGAGGGACCTTTTTACAAGACCAAGATAGTGAATAACATGCTTTACCCTATGAGTAGTTAAAACCAAAAGACCAATGTTTTTCTTGGAAGACCATAAGACAAAAGATAACAAGCACATGTACAGGGTTCAATTGATTATTTTTAAACCCGAAGTAAAGATGAATTCTTTTTAGAGAACCAAGCTAAATGTGAGTTTTTCTTGTTCAATTTTAGCCTAAAATCAAAGTCTAGTAAGTTCCTAATGTTCAATTTTAATCCAACTTTGACAAAGCTTGTGTTGTTTGTTAATTTTAAGCCCAAAAATAACTCTATTTGGTCTTAAAAGAAAAAATTAAAAGCATAATTGGAAAGCTTAAGCTATTACAAAGAGCATTAAAAAATGCTTTTAGGTCTCCATATCAATTTTCTTCCCTTTCATGCAAAGGCGACGCTGGTTAATGAAGGCAATGCTCTGCAACTAGAAAATGTGATACTAAAAGAAAAGGAAGAATTCTACAGAGGATAGAGAGAGCATATGTAGCAAAATATCATAGGTGATACTTTGTCAGAATTAGAATTTAGATAGAAGATAGAATAGACAGAAGCAACACTATAACAAATGTTGCACGACAACAACGAGAAAAGGCAGTGCAACATGGTGAATGTGGCGCTGTAGACAAAGGCAATGATATTTAAGTAAACGAATGTGACACTATAAACACAGGTGATGATGTATTGGTCAAATGTGGCGTCGCTCCCCTATAGCTATAAAAAATGGAAATTTCAAGCAAAATTTGTTAGCATAAAATGGTTAGCCCTCCTTCTAGTGCCAAAATGTGCACCAAACCTACAACTGACTAACAAAAGATCAACAAACACTTTTTAAACATGTTAGAAAGCTAAATCTAGTATTCTCTATGAAATTATTAGCCAAATCAAAGAGAAAACATGAAAATGAGAAAAAATTTACTAAAGATAACATGAAATCCAATTGAAACAACTAAACCTTCATCCCATTGATAAGATTTTATGATGTATATGATCCAAAGTGTGATTGTAGACACGTAAAATATACTAATTGACATTGTGCATCTGATCTTGACCACTAACATCATTTCATCCTGAATCATCCTTCGGTCTAACCATTTAATCAAATACCTTTATTTGATTAAATTCATCAATATTCCTTTCTTAATTAAATAAATAGGTTATCTAATTAAGTCATTCTTTCTCAATAATTGAATTGACCATTCTTAGTTATTTATCCTATTTAATTAAATAATTAACTTTATTTGATTAAATCTCTTAAGTCTATCTATTAAATTAAATAAATTAAAACCTTATTTAGTTTAATCTAACATCATGAGTCTTGGAGTTGTTGTCCTAAGCAAATCATTGCTTAAATTGCATGAAAATGGAGCTTTTAGCCTAGGGTTTGTTAAAATCAATGAGAGTGGGGGAATCTCTTTAGCATTTAAGAATATTGGGGTGATATTAGAGGTGTTTGAGTCAGTGGCATGGTTAGGGGAGTTGTGCAAGTGGTAATTTCAATAAATCCTATGCATTTGCATGGTAAATGAAGGGTTTCATGGAACAGCCTGCTAAAGGACCTGTAGGTACAAAATAATCTTATAATTTCTTATTTTATGACACAAATCAAGATTATTTGGGGTCTTCTTGTGAAGATCAAGTGTTTAAAAGGCACTCACTTTGTAAAAGAGGGATAATTCACTAGCCTAACATAGGGGTATGCTATTGGTTCTCAAATTTGGTTCAAAGGAGTCAAGGGTAGTTTTCACATTTGTTGTGTAACTCTAAAAAGGGTGTATGATTCACTAATTTTTTTGTGTGGTGTTTTGAAAACTTGGGTTGAAGAATCCCTTAAAATAGGCTGCTAGTGCTACAAAGGAAAACATAGTAAGGTTTGGAATTTTGAGTAGACCATTTTATTTTATTTTGAAATTTTGATTGATACTCATTGGTTTGGTAGATTGAATGGTTTCTATGCCCACTCTACATCAATCCATAGCTTGTTTGAAAGAACTTATTTTAGGATTTTAGCCATAGCAACAAGCTAGTGAACTATTCGATAAAAAGATTGGGTACACATGTATGAAAAATGTGGTAGCATAGACAAGGTAGTGAACTATTTGAAAAAATGCCTCAAAGAAATGTGGTCTCATAGAATTCCATGACAACCAAATGCAATTCATAGCTTCTCCTGGTTATTAGTTATGTAATGTGAAGTAATTGCATAACTGCTTAGGTTGACTTTGTAAAAACTATATTGTAATTGAAATTTTTTCATCTATCAACATCTAGTTGTTAGTTATGCAATGTGAAGTAATGCTTTAAGTTTGAAAGATGTGCAATGCAATGTAATCAGCGATATCAATATATATATATATATTTTTTTAAGACTGCAGGAATCGGGTAGCACGACCCCCTATAAACTGTAGTGCGCCTGGTAAACTTTTTAACGTGACCGGCGGCACTGGCACAACACGCCCTCCGGTACCACAGGACGGGGGGAGACTAGAACTCGTGACCAGCAGAGCCACAACGGAATTACTTAGCCAACCAAGCTAGGGCCCCCGCCCGATATGAATATAAACTACATAATATAACCATATTTTTTTATGCTATTGTACATTGATATTTAACCATTACTCACTTGATTAAATTTTCAAAGAGTTCAAGCATGCACATGAGGAAGAAATTAAATTTTGATTGTCAGCTTCTATATATCAAATTATCCAATAATCAAGTGTATGTTCATATACAAAAATGGCATCAACGCCAACTCAAACAAAGTTTTACAAAATGTGGCATATGCCATCTCGATATCTATTCAAAATTTACATGCCAAAATGTTTATATCATCCTAAACTATTGGTGGTTCATCAAAATGGAGCCTCTTTCAAGCACTCATTGGCTCTGAAGGTAGCTGCACAAGAAAAATTAAAACCACAATTGAGATTAGTTATACTATATAATTTAAAATTGAATAATTAACATCAAAATCAATATACATTGAATTATAATTGAACTCTAACATTGAAATATTGATTACCTGAAATATACATCTCTTCAAAGGGTCAGGAGTCCTAGAATATGCCCCTCTCAAAGAACCAACCAAACCAAATTTTGTAATGTCAATCTATATATGTGAACAAAAACATAAAATTGATCCAAGTTAGCATACAATTGTCGACCTAATAGGAACATATTTACCAAACACAAAATAAAATAAACACATACCTCTTTAGGCTGATCTTTTGCTTTATCTCCTTTAGGTGTTTCAACACCTCCTCCTTGAGGTGTTTCAACACCTAATCCTTGAGGTTTTCCAATACCTACTCCTTTAGGCATTGTGACACTTGTCAATAATGATGTATAGGTCATAACTGCCTGTACATAAAAATGACAAGTGCATATAAAACTACCAATCTATGTCGATGTATGTATACTCAATAAAAGATCTTAAAAATCTTAATTCAATCAAATTTGAGTTCAATTACATTTCCATTATCTACCATTGCACCTCCATAGTCTGGACAATGCTTCACCTTGCTTGCACTAGGTGTTTCCTATAAGAGGAAAATAAGATAAAGATATAAGTTATTATATAATTTCATTAATGACAATTCAAATGACAAGCAAGTATTTAATAAAAAAATGTAAACAAGTGTGTGCAAAAATATATATTGTATGCATGTAGAGGCCAAATGAAATGGCCCTAAGGGTGCTATCAGTCACATGTGTGAGCTACTCCTCACGCATCAACTATTAAATAAACCATGTAAATAAATATTAGTACTTTATACTATCGCTTATTAATATTCATTTATAAAAAAATGCAAGTTCTGAATTCACAACTTAAATCCTACCTGTGTCACTATTCCAACATCCCCCTCTCTAGCAAGAGAGGACTCTATAGGGTGCACTCCACTCCCCTGCGTCTGATCTATAATTTCCACATCATGGAGGTCATAATCAGAAGTGTCCAAGGGATGCTTAGTAGCTTGTATAAGAGGATGCAAGCATATATGGTGGCACATAGAGCAAGTATGTGGCACACAAATATGTGGACCTGAGTAGGATGATGCAGCAACACTCGAGCCATCGCCAACATCACCAAAATGTGGCTAAGCTACTGTAGAAGCATACGAAACTAAAAGACCACTCAAAGAGTGAATAGCCTAGATAATATCTAGATGATATACTAGAGGTGGAAACCATACACCAACTATCCCAAAAGTTATCTACAATGTCCCTATTTGTGCACCATTTTATAGAAATTTTTGGTTTATTAACGTTAACTGGAAAACTAGTGCAGGGTGTTAAAAATTAAGAGGCTATTTGGGCTTTGGTTATTTGGAGATCTTTCACATCATCATAAGACAATCCACATGCATAATATTCCCTCACGTCTTCTAGCCACGAATGAAAGGCATTATGTTGGGTGGAGAGGGTTTCTATATTTTTAAATATTTCCTTCAATGTGTGTGTCATCTAGGATAATCAAGGGATTGTCTTCCAAACATCACAAATGCCTCTCAATTGCTCCAATTTTTCACCAATTAAGTCTTCAATTGATGGCTTCAGAGGTGGTGGAGCGTTTGGTATTTGTGCATTTTCATTCCTAGCTAGCGGATCATTTGGAATTTGTGCATTTTCATTCTTAGCTGGTGGGATTGTTTGGAATTTGTGCATTTTCATTCTTAGCTGGTGGATCATTTAGAATTTGTGCATTTTCACTCTCAGCTAGTGGATCATTTGGAATTTGTGCATTTTCATTCTTAGTTGGTGGATCATTTAGAATTTGTGCATTTTCATTCTCAACCATAATACCTGATTAAAGTTAAAAACTAATTAATCTAATTGAAATTACACGATATAAATGAAATTATTGTAAAAAAACCCTAGTTTTTAATAAAATCCAAAAAAAACCCTACTTTTTAACAAAAAATTATAACAAAATCTAGTTTTTAATAAAAATACATAAACAACACTATTTTTAATCAAAATCCATAAAAAACATTAATTTTTAATAAAAATCCATTATGAACTCTAGTTTTGAATAAAAATCAATCAAAAACCCTACTTTAAAATAAAATCCATAAAAAACTACTTAAAATTATACAAATCTAATTGAAAATTTGATTAAAAAAAAATTCAAAAACATACCTTTGAAATTGGATATCTGTTGAAATTAGATATCTGATATCCAGAAGTCGTTCTCACTATGCGCCCGCAACCTCTTAAAAATGAGTAAAATGATTTAAAATCTCGTTATTTTGTATTTATAGACAGCTCAGATCAGATATCCAATATGTAAATCTTGGTTTGGGCATTGCTTTGGAGCAATGCACTGACACCCAAGCTAGAAAAAAAAGTCAAACTCAAGATTTTCGCATTTTTGGGTTGATGCAAAACATATTTTTTTTCCCATTGCCACTTTTTGGCCCATCATGATCCTGCACATACCCAACTATCTCTGGCTACAAACAAAGACTAAATAAGATGGAGAAGGAACCTATCTCTAGCAAAAACTAGTGCGTTATTCTTTGGACCATAGAGCCCAAAAGGGAAAAAAGGAAAACATAGACACACAATAGAAGCTAACTAATAAGGGAGAAGGAAACAAAATAAGAATATAATGTAAACTAATGTATAGGTATGGAATACAACATATTTTATAATTTATACTTTTTAATATCTTTCCCATTATAATGAAAGGGCAATGGTGTTTAATCGAAAGAGGAAAGGTAAAAAAAACAACAATCTTGTCTGATTTGGAAAGGACCTTTCTAAATTGAATATAGTTTACCATGTTTTCCCTTTAGTTCTCTTCTTTTTTCCCACAATAAGACATGTTTCCAATAGAAAAACCCCTATATTTGTCTCAACTTTTTTTTTTTGGTGTTTACTTATCTTTTCAATCATCCCTTTGCTCATCATTTTTTTTCAATTACAACATCCTCTTTTCTAAACTATTTTGGAAATATTCATCCTCACTAGAATCTATAACTTCAAAGAAATAATCTCTAAGGGAGTAGCTAATGCAGGATATATTTCATAGACCAACTGAAAAGGAGACATACCTATAGATATTTTGGGTGTGATTCAATCTACCCACAATACATCAAATAACATTTTATACTAGCCCCTCTAATTCTCATCCACTAGTTTCTTAATAATGGTGACAATATTCTTACTATTTGATTTTTCTTCAATATTTCTTGAGGATAATAATTTGAAGAATTTGACAATGTAATACCATAATCATAATAGAAAAGAGAAATTTAATAAGAGAAAAAATTGAGTCATTATCTATTACAGTTTTCAAAGGTATTCTAAACCTAGCAAGAATATTTTTCATAAAAAAATTATAAACCATTTCTAAGGTAATTTATTATATAGGAGCTACTTCCACCCATTTTTTAAATTAATGTGTAGTTGTCAAAATGTGAGTGTGAACTACACTAGAGTTAGGATTAATAGGCCCAATAAATCCAATCCCCATTGTTGAAAATAATTATTAATCACCACACATTTCAAGAGAAGAGTTGGCAAGTAAGTTCTACCAAAAATTGATACAACTTTCGTATTTAGATACCCAATCAATATGCATCTTCTAACATACCTAGCTAATAATAACATTGTCTCAAAATTTAAAAGTCATTACTAATGAAGAATAATGTCCTCCACATGCCTCATTATAGAAAAGCTTAAACAATTTCCTATGCTTTTCTTTATCAACACACCTCAAAAATATTTTTTCAATACTCTTCTTGTATAATTGTCTGCCCAAATCACATATTTGTTTTATTTAAGCTTCATAGTCCTCTTCTCTACAATGATCCTTGGTCAAAAAATTATGGTCATGTAATTTTAAATTGGTAGTAAGTACATTGATGGGTGGTTTACTAGGGTAGACTACTACCTTATTAGCATGCCCTTTGATAGGTTGTCATTAGGTCCTAACACTTTAGTTGATAAATACATTAATATATCGACTAGGTAGTGTTCGAAAGCTATATGCAATGAAGACATCTTGACTATCTATCTCTCTGGTTTCCTAAAATGTTGGACAACTAAAAGAAAACTCTAAACTAAGAGGCCACTAAAATTATAAAGGAAATAATTTATCTAGAAAGCTTGAAATAACTAAACTTGCAAGTAGAAAACTATGAACCTAAAAAGTATAACAATTAAACTAAAAAGCATGCAAATGATTAAACTAAGAAATGTGTAAATTGTTGAAGAAGAAAAGCTTGTAAAGAAACTAGGAAATATTGATCTAGAAAAAGATAGCAATCTTATCAACTAATAGAAAATGATTTAACAATCTGAAACAACTGGAAGAAGATGCTCCAGAACTTCAGACACTAGAACTTAAAGATTACAGACCCAACTATAACCTACAAGATTAATCTTGACAAAATTACACACAAAAATAATCTTCAATTCCAATTATTATCTACTAAATGAAAGTATAGAAATAAAAGTAGAATACTTATCTATCTAATCTACAACCCCTTGAGTAGCTAGCTCTCAAGTGCTCCTACGCCTAGCTCAAATCACATACACTAGTAACTCAAAAATTACTTCATTCAAATTACTCAGTAACTCCAAAGGTGATGAGAAAAACTCATTTTATTCATATTAAGAGTGTAAGTTAGAAAACATAGTGACAACATAACGATATTCTTATGTATATCATTGCTTTCAACAGTTACATATTTATATAAGAATAGCTAACAAAATCCTACATTTCAGTTGGTAAAGTCTTCAATTGATTGTCAACAACTAACATACTTTAAATCCCATGACATGAAACATTAAAGGACTCAACACGAGCCATAAATTCATCAAAATTGAAAATAACAGAAACTACAAAAACTCGGTCCATCATGTATGCTCCTAAAGTTTTGGTGCCCATTCTTCAATGCTTTTCTTGAAAGGTGTTAAAGTTTGCATTGAATCTCTTTAAATGGCATGATAACCACTTGTGGTAATTGACCTATGCAATGCTCAAAAACTAAACCATTAAGTTAGTGTAGGTTAGCTTATTTCAATTAATTTCAAGAAATTAAGATTGCACACCTTTTCACAAAAAGAATGAAATTACTTATCCTAAAGACAATTGATTGGAAGGGTAAGGATGGCTAAAAGATGTGAGGTTAATAAATTGATGAGGTTATTTTTAGCTCATCATTTCCTCCCCTTCCTAAGCTTGAGCAGGTCCTCTCACTCTTTGTTGTGCTCCCTGCCCTTCATTTCCCCATTTCCTGTCCATCTCATATCTAGCACTGAGATCATAAGAGTCATCTTCCTTTCTACCCAAATCCTTAGGTTCCTTTAGAAATCCTTGATGAAAAGTAACCCCTTCTACCCATCTCTCAAAACTATCATCACTCTAATATGTGTTGATCTATGTTGTAGGGGGTGTTGAAAGAAGTAGAGGAAGTCTATACCTCATGCCAATCCAGTTAACCTTTAATTGCTCAAGGATATTATTCAAGGCTACTGCCCTTCTATAGGACCATCCAATATTAATAGGTGAAATTACCTCTCTTTTCTTCAAATACATAGGAAGATGGGTATACCTTTCTTCACATGCATTCCAAGCTTTTCCTATCAACTTTGGTTCTTGATCTTGAAAATGATTATGGCATAGCCGAAGGTTATTGTTATATCTATTTTTTACATTCTCTTTTAGTTGAACACCCAGGAATTTTACCTTGAAATAGAAAGGCTTTCTGTGGGGGTATCTCATTTGTAATCCAACAGTTCTCTCTGCATGTAAATACTCCCTTGACCGATCCTACCATTGAATTTAATTACACATGGTGACCAAGAATGATCTCAACTAAAATTTTCCCACAAAGAATTTAACATAAAAATTCGTATAATATTCCAAGATAAAATTATGGAAAATGAATTCACATAATAAATCCTGCTGATTAGGAGGTAACTCAACAAATATCTTGAAAAATTCTTTATCATCAAGATCATGTGGCTAGTTATTATGAATTCTAAGTAACTTCCATCTTAGGAGTTGTTCATTAAGGAACATAGAATACAACCTGAATGGTCTTCTACAAGCCACCAATAACTCCCCTATTTGACAAGCATCCTATTTAGCTCTGTAGACTTTATGAAATGATTCTTTCAACAATACTAGCTCCTTTTTCAACCTATTATTTTCAAATTCTACATCCCTTAGTAAGTAGAATCTCTCCATTCATTTCATCAATAATGGAGAGATACATACCTAGAACCATTCTAAAATAGTTGGTTCGGTTTGTGTTCCAGGTTGGATTCCATTATTGACTTATTGTCATTTTCCTACAAGTCCTGCTCTAACTCCACAATTCTACTCACAAAAGCATTAAGTTCTATTCTCTGCTTGTTTCTTTATTTTTAAAAAGCATTAAACATTTGCATAAAATTATTTTTCAAACCTTGAATGTGCTTGTCTTTCTCAGAAAGATCATTAATATGATTTTTGCTTTGTTGATTCCATTGTTGTATTTGGTATCGCAACTGATCAATGACTTTGTCTTTTTTCACCATCTGCATTGTCAATTTTCCAATCTCTTGATCCCTTTTACTTATAATTGCAACATGTGTCTCAATTTCTTCTTGCTACTAGGTGATCTGTTCTTCATTCTTTTGTAATTGGAATTTTAATTTAGTAATTTCTGCTTCCAATTTTTCTAATTCTTCTCCTTTCTTACCAGATTCTGGATCCCTTGTGTTAACATAAAAAGATGGATTGGGAATTTCCATATTAGCATGAAGTACATTTTCCTTAGTAATAGGTACATTTTCAACTCTATCAAGAAAAGGGGACAATCGTCCCATAGGTTCATCTTCAATATCCACAGAATGTGGTGATTGTACTTTTCCCTCTTCCTGTTCCATTGGAGATGACGTTCTCTTTTCTTCAATCTTGGGGGATTGATCAACTTGATTCTCTATTTCACTTATTTCCTCATCCCCAGGCTATCTTTTAGTTTCCAATATTCTTGTTCCAGTTCCTGGGATTTTTCTTTTTAAAGGTACTTCCTGTGTCATAGGTTGTAGTGTCACTAGACTCCACATAAAATCTCTTGCTTCTCTGTAGAGGAGGGGTTGTTTGGAAACTGACTTTAGTCCAACTCTTCCTCTTAATAGGAGGCTCTTCTCCTTCTCCAGAATGCACAATTTCTACTTCCCCTGACTGTCTTGGGGTTTCTAACATATTCGACAAAGTTTTTGGCACATTGCCACTAGGAGTCATTGAAGTCTGTTGGGATTTAGGAGCACCTAAGGTTTCAGAGGAGGTTTCTTCTAAAGATTTTTCTCTCTTTTTAGATGAATCACCCTCCACAATAGGTCTTTTAGACTCCACTTTTTCAAATTTTCATAGAAATTTCTCCCACTTATTTTCTGGCTTTTTACGAAAATGGTACATGCATATCAATTATATAAGGCCATGGTGTTTGAGTGGCCCTATCCCAAATTTATATTTTTCCGTCATAGTGGTAACTGAATGACACAAAAATGCTAGTAAATTAACCCTAAGAGAAAGGTCTTCAGTGCCATGGTGCAAATGAATTAGCAGATGTGTTAGAGCCTAAAATTTCATGCGAATTTTAGATTCTCATATTATGAAATTTGATTTTAATGGTCAGAAGACTTAGTTGAAAAATCTATTTAAAGGGCCCACTTTGGAAAATTACAAAATGAAATTAGTTCATTTTCATGCAAAACCATCTTACAGGTGTGTTCATCTCACATATGGGAGTGTTCATCCTAGTTTTGAGCTCCATATGATATGATTTGACAAAGTTTCAAAGCAAGTTGAAGGGTTCTTTGGAGAAAATTTGTTGTACAGTGAAAATCCTGTTAAAATGGTCAACTCTGAAGGTAAATATTGAGCAAATGGATGATGATCAAAATAAAATGGCTAGTTCCTCCAATTATCTACACCAAATTCTACCTCTATGCCATTTTTTAGGGCATTTGGACATCGTTTATATTTTTGCAAAGTCAAAATTGAATGAGTTTTACACAATTTGGCAGGCACAATTTTGTAGAAACTCACTAAGTGAGCTACTTTGAGTATCGATAGTTTTCAATTTTGACAAGTGCATGCCAAATTAGTTTACAAGCATATTCCCCTACCTTCAAATAACACTCTGGTGAGATTTCAAGGGTTTTCGAGATCATTTTATCAAGTTTTCAAAATTATTTTGGAGGCTATCTGGCTTGCCTTTTTCACAATACAAAATGGCAAAAAATAAATTCTAATAAATACCCACTTAATTTTAAAGCATATTTCAGGTTTTGATGGTGAGAATTAAAGTATAATGAGATTCAATTATTTGGGGATGTGCCAAGGGAAATAATAATTGAGGAACCCATCATATATATTAAGATGCAAAAGACCATTTAAGTTGGACTTTGTGTACAAGTTAGCTCTTACTGCATTGCTTGGAAGATAATATCTACAATTTCAATACAATTATTGGCTCTTCCAATAGTTAAAATTCTCTAGGAACAAATATATCAAGAGTCATGTACAGTGGGCATAAAAGATGACAATATTCACAATTTCTCATATGGAGAAAAGTATAACAAAATTGTGTGTGTTGAAAAGTGTGTATCTTGTTTTGTACTAAGCGAACCAAGAGTATTCTCAAGGTGTCCGTAGGATTCAAAGCTAGGAGATGCAAATAAAGAATGGAATGCAATCATACTATGCTCAAAGACTAATCAAACTAAGATTTACATCAGGCATTTCATGGAACAAAGGAATATAAATTAGATGTTCTTTTATAGTGATGGCTTCCATCCTCGATTTTACAATAGAAAATACCATTAAAAATACATATGACAATAATTTGCAATTATGTTTTGGGGCTAGAGTGCACAAGTTGAAGTTTCAATGCTCAAGGATAAAATTACAATATAGATAATTCAAGAAATAGTGCCAGGATCTGATAGTGTTGATCAGCTTACTACCAACAATGCATGACTTTGAAACTTTGATAGAAGAGTGCGACGATATAGTGTGGAAATGAACCATGGCTGGTAGTGCCTCTTCTATTTCTATAAGCCCAACCTCGTTAGGGCAGACATATCATGGAATCGAGTCTTCTTCTAATGAATGAGGTTAATATTGTTCCAACACATATGTTCTATGAGGGTCTTCGCATCACATAATCTCATAGCAAACTTGGTATCGCAACCACACTTGTACATGAAGATGAGTGAATCATTGATCTTAACTTTCTCATTGGGCCAAAGTTTTATAAGCCAACTGGTTGGATTTGGTGAAGGGAGGGTTTATTGCTAAGTGTGCAGAAGTACGACACCCTATGACAAAGGAATTATTTGGAGATAATCTCTTCAAGAAAAATAGGCGTTATAATCTTTTTCTCTCACAAAATATGTGTTCAAGTTCAGGAAGCCTATGATTTGTGGAGCAACTAGTTACAGTGAGAGAACAAAGATCCTGTATGTGTTCAAGCACAGTCCAGATGTTAATACTATATCCCTTTAAAAGTGATTAAGGTGTATTTCCAAAGCCAAGGGTAAACTCCAAGACATGGTGAACGATGAATAAAGGTGAATTTGAATTTTAGGCATTGCATGAAAAAGGAGATGAGGTTTAACATTGCATATCCAAATGATGAATAAATGAGTCTAGGAATTTTGTACAAGGTTGGAACATAAACCCTAAAACCATGCGATGTTGCAAATAAATGTCCATCAGCAAGAGAAAGATAATTCAAGCATCTCCTACATTCCCATGCATCACCAAAAAGAATAGAGGTGAAAAAACCCTAAAATTGAAGCATCCAAGAGATATGTATTAGTGGAAAAAGTTTCCCATGGCACATATTTTCATCGATGAGAGAAGGGAGTTTGGAGTGAGTCATACCGAGTGAATATGTCACACCAATGAGCTGCATATTAGTGAGATAGAATATAGGTTATTCCGTTGGCCCAACAAAATTGAGAATTCCATTAGTGAGAAAAAAAATATCAGTGAAAAGTCTTCTCGGTACGACAGTCACCTCGATGCTCCAAACATAGGAATACCGATGAAAGCTCAAATGTGATAAATATTAACATTGCATAAAAGCAAAAGGAAAAATAAATTAAAGATTGATTTTAAGTCATAGTGATGGTCTTGAAGTATTTTTGAAGTAAAATATTTTCACAAGAGAAGATAAAAATAAAGAGATCATTCTGATGAGTGTGGCATCATAGAAAGAGAGATGAAATGCTATTATCATATGAGATGAATATTTTGGAGATAATACCGTTTTAAGAGATAATGAATTTCTCCAAGGGTGAATATAATAAATATTTTAGCCAAAGGATTATAAAGAGGATAATTATTTATCCACAAAATGTACAAGGGGTAAAATTTTATAAAATATTTACATTGGGGGTGAAGTATTTCTTCACCAAAGAAGTTACAAGCAGACAAAAGCTAATTATTTCAAGAATATATTCGTTTGGTGAAAATACAAATATAAGAGGGGGAAATATTATTTCATAAGGAGGCAAACATAGAGGATATTAACAAGGATAATTATTTTTACATAAATTATATATTTAGTGCATGAAAAGGTGGATGTGAAGATTTCTAGCAAAGGGATTAAAGGTTGATGAATATTTCAAATGTTTTGCAAAGTGACGATTATTTTTCACAGGGAACAAAGATAATGAAGATTAAATTATTTAATTTTCTGATAAGGCAACTAATTAAATATTTTATTTTTCCAAGAACAATTAAACAGAGAGTTACGCCAAAGGGAAGAGTTACACTAGATGGATGTCGTGAAGGGTTGTAACCCTAAAATAATGTATATATGTCAAAGGGATTAGATTTTAGCAAAAAAAAGTAGGTTAGGTAGTTGGATAGGGTGAGCTGTTGCCGAAATAAATATCATGTTGTACACTATAAAATATTTTTAAATTATGTAATGGAGAAGAATGCATAAATTTGGTGATCCAATTATGGTGTCAGTTGTTTGTTGAATTTCTTTGAAAATATTATTTGGTTGTCTCCAAGGTTGTCACTTCTTGATTATTTAAATTGAAATATCAAAGATATTCTTCAATTTATCAAAGCACACTTGTTGCTCTTCTATGGTTCAGTTAATTGGTTCTTGTAAGACAGCCCAAATCCTTCTAATTAATCACAGTAACTTGGAAAAGGACATTTGGATTATTAATACGAATCTAATAATTACACTCTTGCTTGTTTATACAAGTTATAAACATAAAAGTGCCAAACAATTTGAATTGTATCCAGAAATAGGACACAAATATTATTTACCTATTGTCTCCATTAGCCCAACAGAAGTAGGCACTGGTCACACCATCCACATCTTAGAATTCTATAAAGTCTTTGTTAAAAAATATTTACATTTCAAGTTTAATATTAGGAGTGGGAGTATTTTGTAAGCTTTTATCTATTACATTTGTGCCATCGTAATAGATCCATCAAATCAATCAAGTCACATCATTTAAGTCTGCTTCATTGTTATAGGTATACCCCGCTAGGTCTAGCAGCACCTGAAGAGAAGAAGGTCTAAACCATTTGGCCTTGTCTATTACCCTAAAACATATGAAGAGTTTGGTAACCTCTTGAGGTACTTTTCCTGTGTTTTTGAGAGCTAACAAGATGGAAAGGAGGTCCTACTTCTATGGTTATTTGTCCTTCACAGGTAAAATATTTTACTATCCAGACTACGACAATTTTTTAGGGTTTTGGGATAGAAATTCTATGAAAAAAATTATTTCGTCCCCTAGTACTTATAGTGATTATAGGATGAGGCTCCCCCTCCCTATGAAAAAATTCTACCATTCTTTGATAGGTAATATTGGTAGTTTCATTCAAATCAATACCTCTATTCTCAAGACCAAAAATATGAGCAATAATTTTCACACTTACCTAGAAACACTTGCCACACACCATAGTTTGTTCGTCTACAAAACTCTTTGCAAATTCTCTTACCAGTTGCGCGGTATATCCCTCAATTTTTTTCATGAATTCCAGCCACCCAAATTTTTGAAATAGGCATACAATATTACCGAATGGCAAAAATTGAGTTGTTGAGGTTGGTTTAGAATTTTTCTTGGCTCTTCCCATTTTATCTTCCCTTGCCGCTCTACTAAATTCAACTGAAATTTTGTAATGCTCACCCTATTTCAATTAATTGAATTGCAAATGAAAAGGGACACAGTTTTATTATAACCAATGGAAGAGGAATTAATTACCTTTCTTGAGTCCTTACTCAATAATCATGAGAATTCGAAATGGGAAATTACACAACCATTGCCATACTTCAAGAAATCGTGTGATGACACAATTTTTAAAATTGAGAGAGAGGATGGTTCATGCCAATTAATTAATCTTTATTCAAAATAATTACTAAATTAAAGTAAAGAGAACCATATGCACCTTATGTCTTTTCATTGAATCGAACATCACTCACCTTTTGTTTACATTATAGGATAGTTACATAATTTGGTGAGGGTGGTGACATATAATTATGACATGGATGGGGTGGTTTAAATGATGGAAAAAATTATTATGACAAAAAGGTTGTCATAATAATTATATTTATTATGAAAAGATTTGATATGATATGGAGAAATGACAATTAGGGAGTGGATCTCAAAATGGTAACAAAATTTGAATGATGGGCATGTGTAGAACTATGGAAAAGTAACAATACTAAAAAAGGAAAGAGTTTACAAAAGTCTTCAAAATTGCCAAAAAATGTAGCCAAGGTGGAAGAAGAAAAAGTTTCAGAACATCACTGAGAGATATCGCCAGAAGACAACAACAAAATTGAAGATTCTGGAGCATCATTGAAAGATGCAACTAGAGTAGCAAACAAATTTTTTTGGAGCATCATCAAAAGATGCAACTGAAGCAAAAACTAATTTTTTTTGGAGCATCATCGAAAGATGCAGCCAGAAGGAAGAAATAGAAAAATTCCAAAGCATTGCTAGAAGATGTAGCCAAAAGGAAGAAAAAAAATTCTAGAGCATTGCTAGAAGATGCAACAAAAAAAAGGAAGAAGAATGTGACATTTTGGCCTTTGATTTTTGAAAGCATCATTGAGTGATGCATCAGAAATGTAGGATCAAAATGAGGAATGACACAAGTCAGTTGTACAAGTTTAAGAACATCATAGGAACCAAGCCAAAAAATTACAAAGCATTGCAGTAACTGAGTCAACAAGTTCCGAAGCACCATGACAAGGTGCGCCAAAATTTGTGTTTACCAAAAAAATGAAGTCCTGCAAAATATATACAAAACTTAGCCAAATCCAAATTATGAAGTTGATGAAGAATTTCAAAGAAACATTCTGAAATAAAATAAATTCATACCCATGATTTTTTTTTTTTAAATTTATTTATGATGGGAAAAACTATATTGACTCTTCCATAGAAGAGTCAATGCACTGGTTTTCTCCTTGCATTTCTACCATTTTTGTAAATTCCTCTTTATTAATAGGCTTATGGTAGATGTGTAATAAATTTCCATTAACTAAGAGAGTTCGGGTATCACCATCAATGGGTTTCAACTGAACTAAACCATTTGCAAATACCTCAAAAATACCATATGGTCCAAGCCAATGCATTTTGAGTTTTCCCTAGTGATCTTTATATCTGGAATCAAACAATAATGCTTATCATGCTAGACCTTATGTTTTTGCACCAGTTCAGTTTGACGGACGACATCCAAATGGAGCTCATCCAATTCACTAAGTTGTAAGACTCTCTCTATCTGGGCTCGTTTAAGATTTATACGCAACTCAATGGATTTCCTAAGGGTTTGGAGTTCAAATTCAATGGGAAAGAGAGGTTTTGTCCTAAAAATTAACTCATAAGGACTATACCTGGTAGTTGATTTCTATGTGGTGTTATAAGCCCAAATGACTTTAGGTAATTTTTGAGCATAGTCTTTCCTTCCTGATGAAACTGTTCTTGTTAAAATGTTTTCTAATTCCCTGTTAGTGACTTCAACCTCTCAATTCACCTGAGGGTGGTAGGGTGAGGACTTCTTATGGCTTACCTAGAAATGATCTGTGAAGGCTAACAAAACTTTAGACATAAACTAGGGGTCCTAGTTTGTGACGATTGTTGTAGGAGCTCTGAATCTGAGGAAAATTTTATTGTAAAGGAAATCAACTACTTGTTCCTCTCTAGCAAATTGTAGGGCTTGCACTTTTTCCCACTTAGTCAAGTAGTCTTTATAGACGAAAATGTACTCTTTTCCTTGAGAAGGAGGGTCTATAGGGCCAATAAAATCCAATCTCCTTTTTTTAAATGCAATTTTTCTTCCTACCCTTTGACATTCATCACATCTGTGAACATGTTTTTTGATATCCTTATGCATAGAAGGCCAATATTATCCTACTCCCAAAATCTTGTGGGTTGTCCTTTTAGTAGAATAATGCCCTCCAAAAGGACCATTGTGTCGGGCTCTAAGGATACTATAGGTCTCATCTTCCCTAACACAACGTCGTAGATCCATATCAGGTCCACATAAAAATAGGACCCCATTAATCCATTTGAAAGGGACACTTTTTCTAATAAGGAGTTTCTTTTTTTTGATAAAAAATGAGGTGGTACTTTTGCAGTGGCCAAGTAGTTTGCAATATCAACAAACTAAGGGGTTTTAGTAGAGATGGTGAATAGATTTTCATCTAGGAACTCATCTTATACCGAAGCACAATCACCATCATGTTTAATTCGGGATAAGAAATCCATAACTACATTGGAATTCCCTAGTTTTTCAATAATTGTTACGTTGAATTCCTAGAGAAGAAGGAACCAAAAAATTATCCTCGCATTTACTACAATTTTATTCATAAGGTACTTGATGGATGAGTGATCTGTGTACACTTTGACTTTGTATCCCGTGATATAATGTTGAAATTTCTTAATTGCATGAACTACAACTAAGAATTCCTTCTCCATTGTTGGAGTCAAATTCTTACTAATGAAATAAATCGCATATTTTCCCTCATTCTCATCTTCTTGTCCTAATACCACTCCAATGGTGTCATCAAATGCATCAACATAAATATGGAATGGAAGGTTTCAATTAGGTCCATGAAGGACAGGGGCAAAGATGAGTTTCTCCTTGATGATTTCAAATGATGACTGACACTTAGGTGTCTAGATGAACTCTACATTCTTCTGAAGAAGGGAAAACATAGGGGCTATGATTTTTCTAAAATTTTCTATGAATCCTTGATAGTATCCAACATGCCCTAAGGAACTTCTGACATCGGTCTAGGCTTTTGGGGTTTGAAATTTTTGTATTAATTCAATTTTATTAGGATCAACCTTAATCTCTTCAACTGAAATATGGTGTCCTAGCACTATTCCTTGTTCTACCATTATCAGACATTTCTTGTGGCTTAGGGACAAACAATGATCCTCACATTATTTCAACACCTTATCTAGATTTTGGATATCCTCATCAAAGGTTGAACCATATACAGTGAAGTCGTCCATATAAACTTCCACACACTTATTCACTAACTCAACAAATATAGCCAGGATAGCTCTTTGGAATGTTACAGGAGCATTAGATAGCCCAAAAGGAAGAACCTGATATGCAAATGTTCTCTAAGGGCAGGGAAAAGTCATCTTATCCTAGTCTTCTACTACTACCCTATATCTAGTTGTAACCACTGAATTTTTCTAGAAATAAAAAATATTTCCTCCCAGCCAAGTTATCCAACACGTAGTCTACAAAAAAAATTTATGTGTTGCTTTGTTAAGTTCCCTGTAGTCTACACACACTCTCCACTTTCCATTTTTCTTTGGAACCACTAACAAAGCTAACACCCATTTGCTGTCAGAAATCGGATAAATAAACCCCACTTGTAGGAGCTTCTCAATTTTAGTTTTTACAATATCTTTCAAGGTAGGATTGATTCTCTATTGTGGTTGGAAAATAGGTCAAACATCCTCAGTATAGATATGGTGAGTACACACACTTGGGTGTATTCCTCTCATATTTGTATAGTCCCAAGCAAAAGCTTTAGATCTATTCACCAAGATATCAAACAATTTGTTTTCTTTTGGTTTAGTCAACCAGTTGTTATTGTTCAAAGTTTTTCCTTGCAGCAGGGTAAGTGCATGGATCTGTGACACAATTTTGGCTCTTAAGATGCCACTTTTTTCTAAAATCAGCAAAATCTGATTTGCACAAGAAAATGAAGATAGTTACACTCAAAATTTCAAGATGTATCAAGAACAAAAGTTGAAGTGATCTGAGTCTAGTTTGTAAGCTACTAATACCACTTTTTTCTAATGGGGGGGAACATGTCCTATTTTTATAAAAAAAAAATAGCATAGCACCTAAGGGCTCCCCCCTTTCTGATTAACTTTTTTTTAGAATTTCAAAAATCTGAATGGTGAGAAATTAGCTAACACCATGTAGTTTATCCTCATTCTTTCAGATAACTTTTTTAATGAATATATAATATTTTATGTATTTTCAAAGTGGACACATCCTAAAAAGCTAATATTTGAGCATGCTCCCCCCTAAATTTTTTAAAAACTAATCAAAAATTGATTTTTTTTCCTTCATGTGTTGAATGGAGTCTAGTTTCAAAAAATGTAATTTTTTTACATTTTGATGAATGAGTAAAAATCTATCCTAAAACTAGCACATATTAGTTTTTGACCAAAAACAGAGTCATTTACAATAGAAGCTATGGATCAAAACCTTAACTAAATCAAAATGAAAAAAAGAATTATATATTTAGATAGCTAAGAGAGAGGTTAATACCATCACATTTTTTTTATAAACTTGCATTGAGAAAGACATGCAAATGAGATGAGGAGCATAAACAAAAATATGAGGAAATTTGGAACCCTTTCGAAAAATCATGTCTTTTGCATGAAATGGATGTCCAAACCTTTGGGTCGGATGCCCAATGCAAAATCCAACCCAGATGAAATTTGGCACTCTTTCAAAAAATCGCATCTTTTGCAAGTATATAGTTTCAGGATGGTTGAGAGTGGTTTTAGATCTGTAGGATTTATAATGCAAATTTTATTTTTTGGAAGATTTTAAATTTTTTTCAAATTTTAGTAATCAACATGCCAAATTTCAGTAATTGGGAGGTCAAATTTTAGTAATCATGAGATCAAATTTCATCTTTCTCTCTCTATCTCACTCATTTTCATCTCCTATTCTCTAGACCTCTCTCTCTCTGACTATCTCCATCCCTTTATTCAACACTCTCTCCCTTGAGCTCAATAACTGCATCTCTACATGTCCATCTCTCTCTTATATCTATCTCCCTCCCTCCCTCCCTCCTTCCCTCTCTACATTTATGTATCTCCCCTCCCTCTCCTTTATCTCTATATATATCTCTCTACTCTCTATATCGCCTCTCTCTATACCTACCTATCCCTCTCTCCCTCTCTCTCCATCACACATCTCTATCACCTATCTCACTTCTCTCTCTCCCCTTTTCTCTCTACTCTCTTTCTCTCTATCTCACCATTCTCTCCCTACCTATCCCTCCTTCCTCTCTCTTATCTCTCTCACCTCTCTCTCTCCCTCCCTACCTCTTCCTCCCTCTCTCCTTCCCTCTATAGTTCTCTTTATCTACTCCTCCCTCTATCTACCTAGACCTCTCTCTCCATCCCTACCTTGCCATCTATCTCTTCTTTCATATCTACTTCTCTCTACCTAGCTGTCTGTCTATACCTATTTCTCTCTCCCTCCTTGCCTCCTTTCTCTCAATATCTCCACCTCCTTTCCCTCTCTACTTTTCTCTCTATCATCTCTCTTTATCTCTCTCCTCCCTCTCTACTCTATCTCTCCCTCCCTCCCTCGCTTTCTATCTCTCATCTATCCCTCTCCCTCTTTTTGTCTCTCATCGCCCTCTCTCTACCTATCTCTCTCTCTCTTTCTATCTATCTCAACTATCCATCTTTACCTATCCCTCCCTCCTCTCTCTCTTCCACCAAAATTCACTCTACATCTCTCTATCTAACCTACCCCTATATACCTCTTTCTCTCTCCCTCTCTCTTTCCATCTCTCAATCTCTCTACCTTCCTCCTTACTTCTCTACTTCTTTCTATCACCTCCCTAGCTGCGCCCCTTCCCTCTTTACTTTCTTTCTCTCTATCTGACCTCCCTCCCTCCTCTCTCTCTCTATCTCACCTCTCTCTCCCTCCTTGTCTACCTATTCTTCCCTCTCTCTTCCCCTCTCTACTTCTCTTTATCTCCCCCTCCCTCTCCTTACCTACCTCTCTCTCTAAATCCTTATCTCTCCCTCTATCCCTACCTCTCTATCCATCTCTCCTTCCCTCTCTACTTGTCTATACCTCCCCTCCCCCTCTCTACCTACCTCTCTCTCTCTCTCCATCCCTACCTCTCCCTCCATCTCTCCTTCCCTCTCTACTTCTCTCTACCTACCTATCCCTCTTTAACTCAGTCATATTTCTCCCCTCATTTTGAGTGATATTTGCAGTTATGAAATCTAACTCTTGCATAGTTTTTTTGTTAGTCCCTCTATCTGGGATTAGCTTGCCTCTCCGTTGGCCTTGTTTAACTTTCTTTGGAATTCTTCTCTCTTCAATCTTATCAAATAGTCCTTGAATTATTTATATTTGATGAATTGACAATCAAACATGAACTGGGTGCATGCCATGGATCTGATGTCATTTGTCTCATGCTCTCTACCTCTAACATTAATGGACAATCTATCTTGAGGTATATCCAAAATTTGCACTCTCTAAGGTGATGAGAAAATATGGGTTTCCTCTTATTCTCTAATTATATTTTCCCTAATCTCCTCTATTTTTGAGATGTAAACAAAGCATAAAACTAATGGTTGCATAACTTTTCTTTTCTTATATGGTTTCTTAGGATTAGGTACACTTGATCTTGTAGGTACCTCTTGCATTTGTTGAGCTGCTAGGGGAATTTTTCCATTTTCCCTTGGCTAATCTGGAGGATTTTTGTGAAATTTGAAGTTCCTCATTTTTCTCTAGAAACATCTTCATCATAAAGTATTTGGAATTCTGACTGCAACACAACTTGAATGGAGTCAAACAAAACTACAGAGCTCAAGTTATGCTCAGTCAAACCTTGGTCAACTCAGGGCTCAGGTCAGTGAAAAAGGTCAAAATTGACAATCACCAAAAGTGGTCAACACTAGTCTCATCACGAAGGGCTCATTGAGAGCTTTCCGATGATGTTCATTTCATGCAAAACGAAGGTCATATGCGAGAGATACGGATGGTCAAAGTTTACAGTTGATTGATGACATTAGCATATAATCAGCATGCTCAGACAATGAGATGGGCCAATGAACATTAACATGTGGCACCTTCTTGGTGTGACATGTTGCATGGCATGGGCAATTCATATGTTGACATGTGGCACTACATGGACTTGTGTTATGCTAACACATGGCAAGTTGAAGGTGAGTAATAAGGTGTCACGTGGTCCAATGGTTGGATGCCACGTGGCACCTTGGTAGTGGATGGTTGTTGCTATCTCCTTTAGCAAAAATGAGTTGGGGAGATTTGAACCCCCAATCTTCTACACACTAATTTTGTCCTTTACCATTAAACCAAGCTAGATCCTCAGAGATATAAAGGGAACAAAACTTATTTTAAGTAGTATTAAATGCAAATTCCCTTAAAAAGTGGCCGAGAGATTTGAACCCTCAACCACCCAACTCGCATGCAAGTTCCTTAACCATTGTACTAGCATATTTTTAGGTAATTTAAAAGGGAGACAACTTTGTTTTGATAATTCCCAAAAACTAATTTCTCCCATAATTTTAAAAATCAACACCTATAATTAGATAACTGCAATCTCGTAAGATTAAAAGTATCTTTTAAAAGTCCGATTGATAAAATTAAAAGGGGCTTTAATATATTAAAGATTATTAAAGATATTTTTAAGCAAATAAGAAGGGGTTTAGAATTCTTGAAAGGATATTAAAGGAGGATTATATGAGATTTTCAAATATTTCATATTGTAAAGGGGGATTTTTGAAGAATTATCCCTATAAATAGGGATATTATGAAGATTATTATTTGTAAATGGGAGATTATACACATCCCATGGTTATGAACCATATTGGGTAATTTTTGTGTATAAAAAGGGGATACTTGGCATTGTAAGAGGAAGTGAATTTTTTGTGAACTAAGTTTTGTACTTGGGAGAATTGTGAGAAGATTTCCAACTGAGAGTTAGGACTATTAATAGTGAATTTTATCCTTATGCATTTGAAGCTTAGTGAAGCTTGTTGCATGTGAGAAGGATTTTATTTTGTAATTTATTATCGTCCGAGGAGACGAAAATCTTGTATTAGGTGGAAGATCTTGTAATCATTTTCTCAAGATTAATTGGATTGGTCGCTCTTTGGAGAGGACCCAGAGAAAGTCATTTTCAATGGTGAACTTTGTTATCAACTCTATTTGCATTTCTCTTCCCTCTCTTCTATTATGATTTCATCACTTTACTATTTCTGTTTAATTAACCATATTAATGTGTTAATTTCATTTATGTAATTTGGATTTTAAAGATTTGTAAAAAATAAGCATTCAAATGCAATTAGTCTAGATCCTAAATCAAATCATTGGCCTATAGATATCTACAATTTTCTCTTGGTCCTCCTCATGTTGTGATATTTCTTCTAGTTTATTTTCTTATATGACTAGATTCTTGTATGTAGAGTTTTAGCATTATGCATTATAGCCCTAATTTTGGAAATAGGCTCCTCAACATTATGATATTCTCCTAGATAATTTAGGGTTTTCTTTCTTGATTTTCTTCTCACCCTTCATCACCATAGCCCATTTTTACTTTTTTTCCTTCAATTCATTGTCAAATAGGAAATTTCTTGCTACATCTTCCTCATAAAAAAATTTACGATATAAATTTTACCTCTCAGCATGTACTCTAGTCTATTTTATGAATCATAGCAGGTCAAAATTCTTAGAGTGTGGGGTATAATACCTCTAACACCTTGCTAGTGATGATGAAATTTGAAAATTTGATGGAGCCAAGGAAGACAGATCCCTTCTTGTGATTTCTCAAAATGAATCTTGTAAGAGTCATTTAGTTTCCAAATGATCTCCAACTAAGCCAATGTTTTAGACACATTTCTTGGAAAAATATGGGGTTTGACTAGAGACCCATATATCCTTATTATTGTGTTGCTAGAATAGAGATACAAATCTCCTCATTTATTTGGATCCCTAATTTAGGTATCTGTTGTGCATTTTTTGCACACACACCCCGCTGAAACTAGGGACCCTCTTTTTTTGGTCTTTTGGGTGTTTTCTATAGTCCTACCTCTTGGATTAGTCTTTGGTCTTGTCTGCTTGTAATCCTCTATTTGTGAAGGTTTATCCACTTTGACACATGCTTGAATGCTTATCTTTCCAATGTAAGTGATCTCTTAAGGTGGTTCATTAAAAATCTTAAGTTAAGGGTGAGTTTCAAGTTTTTCATGGATCTCGGGTATTTCCTCCCTGGGTGGAAATCTCTTATTTCCATCAGCATTTTGGATGCCTGAAGGTTATTTCTTATATTGTTACATTTCAGATATTATGGCATTTCATAGAATTTGGTATCTGGCAGAATCTCATGAACTTGCTTGAGCCTTCAAATCCTTGACTTCTGTTATTCCCTTGAATCCCCGAAGTGAGTTTTAAGTGGTCATTTCACCTCATTTATGTCTGTCGTACAAACACTATAGCTTGCATTTAATAGGATTGTGAGAGATTTTATGTTGGTAAATTGGTGTTATTTGTCTCACAACGAACTTGAAAGAGCTTGGTCCTAGGTAGCTATGTGCGAGCTAGATTGTTGAAGCTATGGATTGCTAATTTTGGTGATGTTTCCTTGGCCTCATTCACCTCTACATGGGATTTGGAGTTGTTGCTAGTAATTTTCCTCCTGATTTTCAATTCATCGATGGTATGTGCATGATGCCTTCACTTTTTATAAACGAGTATGTGTTGTTTTATGGTATTATGCATATTCTATGCTTGGGTTTCTGCGTATTTGGAAGTTTGTGATTAAACTAGGGTTTTCCCCTTTTCATTTTGATGCATCCCGTAAGTGTCAATGTCACAACTCTCCATTGAATTGATAATTTCATAATTCCAATTCTTGCAATATTTTGGCCCTTGAATTTGGTGTTGTGTGTGGTGGTGATTTGGTTCAATGGATCTAGGGTTCTGCATGTTTGACAGATTGATGATCTGAGTGCAAGTTTGATTTATTATTTTTCATTTGTATTTGATTGATTACTTGCCTTTGAGGATTTTGGAAGAATTGATTATGATTTGATTGAATGAATGAGTGTATCTTACATTTGACTGGCTATTCATGGTGGAACCCTAGGGGTCTGTATTTTGAATTACTTGTTGAAAGGTAAATTAAACCGTGCTTGAATGAGTTATAAGTCTAAATCATGGATGAACAATTTGAAGTCAATAAAAATTTGAGCCAAATCCCAAATTTGTGATCATTAGATCAATTTGGTCAAAACTGTGAAGAATTAGAACTCTCAGAGATTTTGGGTACCTCGTGGAATTCCTTCACACTCAAAAATCTCAAAAATTTCCATCGCTTTGTCATTTACCTGAGAATACATACAAATGCCAAAGTTATGATAGCCTTGGTAATTTCTGGACTAAGTGGAAATCCCCGAAACTTTCTGAAAGTGAAAAAATTATAGAAATGGATGAATTGCCATTGCATAATTTTGATATTCCATGACTGGTTTGATTAATTAAAGGTTGGATATTTCCATTTCTTGAGCTATAATGTTGATTAAATGATTTTTGGGGTGATGGTTGTGTTTTCCTTGTTGATTCTGCCTGGTCATGAAATTCATGAATTTCCTTCCTGGCTTGATTTCCGCAAAGGGGTGAAAATCTTGAGACCTTTTAAGGAATCATGTTTGTTGGATTTTAAGAGATTATGATCATTGTTTGGGCTTATTTAGATCATGAATGTGTTATTTATGATGGATAACCTTAACTTTTGTGTCGTAATGGATATTGATTGTGAACTTTTTGTTGAGTGCAGGCTAAATTAAGCAAGGTTGTTGTTGACAAAGGTAAGGGCAAAGAAATGGATCGTGATGTTGAGGAAGCTCCTATTTCAGAAGCTGAAAGGATTAAGTTGGATATAAAGAACATGATTCCAGAGAGTAAACTTATCTCTATTTGGTACGAGATGACTGGCACCAATGTGGGAAAGTGGGACTATGAAGAATTTAAGGCAAGGATGGCAATAGTAAACCCTTCTATTTTGGGAAGAAGAATGCGAGATTTTGGGTTGGCTCATGTGGTCGGTTTTCCTTCCTTAGTGCAATGTTAAGAGCTTGTCTTGGAGTGTGCTTGACACTATGATAAAGGTAGACAAAGAATAATTGGTGTACAAGGTAGAGTACTTGCAAATTTCTCTCTTGTCTCATTTGCCCAAACATTTGACATGCCATATAGGTCTCATGCAGTGCAGTTTGATATTGATATAGAAAATAAATATTATGAGTGGGATACATATAAGGCTTTGGAGGTTATTAATACCTAGCTAGGGAAACCCAAGGCATATATTTCTAAATTTCCAAAATATTTGTTCAAGGCTAAGCTTAAATTAGATTACTATGATGCAATCACTCTTCTTAGTATAGTGATGGGTTTGATGAATGTAGGAATGTTTGAAAATTGGATGTTCTATTTGATAGTAAGAATGGAACAAGGTATAGACTACCATTGGGAAGCAATAATTAGTAAGATAATTCATGAGCAGTTGTCCAATGTGTTGCAGATCAAGACTTTCACTATGACATCTTATTTGGTCTATGCCTTGGCAAGCTTCCATCCATAAAAGGGATTGAGCACTCGAGGACTCTTTGGACAAGATGTAATTTATGAAGTCAACCCTCAACTACATTTGGATAGTCCTAGCTATATAAGGGTGAATGATGCATTCACCATGTACTCTAGAAGGTTGCTCCAACGTGCAGAGAGTGGTAGAATTTTCAATGCTACCAAGGAAATGATTTAGAAGTTTGGAGCACAGTTTATACAGTTTCACACATTTTCTTACATTAGGATTGATGATTGTGTGAGAGCTCCATACAGATTGCCCAACTATCCTACAGATCATATCATTGTTTTACAAGTTACAAGCCAAATTTGTGCCTTTGATGCAATTGTGAAAAATAATTTGCACAAAACTAGTTTTGGTAATCAATTCCCACTAGGGATTGGAGGTCATGAGGCTTGTCCTTCTTTGGCCACAACATAGATTTTTGATGAAGAGATAGGAACTTTCAACCTATCTTTACATACTAAGAGGCCTAGATTTTACAATATAGGTGGAGCTCAAAAGAGAGCCAACAAAGAATTCAGACATAAAGATGACTTTGAAGATTATTGGGCCAATTGCAAAGATGAATTCAAAGTTTTGAAGAGGAAGTTCTCCAGGTTGCCTATCAATTTGATTAGACTATATAGTATCAAGGCCATCCTATATTAAATTGATGATGATGGAGAAGTTATCCAAATCCATGATTATGAATCAGTCAAAGATAATCCTATAGGTGAAATTGATTGGATGGAAGAGGAAATAATAGAATTGGAGCAAATCAATGCGCCTGTAATCAAATATACTAAGTTTTGGACGAAGCATAAGATTTGAGAGCTAGATAATGAAGGGAAACAATATATTTATGACTTTATAGGAAGCTTGGAAACTCAATCTACTTCTAAGGAGGAGTAGGACCCAAAAGGTAAGGAAAAGGTGGGTTCCCCTTTTAAAATTAAGATCAAAGGTGGCCAAACAAAGACTGAGGAAGAAAAGAAAAGAAATCCCATTGCAAAGAAGAGAAGGATTACCTCCAAGGAGAATAAGTATGCTCAAGAAGAAGAATGTGAGGAAGAGGGAAAGAAGGGTGATACCTCTGTGCTAGGGGAGAGGATGAGATAGGACCATAGGTGGTAAATGAGCCTCCTAGGGGAGAGGATGAGACAAGACCATAGGTGGTAAATGTTGAGAGTTCCAGAGAGAAAACATAGGTTTATGCTCGAAAAACAAGAACTCCATGCCCTAAGGTAAGTTTAGTAAAATAACTTTCCTCCATGATTCCCTCTGTCATGCAGCATAAAAAGGATACTTCCACCTCTCCTTCTACTCAGGAATTGAATAATGAAGAAAAAGGGCCAATAGATGTAGTTGTTGAGGATATCCATCAAGGTGAAGACACAAAAGAGTTTAAGGATGGGGATCTTCCTACGGTAGAGGCAGATATTCATAAGATTCTACAATCTTCTTTGGTATCACATGAAGATTCACCTATTAAGGATAGAGGATAAAAATCCCTAGAGAAAGAAGAAGTGTGTGAAGGAACTCCAATTCCTGAAGTAGTAGAGATGCATGACAAAGAAAAGAATGAGAATCCAGAGGGAGATGGGGAGGAAGATGAAGAAAAATAAGATAAAGGTGAAGAATGTTTTGTGGTGCATGGTTCAAATGATGACTCCTCCACTGGTCAAAAAGAAAGGGATAAACAAGGTGAGCACCAATCAGATATTTCTACTCATAGTTGGCTCAATGAGAAATTAAAAAGTAGGCAAGTAGTTATAGATGATATTCCTTTGAGCTGGGATGATTTACTAGCTAATATTGGAAAATGTAAAACAAAGAAGGCCTAAACTCTTTCCAGCATTGTTAGGGATGAACCAAACAATAGGGTGATTCATAATGCCACTCCTATAGTAAATAAGAATAAGGAGGAGGTAACTCCTCAAGATTACTACATTCAAACAATAAATTTGGGTCCTACCTCTAGAAGACAAGAAGTAGAAGAGTTCAAGGGGTCTGCTGCCACAATTGTGGAAAGATTGGATAAAAAAGTTCAAGCAAAGGAAATATTAAAGAAAGAAAATGAAGAGTTAAAGAAATATCTACAAAATCTCATGAAACCCTTGCATTCCATCGACCAAATTGGTTCTTATTCATCAACAGGAGGTTTCTTACCTAAGGAGATAGTTGGTGAGCTTCAAAAGATGAAAACCTCTACACATGCTACACATGAATGGTTACAAGGAGTAGGGCTTAGAGGAGACAACATGATTAAGGAAATTTTTTCAACCTGCAGAGATGCACATAGATCATTTGAGTGGTTATAGTTTATATTGCTACAAGATAAAGGTGATGTGGATCTTCTCCTATAGAAAACAAAGATAATCATGAATTATACTGAAGAAATATTAATAAGAGATGGAATCTTTCCTTCCTCAAAGGTTTCAAAGCCTTGGGAGCGGTATCAGGCCTTGTAGATCGAGCAGAGAGTTCTAACAAAAATTCATAAACAAGGTATATACGTGGGGAATACATTGAATGATATCTATAATAAATGCATCTCATTCTTTGGTATAATGACTGGAAGGAAGAAATTTTCATCAAAAGACATAGTCTTGGAAAAATTAAGAAAATGGTGGCATTAAGATTATGCTCCAATTGATGATGGTCCAACCACCATCTACCATTTGGATGATGCTGCTAACTATATTGCTATTATGGAGAAGTTTCAAGATCTCAATGTAGAGTGGGACAAGGTTGTCAAAGAATCAAGGGAGAAGATTTAAATAATTGATCACTCCACCATAGGTCAACATAAAGAAGATCTTTTGTAAGGTGCAAGATAAATTGGGTCAAGATAAGGACAAGAGGCCAGTTAATGTATGATTGCATCAAAATTTGTGCTTCCCATCTATCCGGGTTTCTCTACACGTTTCTTCTTCTATCCTCTACATGCATTAAAGCAATCTACATTGGAGAATCCAGTTCGACCAGGACAGAAGTCTCAAGCATTAAATGCTAGAAATATTATTTTATTGAAAGAAGTTTCTAGGTCAACTCATTTCTGGCCGCCCATTTTTGTAACCCTAATTGGGCCAACCTACCATGAAATTTCTATAAATAGGGAATTTTGCTTCATTTATTGGGCTAGTTAAATTTTGGAGCAAGCTAAGTGATAGAGCAAGAGCTAGAGCTAGGAGTTAGTTATTCTAAAAGCAAGTGTTGTAATACTGAATACTGGAATTGTTGCAACTTTTGGTTGATTCAATATAAGTAAAGACATTGTGCTTTGTTGCCCTTTCTTGTATTGATTTATCTTGCATGGTTCTTGTTATTCTATCTTTCAAGATTTCTTTGAAAAAATTTGATATATGTTAGATTTAGAGTTACATATGATTCAATGGTGTTTGTGGTTAGATGCTTGAAGTGTTTGTAGCAATCCCTGGTCCATACTTTTAGCAGCTTGTTGATTGTAAGTTGTTGTGTAAAGTTAGCCTAGACCTTATACTTATGTGCTTAGTTCAATGGTGAGTATTTATTCATTGCAATAGCAAAATAGGGTTGGTTTGGATGAATGTCTCATGATCTAACAATCTTTAGTTCCTTAGAAGATTACACCATTTTTGTAAGATTGCAGATTAAATCTGGGTTAAGTAAGAATTAGTTTTGAGGGATTGGTCCATTTCAAGTATTTTATCATCTTTGTTGTTGATCTTAGGATCGCTCTAGACCCTTATCTTTTGCTATTTCTTTGAGTCTAGGTTAGATTTAGGATTTCAATTATCAATACATTGCAAAATCTAATAAGTTTGAAGATCTAGTGTTTGTTTGTAAGGTCCCTTTGTGATTACCAACAATATTCACATTAATTCTAAGTTTTTTCATTGCATTTTTCAAGACCTAACATTAAACACATTGGGGTAATATCTTGAGGCTTGATGATAGAGATTTACCTTTGAAGACAGATAGGATATCAAGTTATGTCTAAGTCATTGTTGTACAGAAAACACCATCAATAGATTGGCGCTAGAAGGAGGGCCTGAATAAGCAACTTGGATTGATTTCTATCTGCCATTTCTCCTGAAAGATTCTGAAGAAGAACCAGATCTGCATCAAGAGAAGAAGAGTTTCAAGAATTGCAAGGTCCTACCAAGTCAAGAATGACCAAAATAAGGGGAGAATCATCATCCACACAACCACTTCTATCATCTACATCATCCTCATCTTCATCAAGTCCATCTTCATCTAACTCTAAGGCCATTCCCATCCAATAGCCTCAACCAGCCATAAATCAACTTTTGCCATGACTACCTCCACCAATGGCTTTCCTTGCTAACAACCCATCTCCATTATCCTTCAACAAGTACAATGTCATGCCCAAAAATATAGAGAATTTTTGTTCCAAGTTCCATGTTAATTGTCCCAATAGAACCACAGAGGAACACATTAGGATTTTCCAAACCTATCTTAGGGGCAGGGGAATTAACCATGAGGACATTGCATGCAAGCTCTTTCCTTACTCCCTAGGAGAAGAGGCATTCTACTGGTATAATAATTTGTGTGTTGGATCAATTCATAATGGGACTAAGTTGGAAGTTTCATTTTTGTAGAAATTTAAGATTCCCATTAGTGCTAATGAGCTCTATCTGCAGTTCACTAAAGTCAAGAGAGAATTTAATGAGCCTATAGGGTATTTTAATAATAGATTTCATTGTGCATACACTAGATTGCAGGCTCCTTATGTTGTAGATGATGCTACTACCTTGGAGGTTTATTACAAAGCTTTGGACAGTCTTACAACTACTTTCTTGAAATGGAGAACTAACCTTCCAACTACCCTACTTGATGCATACATAGAAGTTGTTAAGGTTAGTACTAATTCGAGACAACACTTATCTAGGCCTTTACCATCATTAGGACCCACTGCTCACTGTGGGAAAGTTCAATTTCTCAATCAAACTCTTACCAATCATACTCCTATTATCAATCCAATACCTCAGTTGCCTCTAGTACCTCATCCAGTACCTCCTATAAATCAAGCCCCACTAGTGATTAATTATCCTCAACTGAGTATTAATCAACCCATTCATCCACAACCACGGGCTAGTTTCCCTACAAATTTGTAGAATTCTGAAGTATTGAACCAATCATTGAGCTCTAGTGTGGCAATAGGATATCCTCAAAACAATGTGAACCATACTCCATATAGTAATCCTCACAAGGAGAGGTTGGATGAGCTAACTGAACAAGTGAAGAAGTTGAACATGGACGTCACCTATTTGAGAAGTCAAAATAGTCAACTCCAATCTACTCAAAGGTGTATGCAGTCTAACCACAATAGAGAAAATCAAGAGACTCAACAAGGACAAAACTTTGACAGAGGAAATTTTTTTGAAAGAGGGAAACCCTCTAGTCAAAATTTTGATAGGGGATAGGTTGGTGGTTAAGGATTTGAGAGGAGGAAACCACCCAGACAAAATAGAACCTGGAACACAAGACCAAATAATGGAGGTGTTCCCAATCCATTGGACCAACCTCATAATCAATAAAATCCTTTTGGTAGTGTGTATTTAGAAGAAGCAGCTCTATCTGGATGGTGCAAGATAAGACAAATCAACATTTGGAGCTAGATTTCCCAGAATTCTAGACTACAACATCTATTTTCCAATATGAGGTTGAGAATCACTCCAGTGGTTAAGAGTTGGTGCCATTAGGATCTTATGACTCTCAGGTCTTGGTAGTAAATCATGCTCCTTTTCCAAAAGGAGAAGAAAATGGACCAAAAGAGCAATCAAGCCAGTCAGAAGAAGAAATAGATCAAGTGTGTAATGGGGATGACATTTCTCAGATATTCAATGAAAATAATAAGAATGATAATGGCCCCTTGGATGAAGAATAAATTGGTGTTGAAGAAGTGCAAGTGTTCCAAGGGCCAATCAAGAAGTATGACTTAAGGGATAGGCCAACCAGAGGACCATAAGCTGGAGGACGATTCACCACCTCCATCCTCCAAATAACTTCACCATACCTCCCAATCCTAATGCCAGTAACAATCTATCTATCCCCATGTACTTAAGCAATATTTGTCAAAGGAAGGACAATCACAAGTTGGGACATCCAAAGGGAAGAATGTAGACACTAGCAAGGACAAGGTAGTGGAATATCTCAAGGAACCTCCCAAAGACATGAGCATAGAGAAATTAGGTGAGTATGTGGCTAAAGAACTTAAGAATCTCATGGTAATTCTTTCTACATTCAAATTATTAAGAGTATCTACCATAAAAAATGCAATCTTAGGAGTTAACAATGCAAATATAGTATCACAAGATAAAATGGTTAGTGGGACTACTAATAAAGTATCTAGTTATCAAGGGTTGAAAGAAAAGGAAAAAAATCAAGTTGCACAAGTTGATACTAAGTTAACTCTATTTCAAGGAAAAATAGAAACACCCCCGTTTCTGATTTTTATGCACATCTTTGGAAAGAACCTACACAATTTCCTCATAGATTTAGGTGCTTCAATGAATGTGATGCCATTTTTTGTTTGTAGAGCTCTACGAATAACTCCTACCATTTCTCAAAAGAAGGTTACCCAGCTAGACAGAACGAAGGTGATTATTGTGGGGAAGCTAAATATGATTCCTATGTAGATTGCCTCAGATCCTAGGATACAAGTCATCAATACACAAGTAGTGGATATCATTGATTCCTATGGTTTAATTCTAGGGAGAGACTTTACTAAGGCCATAAATGGATATGTATCAACTGATCAATCACACATATGGCTTCCTTGGAAAGGGGTGCCAAATGAAATCAAGATTGAAAAAGAACCCTGAATGAAATATGTGATCATAGAATATCAAAATACTTCAAATGAAATATTGGTGTCGAAAGTAAGCATGGGTAATTATGTGTTGGTAGCCCCTATTGAGGAGTCAGATACAAAAGAAATTCTTATGTTGCATACCACACCCGATGATCTTACAATAGAATCTAGTAGTACTAGAGCCCTGGTGGTACCAATTGAAGAAGATGATGATCCTGAAGATAACCAACTTAGTTGTTGGACAATTTTCAATAATTCATCCATAAGTGTATAGAAGATCAGATTCATCTAGTTAGAGATATGGATTTTGAAGAATTACTTTTACCCAATTGATGTAGAGTTCACAATACCTCTCACTCAAAGTTGGAATGCTACTTTTTTCGGACAACAGTAGAATAGGTGCAAAAGTGCATAAACCCCACTCCAACAGTCATAATTAATAAATAGAATACTCAAGATGATCCCTAAGGAAAGAGTGAGGTGCATTCTAGAGAACCTTCCACCAGTAGCAATACAAAAGATAAAACAAAAAGATCTAGAGTTGTTGGCTATTGGAAATTAAGATTTGATGGATCAAAATTAAAGAAAGGTGCTAGAGTGGGATTTGAGTTGATCAGCCCTAAAGGTAAAACTTTATTTTCTACTCACAAACTTCAATTTCATTGTACCAATAATGTAGCTGAATATGAGGCTTTGATTCATGGATTGCTCATGGAACTAATTAAGAAGGTTAAGATTTTCCAAGTATTTGGGGATTCTGAGTTACTGGTTAGACAAGTCAAGAAGCAATATTCATGCCATGATGGATGAATGGCCAATTATAGGCATAGAGTATGGGACCTTATTGAAGGATTTAACACCTTTAACATTCAGTTGATACATTGTAGGAAAAATCAAACTATAGATTCCCTAGCTCAGGTAGCTAGTACCTTGCAGCCGTTGTCCCTCTTTGGTTTGAAGTTCACTCTGGAATTAACTCTAGTGCCTTCAGTACCTAACAATGTGACCAACTTCTAGGTGTTTGAAGATGAAAAGCATATCTTATATTTTATAACAAACTTTGATGTATTCACCTCTCAGATCATTGATGAAGTTGAACCTCAATAAGTAGAAATGGAGCTAGAAGGGGTCATTAATTTGAAGACCAACACTATTCCAAGGAGAATGGTGCAATTGGAGAGGATTTTTTTATCTTGATAGAGTAAAAGAACAGGAGCTAGAAGTCAAGAAGGAAACCATTAGTAGTAAATGTGACACGTACAACATGGTGAATCCGGAGGATGTCAAGAATGTCTTTATTAGCAAGCTATGTACCCCAGAGGAGAGAAAAGGAATTTTTGAGGCTTTGCATACATATCAAGATGTGATAGCCTAGAGTTATGAAGATTTGAAGACATATAATACTTCGATTATTACACAAACCATTCCTCTAGAGCTAGGAGCACGACCTTTTAGGCAAAGGCAAAGACAAATCAATGCCTTGTTGGAGCCAATCATTCAAAATGAGGTACAAAAGATACTTTTATCACAAATCATATTTCTGATAAGACATTCAACCTGGGTTGCAAATTTATTTATAGTGAGGAAATAGAATGGAGAGATCAAACTATGTGTTGATTTTAGGAACCTCAACCGGGAATCAGAAAAAAGATAATTATGTAGTTCCTTCATTGGATGAAGTACTTCAAATTGTCAATGGATCTCAAATGATGTCTTTTCTAGATGGGTACTCTAGATAATCACTAGGTTATGGTGCAATATGAGGATCGGCATAAAATTGTCTTCACTACAAAATGGGGAACTTTCGCTTACAGGAGAATGCCCTTTGGGCTAATCAATGTTGGAGCAACCTTCTAGAGGCCATGGATATTTCTTTCAAATACATCATTGGTAAGTGCATAATTATTTATATGGATGATTTCATAGTGTTTTCTAAGAAGAGAGGTGATCATATAGCAGATTTATGCAAAGTGTTTCAAAGGTGTAGAGAATTTGACATTTCACTTAATCCAAAGAAGTGCATCTTTGGAGTTACTGAAGGAAAACTACTGGGACACGTTATCTCAGAGAGAGGTATTAATATTGATCCTAAATGGGTGGAATCCATACTCAAGATTCAACCACCTGCTAGTAAGAAGGAAATGAAATCATTCTTCAGAAAAATCAACTTCGTAAGGAATTTTATCATGGGATTTGCAAAAATAGTCAAGCCATTGAATGCAATGTTGAAGCAAGAAGCAAAGGTTGAATGGAGTGTAGAATTAAAGGAAGCATTTGCAGAAATTAAGAGGGCCATTGTTGAAGATCTAGTAATGGTGAGTCCTAACCATGCCAAACATTTTTATATATATCATTTGCCTCTAACCACTCCTGTGCTAGTATATTGACCCAGAAGTTTGAGCAAGGAAATGAGCACCCCATAGCATTTATGAGTGCTCCTTTAAAATATGCAAAATTAAGGTACCCCAGTGTAGAAAAGCATGCTTATTCCTTAGTTAGAGCTGTAAAGAAATTCAAACACTATATTCTAAGGAATAAGGTCTATGCTATAGTTCTGGATCCTATAGTTAAGCTATTATTGATGCAAAATGAATTGGGAGAATGCAGAGCTAAGTGGGTAACCATGTTATAGGAATATGATATTTAGATTCAACCAATGAAGTTGGTAATAAGACAAGGATTAACCACCTCCAAGATGTGTCCCCGGGAGATTGGTATGATGATATTATCTACTATCTCTTGAACCAACAATGTCCTAAAAATATTAATTCAGTACAAAGGAGAGATTTTTGTTTAAAGAGTGATAGTTTTATGATTAAGGGAGTTGTATTGTATAAGAAAAACCATGAGGGTGTCTACTTAAAGTGCTTAGGAAAAGAAGCTGAAAAGCTATTGGCAGAGTTTCATGACAGATATGGCATAGGCCATGGATCGACACCCTCTACTGCAAATCAAAATTTTAGGGCTATTTATTATTGGACCACATTGTTCAACAATGCACATAACCACATAAGAACCTGCCATTTGTGTCAGATCACAAAAAGCAAAGAGAAGTATGTAGCTCTTCCACTCCAACCAGTCATTGAGGTAAAATCGTTTGCATAGTTGGGATTGGACTTCATTGGTCCAATCAATCCACCTTCTTCTATAAGCCATAGGTACAATATCAATGTCACTGATTATTTCACTAGGTGGACTAAAGATCTTGCATGCAAACAATGTACTTCTAAATTGGTAATCAATTTCATCGAATCAAGTATTATCAATCACTTTGGTTGTCCATTGGCTTTAGTTTGTGATCATGGTCCTGCATTTGCATCACTAAAATTCTCTAATTGGGTCTTTGATCAAGGAATCATCATTAAGTTCAAATCCAATTATTACCCACAAGGCAATGGTTTGGCTAAGTCTTCCAATAAGAACCTTTTAACAGTCATTTGTAAGCTATTGGAGAGGAATCCCAAGGATTGGCACACTCAACTCAGATTTGCTCTTTGGGCAGACTGTACAAGACATAAGACCTCTCTAGGAACCTCTCCTTATCACCTTGTGTATGTTGGATGTTGTGGATGTGTTGATAATATGTGGTTGTCATTGATGTCAACACTATTAGCATTTGGTATATCCATTGTTTTATATGTCAAGGATATCGAGAAAATTGTGCGATTTTGTTAATCTTAGTTGTTGCAAATGTTTCTCTATTATTTCTTGGTGCTCTCAAATGTCTCTAGATCATTCTCTATCTTTTTGGTACATCCATATTGAACAATGAGCTCATGATTGAAGATCTTTTCTTGCGCATGTTCCAAATTTCATGTTCCTGGCTAGCATGTTAGTGGTAGCATGTTGTGGATCATCGAGGTGGAATTAACTAAATTATTTTTGTGTTGGATATGTTAATTTGGGTCTCCACTATGTTGTGGCTGACCTTGGTGGATTCACATTAAAATTTTATTTGTAAATTTGGGTCGACATTGCAAATATGTTCTATTTTCTTGGTCGACTAAGTCATGATGAAACCTTATTTAGTGGATATATAAGTGTGATTGTTTAATCACTGTAGACCATGCTTTGTGTGCTCCTGCATGTGAATGTGTGAATATCATTTGATTATAGAGTAAAGTGTGAAGAAGATTGTGCGAAGTGTGAAGAAGTGTTGAGCTTAATTGGAACTGTAATCAGGCTTGTGCAGAAGCTAATTTCATAGTTCATACCCTCCAAATTTTTAATCCTATTTTGTTGGGTAGTGAACCTCTTTTGTATTTGAGCAATGAGCTCTAGGTAGTGTGCCTGAATGCATGTGCATTCCCCTTATTATTTCTCATTATACTTTTGATAGAGGATAATCTTGTGGACTAACATCCATCATGGTTCTTCCCCTAACAGAGTTTCCACGTAAAAAAAATTGGTGTTCTTTGTCTCTCTAATGTGTTAATTTCTTGTAGTTAATTGATTATTCATCAGATCTAAGATTAAAGTTAAAATAACTTGAAATTTTTAAATTTTTGTAAAAATTGATTCACCCCCCTCTCAGTTGTTTGTCCTTGTTCTACCAACAATTGGTATCAGAGCAAGTTCCTCTGAAGAAGTCTAAAAGCTTGACATGATCTAGGATGGCAACATTCAAGAAGGATAGTCTAAGATTTGATGGAACTAACTATTAAATATGGAAATTTAGGATGCAATGTCACTTAAGGTATATTGGTGAATATTTTTGGAAGATTACAAAAGATCCATATACTATTCCTTAGAATGGTCCCTCAAATCCTGATGAGATCAAAGATGCTAAAAATAACATTAGGGTTATTGAAGCTTTTGTGAGTGCACTAATAGATTCTGAGATGGCTAATGTGATGGGTCTATAGACAGCTCACAAGATTTGCACAAAACTAGAAACTCTGTATGAAGGAGATGCACAAGTGAAGATGGCTAAGCTATAGAGCTTGAAGTATGAAATAGTGATCCTTGCCTCCCTCCTTAAAAATGAATGTTCATGATATTGAAGAGTTTAGATTAGTAAACACGATGACAAGAGACACGTTGATCGGGAAGCTTGCTACTTTTGAAATAAGTGAATTTGGTGAATCTACACCGAAGGCTGAATCTACATTCAAGGCTACTATATCTGGAAGTAATAGGAAAAGATATAGTGTGGGAGAGAGTTCTAGAAAGATATTCAAATATGATGAAGAACTAAAACAACTTGAAGATAAATAAAGAGAGGTTATTGTAATTGGAAGCATTGATTGCAAAGCAATAAGGGAGAGGAAAAGGTAAGTATGAAGATGTATTGCCTATTAAATGTTTTTCACATAGTAAAATAGGTAATTTTACATTAAGATGTCTTGAAAGATTTCCTAGATCTAAGCCTAAAAAGTCTAGATTCCAAATGAGATGCTAATATTTTGAAGAAATAGTGACTGAAATGAGTTTGATAAAGATAATAGAAATGAAGACAAATGGGATTTCATTGCTATGATTGAAGATAATCTTGTGGCTACCAAATCTACTAAAGATGAAAAATCTCTTACAACTTAAGTTGAAGAAAAAGATGAGTGGGTCATTGATAGTGGATGCTCACATCATGTGACCAGTGATAAAAGAAAATTTGTGAGTCTAGAGAAGTATGACGGTGGGGTTGTAAGATTTGGAGATAACAATAGTAGTGTGATTGATGCCAGAGGATCTATTTTCCTTGGTGCTAAGGATAACACTGATGACTTCCTCTATGTTGAAGGCCTGAAACACAACTTGTTGAGTGTTGGACAGATGGTTCACAAGGGATATGATCTTCAGTTCAAAGATGGAAGATGTAAGTGGAAGTTTCGAGAATATGATTACAACAGGAAAACAAACAAAAGGTAATATTTTTCATCTGAATATTGCTAGTGGGAGTTGTTTAATTGCTCAAGTAGATGAAAGTTGATTGTGGCATAGGAGGTTGTGTCATGTAAACTTTGACAACATTATCAAGATAAGTTCTACTCAAGCAGTAAGAGATATCCCTAGATTACTGAAGCCTGCTAATATAATCTGCAAGGAATGTTAGATGGGTAAACAAACTAGAGTTTCTTTCCAAAGCAAACAGTTTTGTTCAAATAATTTGTTGGAGTTTCTACATACTAACCTTTGTGGTCCCTCTAGAGTCAAAAGTATTCATGGAGAAAGGTATTTTATGTTGGTTATTGATGATTACTCTAGAATGATTTGTTTTTCCTTTTTAAGAGAACAATGTGAAGCATTGGAGAAGTTCAAAATTTTCAAGGCTATGGAAGAAAATGAGAAAAGTCTTAAAATCAAGTGCCTGAGATCTGATAGAGGTGGTGAGTTCATTTCCAAGGAGTTCAACTCTTATTGTGAAGAGCATGGAATTAAAAGATAGTTATTTTCTCCCCAAACCCCTCAACAAAATGGAGTTACAGAGAGAAAGAACATAACAATTATGGATGTTTCCAAAACAATGATGATCAAAGGAAATGTGTCTCAGATGCACTGGAATGAAGTGGTAAGCATTGTTGTGTACACTTTGAACCAAGTGAATGTCAATGGTAATTATGGTAATACTCCTTATGAGTTATGGTTTGGTCACAAGCCTATTGCTAAGTATTTTAAGATCTTTGGAAGTAAGTGTTATATTAGGAGAGATGATTATATAGGAAAATTTGATGCATGAAGTGATGAAGGATTCTTCCTAGGTTACTTCAGTAAAAGAAAGGCCTACCAGTGCTATAGTAAAAGACTAAGAAAGATGATTGAGAGTGAAAATTCCAAAGTTGATGAGAACTTTGTCAAATCATCTAGATGTTGTAATTATGATTCAAGCAAAGACATTACAAGCCAAGGGAAGAATACTCATACACAAAATCTACTTCAGATTATTCCATATGTTTCAGTGAAGCAACCTCAATTTGTTCCAGTCAATCAAGTCAGTTAGGAGGCACAGACAAGTGCAAGTGTAGAAGAAAGATCATAAGAGTCAAAAGTTCAAGAATTTCCCAAAACTCCAAGGTATGTAAAGCTAAATCATTGTGAAAATCAAATCATAGGAGATAAGAGTAAAGGAGTGCAAACTAGAAGAAAAATTGCAAGAGAATATTGTTTGATCTCCAAGATTGAACCTAAAAATGTCACTGAAGCCTATCAAGATGAACACTGGTTGTAAGCAATGAAGGAAGAGATGACACAAATTAAAAAGAATGACACATGGCTACTAGTTCTAAGGCCTAAAGACAAAAATGTGATTGGTACTAAATAGGTATTTAGAAACAAGCTGAATGAAGAAGGTGAAGTGGTTCAAAATAAAGCAAGACTAGTATGTAAAGGGTATTCTCAAATGGAACGTGTTGATTTTGAAGAAACCTTTGCCCCTGTTGCTAGGATTGAAGTTGTTAGACTATTTCTTTCTTATGCTACACAAAAGCACTATAAAGTCTATCAAATGGATGTAAAACTTGCATTTTTGAATGGAGAGATAGAAGAAGTGTACATTGAACAACTAGATGGATTTTAGCTAACAGACAAGGGAGATAAGGTTTGTGGATTGAAGAAAGCCATGTATGAACTTAAGCAAGCCCCCAGAGGCTAGTATGCTAGATTGGACAAATACCTACTGAAGCTTGGATTCACTAAAGTTACTATTGATAGCAACTTATACTTCAAATTAGATAATGATAAGGAGTTCATTATAGAAATTTTTGTTGATGACATCATTTTTAGAGGAGATGATAATCTATGTATGAAGTTTATTGATGAAATGAAGAGTGAATTTGAGATGAGTATGATTGGAGAAATGAAGTTCTTTCTGGGATTGCAAGTTACACAGTTGGACAAGGGGATCTTCATATCTCAGTCCAAATATGTGAGAGAATTGTTGAAGAAGTTTGAAACGGATGACTCCAAACATGTTGGTACCCCCATGGTGACCAGATGTAAGTTGACACAGAATGATGACTCTCCTAAGGAAAATCAAACTAGATATAGGTCAATGATCCATGGATTGCTCTACTTGACTCAGACTAGACCAAACATTATGAATGTTGTATGTATGGTTGCTAGATTTAAGGCTGTTCTAAAAGAATCACATGTAACTATTGTTAAGAAATTATTTAGATATCTAAAAGGAACAATTGACTTTGTACTTTGGTATCCAAAGGGTGATGATCTCACTTTGTGTGCATATATTGATGCAGATTGGGCTCGTGATGTAGATGACAAGAAAATTACTAGTGGTGGTGCCTTCTTCCTAGGGAAGAAGCTAGTATCCTGGTTATGTAAAAATAAATACTCAATTTCTCTATCTACTGCTGAAGTAGAATACATTGTTGTTGCCAATAATTGTACTCAAGTGATATGGATGAAATAGATGCTAAGAGATATCAAGGTGATATATGAAGAGCCTATTGCCATATAGTGTGAAAGCTCAAGTGCAATAAATATATCAAGGAATCTGGTGCTACACAATAAGACTAAACATATATCAATTAAGTTTCATTTGTTGAGAGAGAAAGTGAATGAGACAGAAGTCAGACTAGAGTATGTGCCTACCAAAGAGAAGATTGCAGATATATTTACTAAGCCATTGCTAAAAGATACTTTTGAGTACCTTAGAGGAATGCTAGGGGTAATAACCCCTCCTGATAAGAACTAAAAGATGCATTTTCTTGCATCAATCTGTAAACTTCATTGCTATATTATGATCCAGATTGATGTTTCCATGGCTATTTCCATTGATTTCAAAGGGGGAGAAGTGTAATGTGAAAAATCCTTTCACAAAGAGAAGTGTAGAAGAAGTTAATGTGTTGGGTTTATGGTATTTTCGACATCATGTATTGCCATCAATGCCAAAGGGGGATATTGTTGGATGTTGTGGATGTGTTTCTGATATGTGGCTGTCATTGATGTCAACACTATTAGCAGTTGGTATATCAATTGTTGTAAATGTCAAGGATATTGAGAAAATTGTAAGATAAAGTGTTCTAGGTTCCCAGTGGAACTATGCAGGTCATCAAGGTGTGCTATTTTGTACATTGAAGATTAGTTGGTGTGGATTAGAAGGTTTATTTTTTAGTATATCTAGATCATCTACCAGAATTTTCAGAGGTCTGCATGAAGTTTTGAGTGTGTTGTGGTCTAACAGTGTTTTTGTGGTCTTTGTCAATGTTCTTAAATGAAGATTGTGTGATTTTGTTAATCTCACTTGTTGTAGATGTTTCTCTATTGTTTCTTGGTGCTCTTAGATGTCTCTAGAACATTCTCTATCTTTTTGGTACATCCACATTGACTGATGAGCTCATGATTGAAGATCTTTTCTTATGCATGTTTTGTTTTTCATTTTCCTAGCCAACATGTTAGTGATAGCATGTTGTGGATCATCGAGGTGGAATTAACTAAAGTATTTTTGTGTTGGAGATGTTAATTTTGGTCTCCACTATGTTGTGTTTGACCTTGGTGGATTCACATTAAAAGTTTATTTTTAAATTTGGGCCGACATTCCAAATATGTTCTATTTTCAAGGCCGACTAAGTTGTGATAGAACCTCATGTAGCAGATATATAAGTGTGACTGTTTCATCAGTGTAGAGCATGCTTCATGTGCTTCTATGTGTGTATGTACAAATATCATTTGATTGTAGAGTAAAGTGTGAAGAAGATTGTGCGAAGTGTGAAGAAGTGTTGAGCTTAATTAGAACTATAATTAGGCTTGTGCAGAAGCTATTTTCTCAGTTCATACCCTTTGGATTTTTAATCCTATTCTGTTGAGTAGTGAGCTTTGGGAAGTGTGCCTGAATGCATGTGCATTCCCCTTATTATTTCTCATTATACTTTTGACAAAGTATAATCTTGTGGACTAACATCCATTGTGGTTTTTCCCCTAACAGGGTTTCCACATAAAAAATATTGGTGTTCTTTGTCTCTCTAATGTGTTAATTGCTTATTCATTAGATCTAAGATTAAAGTTAAGATAAGTTGGAAAGTTTAAATTTCTGTAACAAATGATTGACCCCCCTCTTAGTTGTATGTCCTTGTTTTGCCAATAATGTATGGTTTGGAATCTGTATTTCCCATCTAGCTAAAGATCCCCACTTTGAAATTCATTAATGAATAATATGATGAGAGGGACAAACGCGAATCCCACTTGGTTGAATTGTTACACCTTAAAGAGAGAAGAGATGAAGCTTTAGAAAAAAATTCCAAACATCAAGTTGTAGTTAAGAGATGGTTTGATAGAAGAGCCAAGATGAAATCCTTTAGAATCTTTGACTTGGTTCTCTACTGGGATCAAGCACATGACTGAAAAGGGGATCATGGAAAATACAAACTTTGGCTTGACCCTTACTAGATTTCAGAGATATTGGGATATAATGCTTTTCACTTGAAAACTCTCACTGGAGAGTATATCCCACTGCCTATCAATGAGTAGTATTTGAAGTTTTCTTTGTTTAGGTTGGATATTTTTTCTACTTTGCTTTGTTTCAAGTTTTCTAACTTTCTTATGGGTTTGTTGCACCTACGTGACAACCATTGTATTACCACGGAAAGTTCTGAATATTTCTTTTAAAAACTCTGATCCTCTTTCTAGAGTCAATTGGTAGAAGTCCTTTATTTGGTGTTGCATATGCTTGGAGTAGATGAGTCACTTGATTAAATTACAAAGCTCAGTCAAATGAAAAAAATTATATTATGCTTTAGCACTAATGTGGTTCTCAGCCCTGAATGTAGGCTTCATTGCATACAAGGTGATAGAGAAAGTTTAAAAGATCTTATTAGAATATCAAAAAGAAAAGAAAAGAAAATATTGAAAATCAAAAGGAACCTTCACCTTATCAGGAGTTTCCTAGTATATCTACTGGGGTTATAGATGCTTGGGAGGGCCATAATGATAACCTCATCAGGGCTATGGATGCTTGATTGGTAGTGAGGATCTATCCAAGATGTGTTTGGAGTTAGAATCCTTATGTAGCTTGATCAGACTGAGTTTGGTTCTTGTTGCAACTAAGGAAAGGGAAATGAATACATGTACACACACTTTGACCCTAGTACCAGAGAGGTTTTCTTTCCTGTGAACTCTAAAACTCTATTTATAGGTGACTTGATGTAAGGACTGAAACTAGAGATTTTGGGTTCTTGATTTGAGTTTTTCATTGAAATGCTCTAGAGCATTTCCTCAGCATGAGTCACCATTTTTTGTGCAGTTTTCACACACACACCCCATTGAAAGCAGGGACCCTCTTTTGTTGGTCTTGGGTGTTTTCTATAGTCTTGCCTCTTGGATTGGTCTTTTGTCTTAGGTGCTTGTAATCCTCTGGTTGTGGAGGTGTAGCCACTTTGAAGCATGCATGAATTCTTAACTTGCCTGTGTAGGTGATCTCTTAAGGTGGTTCAATGAAAACCTTAAGTTAAGGGTGAGTTTTGAGTTTTTCATGGATCTCGAGTATTTTCCCCTGGGTGGAAATCTCCAATTTCCATCAGCCTTTTGAATGCCTGAAGGTTATTGCTTATATTGTTACATTTCAGAGATTTTGGAATTTTGCAGGATTTGGTATCTAGTGGAATCTTTCGAACATCCTTGAGCCTCCAAATCCCCCACTTTCGTCATTCCCTTGAATCCTTGAAGTCTGTTTAAGTGGGCATTTTGCCTCATTTATGTCTATTGTACAAACACTGTAGCTTCAATTTAATAGGATTGTGAGAGATTTTATGTTGGTAAATTGGCGTTATTTTCCTCACAAAGAATTTGAAAGAGCTTGGTCCTAGGGAGTTTTGTGTGAGCTAGATTGTTGGAGCTATGGATTGCTATTTTTGGTCATGTTTCCTTGGCCTTATTTGCATATGTATGGGATTTGGAGCTTGTTGCCAGTAATTTTCCTCCTGAGTTTCACTTCATCAATGGTATGTGCATGATTCCTTGGCTTTTGATTGATGAGTATGTGTGGTTTTATGGTATTATTTGTATTTTATGCTTGGGTTTTTGAGTATTTGGAAGTTTGTGATTAAACTAGGGTTGTCCCCTTTTCATTTCAATACCTCCCCTGAGTGTCAATGTCACAACTCTCCATTCAATTGATAATTTCATAATTCAAAACCTTGCTAAACTTTGGCCCTTGAATTTGGTGTTGTGCATGGTGGTGATTTGGTTTGATAGATCTAGGGTTCCACATGTTTGAAAGATTGATGATCTAAGTGAAAGTTTGAGTTGTTATTTTTCATTTGTATCTAATCGATTACTTTCCTTTGAGGATTTTGGAAGAATTGATTATGATTTGATTGAATGCTTGAGTGTATGGAACATTTGACTGGTTATTAATGGCTTTATCTTTTGAATTTATTGTTGAAAGATTAATTGAACTATGCTTGAATGAGTTATAAGTCTACAATCATGGATGAACAATTTGAAGCGAATAAAAATTTGAGCCAAATCCCAAATTTGTTATCATTCGATCAATTTGGTCAAAACTGTGAAGAATTGGCACTCTTGGAGATTTTAGGTACCTCATGGAATTCCTTCACACTCAAAAAATTGCTAAAATTTCCATCGCCCTGTCATTTACTTGAGAATGCAAATAAATGTGAAAGTTATGATATCCTTGCTATTTTTTCAGCCTGAATGGAAATCCCCAAAACTTTCTAAAAATGAGAAAATTTTAGAAATGGATGAATTAACATTGTATAATTTTGATATTCCATGATTCCTTTGATTAATTAAAGGTTAGATATTTCCATTTCTTGAGCTATAATGTTGATTAAATGATTTTTGGAGTGATGGTTGTGTTTTCCTCGCTAATTTCCGCCTAGTCATGAAATTCCTAAATTTCCTTCTTGGCTTGATTTCCGCAAAGGGTTGAATTAAGGAATCATGTTTGTGGGATTTTAAGAGATTATGATCATTGTTTGGGCTTATTTGGATGATGAATGTGTTATTTATGATGGGCTAACCTTAAGTTTTGCTTAGTAATGGATATTGATTGTGACCTTGTTGTTGAGTGTAGGTTGAATTAAGCAAGGCTACTGGTGGCAAAGGTAAGGGAAAATAAATGGATCCTAATGTTGAGGAAAGTCCTATTTCAGAAGCTGAAAGGATTAAGTTGTATATAAAGAACAAGATTCTAGAGAGTAAACTTATCTCTATTTTGTTGGAGGGGATTGACACCAATGTGGGAAAGTGGGATTATGAAAAATTTAAGGCAAGGATGGAAACATGCAACCCTTCTATTTTGGTAAGGAGAATGAGAGATTCTAGGTTGGCTCATGTGGCTAGTTTTCCTTCCTTAGTGCAATGTTATGAGCTTGTCTTGGAGTGTGCTTGACACTATGATCAAGGTACACAGATAGTAATTGGTCTATAGGGCAGAGTGCATGGAAATTTCTCTCCTGCCTCAATTTCCCAAACATTTGACATGCCAGACAAGTCTCATGTAGTGCAGTTTGATATTGATATAGCTAAGAAATATGATGAGCAAGATAAAAATAAAGCTCTGGAGGTTATTAATACATAACTATGGAAACCCAAGGCATATATTTCTAAATTTCCAAAATAGTTGTTTAGGGCTAAGTTTAAATCAGATTACTATGATGCAATCACTCTTCTCAGTAGAGTGATGGGTCTGAAGAATGCATGAATGTTTGAAAATTGGATGTTCTATTTTATAGTGAGAATGCAACAAGGTATAGAAAACCACTAGTTATGAATAATTAGTAAGATAATTCATGATCAGTTGTCCAATGTGTTGTAGACCAAGACTTTCACTATGACATCTTATTTGGTCTATGCCTTAGCAAGGATCCATCCATATAAGGGATTAAGCACTCAAGGAGTGTTTGGCCAAGCTATAATTTATGAAGTCAGTCATCAACTACATTTGGATAGTCCTAGCTATAGAAGGGTGAATTATGCATTCACCGTGTACATTAGAAGGTTGCTCTAGGGTGTAGAGCATGTTAGAATTTATGATGCTACCAAGGAATTGATTCAGAAGTTTGGAGCATGGTTTATACAGTTTCCCACATTTTCTTACACCAAGATTGATGGTTTTCTGAGAGCTCCATACATATTTACTAGATATCCTATACAAAGCAAGTAGGGAATTTAGACATAAAGAATACTTTGAAGATTATTGGGCCAATTGCAAAGATGAATTAAATGTTTTGAAGAGGAAGTTCTCCAAATTTCCTATCAATTCGATTAGACTATGTAGTATCAAGGACATCCCAAATCAAATTTATGGTGATGGAGAAGTTATACAAGTCCATGATTATGAATTAGTCAAAGATAAGCCTATAGGTTAAATTGATTGGATGGAAGAGGAAATAACATAATTGGAGCAAATCAATGCCCCTGTAATCAAATATACTAAGTTGTGGACCAAGCCTAAGATTTGGGAGCTAGATAATGAAGGGAAACATTATACTTATGACTTGATGGGAAGCTTGGAATATCAATCTACTTTTGAGGAGGAGAAAGACCCAAAAGGGAAGGAAAAGATGGGTTTCCCTTTTAAAATTGAGATCAAAGGTGGCCAAACAAAGACCGGGGAAGAAAAGAAAAGAAATCCCATTGCAAAGAAGAGAAGGATTACCTCCAAGGAGAAGAAATCTGCTCAAGAAGAAGAATGTGAAGAAGAGGGAAAGAAGGGTGATACCCCTATGCTAAAAAGGAGAAGAGTAACGAGAACATCAAGGAAGAAAAATGAGCCTCCTAAGGGAGACGATGAGATAGGACCACAACAAGTAAATGTTGAGAGTTTTAGAGAGAAAACACAAGTTTATACCTCGAAAACAAGAATTCCATCGCCTAAGGGAAGTTTATTAAAATAAGTTTCCTCAATGATTCCCTTTGTTACATAGGAACAAAAGGATACTTCTACCTCTCCTTCTACTCAATAATTGCATAATGAAGAAAAAGAGCCAATAGATGCAGTTGTTGAGGATATCCATCAAGGTGAACACATAGAAGAATTAAGGATAGGGATCTTCACAGGGTGGAGGAAAATATTGATAAGTTTACCCAATCTTCTTGGGTATCACATGAAGATTCCACTATCATGGATAGAGGATAAAAATCCCTAGAGTAAGAAGAACTGTGTGAAAGAACTCCTCCAATTTGTGAAGTGATAGAAATGCATGCGAAGGAAAAGAATGAGAATCCAGAGGGAGATGGTGAGGAAGACAAAGAAAAATAAGATAAAGATGAAGAATTTTTTATGGTGCATGGTTCAAATGATGAATCCTCCATTGGTCAACAAGAAAGGGATAAACAAGGTGAGCAATAGTCATATTTCTACTCATAGTTGGCTCAACGAGGAATTAAAAGGAAGGAAAGTAGTTATAGATGATATTCCTTTGAGTTGGGATGATTTACTGGCTAATATTGGAAAAGGTAAAACAAAGACGAAGGCCAAAACTCTTTCCAAGATTGAAATGAATGAATCAAAAAACAAGGTGATTCATATTGCCACTCCTATAGTAGATAAGAAGAAGGATGAGGTAACTCGTCAAGATTACAACATTCAAATAATAAATTTGGGGCCTACCTCTAGAAGACAAGAAGTAGAAGAGTTCAAGGGGTTTGTTGCCACAATTTTGGAAAGATTTGATAAAGAAGTGCAAGCCAAGGAAAGATTAAAGATATAAAATGAAGAGTTAAAGAAATATCTGCAAAATCTCATGAAACCCTTGCAGACCATCAGCCAAATTGGTTCTTCTTCATCAACAAGAGGTTTCTTACCTAAGGAGAAAGCTGGTGAGCTTGAAAAGATGAAAAATTCTACACTGGCTACACATGAATGATTACAAGGAGTAGGAACTAGAGGAGACAACATGATTAAGGAAATTCTATCAACTTTTGGAGATGCACATAGATCATTTGAGTGGTTGCAGATTTTATTGGTATAAGATAAAGGTGATGTGAATCTTCTCCTACAAAAATAAAATAAAATCATGGATTATACTAAGGAAAAATTAATAAGTGATAGAATCTTGCATTACTCAAAGGTTTCAAAGCCTTGGGAGTGGTATGTGGCCTTGCAGATCGAGCAAAGAGTTCTAAAGAAAATTCATAAACAAGGTCAATAGGTGGGGAATACATTGAATGACATCTATAATAAATGCATCTCATTCTTTGGTTTAATGATTGGAAGGAAGAAATTTTCATCAAAATACCTAAGCTTGGAACAACTAAGAAAATGGTGGCATGAAGTTTATGCTCCAATTGATGATGGACCATTCACTGCCTGCCATTTGGATGATGTTGCTACCTATATTGTTGTTATGGAGAAGTTTCAAGATTTAAAGTATTGATCACTCCATCGCAGGTTGAGTTAGAGAAGATCTATCTTAAGGTGCAAGATAAATTGGGTCAAGATAAGGACAAGGTGCTAGTTAATGTATGATTTGATCGAGATTTTTACTTCCCATCTATCTAGGGTTTTCTACATGTTTCTTCTTCCATCCTCTACATGCATTGGAGTGATTTACATTGGAGAATCCATGTCAACTTGGAGAGAAGTCTCAAGCATTAAATGCCAAAAATATTATTTTATTGAAAGAAGTTTCTAGGCTGACCTATTTCTGGCTGCCCATTTTTGTAACCCTAATTGGGCTGACCTAGGATAAAATTTCTATAAATAGGGAATTTTGTTTCATTTATTGGGCTAGTTAGATTTCAAAGAAAACTAAGTGATAGAGAAAGATCTAGAGCTAGGAGTTAGTTATTCTAAAAGCAAGTGCTCTAATACAGAATACTGGAATTGTTGCAACATTTGTGTGATTCAATATAAGTAAAGACATTGTGCTTTTGTGCTATTTCTTGTATTCATCTATCTTGCATGGTTCTTGTTATTCTATCTTTCAATATTGCTTTGAAAATATTTTGATATATGTTAGATTTAGAGTTAGATATGATTCAATGGTGTTTGTGGTTAGATTCTTGAAGTGTTTGTAGCAATCCCTGGTCCATACTTTTCACAACTTGTTGATGGTAAGTTGTGTAAAGTGTGTGGTCGATTTTGTGCATGTTAAATATGTAAAAAAAAATGAATCAAACACACCAATAAGAAATTATATCAAAAACAAAATATTAAAATAATAAATATTGCAAACTCAGTATCTTGTTATTGATGTCATCCTATCGTCCTCTATCTCCAGTATTTTCATCAATTCCAGAAGGCTCTCAGATTGTATGCTAGGCTCAATGAACAGTCTTCCTAGAGAACAAGATTGAATATGAAATGCATGTAATGCTTAAGCTAAGACATGATTATTCTAAAACATGATTGTTAAGATGACAAATTATGATGATGCTATGAATAATAAAGCTATAATGATAATGCTAGAATGCTATAATGCTAGAATGCAATTAATTTCTAATTCCTCTAATGTGTGTTGTGTCTCCTTTTCTTGGATTAGTTGTGCTATTTATAGAGTTTTTCAAAAGCTTTTGATTGGATGATATGATCAACGATTATGAAAATTTCTGGCAGATCAAACGGTTGAAGATGGATAATACTAAAGAAAAACAAAAGAAAACAGAAAGGAAGATTTGTTTTCTTTTCTGTAAAAGAGGTAAGATAAGATAATAAAGATGAATTGTAAGAATTAATTTTTTGTGAGATTATGGAAAGATTGAACAAGATAAATAATGAATTTTTAAATTCAATTATTTATTTATGGATGATACAAAGGCTTTTTTCTTAAAATAGAATATTTACCCTAGATTTGAAGAACAATGGAAGATTTCATAATTAAATAGAATATTTAATTATGATTTTGAAAAGATATGGAAGATATTCAATTAAATAAAGATATTTAATTAAACTTTTAAGAAATGGTATGTAAATGAAATTAATTAAATAAGATATTTAATTAACTAGAAGAAAGGTTTGAAAAGAAATATTTAAATTTAATTAAATCAAAGACTTAATTAAATTCAAAAGTGATAATTAATTAAAATAAATAAAGTGTATTTATTTAATTAATTAAGTGGACATATGAATGTGAAATAATTAAATAAAAATTGATTTATTTAATCATGATAGAAGAATAAATTGAATGAACAATATAAGTAAATTAAATCATATGTAGAAGACTTTAGAGAATTTAATTAAATAATAAATATTTAATTAAATTCCAAGATTAATAAGATATGACCAATTTTATGCATCTACATTTTTCCCCTCTTTGAAGTGATGTGTGAAATGCATTGCTTCAAAGAAAATATTCCTTCTTTCAAAATTTGTTGTTTGACTTTAACCCTTTTTTGGAAAATATGCCCCTGACTTGATTATGATATGTTTCTGATCGAAAAATGTTGCTGGTGTTAATGATGCCCCCTCGGGAGATAAATTGTTGATGATTATGAGTGTGTGATAATGTTTGAAAAATTTGAGTTGATGATGAGATGTTGATGTTGATGTGAATTCAGTGATTTAGCTCTCAAAAAATAATGTATAAGGATGCCCCAATGTGAAAATAAAGTCAAAGTTAGATAAAAAGATAAAAATGTCACAAAAATCACATTTAGTTGACCTTTAAAAGGTAAAAAGGGAGAAAAGGACAAATCATTTGTACTTTTGACTTTTCAAATCCTGTTGCTCTGATAGTGACCTAGCGAGATGGACATTTTGTACCTCTGACACAAATTCGTGCAGGCCTACCAATACCAAAGACCAGCTATGTATGGACCACTGGTGAGTCAACCCAACCTCTTTTGTTGTCAAATTTTCCTATTTTTTGTAGATTTTAGGTTTTAAAATTCTGTTTTAGTGCTTTTAGGAATTTTTTAGCACTTTTGATAACTGTTTGAGTGCTTTCGATGTGTGTTGTAGCGCATATAGGATAGATTATGCAATGTGTAGTGTAGAAACTAGTTTATCACATTTGTTAAAAAGAGTAGCACTTCTAGATTTCCATAAGAAAATTAGGTATTTAGTGCATCTTGGAAAAACATTAGTGCATTTAGGGTTGTCACACATCTAGGAAATAAAATGGCACTTAGGTTTATATTTTTAGCGCTTAGAGGGAATAGCACATAGAGGAATTGTTTGAGCGCATCCAGGGCAAAGAATGACACATTTGAGTTTTAGCGCATCTAGGATAGAAAATAGCGCATATGAGTTTTAGCGCATAGAGACCACCAATTAGCCCATCTGGTAAAAAGAGACATAATGGGTGATTTGATAAAAGTGATGTAAAAATGATGATGTATATTGCTTCCTTGGTCAATAGATAGAGAAATTGTCTTATCATTATGTTGATATGGATTGATAAATAATTGATAACTTTGTTTCCAAAATAGAAATCAAAGAGTAGATAGATGATAAAAATGTTTCCCCTGTACGAAAAACAAAGAGTAGATGATGGATAGGACTTGTTGATAAATTTCCTCTCTACGATAGAAAACAAATAGTAGATTATTGATTGAAAACATATTTACATTCATGATTGAACTACAAATAGGATGATGTTTTGATTGTTGATAAATTTGCATTCTTGAAAAAGAAAAAAAATAGTAATTGATGATAGAACATATTGATGTGATATTCAGATAGATAGATTGTGCATTGATTGTATGAGATGAATTCCCTAGATAGGAAACTTGATATGGGTCACTTATATGGGTCACTTCATATGGTTCTGGGTCATAGATAGATATGAGTCTGATGATTATGTGCCACTGATATGGGTCATAGATAGAGATGAGTCAAATTGATTTTTCTTGATTGAGATGGAATCATTGATATGATGTTGATTGATTTTTTTTTATGATAACCAAAAATAGGAGGTTTTCAAAAACCTTCAGATTAGGAAGTGTCACTCAGTGGGATGGGATGGGATACTTGAGCTAACACCAGATGATGTAGCATTTATAGGGGCCTGTGGATTGAGATCTTTGTTGGCCATGCCTCCAATTCAGGTCAACAAGAGACTGTTGACTGCACTAGCAGAGAGGTGGCATTCGAGGCACAACACCTTTCATTTGCCAACAGGTGAGGTGATTATGACTCCAAAGGATGTGTATAGGATTCTTGGTATCCTCGTGGTTGGCACCCTTGTGTTCTATGATCACAAGGAGCTAGGTGGGATGGATGCATTGAGGAGAGTATATGGTGATGCTCATATTGCTGGGTACTGGGTGCCATGGGCTGACTTCAAAGGATATCCAACCTTCCCTACAGTATTAGGTGAATTCATTGCAGGTCTCCTTTGTCCGGATCACTAGCCAAAGGGACTATTAGTGGGATGGGGGAGGATCCTAGAGCAGATGTTGTTACAGCCACAGAGATATGCCTGGGGGAGCTATATGTTGGCTCACCTATATCACGATTTACATTATGTGGTATATAGGAGTGCATCTAGTTTGTCATGCAGCATGACACTACTTTAGATCTGGGCATGGGAGAATCTTGCACTGATGAGACCAGCTTGTCCCTGAGTAAGGCCACCAAGAAAACCCTATGTGTATGCCTATGCTATGTTCCTTGTCCAGCCTAAGCTTGGAAAGGTGGATTAATGGAGATGGTGCCTGGATGATATTGATGAGGTGATATGGTGGCCATACCTAGATTGCGAGCCATGGGATACAGACCACCTTGAGATGCCATTCATAGGTATTATGTGATTTATGATAGGTCGTACTCCCTTCATTTTAGAGAGGTTCTTGGCATTGCAGTTGTAGCGACAGTTTGGTTTTACACGGGGGATGTCGCAGGGGGTTGCTCACTATGCATGGAGTAGGGATGAGGTGAGATGAGGGTTGTGTATTTCATATCAAATAACATATATAGAGTATATGGATTTAGCGCCCAGGGCATGGGATGATAGATGAGATATTGTTGATGTTGGTATGTCTGATGAGTACTTAGTTTATTATCATACACATCCCCTTCCATGATTTACTTGTCTTGATGAGCCATCACCCATTTCTATGGTACAGTAGCCAGGGGTAGGGAGACAGAAGGATGTGGCAGGTGGAGTAGGCAGTGGTTGGGGGAGATGATGAGGATAGTGGAGAGGAGGAGAGCTCAGATGGGGATGATGGGGATGAGGGCAGAAATGAGGGGCTGATGCCATGCAATGAGACCGAGGCCAGATATTTTGAGTGGTATCCAAATCATGCGAAGGCTGAGGATTGGGATTGGGTGGGGACAATGATCAGGGTTGGTTCCTCATCACAACAGGGACAAATAGATACCCTACAGGCCTATGTGCAGACATTACAGGGACAACAGGTGCAGTTGCAGAGTCAGTTGGTGTAGGTGTAGGGATTGGTCACATAGCTATAGGCACAACTGGCATAGTCGTAGGTATAGGCACACTCACATCCTCCTACCCTAGAACCATAGGTGGCCTAGTTGATTACAAAGAGAGATGCATTTAGATGGAGGGCAGTGGAGGCAGAGGGTGTTGCTCAAAGGCTTATGGGCACTATAGAGAGTGCATCATTGTGAGAGGTCATTGTAGATGGCTTCGAGATGGCGAGGGAGGCAGAGTATTACTAGGTCAGATATGAGGAGTTGTGTCCTCCTGTGTATAGAGAGCCTTTCCCACGGTCCCACACTAGGAACAAGAGCAGGACATAGATAACAACATAGAGCATGGGGGTTACTAGGCCTCGATGGGATCCAGATACAGGGACCTGTGGGAGACCACCATCCATGAGACCAACTCCATTAGGGGATTCCACTCGCCAGCCTTGATGTATGAAAGATTTTATGTGATGTATCTCATATTCTTTGGAGCATGTACATTGATTTTTGATCATATCTCATGTATCTTTCTAGACATTTCAGTGTCATTAGGTGTTTGGACATTTGTATGTACTTTTGATGAGCGATGATATGCAGCAATGATGAGTTTTGATGATGTATTTCATTTGATATCATGATATGAGATGGATATGCATTTATTTTCTTGTTTATGTGATATGGATTTTGATATATGATCTACTGACTAACATGATTTGCAGGATGATATTATATGATTATGATATGATGATGTGCAATATGATGTGTACTAATGATCTCATGCAGGTGGATGATGATGGTAAAAATGCAATGTGTCAAGATGATATGATATGATATGAATCATTAATGATGTCAAAAGGTGATGTTTGTATGAAATTTTTGTGTTTTTGAATTTTTCAAATGCTATAAATGATGATGATGTGATGAATGTTATGTTTATGAAATGCCTCAAATAAAATGGTATTGAAAATGAGAAAAGATGTGAATGATAAATGATGTCAAAGGATAAATAATGATGAAATGTAATGAATATGAAAAAGATTGATGAGATGATAAAATGAGATGTAATGATATGAAATGAATTGTAATGAAAATGAGATGATATGGAAAATGTAATGATATGAAATGAAAAAATGAGATGAAATAATAAAATGGAATGAAAGGAGATGATAAAATGTAAGTAAATGTAATGGTAAAAAATAAATTATGAAGTTACCTAAGATGATAAAATGATAGGATCCGATGATAAATGATAAATGATAACTATATGAATAATAAGGATATGATGAGAAAATGATGTGATGTATATGAAAAATGATTAAATAATGAAATGAGATATAATGTAATGAGATGGAATGATAAAATTGAAATGATATGAAATGAAATGGAATAAAAAAAATGAAATGATAAAATGATAAAATGGAAATGTTACGATAAAATGAGAAATTTAAAATGATATGGAATGATAAAAAAATGAAATGGAATGAAAAAATGAAATGTAATGTAATGATATGATATGCAATGTAATGCAATAAAATGAGATGATATGAAATGTAATGATAGGAAATGGAATGGAATGATAAAATGAAATGAAATGGAATGATAAAATGATAAAATTGAATATGATATGTAATGATAAAAAATGAAATGAAATGGAATGAAATGTAATGATGGATGGGATAATAATGAAAAATGGTTAAATGTGTGAATGAATGATAAAAAATGATAAAGAATTGGAATGATATTAGAATGAAATCAAGATGATAAAAAAATTAGAATGTCCCTTGATATGTAATGAAATGATATGAAATACGAAATGATAATGCATTATGAAGGATAAATAAATGGGAAAGGATCCCAATGATGGATGTTTAAACTATATGATATGCACAAGACCGAGATGAAATGATAATGAAATGAGCATGAAACAAATGTCCAAATGTCCTCCACATATAATCCAAAGAGACATGACAACCATTGATTTATCTGGTCAGCTTTGTTTGAAACTCTAATGCGAATCCAGTATGCAAAATATATACATTGATTTAAATGAAATGAAACTAAATAAAACCAACTGTTCATTGAGCCTTTGGGTAGCTTTTGTGAGTCATCATAGAACCTTATAAAATGTTGGAAGTATGTACAAGAATCATAGGGGAGATGAGCACCGATGATGACCTAAGTACAACTTTCATAATTTTTGATATAGCAAGCGAACACAAGCATCGAGTTATAATTGAACTGAGATGACCTGAGCATTTCTTGAATAAATAGATAAAGACTAACCACCTTCAGATGTAAATGTGGAGCTTTTGTCAATGATATGCTTTGGAAATCATGTTTCATGACATATTTGCATCAAATCGATAGTTAACCTCAAGATAGCAGACAAAGAAAAATCATCCTCCTTCCTTGCCACTCTAGTTCAGTACATCATTGAGTGTCCTCCAGAGAGATGATATCAAGAAATCAAACAACCATTTTTCAAAATGTAAAACTAATATTTCAATCATTATTCAGATTTTAGATCATCCAGATATGAGTCATGATATGGTACTTTTCTAAAAAATCATTGTGATATGGACCAATGATTAGATAATTGTTCATGTGTTTTGATAATTTGATCGCATGACTAAGTTTTATATCTTTTTCAAGTTGTTTTGGTATAACCTGAAAGTTGGTTGCCCCAGAGTATGTCAATGTTTTCCCCCAGTATTTGACATAGCCTACTGAAATGGATATGTACAATAATCAAGCCATGGTAATACGTTATCGCTTTAGGAAAATGATGGCAACATGATGTTGGTATGACACTAAGATGAAGGAAAGATGCATTGAAATGAAAGCTGAAAAGAGAAGTACAAAACATGAACTAATAGATGGAGAGCTACAAATAGCATCTGTTTGCCAAATTTTCACTATTTGTTTTTATTGCATTTTTCTTCTTTTTTTGGTCACTACTAAGATGCCTATTTTCTAGGTTTTCACCAGGGTAACCATTTTTTCAAGAATTTTTTTATTGTTTTTGTACTTCTTTAGGACTTTTTTTGATGTTTTTTATATTTCTTCAAGACTTTTTCTGATGTTTTTGTACTTCTTTAGGACATTTTTTGATTTTTTTTTATTTCTTCAGGAATTTTTCTAATATTGATAACTTTTTTAGACATAATACCTTTTTTTGTGCATGTTATTGATGGGTTCATCAAACAAGTCCCCTTCTGGCATTGACAGCTTGTATTCTCCTAAACCATATACTGCTATGACCACATACGAACCTAGCCAATTAGGTTCAAACTTTCCTTTCTTCTCTCTATCTTGTTGATTGTGTGGGTTCTCTTTTAAAACAAGATCACCAACTTGAAAGGTACGTGTTTTGAATCTATGATTATAGTTGTGAGACATCATCTGTTGATATGATTTTAAATGATCAGTTTCTCGTTGTCTCTTTTCATCAAGAAGTTCCAGTTCTTGCAATCGGGAAACTTTGTATTCATCGTTGGTTATGAGGCCTTTCCGTGATACTCTAACTAATGGGATCTCAAATTCTATTGGCAAGATGGCTTCTACTCCATAGACAAGAGAAAATGGTGTTGCTCCTTTTGGTGTTCAAATACTAGTTTGGTAAGCCCATAATGTGATATTGAGTTGAATGTGCCAATCTTTCCCTGCTTCATTCACAGTATTCTTACAAATTTTCAATATTTTTTTATTTGAGGCCTCTACTTGGTCATTCCCTTGTGGATAATAAGGTGTTGAATATCTGTGTTGAATATGGAATTTCTTAAAAAATTCATCAACATCCTAATTTTTGAATGGTTGTCCATTATCTATGATGATGGAGTTGGGAATGCCATACCGACAAATGAGATAATTGAATATGAATGATGAGATTTTTTTGCTAGTGACCTTAGTGAGAGGGACTACCTCAATCCACTTGGTAAAATACTTTGTCACTATGATGAACTTGTCTCCATTCAATGATGAAGGATGAATCTTGCCAACTAAATCCAACCCCCATTGATAGAATGGCCAAGTTGGTACAAATGGTTGTAGTTCCTATGCTGGTGCATGAATGACATTTCCATGTATCTGACATTTAGAAAAAATTGTTACAAAAGTGAATGATTCCCTCTCCATTGTAGGCCAGTAGTAACCCATTCTAATCAATTTCTTGGATAAGGTTAGTCCACTTGAATGAGTACCACAAATGCCACCATAAACTTCTTGTAAAGCCTTATCAGATTTGTCACATTTAAGACATCAAAGTAAAGTACCATCAAGACCATGGCAATAGAGAGTGTCAACGATAAGGGTATAGCGAGAAGATTGGAGGATAGAGTTGCACTTTTGGTTATGGGATAAGTCAAGTGGTAAGATGTCATCTTTTAGGTAGGCATAAATCTTTCCATACCAAGGTGAATCAAATCCTACTAAGTGGAAAATGATTTGGCTTTTAGGTGTGTCATAGGTAGGTGTAAATGATTGTTCCACCATAAATTCATAGCATGCCTTAGTTTCTAGGAGTTGTAACAATGAAGCGATTGTGGCCACAGCGTCAGTTGCCTTGTTATCAAGCCTTGGAATTTGAATGAACTTGATGTCTACAAATTATTTCTTGAAATCGTCAACCATTTTTTTTATGGAAACAATTTGTCATCTTTTGTCTGATAGTCATCGTTGATTTGGTTAATGACTAACTGTGAGTCACCATAGACTTGCAATTTTGTGATTCTCCATTCCAATGCTATTTTGAGTCCAGTGATTAAAGCTTCATATTCAGCTATGTTATTAGTGCCTGAGAACATTAGATGATCTGACCGAGGAATGGTATTTCCTTGAGGGGTGACAAAGAGTATGCCCACCCCTGAGCCATGCTGAGTAAATGATCCATCAAAATATAATGACCAAGGTTGCTTTGATTCTATTGTGAAGACATTAACATCTAGAAATTCAATGTGCATGGGATGTTCTGGTTGTAGGGGTTCTTTAGCGAGTTGGTCAGCAATAACTTGTCCTTTGATTTCTTTGTGATCAATATAATGAATATCGAACTTGCTTAAGATCATGACCCATTTTTCTAATCTTCTTGTTAATGTGGCCTTGCTTAACAGATATTTGAGTGGATCAATCTTTGCAACAAGATTGATTGTATGAGTTAACATGTAGTGTCAAAACTTTTGTGAGGCAAAGACCACTGCTAGGCAAGTCTTCTCGATGAAAGTGTAGTTGAATTCATGACCTGTTAATGTTCGTCTAATATAATAGATTGCATGTTCTTTTCCTATAGAGTCTTCTTGTGCTAACAATGCCCCCAAGGACATCTTTGTGGCAGTAATGTATAAGATGAGTGATTTTTCTAGATTTGGTGGTATCAAAACTAGTGGGTTCACTAAATACTGCTTGATTTGTTGAAAGGCCATTTCACACTTATCATCCCATTTTAATGGAACATTCTTATGTTGTAGATGTGTGAAAGGTAGACATTTATCTACTAGTTGTGTAATGAATCTTCGTATAGATTGAAGTCATCCCTGTAGTGATCTCAACTGACTGATATTCTTTGGTGGAGGCATTTCGATGATTGCTTGTACCTTGGTGGGATCTACTTCAATTCCTTTTGCTGAAACTATATATCCCAAGACTTTTCCAGATGTGACTCTAAAAACACATTTCTTAGGGTTGAGGTGAACTTTGAACTTTTCCAACCTTGCAAATATTTTGGATAATATCTTGTGATGTCCTTCTCTTTTGTATGATTTCGCTAGTATATCATCGACATAATCTTCCATGAATGTTTGCATAATGTCATGAAAATTTGTATTCATAGCTCTTTGATAGGTAGCCTCGACATTCTTTAAACTGAAAGGCATGACATTCCAACAATAAGTCCCCCAGGGACATGTGAAAGTTGTTTTGTCTTGGTATTTATTTGCAATCTTGATTTGGTCATAACTAGAAAAACCATCCATTAGTGACTACCTGGAATGGCCAGCCGTTATATCAACTATAGTATCAATTCTTGGAAGAGTAAAATCATCTTTAGGACATGCCTTATTAATATTTCTAAAATCTATGCACACTCGAACACCTTTGTCAAGTTTGGATACAGGAACAATGTTGGAGATCCATTCTACATAGTCAATTGATCTTATAAATCCCACATTGAGGAGTTTCTTAAGTTCTTCTTTAACTAGTAGTGCCACATGAGCATGCATCTTTCTAAGTTTTTTTTTACAAGCTTTGCTCTTGGTTTAATGGACAAGTGATGCATTATAAGATACAAATCAAGACATGGCTTGTCTGCATAAGACCAAGAAAATTTTACTTGATTTTCTCTAAGAAATTCCATGAACTCGGGTACTTCTTTATCTGTCATTGATGCTGCTATCTGTAGAATCCTCAATTTCTCTGTAGTTTCAAGATTAACTACTTTTGTAGGCTCAATCAAGATAGGTGAGCGCTCATGATAGTGCTCGAGGAGAGTGTCAAGTATCCAATCATCTGGTGCCTTAAAAAGGTTTTCACTAGCTGATAAACTCTTTGTTTTATCTTTTGTTTGATCTAACACTGCCAGATTCTGGTTTTCACCATTAGATATTTCTTTTTGATTTTTACTTTTGAAGCTAGGAAACTTGACACTCTCCTAACTAAGGATCTCATGTTGAAAATTTCCAATGGAAAAATCATTTACATCATCTGCGGAAAGGAATTTTACGATAGATTCATCAGTTGAAAACATAGGTATATCTAGAGGTTCAATGAGATTGAGATGTATTAACAGTAGTAGGTCATTAGGTTGTGTGAAATAAGCTATGGTTATTATCATAATGAAGGTGTCTATAGGATCTGAGGTATGAGGTAGATCAATGATGGTACTGTCCTCACGATAGTCTTTTTCAATTGAATCTAACTCGACATCACTAGAATCATAGTTGTGTTGTAGTTCAAATAAGTGTGGATGGGTCCCTGAACCTTCTCCTTTGATTAGAGTAGGTGTATACTTGTGTATCATGTCAACCTATTTAGCCCTCCATAATTCACCATTATGGATGGTATCCCATTCGTATTCTCCAAAGTCTGTGTCAGAGTTATTATCGATGAAATTCTGAATTACTGCCAAGCATGCTTCCCCTGGATCAAAAATTTCTTGCAATGTGAGCATAGTATCATTCAATTGTTTGGATGTTTTTTCTTTTGAGCTAGTATCATGGCCTAGTCCTATTTTTTCTTTTGCCGCAAGTCTTGGAGGATCAATAGGCTCAACTACTCCTTTTCTTTTCTCGATAGGACCATTACCCTCATAGCCCATCTTTTGCATAATTGAATATCCTTTACCATATTTCTTAGTTGATAACTTGATATTCAGAACTATTTCATCTTCATCTTCATCTCTATAGAGCCATTTCAGCATTTCGTTATCCTTAAGACCTTCCATCGGGAATTTCTTCTTGATAAATTTCCCATTGAACTTTGTGATTGGTTATGTCGGTGATTGTGTTGATGTTGATGCTTTAGATATCTAATGTTGCATGATAGAAGGTCGTCCATGTGATTGAGGTGATGTAGGATGATTAGCCAGATAGAGAGAATATTCTCCTACTCCATTATCTTTGAACCGTAGTTGGTTGTCAAAGGTTTTGGTTAGTTGACTGATTTATGTATCAACTTTTGGAGAAGTGTTAGTAGTCACTTCTCGATTGTTAGGAACCAAAGTGTCTTGACTAGCTTTGATGGTAGCACAAGTTTGACTGTGAGAATTATCAGCTGATATTTTGATCTCTTGTCCATCATAAGGAAACTTAAGACACTGATGATATGTAGATGGTACAACTTGCATATCGTGGATCCAAGGATGACCCAACAAGATGTTGTATGTGAGATTATGGTCTAATACTTGATAGAAAGTATTTTTGATAACAGGTCCCATTCTGATTGGTAGCATGATTAAACCTTTGGATGCTCTTTCCTCATCATCATAGGCTTTAATGGTAATCTCTCTTCTGGGATCAATGGAATCCTTAGAAAATCCTAAAGCCTGAATTAATTTCATTGTAAATATGTTCAAACCAGCACCTCCATCTATTAGAACTCATCTGACACGAACTTGTGGACCATGACTTCTAAGTATAATGATGAATTATGGGGATGTGTCATGGAAACATCATATTTTTCAGAGAATGAAAGGAATGTGGGTGAGGACAAATGTCCCGCCATGGTTTGAAATTGGTCTACATTCAGATCATCGAATACAGTTGTTTCAATGAGGGCTTTGCCTAGAATTTCCTTATGCATTGGGGAAATCTTCAGAAGTTCCAACATAGATATTTGAGTGGAGGTTTTTCCAAGTTGATTGATTAAATAATATCGATGTTGAGGTGGTGACACAATGGATTTTGAAGGAACACCTTTTAGGAAAACTTTAGCTTGTGCCCTTGTTGTTACATTAACTTCTTGATACTGCACTTTCTCTTTGACTTGTATAACATTAACCAAGTCATCATCAGTGTAGATATGATTGATTATATACTCATCGATATGATTCACATTTTTCCAGAAGACTCACCCTTTTGATAGTTGGGAAAAGGATTTTGAAATGCTTGGTGGTCTTCACTTGATTGTTGGTTTCCTTCTATTGTGACAATGTCTTTGTCTATTAAATATTGAATAGCGTTCTTCAAGGCTTGGAAATTATTCATACGATGGCCTTTAGATCTATGATATTCACAATAGTACGCATCATTCCATGATGGCAGTTTTACACTAGGTTCGAAGCTATGTTGAGGTGGTAGGGTAATAACGTTCTTTGCCATCAAGTCTTTAAGGGCAAATTCCAGAGATTGCCCCAATGGAGTAAAATTTATTTTGTTGGAGAAGAATGAAGATCATTGTGGATTCGTGTCTAATGTATTTCCTAAAGCATTTTTATTGTTGTTTCCATGATACCCTTGATTGTTGGTATTATTCTGATTTGGAACAAAAGTTGGATTTTGGTTATTCCTTGGGAGAGGAGGGGATTTGTTTCCCTGATTTGTAACCGAGTTGACATTGTTGTAGTTGTTGTTGCGAGGAACACTAAGAACAATTGGCTTAGCTGAGACATGATGTGCATCTACAACACCATCATTCACCACATTCTTGTTGTGAGTCCAAAACTTTGATTTTTCATTATGGTGATTTGATGAGCTAGGATTGTCTCTATCAAGTTTGATTATTCCTCTCTAGACTAATGCATTTTCAATCATTTTCTGAAAAGAGAGAGGACAATGAAGATTTAAATGATAACTCATCTCTTGATCCAAGCTATTTATGAATGTAGTGATCTTTTCCTTTTTCAGGAACATGACATGGATATCTAGCGAACAATCTTCTCCATCTTTGAAGAAATGTGATGAACAGTTCACCAGGTTTTTTCTTAGCCTTGCATAGATCAATCATTGTGACTTGGTGTTGTATATTATAGAAATATTGAGATATGAACTCGTTGATCAATTCCTCAAACGTTTTGACAAGCGGTGTAATTTTTGATAACCATTCCATAGATTGGCCTCCAAGACTTTGTGGGAACAAATGCATTAAGTATGTATCCTCATGAGCGAATTCTAAAGTCATGTTTCAAAAGTCTCTAATATGGTCAATGGGATTCGATTTTCCATTATAACGATCAAACTTTGGAATTTCACAATGCTTAGGAAACAAAATCATGTTGAGACATTGATCAAAAGGATATGGACAAATATCATCAAGAGCATATGTATTTGTTGTGGCTCCTCCTTCTAGATCTTTAATTTTCCCTTCTAATGTTTTAACATGTTGAGTCAAGGCACTAAGACCAGATAATGGTTTTTCATCAGGATTACTCGTTATGTTCTCAGTGTTAAATTCATGAGGTAGTTTAGCTCCTTTGTCAGCTAGAAACAAGAAATATTTTTGTTTGTCTCGTTCTACAATCCTTTCTATTGCTCTTAGAAATTTAGGATCTTATTCAGCTTCTTTAAGGTGGCATTCTTCCTCTTGTTCATCCTCACCATCCTCAGGGGTTTTTCTCATATCTTTGTCAGAAGTAAATGGATTTTTTTCTCCCTCAGTCATGTTGTCCTCAAAGAGGGGATTTCGACTCACACTATAAAGGGGATCACTATTTTCACCTTCCTTTTGTGTTGTTGACATATGATCTTCTTGTTGAATATCTTCCTTCAATTTATTGTATTGTGATCATGTAAAAATAGGCATATAATTTCAAGATGTTCTCCTAAACTTAGATCATAGAAATGAGTGTAATCAAAGATGATGTTTTAATTTGATAAGATGAAAATCTTATGATATGATCAAAACTAAGTTTTCCTAATTTGTGGTTGTGGCTTCTAATGATGAAGGATGATAGAATCCTGTTGGGAGAAGTTGAAAAAATAATTTGGAAGTTTGTGATGGAAAGTGCACTTGTAATATTTGATCTTTGTTTTTGAAGAATGATCAATATATCAAATAGCCTATTTCAACTCACTGAAGTATTTGACTAGGATGTGTTGAATATTCAATAGAAGGTTGTGGTATATAGTTGAAATCAAGAGCCTGATTGTGATTATGTCCTTGAGAAATGGCTCTCCTTTGAAAACAGGCTCATGAATCTTGGGGGTCTACAGTGTATTCGTCAGTAAATCCTCTAACAAAATCTTTGTATCCATGGAGAAATTTGCGATAATGGAGCAAGAAGTTTCAACTCTTGTATAAAAACTTCCTTCATTGTAAGCTTTTCTTGTAGCCTAGAGATTTCTTGGGTTTCCTGATCCTATTGGTAATTCACTTCTTGAAAAACGTGGTAGATTTCCACTCCCTAAGCATGAGAGAAAATGTTGATATGCTACTAGACCAAAATTGCTATAAACTTAGATCTGTCACAAACAATGATTCAAGAAAAATGACATATACGCTTCATAAATAGGGATATGCACTAGAGAAAAGGTCAGATATGCTTCAAGATGTCCCAGATGTGCTACTCTATATCCTATATGCATTGCAGAAAATGTTTTGGACAGTGACCAAAAAGTTTTGTTTTTAGAATAGCTAGCATATGTGCTTAAACAGATGCTAAAAGCGCTGATTTAACCAGTGAATGCACTAGAACAGACCTTATATGCACCAAAATATACCCTAGATGTGCTAAAATAGGTTTTCCAAGGTAACTTTTATGAACATTTTATGAGCAATTTCAGCTAAAATTTGACATGTTCATTTTGGATGATCTTTTATCTAAATTAGTGTGATTGAAAACACAACAAACACTCTAAGAAAAGTTGTTTTCAAGTACTATACTAAACATCAAGTGTAAGTTTCAAAAATGTTTTTCAAAAAGTGTTTTCATAGGTTTTACACATGACAAACAATTTAGACAAACTCACTCTTAGTACTCAAGTAGGTCATGATAATAATCAACAGCCCACATCTTAGAACTGTGTCGACTCACACAGTCGTGTCACCCCTGAAGGGGCACTAATAATTTTGTCTTTTCCAAGCGCATACTCAAAGTGACGAAAGTGGATATCAAATCCCCTGAGAAAATGGTCCTTGGTAGTTATATGGTGAGTATCTTGGGGGTAGATTCTTCCCTCCCTTGGACTATGATTATTATGATGTTGAGAAACTGACTTGAACTGGATACTACACTAGGTTCGTAGAAAGGGTTTTCGTTCAGTGCAGCAATAATAAACTCCCTTAGGAGACCTCTCAACCTTTAGAAAAAAAGGATTTGGGGATGGTTATATTGCACACTACTGAAAAAAGAGAATTTCTCCTTATTTGCTTTAAATTTTATAGTGGGGCGGAATAGCCTGGCTTTGGCTTGAACCCACTTGAGTCATTCCTTTTGGGTGAGTACTTTTTCCCACAAGAGTAGGCCCTCTACAGGATGTAATAAAGCGGTAAAATTGCATGAATGTAAAAGGAAATTCTGGTATTCTGGTCACCCAGTTAAGGGGAGAGCATAGACCTATTGCAACAAACACAATAGACACTGTTCTTTTTAAAACCCAAATCACAATAATCTAAACTATGTGAAGATGTTGCTTCACAAAAATCATGGGATTCATTTTAACCACAAAATAAATGTGTGGTGACTATCCTAGATTGCTTTATTTTAAATCCATGTCTATCCTAGGGTTGCTTCCTTTTAAAACTATTTGTGACTATCCTAGATTGGTTCTTTTTAAGCCAAGAACAGGTTCTTTCTGCGAAAGGCGTCAGACTCGTAAACCTATTTAGTTACAACCTATATGCACCAAAAGATCCCTTGTAAGCGCAACAAAAACAAGTTAATGTGCCAAAATAGATCATAAATGCACTACAGAAAGTCCCAAATGTGCTACAAAAACTCCTAAATGCGCTAAAACATAATGTAGCTAATTTTTATTTTTTTTGTTTTTCAGAAAATTTTAACAACTAAGTCGGGTATATGCACCATTATGTCTTGTATATGCGTCAAAATAGTTCCTGGATGCACCAAAGTACGTACAAAAGCACTGAAAGAAACCACATAAGCGCTTTAAAAACCTTTAGATGCACTTTGGAAATCCTTGGATGCGCTAAAACGCAATTTTTTGTCAAAAATTTGAATTCCAGAATGTGAAATCCTGTTAGAAAACCTGTAGATAAATGTTAAAAACAAGGCAAGGCCCCATGGTGGGCGCCAATAATGTGTGGTCGACTTTGTGCATGTTAAATATGTAAAAACAAATGAATCAAGCACACCAATAAGAAATTATATAAAAAACAAAATATTAAAAGAATAAAGATTGCGAGCTCAGTATCTTGTTATTGATGTCGTTCTATCGTCCTCTATCTCCAGTAGTTTCATCGATTCCAACTAGCTCTCAGATTGTATGCTAGGCTCAACGAACAGTCTTCGTAGAGAATGAGATTGAATATGAAATGCATGTAATGCTTAAGCCAAGACATGATTATTCTAAAACATGATTGTTAAGATGACAAATTATGATGATGCTATGAATAATAAAACTATAATGATAATGCTAGAATGCAATTAATCTCTAATTCCTCTAATGTGTGTTGTGTCTCCCTTGCTTGGATTGATTGTGCTATTTATAGAGTTTTTCAAAAGCTTCTGATGGGTTGATATGACCAACGATTATGAGAATTCCTGGCAGATCGAACGGTTGAAGATGGATAAGACTGAAGGAAAAAAAAAGAAAACAGAAAGCAAGATTTGTTTTCTTTTCTGTAAAAGAGGTAAGATAAGATAATAAAGATGAATTGTAAAAAATAATCTTTTTGTGAGATTATGGAAAGATTTTGAAGAAGATAAATAATGAATTATTTAATTCAATTATTTATTTATGGATGATACAAAGGTTTTTTTCTTAAAATAAAATATTTACCCCAGACTTGAATAATAATGGAAGATTTCATAATTAAATAGAATATTTAATAATGATTCTGAAAAGATATGGAAGATATTTAATTAAACTTTTAAGAAATGGTATGTAAATGAAATTAATTAAATAAGATACTTAATTAACTAGAAGAAAGATTTGAAAAGAAATATTTAAATTTAATTAAATAAAAATTACCCATTAAATTCAAAAGTGATAATTAATTAAAATAAATAAAGTGTATTTATTTAATTAATTAAGTGGACATATGAATGTGAAATAATTAGATAAAAATTGATTTATTTAATCATGATAGAAGAATAAATTGAATGAACAATATAATTAAATTAATTAAATTTAATCATATGTAGAAGACTTTAGAGAATTTCATTAAATAATAAATATTTAATTAAATGCTAGGATTAATCAGATATGACCAATTTTATGCATCTACATAAAGCTAGCCTATACCTTATATTTATGTGATTAGTTCAATTATGAGTATTTCTTCATTTCAATTGCAAAATAAGGTTAGTTAGGATGAATGTCTAATGATCCGAAAATCTTTAGTTCTTTAGAAGATTGTACTATTTATGTAAGATTGTAGATTAAATTTGGGTTAAGTAGGAATTAGTTTTGAGGGATTGGTCCATTTCAAGTATTTTATCATCTATGTTGTTAATCTTAGGAGTAATTTTAATTTTAGGATTTCTCTAGACCCTTATATTTTGCTATTTCTTTGAATCTGGGTTAGATTTAGGATTTCAATTATCAATACATTGCAAAATCCGATAAGTTTTAAGATCCAGTGTTTTTTTGTAAGGTCCCTTTGTGATTACCAACAATATTCACATTAATTTTGACTTTTTTCACTGCATTTGTCAAGACCTGACATTAGACACCTTGGGGTTATCTCTTGAGGCTTGATGATAGAGATTTACCTTTCAAGAGAGATAGAAAATCATATTTTTTCTGAGTTGTTGCTGTGCAAAAAACACCATCAACAGTATCCTATCCTTTGGTCTAAAAAAAAATGTGATTTCTGTAGGAAATCTATTAAAAGTAGCACCTAGATATCTCAAAATATTATTTACAAAACATTATTGGAACATCACATAGCCTAAGTTATGGAAATTCATATCCCAAATGTAAGTCCAACATTGTACAAAGAGCTGGACATTATTTTCATTGTCAAATCTTATATGTAGAGCCTTATTCTAGATATTTTTCCATACATATAAGAAAAGGTGGCATAATAAAGAATACCAATTGAAGTGGACCACTCTTCCATCACTCTTAATGGCCACCAATTTCCTATGAATTCCCTTTGCTATGAAAATGTAATAATCAAACTCTTTGTTAACAACGACATTTTGAATGTAAGCAACCATCATCATGATGTGAATTAGTATTTGGGTTCTGAAATCTACACACAATACTTGACAGAGATCATAATATGTTTTAATGAAGTAATCCTCAAAAATTTCCACATTGAAAGGCTCTAGCTTTATTCAAGAAAACTTCATTGGTCTTCATTCTAGACCCCTTACTCTATGAATTGGGAGCCAATTCACTTTGTAATTGATCTTATCATTGTGATACTGCTTAGCTAAGGCATTGAAGTCTATGGGATTGTTTACTACTAAGTATAAAGCAAAATCCTTTGATATGTATTCTTTATCAATTATGATAAACCCACCACCATTACTAGTTATGATAGTTCTAGCATTAACATCATACTTAACCGCAATTTTTTTGATGAAATCCACATCTACAAAGATATTTCACATCATCAGTTTCCCAAGTGCTAGGTTCCAAATGTTAGAAATGTGGATTTTTGAAATCTCCTCTTATACTAGTGCTCAAAAAGTGACCACCTAGTGCTAGACATGGTAGCATCTCGGCAATCTCTAGCATTATCTATCAATCTGTCTATTAAAATTTTGGACCCTTGAGAATGCATTGTCTTTCATGATGACCCTTAGAGTTGAATCATCAAGTCTTCATCCAAATCCCTTCTTGAATTTACAAGTTGGGCACTATTTTAACTCATGGTGTAGGTTTTTTCTTTAAATTAGGGTTTCAGAAAATGGCTAGGATTTTAAAAATTAAGACAAGTAAAACCCTAGATTTTACTTTCAACACAACACAAAACCCTAATAATGCAAGGAAATTCAATTTAAACAACAATTATGTAAATTAGGGTGAGATTTCTATGACACCCATAAAACCCTAATAATGTTTTTTGTGGTCACATATTCAACATAAACCCTCTAATTAAAAATTGAAACCTACACCTTTGTGGCACTCATAGGGACCAACATCACATTTCTACACTGTTGTAGCTTCAATATCCCATGAAATGGAAGGAAAACATAATGTGAGGTTGTGTGGAGTTGGTGCAGGGGCACCTACAACCATCATTCAAAATATGTCTTGGTAATGAAATGTTTGGGTGAATTTAGGAGTTTTGTCATAAAGTATAATAGATCATTCCTTCATGTCATTAGGAAATTTGTGTCTTGGTGGTCAATGTGCACAAATGCACTTTTGCATTGAATTGTGTCAATAAATTGAATTGGAAGCCTTAATGGCAAATATGTGAAATTGTATGAATTGTGCAAGAGTGGGAGTATTAATTATGTATTAGGAATGAGTTAAAAAGGATCTAGAAGTCATTATTTATAGTCAATTCGGTTGGAGGAGTCTAAAGTTGCAAATTTGTGAGTTGCTTAATGCAACAAATTTGTTGAGTTTCTCAAAAGTTTGTTTTGGTGGTTAAAGGCGTTGTGGAAGGCTATACTGAGTTCTAAATTTTTAAAATCCTTTGAAAGGCACGAGTAAATGTGGATGAAATAAGGGGAATGAACAATCATTGAATAAAAAGTAGCATATCTTTTGTTAATTCTCTGGTTTTCTTCTTTTACCACTGTTTTCCTGTGTTCTATTTTGATTCTACAGGCCATACAAGCAAGTTAATGCTCTAAATCCTTGTGACTTCTGTAGGATAGGGAATTTAGCATGCGTATGAACCTATTTTGAGGGCTTAATCATAGATTTGGAGGGCACAGTAAGGAAACTCTATGATCTACTTGTACAGGGCAGTGAGGGCACCGGTTGAAGTCCATTTAATGCTTTAAACCACCCCACTTATTGTCATGACCTGTTTCTTAGTGGGGAGGCATGGAGATAGTTTAGGATGAGTCTCTTTTCATTTTGGAATGACAATAAAGCGTGTTGCAGTCTGTAGGTTGTCACCCTCAATGTGAAACAAAGCCTTGTTCATGCAAGGATGGATGGGACAGTATTGGATTTTCAATGATTTATTGTTGGTTTTGCTTAGAAAATAGTTTGAATTTTTTTTGCAGACCCTAAACAAGTAATTTGAAGTCTTAGTTGGGCTTGGAAAACCCGGACAAGGTGTAAGGCTGAAAAACCTAGGTAGTTGTGAGGAAATTGTGGGTTTTGAGGAACGGTGGCTTAGAGGTTGAGAAAATTCCTAAGACTTGTGAAATTGGGTGTTTTGAGACATGTTTTATGACTTTCCAAGAGATAGAGGGGTTAAGATAAGTTTAAATAATACTTTTTTTGTAAAACAGGGCTAATTTTGTAGCCTTTTGAGTAGGGTCACTTAATAAAACTCTACAATGTTGCAAAAGAACCTTGTATGAATGATTGGGGAATTGTATTTGATGTTGAATGGATGCTATGTAGATGTTGTGTTGGTATTTTTATAGTCTTCTTGAAAATATATGCTCTTTAGTTGATTTTTGGTGACTTGAAGCTATAGTGTTGATATTTGAGAGAAGTTGTGTCAATTTGTCTCTTGGGTTTCTACCACCTCTACATCAGGAGTTGACTCGACACATGACCACTTCAAAGAAATGAAGAAAAAAAATGAGTCATAACCAAGAATTGACAATGGTACATGGAAATAGAGTGCATGATCATAGCTTCAACAATCACACACAATAAAATTATTGATGTGTAAAAAAATAGGTGATGCAATAAGAAAGATACATGTGACATGAACTTAAGGACCAAAGTGAGGAGCACCAACCAATGTGCATAAAAAATAAGTTGGGCATTGAGCTCGGCGCATACCTTCTATCATTTTACTTCCTATCAAGGGTAGAGTATGAAATAGGAACCACCAAGGTTCCTAAGGTTCCGTGTACCTTCAAAAATGTTGAGAAGCACACAAACTAGCCATTTTTCACCCAAAATCCTTGATGTTTGAGTGGGAATCACCCATTTTGGTTCTATATTTTATGGAAAAAACAAGGACCCCCTACACTTGGCCAATTTTTGGATTTTGAAATTAAGTTTTTATCAAAGGTAAGAAAAGGAAAGCCACACAAAAAAAATGAAGCTGACCTAAATACCCACAAAGATCTCTTAGATTGGTTGTCATTACTGGGAAAATAAGTGGAAAGTGAAATATCAACATTTTGGAAACCTCTATAGGCTATTTTCCTACAAAATATGCAATCCAAAATCTCTAATAGTCCATTAGGAACATAGTCACAAGGCTAACAACTGAGACATGTTAGCCTCAAAAGAACAAAATAGGACAAAAGTGAAGGATAGAGCATAAGACACAATGTGCAAGTTGTACTTGGAGGAAAAACAACAAAACAATCTTAAGATAACCTAAACTAGCCATCAAGAAAAATTACTTAAACAAGCCATTAATTGGAATATAAAATAACTACCCTTTTTATCAACTTGTGATGCTTTCCATACTCATGGATAACCAACTAGAAAAGAAAAATTGAAAGGCATTCAATAGACTATTTAAATTCCTTCCAAAAGTTGAGAACAAAGTGATCTACCCACCTAAATTGTTTGTGAGAATGGACTTTTTGAACTAGATAGGTATGCATATCCCACCCTCCTTGATTCTCATCCTCATTCTTAGGAGAAATCATGAACCAAAATGACTTTGTGGTCTTCACATGAGAAAGATACTTGATGGGGAATCCTCTTGAAAGTGCCAAGCTGAACCATTCCATGTTGATTTTGTGCTTGGCCTCTACATCTTTAATGTCTTATTCGATGGTAGGGGTTGATTCTAATGACCCACTTAAAGGTATGAAGAATTCTCTTCATATTCATGCTACTCATGATCTTTCGGATTAGGAGATGATGGCTTGATGTCAAGGTCTAAGTATAAATATTTTATCTCATTCTAAAATAGGTCTTCATCCATCTCCTCTTTACTCTTGTACATGACATTACTCATCTTTTCTTCATAGAAGATTTCTTGAAGAATTGAAGAAACACCAAGTTTCTTCCCTTGAGGCATAGATGTATGCATGATATCCTACTTAACCTTAATAGAAACCTCATTCACATCAAAATTTATATCCTCCAAATCAAGTTTGTCCTCATGTTATTGGTAGAAAATTTGAACAATAGCTCCTTCTTCAAAATAGATTAGAGTTTGAAAGTTTGTCTCTTGCCCCTTCTCATCCTCATATTCATCTCCATGGAATAGAAATTCAACAAGGTCTTCAATATTTTCTTGCTACTCCAAGATTTTTTCAGATGTTGGCATTGGCATTCTCTTTTCCTCATTATCAATAAAAAAATGGAATTAATAAAATGAGAGGATCAATTCCTCTCCATCATCATTTCCCACTTTCTTAGTATCTTGTTTTTGTAGATGATTATACTTCTCTTCTTCTTGTAGTAGGTCTAGATTTTTATTCTTCGGGACACATGAGAGTTCATCAACAAAAAATAATTCCTTCTTAGATGCAAACATATCCTTGTTTTATTCTCCAGATTAGCTAGCTTTCGTGAAATGGTGTCAGGATATGAAAATTGGTCAAGAGTTTAAGTGTTTGAAATGTTTTCACAAGAAATTAAGGAGGTTGCTAAATTGCTTGAGGAGGAATAGGTATCCAAGAGGGTTGTTCCTATGGAAAAACATGTTGAGACTACATACGCAAATGTTCTTGCAAGTGACGAGGACCCTTGAAACTTGCAAATTTTAAATAATGAACTTGAGGGATTGATTTAGCCATTTGCATGATTTGTTTCTCTATAGCTGCCAGGTATTTGATTTTATCCTCCCTAATAGTAATATTCCTTAAAAATAATTATTCATGCTATTTTCTTTGGGCCTCCATATTTTTATTATGAAGGAAAGCTCGTTAAGAAAGCTCCTCCTACTGTAGATTGTGTTCCTACTCTTTTTCAAAATCCCTTAACCATTTTTGGAAATTCATCATTATATATTTGATGCTAACATTATCCAAGTCATCCAAGTTCTATGGCTAAGTGGGAGGATTAGAATGTTGATTGAGAATAAAATAAACTTCTTGAGGCTACTAATAAGAATGTATAGGCTTCCAAGAAGGTTGAATAGGGGTGGGTGGAAGCACATATTTGGAAAATATTGATAACCTACTGTGATAGGGTTATCTAGGATAAAACCAACAATATTTATAGCTTGGTATTTCTAGTGGGGAGGTATAAAGCTTTTGTTTTCATGGAATGGAGGGGGACCATGTTTTTTCCATAGTATCTTGACACACTAAAGCATAAGAGGATCTAGAAAACATATCAAACAAATATACTCAATCTAGAAAACCAAGTACATACCAATAAAGTCATCAAAATTTTAATGAAAATTTGCTAGGTGGAAGCTTTAGGCACTAGGACTACTTGAACTACAAAGTTTGACCAATAGAGTTGTTGTGGTGTTGAATAACTACCCTAAAATGAAATATACACTGAAGAACACACCAAAATCCCTCATTCTACGATGTAGATCTCATAAAATTAGTCCCACCATGCATGCCAATAAAATTTATCACTTGGAATTGTACCCTTATTGAACCTGTTGCTTAGAATTCCAACGAAACATGAGATTGATCTCAAGGTTTAGCACCTTGTAGTTGAGATCAAACCTCTAGAAAAGGGTGGATTCCTTTCTAACCTAAGTGCAAAAGTGTTGGACCAACCCAACATTGAGTAACTCTAAAACTAACCCTATTCCATCAACTTGTAGAGGGAAAAGGGAATAGAGAAATACATACATGAAAGGGTGGTGATGCACCAAGATTAAGGGCATATTTTTTTCCACTACAACATAAAGAAGTGAATAGAATGTCATGAGAACTCACACGAGTCTCTTTCATATTAGGTCCTAGAGGTGTGTATGGAGGTTAGGGTTTGGAAAACACTAAGAGGGAAAAGTAATATCCATATTAAACTCTTGCAAACATGTTTAACACAATATACAAACATGAAAGATAACAAATAATAATTCAAAAATAGAGTACCTAAATAACCTTCACACAGAGTGGAACAAGTGAGAAGAGGTGAAAATAATAGTCTTTATTCATTCAAAGGCATGTAGATTGTTTTTGAAAAAGTGAAGTTGTAGAGCTCTTCAAAAGAAAAGAATAAGAACCCCCTTACAATGAATGATAACATCCTTTTATTCCTCACAAGTGTAGAGGAAAAAGGTGATGTGGCGGGAAGAGAAACCATGTTTGATGCCAATTAGAATCTTGACACATATACAAAAGAAATATAATTTGTAGACATGAATAATAATCCCAACACCCCTACTAGTAGCTCCATTCATGAAAAAGAGGAAAAAATATAGAAAATACCCTACACAAATAATAGAAAAGATGACCTAGGCATGGCCACCTAACAAAAGAGGACCAACAGATGAATAAATGAGGCATGGCACCTGAAAATCCCTTTATAAATTTGTGGAAACACATTAAAATCCATCCTTGTAGCCCCATGGATGAAGACTAAGCAATTAAGAGAGGTGTTACAACATTGATGAGGGCATAAAGAAGAGAAGACACAAAAAAGTAAATTTTTTAGGGTTATGCATTTTTTTTTCCACACATGTAAATATTCTCTCCTTTGTGTCCTTTTCACTTAGTTTCTTGTTACATTTTCATCGGGGTTAGGCAAATGGTCTACCGTGTGAAGGAGATGACATAAAAAACACACACCCCCACCACTTTCTATTGAGCGTCAAGTGTCGAGACCAATGCATGCATTTTTCTGTCCACCTTCCTATGAAGGGTAGAGTAGGAACCAAGTTTGATACCTTCAAAAGCATTGACAACCACATAACCTATAAGTTTCTTTCCCAAAATCCTTGACGTTTGATAGATTACTTATTTAGGTACTATATTTGATGAAAAAATCGAGTACCCCCGACACTTGGCTAAATTTTGTGTTTTGAAATCATTAACAAAGGTAAGAGAAGGAAAGCCACAAAAATAAATACAAATAACCCATATACCCACAAATATCTCTCAGAATGATTACAATTAGTGGGAAAATAAAGGGGACATGAAATGTTCATAGGTGCTTGGATGCCCATGAGATTTTAAGGGATAATATTTTATTATTATTTTGTAGTAATATTTAATATTATTGTAATGGAATCCATTAATTTATTTATCCTCTACCTATATGACATCCTTTTCTTTAAGAAAACCTAGGAAGAAAATTTACAAGTGGCATAAGAATTGTATAAATTACACCAACATAAGCTACACGCTAACCTCAACAAGTGCATTGGCTCTATGTAGATTTAGTACCTTACTTACATTATTAATCAATATAAATCTCTTGTTACTCTATGGAAAATCAAGGTGATTCAAGATTGGACTATTCCATATTATTTCACATAATTATACAAATTTATCTAACTCGCCAATTTTTATTGATGGTTCATCCTTGAATTTTCACATTTTACTTAACCACTCAATCAAATTATGTGTACCAAGGAAACATTCCAATAAACTTCTTTACAACAACATGCCTTTTAAGAACTGAAAAAATATCTTTGTTCTACACTAATATTGGCTCTTCCAACATCATGAATTCATTTCAAATATAGATATATGCATCATAATATGTGCTAGATGTTGTGGTACTCCAACACAAACATCCAACCTCTTATCACTAAGAAACATTTAATTATACTCTACTTATGGAAGGAAATTTATGCTATAGTATATTTCATCAAACAAGTGCACTATCATATTCTAGGTGAAGAAACTACCATCCACTTTAATCAATAATTTCTCTAATTCCTACGCACACACCAAATTTACAATACAAGGCATATAAAATGTAAGGAAGCTAACATAGTGAAACAACTTCCTACACTAATCTTGAGAGGAGAATAATACAAAACTTTTATAGATATTTTCGGTTATAGAAACTTAAACAAGAATAAAATAGAATTATTGTGCATACAACAACATAGTGATTTACATGAGGAAAACCCTTTTGGGAGAAAAACCCCACACTCCAAAAGCTGCCCAATATAATATTCAAAAGCCACAAAGATTACAATATACTTGCAGAGCAAGCTTCACATAGGAGTATCACCAACCAGAGATCCAAAGGCAACATGACTGCTATCAAACTCTCAAATTACATTAAAATACATAACCATAATGCAATGCCCTCATAAAATAGGGTTTCCTTCTAGGGAAAGTCAAGCTAATAAAATTGTAAGGTTGAGACACATTTTCCTAACATTATATGGATGACCTATCTACAATAATTTCACTTGGTCACTATGCATAAGGAGGGGTGATGAGGTAAAAATAACCTCATCAAATTATATAATGCACTAAATAGTTAACCTCACATATTTCAGCCATCCTTACCCTACCAATTAATTGTATTTAGGATAAGTAATTGCTTTCTTTTTGTGAAAAGACGTGCAATCTTAATTTCTTAAAATTAATTCAAATAAGCTAACCCACACTAACTTAATGGTTTAGTTTTTGAGATTTTCACAGGTCAATTACCACAATCAGTTATCATTCCATTCAAATAGATTCAATGCAAACTTCAACACCATTGAAGACAAGTGTTGAAGAATGGGCACCAGAACTTTAGGAGCATACATGATGAACTGGGTTTTTGTAGTTTCTGTTATTTTCAGTTTTGAAGACTTTATGGCTCATGTCGAGTCCTTTAGTGTTTCATGTCATGGGCTTTAAAGTCTACTAGTTTTTGACAATTAGGTGAAGACTTTACCAACTGAAACATAGGATTTTGCTAGTTGTTCTTATATAAATGTGTAATTGTTGAAAGCAATGATATACAAAAGAATATCGTTATGTTTTCACTATGTTTTCTGAGTTACACCCTTAATATGAATAAAATGAGTTTTTCCATCACCTTTGGAGTTATTGAGTAATGTGAACGAAGCTATTTTGAATGAAGTAATTTTGGAGTTACTAGTGTATGTGTTCTAAGCTAGGCATAGAAGCACTCGAGAGCACACCACTCAAGGGGTTGTAGATTAGATAGATAAGTATTCTAATTTTAATATTGTACTTCCATTTTGTAGACAATAATTGGAATTGAAGTTTGTTTTCATGTGTGTAATTTTGTCAAGATTAGTCCTACAGGTTATAGTTGGGTCTATAATCTTTAAGTTCTAGTGTCCGAAGTTCCAGAGCATCTTTGTCCAGTTGTTTCAGATTGTTAAACCATTTTCTATTAGTTGATAAGATTGTTATCTTTTGTTAGATCACTATTTCCTAGTTTATTCACAAGCTTTTATTCATTAGCAATTTACACATTTCTTAGTTTAATCATTTCCATGCTTTATAGTTTAATTGTTATACTTTTTAGGTTCATACTTTTTTGCTTCCTAGTTTAGTTATTTCAAACTTTCTAGATAAAAATTTTCCCGCTTTCTAAGTTTAGTGGCCTCCTAGTTTAGAGTTTTATTTCAATTGTTCAACATTTAGGAAACCCAAGAGAGAGATAGTCAAGATGTCTTCTATTGCATATAGCCTTCAAACACTACCCAATAGCCTATCACTTTTTGGCATCATTTTCAGGTACTTTTATTTTTCTAGTGTTATTAGGAGATACCTTGAATACCTCTTTTAGGAACAAAATAGTCCTTTGGCTTCTTTTTCTGCATGGTTAGGAAATGAGGCCACCACGGATGATTCATATTGAAAACCCCCCAATCGATGTACCAACCACAAGTAGGGAGGAAGGGAACTCATATCAAGAATTTACTAAGGAATTGATTGAGCAGGGTTAACCTAAGACCTCACATGCCCCAAAAAGAGAACACATAGTTGTAGATGAACGTATTCCTTTGCAAACTCCAGAGCCTCACCCAACTGAGCAAATTTTTGAAGAGAACCACATTCCCTTCAACATCATGGGTGACCATTGAAATGCTGCCAACAATAAACCTCCACTACCACACACATTCACTTATCCTATTGCTATTGATGCAAATGATGATATGACCATGAAAAATATCTCACTAGCCTTCTTTCCAACCTTTCAAGGTTTTTCTACTAAAGACCTTGAATAGTTTCTATTTGAGTTTAATGTCTTGTGTCAGACATAGGACTACAACAGTGACAACTAGAAACTAAAGTATTTTCCCTCTACTCTGAAAGACTTAGCCATGCATTGGTTTATGGGATTAGCTTCTCAATCGATAACATCCTAGGATGAAATGGAGTCTTCCTTTTTGGAGAAATACCAAAGCTACTATAGGATCAATGATAGGAAAGAACTACTCAAAATAAGAAAAAATGAGGACGAAATTCTAGAGGATTATGTAGACATGTTTATCTTCTTATCTAAGCAATGTGGTGTAGAAGTCATAAGTCTTGATATTCTAAATAGCCTATTCCTTAACGGTCTTAGTAACGAATCTCAAAGGAGCTTGGATTTAATGGGAAAAGGAGACATGTCCCAACTGGGGCTCGATGATATTACTAAATTATGTTATAATTTCTCTCATACTTGAGGAGGTATCCAAAATTCTACTTTCTTTAAAGGTTCCAATGAAATAGTAAAACCACATGAAGAGATAGCCAAGCTCAAGATTGATATTCTTGTTTAGCTATGTGACTAAGGGAAATTATCCTAGGGTTAGCAAATTAAATGCATAAACATAAAAACCTAAAGTAGTAATGAAGTGCAAAGAAGAAACATGAAAACAAAATGAAATATCTCACCAAATGTCTTCAATCTCCATGGCTGAACTCCACTACACTTTCTCAACTTATTGCAAATATGATGTTTCCCTCAGATTTTTGATGAGAAAACTAATGACAATGACAAGCCTTAAGAAAATGTTGAAGGATTTGATATAACAACAATGCAAATACTATGCTAATATGCAACTAGTGAGCATGAAACTATGTCTAAATTATGTCAAATGAGATGCTAATATGACTATGACAAGATTACAAATGGTATGAAATTTCCTACAACAAGAATGCAAGAGACTAAGATAGCATGAGATGACAAAATGAGACCAAAATGGCCATCTTATAGAAAATGCAATCTTGAGTGAATGGCCAAGATTGAACATTGACAAGTGCCCTTAGAATCAATGGACAAGATTCAATTTGACAACCCACAATTAGGGTTAGGGAAAAATTAGGGAAAATTCAAAATGAATGGACAAGATTGATTTTTAGAAAATCAAATCAAGGGTGGATAATGCATGTGACAAGAGATAAGTTTTGCACATAAAAAAAGGTGGCTGGAAATTCAAATAATAAATCGAAATTATTTGATTTTTGAGGAAAAAGACTTTTGAATTAAATATCAATTTAATTCAAAAGGTGGGGACCACATGATAGTAAATAATTAATTCAAATTAGTTTCTAAAAGAGGGAAATGTGAAGTGAAATAATTAAATAATAAAAACAATTATTTAATTAAAGAGGATGACCAATAATTAAATAAATTAATGAATTTATTTAATTATGAGAAGAATCTCAAAATTAGTGACGTATTAAATAAATCAAATTTATTTATTTAATAATCAAGAGGACATAAATGGACAAGGATAATTAAATAAATTTAAGAAATTAATTTAATTATAACAAGACTTTAGACAATTAGCGACGTGTTAAATAAATAAAAGATCAATTTATTTATTTAACAATCAAGAGGAATAAGCATGACATGAATTATTTAATTAATAGAAAAAAATAGACCAAGGACATAATTAAAATGGCTTAATTATGCTAGGAAGAAATGGTGGAAACATAGAGCCTCCAGGCCTAGGTCATTTTTATGTGTCTACATTTTGCCCCTCTTTGTCATAATGCAACCTATCACATTGTGGCAAAGAAAATAAGTCAAGGTCATGCCCCAGCAAAGGTATGGAGTATCATGCCCCCTCAAGAAAATTTTCAAAATTTCAACTGGCGACAAAAAAATTTGGAAAGTGTCCCGATAAGTCAATATAGTGATCGGAAAGACAATGGCGCAAACGGTTTCTGATTTCGATGAGTTTAAAGTAGCAAAAAGTATGGTCAAAGTTGACCCAAAATACCTCTAGTAGTAAAAAGTTTTGACAAATGCCATTTTGACTTTATAAATAGGTTGACAATGGGGTAAAAGTCAATTCATTTTCACTATTCACCTTAGCAAATTTGACACTGCAAAGCAAAGAGGACTATAGAAGACATGGTGATTCTAGTGACCAAACATCACAAAGAGATCGTGAGGACCTTCAGACGACCAAAGGGGTCCAAGCCAGTGGTATGTACCCCTATCCCACTTTGTGATTTTATCATTTTACGTGCAAACTTTAGGGTTTTAGGTCCAACAATGAATGCATTGCGACGCATATCCGTGTGCATAAGCTGCATTTGCATTCGTGTTCAATGCATTTGATGTGTCATGATGCAAATGCAAAGGGTCATTAGGATATGGAAATTGATTGTGTCGCATTCACTTGAAATTGTGATGTAATAGAAAAAGTGAGTTGTAATTGACAGATAAAATGTCGCATATGACATGTTGTGACACATTCGCCTAGTCAAACGACGCATTCAAATTTAATGATGCATATGCAAGAAAACTTGATGCAAGTGATTTGATGTGACGCAACCATGAGACAAAATGACGCAAATGTGGGATTGAGACACAAATGACATACAAAGAGACATAAACACTTTGTCGCGACACAATTAAAGTCAACATGACAAATTTGACTTTGACTTTGACCAAGGCTGACTTTGATGGATTTCAAAATTTGAAATGCTTTTCAAGTTAGGTAAATGGTAATGATGCTTTCAAATAAGGTGTTGATGCATGTTTTCATATGTGCAGAAATAGTTGGCATCGATTTATATACATGAGAGTAGGCCATTGACCTACCAATTTTGGGACTAGTTGACATATTGAGAGGTCAGATGATTGATGCAATTGGGTCTATACTATGTCCCCTATATGCCCATTGTCTAGGCTAATAAGGGACTTTTGATAACATTGGTCGAGTAGTGGCATTCAGAGACTTGTTCATTCCACTTGCCAATAGGAGAGGTGACCATTAGCCTATAGGACGTATACCATATTTTACACATTCCTATAAGAGGAGAGCATGTTGTGTATGACCTATAATAGGGAGTAGATGTTATGCTAGAGATATATGAGGTAGATGACACTACGGGCCTTGGTGTGATTGCATATGAGATTAGATGGGAGTATCTTGTAGAGCATTACCCACGATGGGATACTATGTTGTGTACTCTAAATGCTAGAGTCCTCATACTAGATCGTCCAAGACATGGATTCCCTATCAGATGGGGGGATGTACTCATTCGGATTAGACAGGAAAGAGTTGTTTTTGCTTGGGGGCCATGTCTGCTGGGAATGTTGTACCATCAGTTACATGAGGTTTCTTATAGAGGGGTGAGTAGCATTAGTTGTGTTATAACTTTGTTGATGATCTGGGCATGGGAGCATATCACCATCTTCCATCCACCAATCTAGAGGGCGCAGCTGGCAGATGATATGCCTTATGTTTATTTATATGCAGGAGCCCTTCAACAGATGAGAGTGGGAGAGACAGGCTACTGGAGGCATAGGATTGATACAATGACATCATTCATTTGGAGGCCTTACAAAGATTGTACACCATGGGCTGATGAGGGAGACCACCTGCCATTTTGCAAACAATTTAGATATTTGTTTGCTCAGACAATGGAGATTCAACTCATTATAGAGATGTATCTACCACAACTTGTACTGCATCAGTTTGGAGAGTAGCAGGGTGTGTTGATAGGGACAACAAAGTATGCATTGTTGTCCCGAGAGCCTAGGTGGGATCTAGCCATATCAATGCCCTTCACATAGCAAAAAATTGATCACTTGGTGGGACAACCATGGGGTTGGAGACGAGGTGTTGTTGATTCTAGGATGACTACAAACTTTGACTTGTGGTGGAAGTCTCATAGACTAGTTCCATTGACTAATCCTGATGTGCCAGGTCCTATTGATCAGAGATTCATTATTTCAAGGGTGCAGTAAGGAGGATGGAGAGACAGGGGAGAGGCAAAGATGGTGGAAAAGTAAGTGGTGGGAGAGCCAGTGGGGGTGATGGATGAGATGATGAAGGTGATGATGGAGGTGGTTGGCAAAGGAGGAGAGGGGGAGACTGAGGAAGATAGCCACGAAGAGTGAAATAGTGTGTGGAGACAGCAACATTGGATGTTATCCTCGAGGCACCAGAGGATGAGGAGAGAAATGAGGGATTGAGACAAGAGGGGAGGAGGCATGAGGAGGAGGGACTAAGACAAGAGGAGGAGAGGATGGAGTGGTTGATAGTGAGGACACTGGTGATGAGGAGGATGTGGATACTAGAGAGGAGATGGATGAGGTAGAGCGACAGCGCCGAGAGTGGATGATCAACAGGGATCCAAATCTATCCAGTGTGCTATTATTGCCCCAGGATGCTACCATAGATCAGAGATTGGAAGACCTGCAAAGTAGATTGGATGTGTCCATGGTAGAGGCCAGTGCCTTGCGAGTAGAGCTCGAGGTGACACAAATGGAGGGGGACTAGATAAAGATCCAACAGAGAGAGACAAAGAGTTGGTGTCATCAGTTTTGACAGCTATGCATAGGGCCAGTTGCAAATGTTGCATAGGAGTTCGCTAGAGTTAGCGAGAGTAGAGGGTAGTATAGGATGTTGTATGAGCACATTATGCTAGTAGATCTGCAAGATCTTGAGTTGTCTAGGTTAGCCAGTTGGACAAGGATAGGGTTAGGGAATAGCCGCAACATAGTAGTCATAGCCAGAGCAATGTGGGTGGCTCAACTTCCTTAGGACACACGTCAGGTCACAGGTCTCATCACAAGCACTCCTCCAACCACAGATTAGGGAAATCACATGGGTCATCAATTTCAGGCCATAGATCAGTACATTGTCAACCTCCTGTGGTAGATCCATTAGTAACCATATCAGTGTAGCCTCATGTTATCGCAAAGATGATGTCATCAGTAGCTTCGTCAATGTCACAAGTACAGACCACGGTGACTGACCCCTCCACATCATAGGAACAGATGATCATTACCATGATGGGTTTTGTTCCATTGGCAGAGCATCAATCTCCTAGATCCTCTCCTTGAGGGGATGAGTAGAGCATTACATAGGGCCATGCTTATTTTATTTGACTTCATGTCTCAGACTTTTATGCTATGACACATTATGTATTGACTATCGAGCCTACGAGCTCCATTTTTGGGATATCTCCTAGCTTTACCCTAAGACATGATATATATATATTGAGATAATGATATATATGATGGAGTTTTGATGCGACATACATGTATGTTAATGTGATGTGATTATTATGATGTAGATATGATTACCATGTGATGCCTATGTGACATGTAGTTGTTGTGTTTATGATGATGATGATGCTATTTATATGTCATGCCATGTATTCCCATGATGATGATAATGAGATGTTTACTTATACATCATGATGATGCTATGCCATGGATGATAATCATATGCATAATATTATGTATGATTATGTTAATGCATGACTATGTGTATATGATGCCACGTGTGATGAAATGTTTATGTTTAATGATATGTATGGACCTAATGCAATGCCTATATGATCATGTATGCACTTTATGTTTTTGTATACCACATGATATCATCGAGAGATGGATGACATAGGATGACTAGATAGAAGGAGATGAATGTTAGTGTGAAGACAAAATCCTTCAACATGTTGGTATAGGACTTTGATAATTATTGCTCTTAATCATCACTGGGTGAATTATTTTAATGGCCAACAAACACCATGATATGACATAGATCGATGGTGTGCAAGGTTGTACCATCACATGAGACAAATAGTCACAGCCAATGATGATCATGACTCATACCAAGAGTTCAATTGCCCCAGTCTTTTTGTCATAACCAACCACAAGCAAGGTGACAAGAAAGACAAGTCATGGAATGTCATTGATCCTCTAAATCCTGTTTGGTAGGAAATCCTCGAGGAACTAGCAACATGACTGCCAAAATGACAAGACAAGAGAAACATGTTATGTTGTTGTTTCTCTAAATCTCATTGTTAGGACATTGCTAAGAGACTAGTAGCATGATTGCTAAAAAGACAAGACAAGATGAACATATTACATCACTACTCTAAATCCTGTTGTTAGGACGTCACTGAGAAACTAGTAACATGACAAATGATCAAAAGACAAAATGCCAAATTTGGGATGTCAAGATGTCAGGTCTGATGATGTCGAGTGCCATAGGTGTCAAATTTGTCAAATTATAAGGATTTCAAATATTGTTAGGTGTCAAGGTTGTCAAATTTGAGGACACATCCTGAAAAAAATGTTGATGTCAAGAGAAGCCCTCAAATGCCAAATTAGAATGTTGGTACATAGGAAGGACACATCCTAAGGTAAAAATAAATGATGGATGTAATCCATAAGAAAGACACATCTGTAGAACAACCAAGAGTTGATTGTGTGACTGGTTTTGATTGAGTTTGACTTGTTTTGACTGGAATTGACTGAAGTTTGACTGAGTTTGACTGCATGCAGATACTAACATGTCGATTTGTGTGACATGTTTATTAAAGGATTTCTAGAGTTTGTTTTGCCTATTTTGAAATGAAATGTTTGACTTGAATAATTTTTAGTGTGTGTGTCAATCAAGTGTCATGAACCCTAATGGACTAACCTAGTGCAGTATCGGGGGCTCATCGACAGATGGCCTTGCCTACGTCCTACACTTAGAGACCTCATAGTTCGACACAAATAATGACTTTGTCTTGATAACCAAAGATTGAGTCATGATTTTATTCTGACAAACCTAAAAGTATTGACTTGATGTCCAGAGGGCTCAAAGGTGAGCCTTACCTACATATCAAATGTGCAAAGACAACATAGTTTGGACAAATCACCAAGACTAACTGATTTGACGGACTTAACAAGAAATGACACTGTTTTTGTGTTTTTAAGATATTTCAATTTTTTTGTACTTTCTTCATGACGTTTCTCAATTTTTAACTCTTTTTTCAAGAAATTTTATGATTTTTGGGATTTTTATTCAAGACTTTATATAATTTTTAGGATTTTTTTATGAATTTTTATGATTTTTAGGATATTTTTAGGATTTTTTCAGGACTTTTTAGGATTTTTAGGATTTTTTTCAAGACTTTTTATGATTGGTTAGGCTATGTGCGATACCCACTATAGTCACTCGATGAAAGATTTCTCCTAGTTAATTTTTGGACTATCCAATTAGACAAATTTAGAAAAGACATGCTCAAACAATGGATGGATGATCTGTAGGACTTGATGTCAATCATTATCAACCATGGGAGAAGATGGCAGTGCTTTGTGGCAAGTGCCAAATTGGTGTCAGAGAATTGATTGTTTATTATGACCTAAGGTAGATAGAGTGATAGTAGATGGCAGAGCAATGACCAACTACAAATGGCGTTTGTTTGTTAGGTTTTCACCATGGTACTTATCCAAAGCACTTGTTTACCAGGTTTTCACTATTGGACGAATTATTTCTCTTTACTATTTTGTCAATTTTTTTTTTTTGGTGTCTCCAAGATGCCTGTTTGCCAAGTTTTCATCAAGGTGATGATTATTTTGGTTTTTCTTTTTTTTTTTGTATTTTTAAGGTTTTCGGCTTGACTTTTTGATTCTATGCATAAAATTTGTGAAGATGGAGACTGTTGATAGGCTATGTCAATTGTTCACCATCTGGAGTAGCCAACTCACATGCTCTAGAACCAAAAGAAGATATGATAACGTAAGGACCTAGCCAATTAGGTTCGAACTTGCAAAGCATTTCTTTGTTAGCTTGTTTTTTAGGAATCTGCATGAGGACTAAATCATCAATGTCAAACCTCTTGACCATGACTTTCTTGTTATAATTGTAAAAAATTCAATTTTGATATGCCTGAATGTTGTCCAAGGAATTATGTCTTCTCTCATCTAGCATCTCCAGCTCGTGTAGTCGTGACTATTTGTATTCTTCTTCATTTATAAAACCCTTCAGAGAGACTCGTAAGGATGGGATTTCAACCTCAGTGAGAAAAATGGCTTTAGCTCCAAAGACTAGGGTGAATTGAGTGGCTCCTGTAGGTGTGTGGATGTTGGTGCGGTAAACCCACAGAGTAGGGTTGAGTTGGATGTGCCAATCACAACCAACATCATTGACAGTCTTTTTGAGAATCTTAAGGATGGATTTATTGGATGTCTCAGCTTGACCATTTCCTTGTAGGTAATATGGCATGGAAAAATGATGTTGGATGTGAAATTTCTCACATAACTCATGAACGTCTTAATTTTTGAACTGATGCCCATTGTCAATGATCATGGACTGTGAAATACCATATTGATAAACTTAGAAAGTTGTTTGTTGGTCATGTATGTAAGGGGGATGGCTTCAATCCACTTAGTAAAATACTTAGTTGCGGTGATAATGAATTTGTGACCATTGGAGGATGTAGGGTGGATCTTTCCCATGAGGTCAAGTCCCCACTGTGTGATGGGCCATGGAGAAGTGATTGAAAAAAGTTCCTGTGTTGGAGAATGAACTAAATCACTATATATCTAACATTGGCAACAAGTTCTAACAAACTCTAGTGTGTCTTTCCCAATGGTTGGCCAATAATTCCCAAGTCTCGTTATCTTTTTTTCCAAAGTAGGACCACTCGAATGAGACCCACATATACCCTCATGTACTTTTGTGTAAGGTTGTGCATGCTTCATTAGTGTCGAGACATTGAAGAAGGGTGTTATTGAAGCTACGATGATAAAAGGTGTCATTAACAATGTTGTATCAAGTGGCTTTTCAGATAAAGGACTTCCTCTCATTTTTGGATAGGTTAGGGACTTGAGGTAGTCATAAATGTCTTGATACCAAGGAGAATTAGGACCAACAAGCTTGCATACCATCTTTGATTCTGGGATATCATATGCAGGGACCAACAACTATTCTACCAAGAATTCAAATTGTGGCACATTACTTGGGATGTCTAAAAAAGGTCCAATGGTAGCCATTGCATCTACTGCCTTATTTTGTGCCCTTGGAAGTTGTTCAAAAGTCAACATGTGAAAATATATGTGGAGGCTAAGAACCATTCATTTGTAAGGCAATAATTTCTCGTCCTTGGTGTCATATTCGTCATTGACTTGGTTGATGATGAGCTGAGAATCTCCATAAACATGAAGTGTTATGATCTTCCATTTTATTACCATTCTAAGTCCTGTCACCAGTACCTCATATTCTGTGATATTATTTGTGCATGGGAAAGCAATGCAAAAAGACTTAGGGATGGAATCTCCTTGTGGGGTGATAAAAAAAATTCCTGCCCTGGAGCCATGATTAGTATGAGACCCATCAAAGTATAGCCTCCAAGGTGACTTAGGCTCTGTATGAAAAATGGATTCATTTGGAAGGTCCGCCACTAATAGATGATCACTTTCTATGGGTTCTTATGCCTGTTGGTTTGCTATCACTTGTCCTTTTATGGCTTTTCTTTCCACATTTTGAATGTCATATTCACTCAAGATCATGACCCATTTTTCCAGATGTCTTGTCAGTGCCACGCAACTCAAGAGATATTTCAGGGGGTCAATTTTCACTACCAACTATTTTGTGTGACTCAACATATAGTGTCTTAGGATTTGAGCAGCAAAGGAAACCTCTAGGCAAGCATGTTTAATGGTCGTATAATTTAACTCATATCCAACCAATCTCTGACTGGTGTAATATATGGCCCTTTCTTTTTCTTCATGGTCATTTTGTGCCAATAATTCCCCCAATGTTGAAGTTTTTGTAGAAACATATAGGATCAAAGGTTTCCCTTCAATAGGTGGCATTAAAACAGGTGGTGACAATAGATAATATTTTATTAGTTGAAAAGCTTCCTAACATTTATCTATTTACACAAAGGGGATACCCTGCATAGAAGATACTGAAATGGTTCACATTTGTCAGCCAATTGTGTTATGAAGCATCTAATGGATTGAAACCTGCCTCGTAGAGTCCTGAGTCAATGCCTCTTTGAGAAACTATGTATCCCAAAAGCTTGCTAGATGTTACACCAAAGACAAATTTCTTCATATTCAAACAGACCTTATCTTTCAATCTCTTGAAGATTTTATCCCACAAATTCAAATGGTATTTTCTTGTTAAAGATTTAGCCAAAAGGTCATCTACATAATCTTCCATTATCTTATGCATCATGTCATGAAAAATTGTTGTCATTGATCTCTAATATGTGGCATCTACAGTTTTAAGACCAAATGGCATGACATTCCAACATGCCCCAAGGATAGGTAAATGCTATTTTATGTTGATCTTCGGGGGCAATACGAATCTGATTATAGCCTGAGAAACTGTCCATAAGAGAAAGCATCTCATATCCTGTTGTGAGGTTGATTATGATATCTATGTTCGACAGTGGAAAGTCATCTTTTAGATATGCCTTGATTAAGTTTTATAAATATGTGTAGACGTAGATCATTTCATTTGTCTTTGTTACTGGCACAAGGTTAGATATCCATTTAGCATAATCAATAGACTGTATGAACACTGCATCTAGAAGTTTCTTCAATTTAGCCTTGACTAATAGACCGACCAGAGGATGCATTTTGCATAGCTTTTTTTAATTGGTTTGGCATTTGATAACAATGGTAGATGGTGCAAGACCAATTCTGGCTCTAATCCTGGCATATCAGTGTATGGCCATGCAAAATTGAATTTTTGCTCTATGAAGAATTTGTGGAACTCAGGCTTCTCTTCATCTATCAGGGATACTACAAAGGGGACCATTTTGGGATCTTATGTCATTGATATGTTAACTTCTATAGTATCCTCTATAAGCATTGTTGATTTCTCTTGGGTCATAGGAAGGAAATCTAGTCCTCCATCTTTGAGTGCCTTAGAGAGGTTTTCACCTATGGATGCATCATTTATTTTTACTTTTTTATCATTAGAAGGTGCTTTTTGGTTTTCACCTAAAGATGTTTCATTTTTTTCTTGATTTTTGTTTTTCATTTTGCGAATAGAGGACAGAAAAATCTCCCCAAAGCAAGTGGCACAATATAAATCGATAGAAAATCTAGCCTTATGACCACCATTGAGTATGCCATCACATAGTCCCATAAATTTGGCAATGGCCTTATCATTCTAAAATGTGTCCAAGATTGGCGGGCCTTGTTGGTCCCAATCGATAAGTTGTGGATAGACTAAGGAAATGCCATCATTAGTGTTGGAAAATTGTGGGGAGGATGTAGAAGACATGCAAATGGATTCAGAAACATTAAAAATGATGTTGTAGTCATCCAATTCCCAATTGGATTCTATCCAATATTCTCCTTCACTTGACTCATGCTCATTGGCAAAATAAGGGCTCAGAAGAATCCTGGTGATGGTCACTAAGTTTAGGTGGTTGGGTGGAGGAGTTAGGTATATGGCTAATAGGACTGGAAGATGATTCAGTTTTTTCATTGTTCCTTGAGTCAAAGAGTCTATCCCAGTTTTTTCTTTTGCTTGGGATCTTTGGAATGTCAACTATATCAATTTTAAATGTTTTCCAAAACTTTTTTTTAGAGGTAAGCTCTTTGGGCTCAAGGAATAAATCATCAAGGCAACAGTCACTTAGGGATCATTAGGAACCATCTTCGCACTCATGGGAGTCAATCTCGGTGAGGGATTCCTCAGTTGTCTCGACACTTTCTGAAGCATTTACGCTTTCATTTGAAAGAACACTGGTACGTCAATCGTCATGTCAGGGTAAGCCATAAACTAACCCAAGATACTTTGGTCGTTTGGATGGTGCTATAGTGATCCGGGGGACATTTTTCAATGAAATTTGAAGTGTCTCCAATACTCCAGAATTTAGCACCATAAAAAAGAGAACGATGTCCTGATTCCAATGCAACTTGAACAAAGCAAAAAAGGGTCCGTTTGTGCAAGTTACGGCCAGTCAAACTTTCAGTTAAACTGCCATCAGGGGTCATCCAGAAGGTGAAAAAAATGATCATCTCAGAAATTGATGGAAGTGGTGTCAAATCGAAGGGCTCGTTGAGATGATTCCGGCAATGCTTGTTTCATCGAAATTCAACATCATATGCTCGAGTTACAAGCAGTCAAAGTTAGGTTAACTTGAGAGTATAGATGATGACGTCATCATGCTGACATGTCAGTCCGTACTATACGGAATCCACATGGATGAATTCCAGCCTGATACTTGTCAGGTGACTCGACTGTACAGACCAATCATTGACTAACACGTGTCCTTCCGTACTGGTGACATGGTTCTCTGTACTCCGACGTGGCAACACAGTGGCGGCATATGTGGCAGACAACTCGGCAACACAGTCAGTGACACATTGGTAGTGTTTTCAATAGTCCAGTCAGCTTCTTCGTCAGCATCATCCACAAATAGGCACCTGACACGTGTCATTCCAACTGTGGGAGGTCGATGAGTTTGTTTTAACAAAATTTTGGTGGGGTTCGACCCCGTGATCACCTGTAAAATAGCCGAGTCGTTAGCCGTTGCGCCCGCCATGGGCTTTCAATAATATTGTGTGAGCGGTTAGTTTTGTTGTTTAGATTTGTCGGTGGCTAGTGGTAAAATGTGGTCGGTGGGGTTGGAACCACTGACCACCCAAATACCAAAATAATATGCCATCGGTGGACCACACAGATTCCCTTGTATATGTATAGGCAATGGTTGATTTTGTTATAGAACTGTCAACCGAGCCATAACAAAATGGCTTAATAAGCCATAAACAAGTACAACCACCTAACCATTAACAAACCAGAAGCTATTAGGAGGAAAAAGAGAAGATGTACGAATGGTTTAGGGGAGTTATGCATTTAATTTCATGGTTAAGCCTTTTTAGGCAAACTTTATGTATAAAAAGAGGGGTAAAGATTGAATTTCCCAAGTCCAGGTGGTGAGAACAAGAGAATGCTCAAGAGATTTTGAAGACATTTCTGCACATCAGAGGAATGTTATGTTGTTGTGCTTGAAGGAGATAGTCTTGAAGTAATTGTAACTGTTTTTGGAGTATAATCAAATCGGTCACTCTGTTGGAGAGGGGCCCGGAGACGTAGTCCTTAGGGACGAACTCTGTTATCAATTGTGTTTGTTCTCCTCTTTATCTTCTCTCTTTCTTTTCAGTTCATTATATTGGTAAGCATATTATTTTCATTTGTTCATTTAAGCATTGTATTAAGTTATCTTTTACGTTACACATTCTAAAAGCAATTGTCCTAGATCCTAAATAGATCAAGTTGGTATCAGAGCTTTGTGTGTGGCTAGTATTGCAAAAATTGAATGCTAACAAGATCCAGGTTTCAACGAGGTGAAGGAGAACTTGAAGAATATAATCCAGAGATTGGAAGACGAAGAGCTAATCCACCATCATAGATGGAAGGAAAAGAAGGTGGACAAAGTTCAGAGCTCAGTGACAAGGATTTCTAGAAGCTATTTCTAGACATGAAGGCGATGGTGGACAAACTTTATGCAGAAAAGAAGAAGTGTGAAATGGGAGGTTCTTCGAAGCACAAGAAGCAGGAAGATCAGAAAGACACAGAGGAGAAAACTCTAGAAACTCCTTCTCCTCCATTTTCTCCCTCTTCTTCTAATGTAAATCCATTTAAGAGCAAGTCTAAGCCTGTTATTAAGCTAGATGTAAAATTTGAATTACCTAAATACTGTGGGGAGTTAAATGTTGAGAAGTTAGATGATTGGGTCCAACAAGTAGAAGTGTACTGTAGGATTCAAGGCCTAGTAGAAGATGAGTCTAGGATCCAATTAGCCACTCTCCGGTTGGGAGGTATAGCTCTTACTTGGTGGGAGAGTAAGACTCGGGAAGAAATTGCTCGCCATGGTCAAGTTAATATGTCTTGGATGGAGTTTGTTGCTGCCCTTAGGAAACAATTCTATCCTTTAGGTTACATGCAATAGTTAACCATGAATTGGCAAACCTTTAGGCAAGGTAAGGGGCAGTCTGTCCAAGATTATACTCATGAGTTTAGAAAACGGGCTATTGCTTTAAATGTTCCCTTGTATACTCAAGACACATTACTTAAGTACATAGGTGGTTTGCATTCTTACCTTAGGCACACTATTTTGATGTTGAGTCCCAACAATCTAGACGAGGTGTTTGTTCAAGCTACTCATTTAGAGTCAAGGGGTAAGAACACTTTTAGTGATAACTTTTCCAAGAAGCCATATAAGTTCGAGGGTAAGTCTAAAGGGAAAGAAAAAGACAAAGATAAAGGTAAAGGGAAGAGGACAGCTATAGCTAAGAAAGAGGGTGAGAAACCCATGTGCTCCCATTGCAAGAAAGAGGGGCATGATGATTCAAGATGTTGGAAGCTTCATCCTGAGTTGAGGAAGAAAAGATATGGAGGTAATAAAGGCAAGCAAAATACTACTGCAGTGATTCAACAAGATCTTGGTTCTGACTCCGGAGATGAGACAAAGATTGTTGCTACCGGAATCCAAGGTAAAGGGAAAGGTATATCTCTCTCTTCTGATGCAAGTTTTTCTAATGCCAGTGCAAGTACAAGTAAAGAATCTTCTCCTAAGGTTGATAAGCAAAGAAATGAATTGTTTCACATTCGTGTTGTAACAAAACACACTAAGGTTGATACATTGTTTGATACGAGTTCCCAAGTCAACTTAATATCTGAAGAAGTTGTAAAGAAATTAAATTTGGCTACAACACCTCATCCAAAGCCATATCCACTTGGATGGGTTTGCAATGATGCACAATTACAAGTAACTAAACAATGTAAATTGAGATTTGCTATCACTGCAAACTTTGTAGATGAGGTAGAAGTAGATGTAGTCCCTTTGGATATTTGTGGGCTTGTGTTAGGGAGTCCTTATCTGTATGACAGAAAAGCAATCTTTTATAGGGGGAGAATAAGTATCATCTTTTTAAGGATGGGGTAGAATACATTGTACGAGCACATAAGGTGAAGACCAATCTTACACTAGTTAATGCTGGTCAAATGAAAAGGTTGGTCAACTCAAGTAAGAACTTTGTATTAATGCTTGTAAAATCCAAAGAAGATGATAAATCTAAGGCCTTCAAGGGGTATGACCCAAAACATAAAACTGAAATGTTTAAGATTATTTCCACTTATGATGACTTGTTTCAGGAATCGAAGGGGTTACCACCCAAGAGAGAGATACAACATGAAATCCAGTTACAGTAGGATGTGCCACTTCCTAATATCGGCATGTACCGTTTATCAGTTATGCAGAATGAGGAAATTAAAAAGCAGGTTCAAGAGTTGGTGGAAAAAGGAGTTATTCATCCTAGTACATCTCTTTGTGGTTCTCCAATTGTGTTGGTTCCAAAGAAAGATGGAACTTGGAGGATGTGCATCGACTACCACACCTTGAACAAGATAACGGTAAAGAATAGGTATCCTCTTCCCAAAATTGATGATTTACTTGATCAGTTAAAACATGCAGTTTATTTCACTAGGTTAGATTTGCGAAGTGGTTATCATCAGATAAGAATTGCAGAAGATGATATTTGGAAGACTGCATTTAAGACAAAACAGGGACTATTTGAGTGGTTGGTTATGCCTTTTGGGCTTTGTAATGCACCAGCTACCTTTATGAGAGTCATGAATGATGTCTTTCGTCCTTTATTGATGATTTTGTCATAGTCTATCTAGATGATATTCTTGTATTTAGTCAAACTTGGAAATATCATGTAAGTGATGTAAAGAAAGTCTTTGATGTATTGAGAAAAGAAAAATTGTATGTAAAGATGTCTAAATGTGAATTTGCTAAGACATCCTTAGTGTACTTAGGCTATGTCGTAGGGGGTGGTCAATTGAAATTAGACCCTGCGAAGGTCGAAGCTATTGTAAACTGGCCTAAGCCAAGTACAGTCACAAAGGTCAGAAGTTTCCTAGGTGCAGTTCAGTACTGGAGAAAGTTTATTGCAAATTTCTCTTATATAGCATCACCATTACATGCATTAACCAGTACAAGAGAAAATTTTCAGTGGGGAGGTCCACAACAGAAGGCTTTTGACACTTTGAAGGGAAAGTTAAGCACCGCACCGGTTCGGCCTTACCAGATCTACATCAACCATTTGAGATCGAGACAGATGCGAAGTTGATTTGCTATGGGAGCAGTACTCATGCAAGGAGTTAAACCAGTTTGCTACCACTCTAAAACTTTTTCAAGAGCAGTAAGTAACTATCCCACTTATGATAAAGAACTCTATGCTTTAGTTCAGAGTGTTAAAAAATGGAAACATTACATAATGGGGAAAGAAACTGTAATCCACACTGATCACCAGCCACTTCAGTATTTGCACTCACAATCTAAACTGCAACAAAGTAGGCACCTTCGGTGGATGGGTTTTTTGCAACAGTTTCATTTGGTTATTAAGTATAAGAAAGGTACCCATAACAAAGTAGCAGACATGCTCTCTAGGCCTCCTATGATGAATGCTTTGATAATCCTTCAGAATAGTTCTATGGTTCATGAAATTTTTCAGGAACAATATGCTAATGATGAGAACTTTAAGGATATCTATGTTGCTTTAATGAAAGGTAAACATGTAGAAGAGAAATATTATTATGTGCAGGATAAAGCTATTAGGAGGAAAAAGAGAAGATGTACGAATGGTTTAGGGGAGTTATGCCTTTAATTTGATGGTTAAGCCTTTTTAGGAAAATTTTATGTATAAAAAGAGGGGTAAAGATTGAATTTCCAAAGTCCAGGTGGTGAGAACAAGAGAATGCTCAGGAGATTTTGAAGACATTTCTGCACATCAGAGGAATGTTATGCTGCTGTGCTTGAAGGAGATAGTCTTGAAGCAATTGTAACTTTTTTTGGAGTATAATCGGATCGGTCACTCCATTGGAGAGGGGCTCGGAGACGTTTTCCTTAGGGATGAACTCCGTTATCAATTGTGTTTGTTCTCCTCTTTATCTTCTCTCTTTCTTTTCAGTTCATTATCTTGGCAAGCATATTATTTTCATTTGTTCATTTAAGCATTGTATTAAGTTGTCTTTTACGTTACGCATTCTAAAAGCAATTGTCCTAGATCGTAAATAGATCATATAGGTCCTCTTTTTATAGTTTTGTTCCTACCAAGGCCACTAGTTCCATCATATCCTTTAGCCTTCATCATGTTGTACCCTTTTCCCTATATCTTAACTGGTAATGGGGGTAAGTCTTCCATTTCTTTATAAAGCTATCTTGTAATGACAGCAATATCCTCTTTGTTCATATCTCCCCATTTTATGAAAAATGTCTTTGGTGGAACCTTAAAATTTTCCTTAGGCTCCATTCTAAAATATGGTCGACCATAGACCTTCAGAGGCTTGGGTATAGTTGTGATCCTATATGACGTATGTAGTTTAAACTCTCCACGGCCTAGGTCCTAGATCTTGACAATGGGCTCAACCTTAGGAAGTGAGGAAGATATGGATGGAGTAGACATATATGATGATGCAAATGTGGAAGGGTCAATGAATTTGGAGGATTTTGGAACCTCTCAATTAATGGGCACCTGACATTCTAAAATACCCCTTAAGTTGGTACAATATTGGAAAGGGTCAAGGTATTTGTATATGGTGACTTATGTGTTGTCGAAAGGAAATTTAAGGCATTGGTGATAAGTGGATGGAATGAATTTAAGAGCATGAATCCAAGGTCGAACGAGTAAGATGTTAAATGGTAATTCAAGATCCAAGACTTGGCAAGTTGTATCCACAATAACTAGTCCAACTCTAATGGAAAGAGTGATCACACCATGACACAAACGTTCCTCATCATCATATGCCTTTATGACTATGCTCTTTGAGGGTTCTACACAAGCATCAAAAAATCCTAGAGCCTTAACCAGTTTCAAGGAATATATGTTTAGTGCTACTCCACCATTTGTTATGACTCGTCTAACCTTATGTTTATGGATGAAAACCTCGATGTGTAATGTGTCATTATGATTGGTCTTTCATGATGAATAATCTTGATCAGAAAAGGTCACATGATGGGGTGTCATGAGATATCCCACCATGGCCTCAAATTGATTGACATCAATGTCTTGCAGGATGGATGACTCTTGTAGGGTCTTCTCAAGTATAGCCTTATGCGCAAACGAAATGCGAAGTAGCTTGAGTATGGATATTTGCACAAGGTTTTTTCCTAACTGATGAATGATGTTAAACTGACTTTTGGGTTAGGACTGCTTTGTGGATGGACCAATTTGTGATTGCTTTGCAAAGAAACCAACTATTGTAATTTTTGGTTATCGTGGAGGAGGACCAGCTATAGTGACTTTGCTACTTCGAGTAGTAGCAATGCATTTAAGTTCTCTTTTAATAGTTATGGTATTGACATAGTCTTCATCAGTTTAGACATTATTAATAATGCGTTCTCCAAAATAATCAAAAGCAGCACGAGTATAATTGGCTTGATTTTTATTAGTCTTGGGACCTAATGTGGAAGCTTTATTAGAACCATGATATTGCAGTGGGTTCTTATGAATGGTATGGTATGAATTGGATGTAAACTATGACCCACCTACTTTGATTACATGACTCTCGATAAGGTCATGTACAATGTTTCTTAGTTGCCAACAAGATGATGTTTTATGTCCCTTAGCTCGATGGTAATCACAAAAAATATTATCGTCCCACCATGATGGTTTAAACTACTTAGGATCATATGATTTAGGATCTTGAAGTGTGATGAGACAATTCTAAAGAAGCTTCTTAAGGACATCCTCAATTGGCTCTCCCAAACCAGTGTATGTTCATATTTTTGGGAATTGTCTTATCTGGCAAGGTTGTTCTTGATTTTGGCTATTCTGATGACATTGGTTGTTGACAGGAGGTGTCATTATTGTTGTTGGTTTGTTTTGTGGCTGAGTTCCCTTAAGAGCAATCAATGGTCCTATCATGTTTATAGCCTTGGCATCAACAATGCCATTATTGGTGACATGTTTATTTTTGACCCAATACTTATTTTTGTCGGTAGGTGGATTTGTGTTTACATTTTTAGGACCATATTTTAATTCCCCTTTGGTGATGAGGGATTTTTCAACTTGGAATCCTTTTTCAACTAGCTCTACAAATGTTGTACAACAATGTACTTGCAATCCATAATTCAGTGGGCCTACGAGTGTTTGGATGAACATGTCAACTTTTTCTCTTTTAGGTATATCAATATGACATCGACTTGCAAGACTTCTCCACTTTTGGAAGAATGGGATAAAAGTTTCACCAGTATCTTCCTATGTGAGAGTGCATAGGCTAGTGATTGAGGTGTCCATGTCGATGTTATATGAATAATTCTTTATGAATCTATCTTTAAGTTCATCCCATGTTCTTATCCCTCTCAAAGTGGTGAACCATTCAAGTGTTGGCCCTATAATAATTTTAGAGAAAAGTCTCATTAGGTAAGTTTCTTCATAGGCAATGTCCATGCAATTGGTTGCAAATTCTCAAATATGTTCAATACGACTCATTTTACCTTTATATTTGGTGAAGTTAGGTGCCACATAGGTAGGAGGGAATGGTGGCATGTTCAAATTTTTGTCAAAAGTATATAATTTTAAGTCATATGACATGTGTGACCTCCTATTGGATGCTCATAGTTCTTGTATTTCATTTTGCATAGCCATAATTTGGGATTGCATAGCATTAATTATGGGATTGTTTGTGGCATCGCAAAAAGGTGTAATAGTTATGCCATGACTCCCCATTTATCGTGAAAAGGGATTGGTGTTATGTTGTGACATGTATGATGTGTTTTGGTTGGTATGTTGTTGGTGTTGAAAGTTTGGATTGGGGACTTGTTGATGAGTGTGAAATGCAATGAGTATGTCAGAATATGTCCTCCAACCATTTGAGTTGAGACTTGGGGGATATGTTGAGCATGCATGTTTTGATGTCCAAATGATGTCATGTGTTAAGTATTGGGACTGCTTGATCTGAATTGTTGGAATTTCCTATGAGAAATGTTCATGTTCTTCCCTTGGGAGGTATTGGTGTTGAATTGTGATGATGTATTAATGTTTGGTTGTGGTCCTTGGATAAAGACACATGGTTTTTTTCCCCTAATAGGATTAAATGATGTATCAATGAAAGGTTTTGATGAGGACATACTCATGGAACTAGATGAAGCTCCAAATAAAGAATTTGAGGAGATTTCCCCCATTGATGAGGACCCAAAAGTGGCTCCAACTGATTGTGATAATATTGTGGACATGGTTGGAATTGATTAAGTCATGGATTGTGTCATGGTTGACGTTGATTGTGACATGGATTTTGAGATGTTTGGTATGCCCCCAATGGATGTGGCATTGATTGAGTTGGGATTATTTTAGTTGGTTTTGTCCATGGTGGGGGTATTAATGGTACTTGTGATAGTTTGCAAGGTGGCACTAATAGAAGCATTGTTTGTCACATTTTGGGATTGACTTGAATTGGACATGTTATTGACATTAGGTTTAGGTAACATTGGTCTCAAAGTGTTAATGTCAAACCCACATGGAAATTTAGCTCCTTGACTTAAGAGTATGGCCAATTATCTATCTCTATCATATAAGACCATTTGTTCTACAAAGGAGCTTGCCTTTGGATCTTGCGCTGCTACCTCTAGGTGTTCCTCAAGTATTTTTCTGTGTTCATCCCTAAGTAAGAATGGTTCAAATGGACTGTTTTATGAAGATGACATGTTCATGAGAGGTTGGGTGTTTGTGTTGTTAAATGGGTTGTTAAAAGTCCAATTTGGGTCATAAGTGTTATTATTGACATTGGTATTGGAATCTTTTCCAAAGTTTGTCATTTGTCTTCTCCTTCTTTGGAGTCTAGTCTCAACCATAAAAGGGAATTTCTCAAATGAAGATGATCAGAATGACCACTAATATGCAAGGATGATGCTAAACTATGCTTTTGGATATTTTTGGAAAATAAGGGATGGAAATGCAAGACTATGTATTTTTGGATTTTTGATAAAGGGATGACAATGCATGACTATATTGTCTAAAGGAGATGACTAATGCTAAAGCATAATGAAGATGAGGATGATAATGTTGACTAAGGAAGTGACCAATGCCAAATGGGAAATATGATGACAATTTTTTTTTTGGATTTTTAAAGATAAAATATGCAAGATGATGACTAAGACGATTTGAATGTCTAAAGGTCAAAATGATTTGCAAGAAGGTTTCCAAACCACCCTATGCTTAATCTATGTCTCAATTTTGGAAAATAAAAGGACTTGTTTGAAGGACAAAATGACAAGTGAAATTTCTCAACTAGACTTATGAGTTGGAAAGGTCTCACAAAAAGGACAATGACTAAAGAATATAATAATGACTAAGTCCAATGATAACTACTTTTGAAAGTCAAGATTATGCAAAGTGAGGAAAGATTTCCTAGTCCAAAATATGAAAATGATGTGAGGATGCAAGGAATAAGAATGAAGATAATGATTCCCTAAGGATGACGCTAGATTTTTGCAAGGATAACCTATGAGTAAAAATCCAACCTAAGAATGCAAATGATAAAGAATTTTGAGAAATTTCTAATATGGTTTTTGAAAGAGTTTTCTGGAAAAAGATGTCTAATGGCAATTTGGACAAATTGGAACTCGGTTTTTGGTCTGAGAAAAGTTTTTTTTTGTCAAGAAAATGTGTCATTTTAGGTCATGAATGTGTCTCAATGTGGCAGTTGTGGCTCAAATTTAGCAAATGCGGCTTTGTAGAAAGAAAATATGGCTCAGTAATGTCAATGAAACTTTTTGGGAAGCAAATACAACTCGACATAGGAAAATATGATGATCTGTAAAGAGAATGTGGTGTAATAGAGAAGATGCATCCTTCTAAAAGGCACATGTGCTGCAACAGAACAGATGCAGTGCAGAAAGAAAAAGGTCTAATTTGTTTGCAATTTTGGTCTGAAATTTGAACTGTTTGATGTTGACTATTTGTTTATGAATCTGAAACTAATTTTTTGTTTTTTTTAATGTCTAAAAACACTTGGCAAGCACAATATTTTTTCTTTTGAAACAAGCACAATCCTAGGTTAGGCAAGGAGACTATTCGCTAGATTCCACAGGACCACATATTCTTAGTGTGTGAATCCAAAAGCTTGGTTGCATGGGCTCCCCCTTATACTGCACTAAAACAAGCCAACCAAGCTTCCAACACCCATAAATCTCCCATTGCAGGTTGATCACCTCTACTAATAACTGTGAAGATGTGGATTCCTTCACACCGACTGCTGCTACGCTAGCAAATAGAGGTATTTTGGCTAGTACACAAAGGTGTTTAGTTTGGGACCCCCATTCAAGTGGCCATACATGGGTCTCAAGATTAATCTCCATTTAGGAAGCACTCTAGCCTAAAGAGGTTACACTCAATAGGGTTTTAGGGAGTACTACTTGGTTCGTATGACACATTTGCATTTGTACTCCTAGGCTTTCCCTTAGGATTCACATTTATATACCGGTCAGGGGTAGCTTGGCTTTAGCATCTTTTCTTGTTTGAGTCGCCATGGGGTGAGTACTCTTTCCCACCAATAAAGGCCCAAATTCTAGAGTCAATAACCATTTCTCTTACACCTAGGATTGTACAAGTGTGCAAGGGGAGAGGATACTTCGATTATTGAATCAAGGTAATAACAAAAATGGATGGGTTTAGTTTTATGATCACCTAGTTCGCACAAGGTGAGAGCATAATCACCTACCACTCCAAACACAATCAAGAAAATGACAAAAAAAGTTATTTTAAGTGCACCAATTGAAGTATTTCTAATCTAAAAATCAACAAGCACAATGTTTCAAAGTAAAGGCCTTGAACAATTGAACCTACAACACCACAAGTTAGTAGTTTGCAAAAGAATATGTCTTGGACCCATGAAAGACTCAAAGCCACATCTTGTAACAAGAAATTAGTAACTAGAAAAACCCTATGCTACAGATTGTAGAAATAGAAACAAAATGCTAAAAAGAAATGAAGTAAAATATGGAAAAATTCGAGGGAAAATTTTCACCAGGAAAATGCATCACAACAAAGCGATTAGGTCATTCTGAGTAACAAATGCATCTAAGAGAGAGAGAGATATCTAAGAAAGGGAGAGGCGGTAGGAGGGAGAGCCTTGAGAGAGAGAGAGGAGGGGTAGGAGGGAGAGAGATACAGGGTAGAGAGAGGGAGAGGAGAGAGAAGGAGTAGGTAGAGAGGGAGAGGGGAGAGATAGGGAGTTGAGAGATAGAAAGATGAGGGAGGGAGGGATATGTAGGTAGAGAGAGTTGAGATAGAGACAGAGTAGAGAGGGAAGGAGAGGGGAAGGGAGGGAGACGTTAGAGAGAGAAGGAAGGTGAAGAAAAATAAGATACTTGAATAGGAGAATGATTGTAGAAAGATTATCTAACACCTCTACTCCTCAAGATGATTCCTTGCTTTAAATATTGCTTTATTCAGTGAGGCCACCACTAAAAAATTGCAAGTTGATTATGATAAATTAAATGAAAAAATATATGAGGTTAACGTAAGAATATAATTAGATACAATACTTGTTATCTTCCCCTCATGTTATTGATACTCCTATTGTCACCACCCCATCAAGCTCAACAGATGTACCATGCAAGACAAGGATGTTATGCCCTCAAAAATTAAGGAGGTAGAGGAACAATTAAAAGAAGAAAAATAGGAAAGAAACAATAGGATGAATAACATGGTAGATAACCTCATTGGTCATAGGTTTTCCAAGACTTTTTAAGACTTGAGGACACCTAGGAGGGGTACAATTTTTTTTTAAATGCATATATCATATTCTTGCAGCATCAAGACAACTTGAAAGATATTTTAAGAAGTGGACTCCCACGGTGATATCAATTCAACAGGTCTATAAATTCTTCTGATTTGACCCAAATTTCCCGAAGGGCCTTGTGGGTATGAATGAAGTTGCTAATCTAGTAGGAGAAATTACATCCTACCAATCAAAGCTAGAGCAACAACTCAAGGGAAAATTGAATACGTTGGAAAATATTTAGAAGCATATTATGCCAAACATTTTGGATGGTAATGGAATAATTTTCACTCGACCATTGGAAAGGTTAATTTATCCCTTTTTATGTGCATTCATTTGTGCAAGTGGAGAACTTGATTCCTCATTGTTAAATCTAGTGTAATGGATGAACCCATAGGGTTGGAATTCAGCCTAGAAAGCTTTAACAAGAATCCTAAATCAATATTGGATGTTAGATATAATGCACATAGATAAAATTACTAAAGTGTTGGCATTCCAATTGCCATCAAAGATAATTTTAGCTTTCTAGTTGGAATAATATAATGAATAATCATTGAGTTGAATTTCAGGCAGTCATCAAGTTTCAATAACAATATCCAAGTCATATATGTGACAAGGAAAATGACAATTTTGGCCTTCACAAAATTTTGGAGTGGTTATTAACATTTAGTTTCAACGTTTTTGGCTTCTAGTGGTCCTTTTAGGTTTTAATTTCGAGTTTCCAATGACTTCAACATATTCTCAAGGAAATTAGCAACAAAATATTCTTTTAATGAGTTATGTTTGTGTTCTATTGTAAAATAATTGTAAAAGTGTCAAATGAAATATAAGACATGTGATTCATGTGATTGGCTCGTGATATTGCATCCTCACCTTTTCTATTTAAGGGGACTCATTTCTCATTGTAAATGGTTCTGAACAATTTTGGGTTGGGCTTAGTATAAAGATATCAAGTGTAGGTTTTAGTGTCAAAGAATAATAGTCTATGAAGTGTTATTAGCACTAGTATACATTTTTAGTTGAAATATATGCAAAGTATACTTCCATTCAAGCACAATTCTCTCCAAATTCTAATACAACTCACTTTTATGAATAAAATGATTAACCATTTTTTAGTTCATTTTCAAAAAATTGTGTGTCAAATATTTTATAATTTATTTTTTGTTCAAGGAATATAGTAAATACTCTTTATAAGATATAGGGGGTGTTGTGTTGCAAAGCTATTCTTAAGTAGAATATCATTTAGATTATATTTGTAGGATATTTTATTACAAGTTAATAATGATAATTATCTAACAAAATATTTTTGAATTATTGTGATGAGAAGATTTGTATGTCTATTTGAATTTGTAGCTAAGGATAATCATCATTGTTGAGAAATTAAGTCCAATCAAGATTTAAAATCCATTTTAAAATGACAAATTATAATGCCAAAAATTTCACCATGTGCAATTTTGCATCACATAGCCTCCCATTTAGCCAAATTAAATTTTATAATGCAATTCCCCCTTTCACTTAAGTTTAATTTCCTCGACCCCTTTATTTTTGTTCTTTAGGTGATTTTTTTCCATGGACACTAACATAATGTACAGACATATGTGTGTTGCAAAAACATCCTAAAAATATTCCTAGTTTGTATGGTCATTGGAATGTTACACTTTTTTCCATGAAGTGTAACACCTCTATGGGTTGTAAACGCATCGAAAATACCTTCTTGCATGCATTTTCTTCATTATTTCACTTATTCTTTCATTCCTTCACTCTTTCAAGCTCTCAAGTTCTAATTCTCACTCTCACTTCTCTCCTCCACCATTTTCTTGCACATCTTGGCTCCTACATCACATCTTGGCTCTCTTGGCATGTCTAGAGTGTTGCATGCTCTCCTTCGATACCATTAGCTTTCATAAGGGAGGGTAAATTCACTCTCTTTATTGCATTATCGTGCTTTATGTCAAGTAGCATATTGATATTCTATCTTGTCTATTTCTTTATCATGTCTATCTATTTTTCTATCATCTAATTTATTTTCTATTTGTCTATATGGTTATCTATGGAGGTGGGAACACCTATGTGGGGTTTGACTAAGGAAAACCCCTAAGCAACCCTAATATTTTTTCCCTATTTTTGTGTGTACAAGTTGTTGATTTAGAGCATTGTAGGAGGATTCATAATGTTGGATCTCTTGTGAGTTTCTACTCTTTTTCATCTTGTCATTTCATTTAATCTATTCATGTAAGCTCTTTTTATGTTTTTTTTTTTATTTTCATTATTTTGTTAAATTAGTGCAACATCCATATTTTAGTCTTTGAACTATCAGTAGACTTTTTGTTGTTTTGATTAGCAAGTTCTATTCTCAAACCATATGATCACTATAGTGCATCACAAGGACATCCACACATCATGCTATCATCCTTGTCGAAGAGCCAATTTTCTTGTCATGAGACCTATGAAGTTTTCTCTTTCGATCTTTAAAATCCTTATCTCCTAAATCATCATAAAGCAAAAAATATAATTAAAACTCCTTGTCTTTCTATCTTTTTCACCTAAGCTTTTCCTTTTAGGTAGTTGAGGAACACTCATCCCTTGGGGAGGGGGAGGTTGTCATTTTTCCTCCTCTACATTTTGGTGAACCTGATGTGAACCTATTCTTACCTTTGTATTTTTGTTGAAAAAAAATTTATCTCTTGTTGGATGTGTATTGGATAGAGTTTTGTGACACCCTTTAATGAGTTTTAGGACCTATTCCACTACCTTTGGGCATGTAGTAAGAAGATGTTATCAAAATTTAGATATGGGTTCTAGAAGGCAATTCAATCCTCACCGCCAAGGTTTTGACTTTGAGGAGTTCAGTAAAGGATTATCATCCAATTTTGAGCCTCTTTTGAGTATGTCCCTCCATCCACTGAAGTGCATACTCCTCCTTCTAAACGTTCCTCTCCCATAGCTGATCATGAATCTTCTCTCATGGTTCCTACTAAGCAAATCCATTCTTTGGAAGAGAGACTTAGAGAGCTTGAAGACTTTTTAGAAAAAGATACTACATATAGTCAAGCTTCTCCTCTTATTAACGGTCTAAGAGATTTGCTTATTTCAAATGGTAGATGCCTTGAGTTACTTCAAGTGATTTCTAACATAGTGGAAACCCATGTCCTCTTGTATGCTTCTATCTTAGGTAGCCCTCAAGACATTCAATTAGAAATCACTAACCACCAATTGTATATTTTGATGCTAAGAGTGTCTATGCATATGATAGACATTAGTCCTTCTATTACCACTATTGATAATACCAATACCATGCCCTTGGATGGTTTCAGAATTAGAGTGAATTGTGTCCCTTTGGGATTCAAAGCCTCTTCATCCAGAACCTAAACAACCACCACCACCTCAACTAGTCAGGCTTCATCATCTAATCTTGTTCTTAATAATTTGTTACAAAATATTGGATGGATGCAATCATGGTTGGTCAACCTAGCTAGCTCCACATCTCAATCTATATTAAAACTATATTACTATCTCAGTCCTCTAGCCCTTGTTATTTTGAATGATCACATCCCTCAAGGGCTAGAAATTCCTATGTTTGACAAGTACAATGGCAGGGGTAACCCACAAACGCATATCTAATCATTTACCACCATGTGTACTAATTTTCTTTATTGGGACACCTTGTTAGCAAATATATTCTTGCTATCCCTTAAGGATGATGTGAACTCACGAAAAAGTAACTAATTTCATTGCTCAATACCAATCTATGTTCTCTCAGATTTCTCACACTCTATTGGATGCCATTTTTCAACATGTGTTCATCTAAAACCTATTGTTGGTGTTGAAAAAGAAATTCCTCCTAATGAATTATCCTTAGTTTTCACATCTATGTGTTGCACTAAGAGAATACAACAAGTGGTGATGTAGTACAATGATTAATCCTCATCCTCCTCGAATAATTAGCTATTCATGCATGTTTCTCGAGAATTGAAAAAGAATAAAGCGGTAGAAAATGTAGTATTCATTCCTAAGAAAAGTGACTCTACAGGATGAAATAGAATCTTCATAAAAATATCAGAGTCCTACATGAATTTTCTTCAAAAATTGTTAAAATATGGTTTGATCTCCCTTCTGAAAATAAGATCATTGTCTAAACCTTATCCTAACTAGTATGGTGTGCAAAAAAATTGACAATACCACTAGGTCTTTGGTCATGATATTAAGCGATGTGTGAATCTTATGCATGTCATCCAAGACCATATTGGAAATGGTACCATCTGACTCAATGGTAAGAAACAAAATTCTAATAAATATATAGCCAAGCCTAACAGCCAGCTACAAATATACACATATCCTTTCCCTTCCCATTTAGCCAACTTAATAATAGTTACTTCTTCATCTATTGATCCTGGCCCATATGAAGATGTGAAAATTGTTTCATTCACGCATACTCCTCCTTTAAGTCATATGGATAAGACACCTGAAATAACATGCACACCATGTGACTTTCCTATTAATAGGGAACCTTATTCATTATATATACCGGCTTGAGTCAACGATAATGTTTTGATTGGCATTATGGTTGACCCTACTAGTTGGGTCAATGTCATTACAAAAGAGACCCTCTTTATAAATAATATACATAGGTGATGTAGGAGCATCCCTGGTTCACAAGCAATCTTGCATCAACCAAAAATATTTGCATTTTAGTTTGTTTCTTTTCATTTTCCTATTCAATTCAATTAGTTCAATCATAAGCAGTTTTTGTTTTTCTATCCGCATTTTGTTGTTGTTTCATTTCAAACCTTGTGGAGCTGGACTTAGCATCTAGACATGTTCATCTACATCATATCCAATTTCCAAAGCATTTGGGCTTGTTACCAAAAAATTATCGCTATCAAAATATTAACTATTTTTTGAGAACAGAGCATCCTAACAGTCTTGGACAATCAATTGAAGGAGAAGACTTGTGAAGCCAAATGACACATCATTCAATATTTTTTGGTTTGTGGTCCACCATCCCTTGAGATCCACACTTCATTTCATTCATTTTCAGAGGAGTCCTATTCATTTAGGTTTGACCTATTTGTGTATCCATGTTACACATCTTTCTTGGACTTTGTAACCTTCTTGGGACGACACGAAGGAATCTAGTGTTCTGGAAATCATATATATTGATGTAATAGATCCTTGGGAAAGCAGTTTTTCAATCTAGAGAAGATTGATAGTTTAGATTCTTTGCAAAGGAGCTTTCCAACTATATCTTGAGCATATTTTGTAATTGTGAGATCAGGCATGTGAGCCCTAATTGTAAGACCGCATGTTGTTGGCCAGTTGGTATTTGAATTCTATTATTTATATATTAAATGATTGAATCTGAATTTGTTTCATATCTTTGAGTTGTTTTCTATTGTGCTTACTCTTGTTGCATGGTCTAGATGGTGTTGCACCAATAAGGAGAAGTATGAGGAGCCACAGACCATGCTCCATACTCATGATGATCTTTTTGTCCCACTTATTGGCTTTATCTTTTTGTTTATTTATGTTGGACCTGAATCTCTGGAAGTCCCATTTGTTGTGATTTTAGACACTAAAAATGTCCTAAGTCTATGAGCATCATTTTTCTTGGTCATCTTCCTCCAATAATTGAATAATTTTATTTATTTAATTATTCTTGATCATATTCCTCTATTAATTAAATATTTTTTAATTATTTAATTAATTCACTTTCTAATCTCTATTCTATCCTAATCAATTAAAATAAATTAATAGTGTCGCTAACACGCTTTATCATCAATAATTAAATAAATCATCATTTATTTAATTATTTATTTTTTATCATTCGCCTATAGTCATATAATAATAATTATTATTTTTCTATGAATTGACCTAATTATTCTTCTATAATTAAATAATTTTCAAGATTATTTAATTATGTGTCATTCCTCTCCCCATTAAATAATTAATTCAAATTAATTATTTAGTGTCTAATTTCCATCTCTCCCAATTTAAGTAAATTAATTTCACAAATTGATTTATTTAAATGCCCATTTTCCATTTTCCTCAAATAAATAATTTGAATGAATTATTTATTTTCCACTTGACCAAATATTCTCTTCTCATGAATTAATTATTTACCAATTTTTAATTCATCTATTTTCGTCCACTTCCTCATTAATTTATGTCATAGTCGTCTCTCTCATAGTCATTGACATCATAATCCCCTCATGAATAGCATATTCCTAGTGCATCAATCCTCATCCATTAATCTTGGAATCTTTCTAGAAGATTAATATTGACCGTCCATTCAAATAGCTATCTATAAAAGTAGCCTTCCTCCTCCATCTTTTCCTTAACAACCATTTTGTCTCCAAATTTCTACTTACCATTTGTAGCTTATTGTACAAGTTAGACTACAATCCTGAGGGAAAATTTTGCAAAAGGAGAAATAGGAGGGACAAGAGAAAGAATCAACTTCAATGGGGAGTATTCTACTTCATTTTCTTGCATTTTTATTTCTCTCCTTGTTTGTATTCTCTTGTTTGGATGAGGTTTATAGCTTAGAAGTGTTTGGCTATCACTTTATCTAGGCTAGAATTATTTTACCCCATCTTACATTGGTGAACCTAATGTGAACATTAGTTTTTGTAATATTTCATATGATTTTTGTTTGTTTTTTTATAGATTTTAGGTACGAAATGATACATTTGATTGAAACGACACAACTACCAAGAAATGAAACATTTTATGAAAAGAACAATGCATTTGTTAAAGGAATGATAGGTGGGAAATTTTGAATTTGAAATCATGACACAATCAATCTGGTGTGATGTGACGTAGCGATGCATTTTCTAAAAGGAACGACACATTTGTCTATCTGATATAAAATTTTAGCTTTCAGTTTGTCTTTGATTTTTCATTTGGGTTTTTTAGTAGAGTAAGGATTTTGGATTACTAAATTTCTATTTTAGTGTGTGGCTTTGGCTTGGAGCTTAAAAAAAATGGTTTCTTTCGAAACAAAAAAAAAAATTAAGCTTTACTTTAGTTTAGTTTTAAGAAAATTTCCATTTTATCTATTTTCCTACAACTTGCATCAAGATCATAAAGGTTAAAAAGAATCTGCATTCTTCACTCATAAGGGTTAAAAAGAACAACAATCTACATATTTCACTCATGGGCTTGAAAATGAACTTACATATAACGTCATTGGTCTAAAAATTTACAAAGTGTCTTCAAATAATAAGCAAGGCTTAAAATCAACCAGTGTTCTTCATGTTTGGTGATTTGTAACTATCTTAGAAAGTGTGTATGCTCTCCTCTCGCACCATCTGGTGACCTTAAGTGACCAAAAGCACCTCTTTAGCATTTGTATAATCACACCACATATTTTTATTCAGTGCTTCAAATTAACCCCATGAGAGTGTGAGGAAAAGTCACAAAAATATGCTTTCATCCTTGCACTTCATGAGATCTGGGATGATCAGAAAATAAGTGTACTCCCTTGTTATTATTTACCTTTTTAGTTGCCTCCCCACTACGAAAGGAGGGAATGAACCAAGTGGTAACAAGCTAAGGCTGGGATCTTCCAAACCACTATAAATAAATGTGCTTCTTGACAAAATTCAACTAGCAGTGGGTGCAGATGTGTCACGCCAAAAAGTGTTTCCCTCAGTAGCCCTGTGAGCTACATAAAAATATTTCCTTAGGGAAAGGATTGGGAGGTCTCTTGACTCACCATGGTCTTGAGCTAATCTTGCTGCATGTGTGTCCATTTTGAACGAATTCCCTTACTAAGAGCCAATCTGTAATAGTTTTCAAAAACCCTTTTTATACACTCATTGATTGCAGGATGTCAGACCTTGGAAGGCACCCCACATCTTCACTGAGCAAGAATTCCTCCTTGTGGGGAATAAGGTTTGGTGAACCTAATAAATGAGTGTCATGGAGGGGATCCAATGCCACCAAGTCTCTAGTTGTCCACCTTGTTCAAGTAGCTGGAGAAATCCAAGTGGGGATATCAACCAATGGTTTCCTTTCCAACCATAGGGCTTGTGCATTGTTGTCTATGTGTGTTTTTACTCTTCAAACATTTGTCACATCCATAAACCAAACCAAAAACAAGTGCTTGATATTGTATTATGTGTTTTCAATTCAAAATTCATCAAAAACAATCATAATTCACTCAAAGACCAAATCAAAAACCATCAAACTATCAAAATAAACTTTTTTTTGAACAACTATCAAAAATAGAGTCACAACTAATATTGTGCATTGCATCTGATAGCTAGAAAACCGTAATTGACATACTAAACCACACTTGCAAAAAATAGACCCACAACTACTATCTTGAGCTGCATTTGATAATTGGAAAACCACATTTGTTTGCTTGAACTGCATTTGCAGAAAATAGAGCCTCAATTGTCTGATAAGACAAGAACTTTTAAAATATTTTTCCAAAACCTTATCCACTCATTTCACAGTGACCTTTGATTACTAAACTAGAGACTTGCAAGCTTCATTAGGTCATTGTAGCCTTGCCATTTAGGGAAGCATTTCATTATAGGTTACTCTTCCTCCATCCTTTGCATTGCATAGATTAAGCTTTGGTCTTTAGGTTGCATTTATGCCTTCATATTTTGAACATAGGAAGACCTTTTGAGCTTTTAGAAAATACTTGGTTTCATATTCTATTTCCGTTGACCATTATTCCTCATTTTATCAATCCTTATCATTATCACCTTTATCACATTTGAGTCTTAATCTTGTGTCCTAGCCTTGACTCAACCTTGTAAAAATTATCCTCTTAATGGTCAATGAAACTTGGAATTGTTACCTTGGGTTCACATTAGCTTGATTTCCATCCTTTGTTTAAAATTTTAGGATTCCTTTGCATTTAACTTGACCTCATTTAGACTCATATTACATCTTTTTGATAATAGCTTTTATCATCATCTTTGCAAACTTTGATCTTTAATCTAGATTTCACTTTCTACCTTTATCCCAAAAACACAAACAAACAGTTCATTCTTACCTTAGTCTTCACATCATATGATTTTCCCTTAAATTTTTCAATTAGTCAACCTTTCATATCCTTTTACATCCATTAGTTGCATTATAACCTTTTGTTGAGATTAATGATGTAGTCCCTGAAGTTTTGAAATCTTCAATGTAGGACCTTAGCCATGAAAGATAATCAACCACAAAGAGAAGTGTTGTAACAAAGGAATTTTGATTAAAGATTCTATATTGATAATATGATTGATATGATATGTTACAAATGAACAAGATGCCTGATTATATAGGCAAGAAGTAAACCCTAATATGCATGAGATGTTGCAAAGTGTTATAATCTAACAACATGTGACAACATGTGAACCCTATGTAGATGATAATTAAATGATGAGATAAGTTCTAGAAGGAATCTTATCCCACAAACTAGGAAGGGAATATTATCCCATTTAATAAATGATGCAACCTAGGACTAAATGATTTATGACCTAAGTTAACTTATGTTAGTGTAATAATTAATTAATTAATTAATTAATTACACCAGCACCTTGATCTTCAATTTAACATCATCTAGTCATTTTACCATTATCCTTGACCATTAATCAACATTTATTATCCTTTAGAATTCATTAGCATCATCCTTGCATCCTTATATCCAAAAATCCAAAAAAAAAATCTAAAAACATAACATAGTTTCATCATCATATTGCATTATCCCTCAACTTGCAAAAGTCTCGCATGGTTAAGACAAGGTCACAAGCCAAGAGAAAAGACATATATTTTTCAAGTAACCCTTATCATGACACTACCCTTGGAATAGATTCAAATTAGTCAACACCTTTAAGAGACACATCACCAAGAGACACAGGGAAGAAGTCTCGGATATGAAATATCTGAAGAGAAACCAAGTGCCTCTAAGATAGTCTTTGGATTCCTAATCAAGGTTGAGACAAAGAAATGAGGAGACTCAAAAGAACTCTCCACAGCCAAATCTAAATAGAGGAGTGATATCCCCTCAAGAATTTCCTCCAAACTTGTAGAAGGAGCCAAGTTAGTGATACTTGAAACGAAGCCATCATGTGATATCAAGTCTAGAAAATAGAATGTGTCCTGATGAATGATGATGGTGGAAGCCTCAATCAATGATTCTAGACAAGGAATCATTGAACATGAAGGGATACCAAATATCTCTAATGAAGAAGAAGCACGGAAAGGGACCTTGTCAACCTATTCAGAAAGATCAAGGTAATCAACTTCCTACACAACAATAACATCATGGGGTACTTGATCGGAAGAATGACATTCTGAATCATGACCATCAGGGAATGGTGGAGTGTTTGAATCTCTGTATAGCTCCCAAATCTTAGTCCAAAGAATATGAGGACAATCACAATGATCAATAGAACTCAAAACATCACAATCAACTTGCATAGCAATGATTTCTAAGACAGTGTACCTACTGCAACTCCAAGCAAATTTCTGAACACCCTCACTTGGATGGGGAACTATACCATACAGATGAGGCAATAGATCAAGTGAATGAATATGGTGGCGGATCCCATCGTGCCATTGCTGATAATTACCCTTGTGCAACATAGTCAAAGGAGAATAATATGCAAGCCCCATAATGAAATTTCTCCATAAAAAACAAAGATACAGACCTTCAACAGAAAATAGAAGACTTCCAAAGAGATATGCAACTAAGAATATGCCTCTGAGATCAAGAAATTCTTCTTCAAGCTTCAGGATGTCTCAGGAATCAAGAAAATGTACCAAATTGCAAAAAACCAATAAACAATACCTAGAGCTGAAACCAAAGAAGATGACTAGACTGATAAAAAAAAATACTGAAATATCTCCTGAATGCCACTAGAATCATCAAAATTTGACAATCTGATGTGAAGATGTGTACTTTTGAGTCCAAAATGGAGGGTTGACTTCAGTTGACTTGAATATTTGATGATAGCAGATTCTTGAAAAATAGAGTGCACCATTGAAAAGTAGATCCAAATAGCTTTCCAACGGTATATCGTTTGCGAATTTTTGATATCGTATGTGGAAGATACGACCTTCAGAAGATTTCTGCCCAATTGGAAGAGTACTAGCTAACCAGGTGCAAAAATGAAGCGCCAGGGGGCCAAAAAAAAAAGCCCCCAGTCATTGATGTGACCATGGGGCTAGGGCGTTGGCAAAAAAAAGCACCGCTGGATGGGTGGCATCAGAGCGGCTACATGGTGGCAGAGTTGGTGGCACTGTCGATGGAGGTGGTGGGGAGAATAGTACCGCTCGGGAGCAAGACACAGCCCTCGGTCACAGATAGGACCAGGGCCTGGGTGGTCAGAGCAGAGCGGTCATCATTGGTTGGTGGCCAGGATAGTGGGTGTCGGTAGTGGAGGACCCAATGACCCTGGCAACGATGTGATAGTGGCCAATGACAAAGTGACAGCAGCCAGATGACATAGATGATGACGAAGGTCTGGTCAGTGGGTGCAAAATGTCGGCAAAAGCCGACAACTTTAAATTTTTAGAATATTGCAAATAAATTGCAATTCAAAAAATAAATAAATGTCGATAAATTTTTTTTATAAAGTCTGCAGCAACAATCAATTGCCAACCGCCAAAAAAAATAAAGTGCAAACTATAACAAAGGTAAAAATAAATACGCTGACCCTGGATTAAAATTGTAGGTCGCCTGTAGAGAATAAATTTTTTGCCAAATATTTTTTTGATTTTTCTAAAAAAAATTGCCTTGATGGAGGACTAACAGGGAAGATTTTTTTCTGCAAATGTGTACGGATTTGTACAAAAAATGCAAACCCTAAGATGTACCTCAAAGGCTCTCGATTGAAACTACTCATATTTTGGCAAATGATTAGGCGACCTATGCGTTTGAGGTTTTCTTATCACAATGGAGAGGTTGAAGAGGGCCTGATTTGTACCAGAAATCAGGTTGGCTCCTGGGTAGAACCAACTAGCCTGCAAAATAAAACTTCAAGCCTGCAAGAATCTTGCACTCCAACTTCCTGGATCAAGGGTTGATGTTTCAATGGACCAACTCTAATACCATGTTGAGATTAATGATGCAATACCTGAAGTTCCAAAATTTTCAATGTAGGACCCTAGCCATGAAAGATAATCAACCACAAAGAGAAGTGTTACAAAAAAGGAATGTTGAATAATAATATGATTGATATGATATGTTACAAATGAACAATATGCTTGATTATATAGGCAAGAAGTAAACCCTAATATGCATGAGATGTTGCCAAGTGTTATAATCTAACAACATGTGACAACATGAAAACCCTATGTAGATGAGAATTAAATGATGAGATAAGTTCTAGAAGGAATCTTATCCCACAAACTAGGAAGGGAATATTATCCCATTTATTAAATGATGCAACCTAGGACTAAATGATTTATGACCTAAGTTAACTTATGTTAGTGTAATAATTAATTAATTAATTAATTACACCAGCACCTTGATCTTCAATTTAACATCATCTAGTCATTTTACCATTATCCTTGACCATTAATCAACATTTAGTATCCTTTAGAATTCATTAGCATCATCCTTGCATCCTTATATCCAAAAATCCAAAAAAAAAAAATCTAAAAACATAACATAGTTTCATCATCATATTGCATTATCCCTCAACTTGCAAAAGTCTCGCATGGTTAAGACAAGGTCACAAGCCAAGAGAAAAGACATATATTTTTCAAGTAACCCTTATCATGACACTACCCTTGGAATAGATTCAAATTAGTCAACACCTTTAAGAGACACATCACCAAGAGACCAAACCAACACATGGGAAAACTTGAGCCTAGAAGAATTCAACAAACAATTGACCCAAGAAGAAATTGAAGAAGCTTATAATGACCCAAGAATTTTAAGCTTGGTTGATCAACTTGTTAGTGCAAACCCTAAGAGATTCTTCTATGCACTAGCTAAAAAGGGTGCCAAATTACATCAAGGATTTGATGTATCAACCACTATAGAAAAAGAAACCAAAAATCCATCCGCACTTGGCATGCCCTCGTCACAACAATTGTCAAACATGCCCCTTGGTACAACTACACACATGACTACCACAACTAAACATTTGGAAACAAGGAAACCAATACCACTACCAAGAACAAAGTTTCACACTTGGAAATTCCTCAAATTTTATAGGTAAGACCTTTACAAACCCCCTTTTCTAACATACAAATCAAGGTCCCGCATCACAAGGTCCTACCCCTTTGAGCCAAAATTCAAACCAAGGTCCTATACCCATGCTTCAAAACACAAATCAAGGTTCCATGTCACAAAGTCCTACCCCTTTGATCCAAAATGTAAACCAAGCTCCTATACCCACACTTCAAACAATAACCCAAGGTTCCACATCACAAGGTCTTACCACTTTGATCCAAAATGAAAATCAAGTTCCTAAACCTACAGTTCACAACACAAATCAAGGTTCCTTATTCCAATTTTAAGGTGCACCTTCATCAAGTCAAAATCCACCAACTAAACCTAGAAAGGTTCACATTATCTCAAGAAGGATCCCAAATCAAAATGCTAATCAAGGATCAATTCTATCACTCCAAAACACTAATCAAGGGTCCCTTACATCTTTCCAAAATTCTACTCAAGGAACCTTTCCTTCATTTCAAAATTCCAATCAAGGACCTACGCTATCATTTCAAAATATCAATCAAGGACCTACGCTATCATTTCAAAATATCAATCAAGGACCTACACCTTCACTTCAAAACACCAATCAAGGACCTACACTGTCATTGCAAAATACCAATTAATGACCTACACTTTCATTTCAAAACATCAACCAAGGGCCTACACCTTCAAATACCAATCAAGGGACCTCACCTTCATGTCAAAACATCAACCAAGGGCCTACACCTTCATTTTAAAACATCAACCAAGAGATTACACCTTCATATCAAAACATCAACCAAGGACCAAATTTTCAAAACCAAGGCATAAATCAAGGGCCTACACCTCAATTCCAAAACATTGTACCACATGCAAACATCACCTTTGGAACAAACCAAAATTCCAACTTCATCCCAAATCAAAACAACACATCTCAGTATGGAAATCAAAGTCACACGTCACAAATCATCAATCCCAACTCAAATCCAGCATATGACCTTAATACCAACATCATCACACCAAACCAAAATAGTGCCACACCATATCTTGTAGACTTTTTGATATAACAAGTGTACACCCTCCAACAATAATTTGATTGAAATATGTACATGCCACCCTTTCCCCCTCATTTCAAAACACCGCCTTTTCCTCGGTATAAGGGGACATGGGATCCAATAGAACACATTTGAGAATTCAACACATCATGTATGGAAGTATCATATGGCCCTACCTATTTGATGAGACTATTCCTACGAAGCCTCACAGAGCTAGCCTTAGATTGGTTTTCACACCTTCCTCTAGGAATTAGAACATGGGGCAAACTAGCTGAAAATTTAATCAATTATTTTTCTTTCAACATTAAAACTAGTGTATCCCTTGCAACATGGATCACAACCAAACAAGAAGGGGAATCACTTACCTCATTTTACTAGATATGGCGAGGTCTGGTTAGCAAGTTCCCATGTCACATTCCTGAAAGAAAACTTGGCACCATGTTTGTGGAAAAACTTAACAGAGAATTGATGAGTCAAATTCAAATCCAATGTTGCACAACCTTTGAGGAGATTCTTGAGAAATATTTTCTTATTGAGAAAGGTTTTATTGCAAATGGATTAGTCAAAATAAACAAGGAAAATTCAAAACCCAACAACGATAAGAGAAAATGATGGTCCTAAACCAAGAATGTCATCATTGGAAAATTTCCTAAATCACTGAAGTCATATGGAAAACTAAATCATGTGTAGCCCAAAGTTATCATCCATAATCCCCCTACCACCTTCACTAAATGGGGGGAACTTTCCAAAGAATCTTTAGATGATCATATTCTCACATGGTTGTACCGAGAAGAGGAGAAAACTAAAACTAGGAAATTCCCAATTGAATAGTAGTCAAAAGGGTTCCAAATAATGAAGCGACACATATATGGACACAACAACCTTGGACTAAATAGACAAGGAATGTTGGAACCCTTACAACCTCCTAAATTACTAAAGAATCATGGGTTTGGGTTTGTACGAGTAAAAATGACTATCTGGGGTATCAAGTTACCTTTGAGTGCAATTGTTAATACTTTAGATGAGATCAAGACATACGAGGACCCTTGGGATTATGATGCCAACTCTAGTGAATATGAATGGGATTCCCTATCCTCCACTACCTTCATGGACCTCAATAAACTATTTGGGACATTTGACGAGCTTTCCCTTGAAAAATAGTTTGGTCAAATGCTTACAATTAATCCCTTGCCAACCTTGCCAAGTCCCCGTCCAAAGGTCCCTTTGAAAAGACAAGAGTGGATCAAACACTTTTGGGAAACCATTTGATGGAGCTTCCCAAAATTTTGTAATTCCTGAGGATCGCATGGATTTGGTCTACACATTAAACCCTTATCCTCATGGTTTGGATAGGATTTTGTCTTTGAAAACCCTTGGTCATTCTAATTTCACATTGACTTGCCATGCCGATCTCTCACTCTTTAAGTCATCATTTGAGCCATCATGTGCATTTGGCCACCAACCCCTTTCATTTAGAGTGTCGGTTACCCAGTTGAATGTCGAATTTAATCATTTCCTAAAGTTAGGTTTTAAACTTCTCCCAAATTACTTAAGCTCAATTCATTCATCTAGTAGGGTCAAATCACCATCGGCCTAATAATGGCCCATTATTTAATGCTAACCTTGTCGTGTGTGCAGATTTTGAGATTCGAGAATGTGGGAAATGATCCTATTCGTACCGCACCAACACGTGAACATTAAATGCTTACTGGTTATGCAGTACGAGGACAACAAGATGAGGAGGTGTGTCCCTATAGCACGTGTGTCACTATACAAACGTGAGACCCGATCTCCACTTTCATGCCTACCACCAGTGTTACCAAATTAACAATGGAGATCGAATGCAAAAGTCAATATCCATCATTCCTCGTTGGCTCACAAGGAAAAAGTGAATGCTCATTAAAGGTTGTGAGAGTAGTGAGATCCTAACACGTGGATTAATCCACCAAGTTTGTGAGATGGGAAAACCCGCTAACAAAAGAGTTTTCATCTAACTTGGATCGATGTTATTGGCCAAAGACAAATGAATGAAGAACTATTGGAATTCAAACCCAGTCAACCCCAAGTGAGTTGTTTGATCTACCATCTCAACAAGAGATCAAAATTTGACATTCAAAATTGATAAATAGGCACGTGATAGTCATTTCATTCTACAGCCAGTGGGAATTAATGATCTTCTCTCTGCAAGTGTGATCAAATTGATCTCCATGCATGTGGAGACTTAATTGTTGAAAATCATTAAGTATGATATGCAGATTTCCATGCACTCGGGAAATAAACAGTGACAATACACATGCCAACGAATTTCCTAGTTTACGCGTGTGTTTTCATTAAGCATTGATGATTTCTATCATCACATTGTTCAATAAATACAAGTTGAGAGTTGTCATTTTTTCCATCGCAATTAGCCATCAATTCTTTTCAGTTTTTGCAAGAAACCGATATTACAAGTGCATATTCTCTGAGTTGCAAGATGAATAAGTATAGTGCTTCATTTGTTCCAGTGCAAAGGTCTCCTCGACTTAACTCGTAGAAATCTTGTGGCAAAGACCTAGAACATGCACAAGGAATTCATAATGATATCCATGGTGAGGAACCTACACCTGTTGTTACTAGATGTAGCCACCAGTTGAAGGGCCAAGTTGTGAGCTCAAAGGTAATGGAAGAAAAAGGAAAAGAATTTGCAAGGCCCCTCCAATAGAATTCAGAGGAAAATTCGATATGGTCATGGTTCTTTCAGATGGTAGAATTCACCCATTGATGTCACATATAGCTCATCTGAAAGTGAAATGGAGATAGACTTTAGCTATCACCAATATATCGCTACCCTGGGTTGAGTTCCATCCCCTGGAGTGGAGGTATTGTCTTTCCTGCCATTAGCTGTCAAAACTCCTAGCGGGTGAGATGGTGATGTGCTAAAATGGGACAAAGACAAAGGAGTTGAGGTATCTTCTCCATCTCTCGCGATGACATGAAGTGGTTGTGTGCACCATGGATTTTGTGTTGGTGGTGATAGGTCTTCTGGTTGCTAAAAAGGTGGTGTGTGGAATGGAAAATTGTGTTGTTTGATAATCTTTGTAGTTGATTTTTCTCTACATTTGTGGCTGGTATTTTTGAGGTGCCTGATGTTGACTGTGCACTCTCATTTAAATTTGAACGTCAAAATTTTTTTCTTACCTAGTGGCTAAGGTAAATTTTGGTGGCACTTTACTTTTCCCTTTTTGGTGGCTATTGTAATTGAGGTTTCCCCATTTCAACAAGTTATTGCAGAATCAACATGTGGGGAATTTTGAAATGTAGTTGAAATTTGAAGTGAAATGAAATTTTGTAATGTGGTATGCATTTTGAGTTGGAAGCTTGTTTTCTCCCTTATGTTATAAAAGGGAATTCATGGCTCATTTGTGAGGGGTTCTAATCTTTTGAGTCTTTAGGTCCAATATACGAGAAGGGTAGAAATTAGAAAGAATACTAGTAAATGGAATAGTTGAATTGTCTTGGACTTTGAACTGTGCATATATAAATCTTAAATAGTTTTATAGAAATTACTAATATCAAAACAAATTTCATCTATAATTCATATACTCTTCTCTATAAATCATCTTGCAAATTTTGAATACAATATCAAGCATATTTTGTTCATCTTCAAATGCTTTGTTTGAATGCATATCTTTATTTTTTATTTCGTTCAAAGAATCAATTAAATTCTTAAATGAGGTCATGAATTTATGAGGGTTTATAGAGGATTCAGTAAGAAGTGATGCTTAATGTACAGTGAGTTTTCATAATGCAAGGCCTTATGAAAATAGTTGCGAATTATCAAATTTAAAGAATTTCTATATGACGAACTGTAAGATGCATGACTCCATTGCCCAACTGATGAAGACACTAGTCTATTTTTCATGGTATTTGTCACTCGAATGATAATAATAACATATCATACTCTAGAATCAAGGATAGAATACAAATTTCTTAAAATTCACTTAATATGAGGCATGTGCGTAAGATATTTCCTTGTTCTTGGTAAATTGATAGTTATTTTCTTGAAGATTATCCAACCTTTAAGTGAATTATGTTATTTACCCCTCATAGGAACCAATATGTGATCTAATATGTCATTCATTGAGATAGTCAAATGAAATGTTAGAAGGAACACCCTCCTAGGTTACATAGAGCCTAAAGTGTAGAATATTTCAGTCTTCGATTGAATCTTGTCAGTTGGCCATTCATTTTAAGGATCTTCAAAATAGGAGTTGGCTACTCTTTAGAGATCCCTTAGGTGTACTGGGAAAAAAACCAACAGAATGGTGACTCTGCTAGGGATATTCTCATTCTCCAAATGCAGATACAAAATGCAGACTCAAAGGGTGTAGTAAATCTGAATGTCTTGTTTAGATATTGACAAATTCTTGAACCTAGTAGACAATTTGAGTGCAGCAAAGATTGAAGGATCTGAACGTGACTCTGCTATGGAAGACATCCTAGAATGTGCACTATTTCTAAAGAAACTTCATCTCATTTGAAGTTCATTCCTCTATAAAGGAGGTGGCGACTCTAAATCAATGAAATTGATAAAGCATATATCAATTGGTTGGATCTATAGTTTTAAAGACAAAGGATAGTCAGCTGCTGCAAATTACTAGGTACTTTCATAAAATTTTAATAAATTAGAGCATGTTATGGATAAATCAAGGTAAATTTCCCATGCTCAAGATGTAAATGATTCCCTAATAGGTGAGTTAGCACTATATTAGTAAGGATTTAGCATGCTTTTGTGTATAAGTTGAAATTTATGCATTATAATAAAAGAAGCATGTGAGATTGTTAGATCGTAAACAACACTAATAGGGAATACACGTGCTAGAGGCTTAAGATAATATTTGTAAAATGAATTGATTTAATATTGTATAATTGCATAGCATATTCTAAATTCATTTTCAATAGCTAAGGGTGAGTTGTCAATTTATGCCACATGGTGTAAATATGGACAAAAGCATACATAGTGAACATTCATTGTCCCACCAAGGCAATTTCAGTACTAATAGATACAGGGCCATCAGCTTTGATAATATTTTTCGTTATCCAAATATTATACCACCCAAGATCAGAGAAAAAATACCAAAGTTCAATGGTGAAAGGCCAGAATTGACAAGTAAACATGTGCAAGAATTTGTTAATGTGATGGGTGATTACGAGGTAGATTTTGAAGATGTGGTTATGAATCTATTTGTTCAATCACTGAAAGGAGATGCAAGAGAATGGTTCTCCTTCTTGCCAATGTCCTTTGTACATTGTTGGAGTGAACTTAAGGAAGTCTTCATGGAAAATTTTTGTGAAAGGATAAATCCAAGTGTTGCAAGGAAGAACTTCATGGAGATTTCCAAGGATAAGGAAGAATTAATCCCTGCTTTCAACCTTAGAATTGTCATAAGGGAAATCCCTAAACACATGAGGCCAAATGATGCAGAATGCTTGGTTGTATATTTGGGAACATTTGATAGTAAGATGAGGTTCTTATTAAGGGATAAAGAGCCTACTACCTTACAAAAAGCTTACCAAGAGGTTGTGAATATTGAGAACAATTTGAAGTACTCAATCATGAGGGGACTTGTGATTGCTAGCATGGGTAGCTCTAATAGAGTTAAAAATATTGAGCTAAACCAATTAGGAAGTAAAAGAAAAAATCATAAAAAGGAGCCCATAGATGTTACATTTGCATTGCTTCTTGAGGATGGATGTAGAACATGAGCAAGCATCAACCTAATATCAACCAGGTTTGGGAAAGGCTGACTTATTTTTCTCTATTAGAAAATTGTATGAAATGAAAAGACATGTAAATGAGTCACCATATGACTTGTTTTCAAGATTCTTGGATGTTCTAATGGAGATACCCAATATTTTTAGGCATAATGATCAAATGTGCATTTTTTTTTTTTGTAAAGCTTACAAATCAGGATTAAGCCAATTTCCTGAGAATTTGAAGCCTCATTGTCTTGATCAAGTAGTGGATTAGATAAACACTGAAGAAGATATTGTGCATAGTTATATGCCACTAGTTGTTTCCAAAAATGGAGGAAATAATTTCTATAGTGAGGAGAATAAAAGGCTAAGACTGACAGATCAAGGAGAAGTATCAGAGTCTGAACAATTGACTATTGAATGTTGTCATTTCACAAGTAATATAGAAGAAGATTCATGTAGTAGTGATGAGGATGAAGAGACAAAGTGTAAGGAAAAGGAAATAATACCTAATTATCTTCCTTGGGATGCCATAGGTTGTGAGCAAACATAAGAGTTACATGATGAAACCTCACAAATTGATTTACCTAGGAATAATGATGCACCAAACAATGATTGCAATGCACAGGGTCTCAATTATATGGCATGAATGAGGAATCAAAGGGATGTGATTGATCTTGGTCAATCTTCCATTGAATATGACTCCTCTTATAAAATGGAGATGGAATATTTGGCTTCTAGTAGGGGGTATGTTAATAGCCTTGAAGAGGTGTGTTTCCTAGGCAGTGAGAAATTCTCATGTGAAGAATTTTATGAATGTGGATCAATTGTTATGAGTGAAAATGATGAAGAGGACGTTCAAAGTGTTTCTCCCTATTCTTAAAGTGATTACACTGATTTTGAATGCACTAAAGATCAAAATTATTGGAATCCTAACAATGACAAGGATGAGGTACATGTGACCATCATGAAGGTATGGAAAAATCCTTTATTTGATGAACCCACATTGGAGAGTGAGGTCATAAATGATGATGCCTATTGGTGTAGGAGCAATCCTCTCTTTGAAGAAAATCATGATGAGTACTTAGCAAGTATTACTAGTGCATGTTTTGTGGATGGTACAAATAAGAGCCAAGATGATACTAAGGTAGGTAACTTTTCCTTTGAAAATTCCAACCTTGACTTAATAGTTTCCCAACTGAATGGAAGATGTGGTGACACAAGCACTGATGAATTGGTTTATCAACATGTGGTTAAGAAAATTGTACCTAACAAGCATCAAGAGAATGACTTAGACTTGATGACATCTAAATGTGACAATGGCTCACATGATGAAGAAGTTCAGGATTGTAATGGTAGCTTTGAATTTAGTATTGCTATCAAAAGGGATGTAGTTGATTATGTTGATTTCCCTATGGTAACTAGTCATGTGCTTGAAAATATGGTTGAAGTACCAACCACTCATGTTCCACATGATGGTATTTTCCTTAACATAATAGGAAATCCACTCTTGGGTGACCAAAAGGAAAATCAAGATGAATGCATGGATACTCAGGCAATATCATTTTATGTTGAGGAGAAGGAATTATTTGATGATTCTGCAGAATATGTTAATATTGTAGGATTATTTAATCCATGCAAAGAGCATTTCAAAGGTATGGAAAACCAAAGGAATGGTGTTAGTCAGTATGAAACTGCATTGCATTTTTTTGTAGATGCTCCCTACCTTATGGATCTTATTATGGAACTTCTTTCATCCCATAAGGAAAACACTTGTGAAAAGTAGATTGAAGGTATACCTGATTCTGTGTTTCTTTTCCCTAATCTTGTAAAAAATTGGCTAGGTATGAGCCAAAGTGTTTATGAGGCTTTCAAATTTCATGAACAAATGGGATGTGATCCTACACTTCTGATGGAGATTTATAATTTTTGGTTGTCATTGATGTCAACACTATTGGAATTAATTTCTTTAAGGTTGTATACGTCGAGGATATTGAGAAAATTATGATAAAATAAGTTGTAGGTTGTTGGTGGTGTAGTGAAGTTCAACATGGTGGCTAGCTCATTATATTGATGATAAGAGGTTGTGGATTAAAGGGTTTTTTGACAAGTATATCTAGCTTATCCACATGAAGTTTAAGAGGTTCACACGAAGATTAGATTGAGTTATGAGTAACTATGTTATGTTAATTGTTTTTTGCTTTAGTTGGTGTTCCTGAAAGAAGATGATGTGATTCTAGTAATTTGTTGCACAGATCCTTCTATGGTGATTCATGATGCTTGTGGATATTTCTAGATCATGCTCTATCTATGTTGTTGGTCCACATTGATTTTTGTGTTCGCAATTGGTGATTTTCTTCTATGAGTTCATTTTTTCATGATCATGGCTGATAGGGTGATTGTAGCATGTTGCAGATCTTTGAGGCATAATTTTTTAAGGTGTTTTGTATTTGAGGATGTTGTTTTGGGTCCTTACTATGTTTTGGCCAACATACAGTTTATGTTATCCTTAGTTACAAATATATATGATCAATTTTTTATACCATTTGAAGGCATGGTGTGCAATGTATGCTAAGTGTTGCATGTGAATAATGTTCTAATCTTTCAAAGGAAGAAGTAAAGTGTGAATAATATTTTATGTGCTTAACCAAAGATATAATCAGGCATTAGACATTGTTATTTTCTCAATTCAAAATCTTTCGGATGTAATCCAAATGTGACTATAAGACATTGAGTCTTCATTTGGGAAGTAATCCTTTTGTATTTGAGCAGTGAGATCTAGGCAATGTGCCTGAATGCATGTGCATTCCCCATTTATAATCCTTTTATACTTTTAACAGGGTATAATCTTTTGGATTAACCTCCACCATGGTTTCTCCCTAACAAGGTTTCCATGAGAAAAATATTGGTGTTATGTGTGCTTTTGATGTGGTAATGGTTTATACTTTCATGTTTATTTATCAGATCCGAGGATAAGTTTAATAAGTATAATTTTTGTGACAACTAATTCACCCCCCCTCTCAGTTGTCTACCCTTGTGTTTCCAACAATTGGTATTAGAGCAAGTTCCTCATAAGAAGTTTAATAGCTTGAGGTGATCCGGGATGGTGACATATAAGAAGGATAGTTTGAGATTTGATGGAACTAATTATTCTCTATGGAAGACTTGAATGAAGTGTCATCTGAGATGCATTGGTGAAACTTACTAGACAATTACAAAGAATAGGTATATCATCCCACAAAATGGCCCTTCTACTACAAATGAGATTAAGGAAGTCAAGTACAATATTGGGGCTAAGGAAGCATTGTTGAGCACTTTGATTGATTCTGAGATGAAAAATGTAATGGATTTGAAGACTTCTTATGAGATCTGGAAAAAGTTGGAAACTTTGTATGCAGGTGATACCCATGTGAAGATTACTAAGCTGCAAAGCCTGGAAGGGAAATATGAAATGTTGACAATGGGTGAAGATGAGAACATCACTTCTTTCATGTAGAGAGTGAATGAACTTGTTTGTAGTATCAGGTGTGTTGGTGGAACATTGTAAGAATCAAATATTATATCTAAAGTGGTCAGATCCTTTCCTGCTACATACAAACACTAAGCTATTGCTATTAATGAGATTTAGACTGTGTCAAATGTAACCAGACACATGTTGATTGGTAAGCTTACTGCTTTTGAGTTAAGTGAGTTTGGTTAATCTCTTCCTAAGATAGAATATTCATTCAAAGCTACTATCTCTAGAAAAGATAAGTAGAGATATGATATGGGAGAAAGTTATTCTAGAAAAATGTCCAAGTATGAGAAAGAAATGAGAAAGATTGAAGAAGAGAAAAAACTAGACAAGCTTGAAGCACTTATTGCCAAGAGGGTAGCCAGAGGAGAAGGTAAGTATAAAGGAAAATTTCCTCTTAAATGTTTTTCTTGCAATAAGATAGGTCATTTTTCCTCAAGGTGTCTGAAAAGAATTCCTAAACCAAGACCTAACAAGCCTAGATTCCAAAGAAAGTGTTATTATGTTGTTGATGAAGGTGTGACAAATGATGAATCTGATAAAGGAAATTTAAGTGAGAATGAATAGGTGTTTATTGCTATCAAGGAAAATCATCCAGTACCTACTAAATTTGCTAGTTGCACAAATATGGAGAAAGCTCTAGCTGCCAGAGTTGAAGAAAATGATGAATGGATGATTGACAGTAGATGCTCTCATCACATGATAGGTACTAAAAGTAAATTTGTGAGCTTGGAAAAGTATGATGACGGTGTTGTAAGATTTGGTGATGAAAAAGCTAGTGTAATTTGTGGCAGAGGATCCATTTCTATTGATGGTAAGCATAATACTAATGATGTTCTATATGTGGAAGGTTTCAAGCATAATCTCTTAAGTGTTGGACAAATGGTTGACAAGGGATACAATCTTCAATTCAATAATGGAAAGTGTGGAATATTGGGGAATTACAGAAATGTGATTGCATCTGGTACAAAAAAATAAGGTAATATCTTTCACCTAAGTGCTACTAGTAAAAGTTGTCTAATTGTTCAAGTTGATGAAAGTTGGTTGTGGCATAGAAAAATACGTCATGTAAACTTTGATAATATTATAAAAATAAGTTCTACTATGGTAGTGATAGATCTTCCTAAGTTGATGAAACCTACTAAGACTATATGCAAGGAATGCCAATGAGGGAAGCAAACTAGAGTTTCATTATAGATCAAACAACATTGTTCAAATGAAGTGTTGGAGCATGTGCATACTGACTTGTGTGGTCCTTCTAGAGTCAGAAGTTCACAAGGAGACATATATTTCATGTTACTTATTGATGTTTATTCTAGATTGATGTGGGTTACTTTTTTAAGAGAAAAATATGAAACCCTAGAGAAATTCAAGATTTTTAAGGCTATGGTTGAGAAGAAGAGAGGTTTGGAGATTAAATGTTTGAGATCAAATAGAGGTGGTGAAAACACTTCTGATGAGTTTAATTCTTTTTGTGAAGAACGTGGGATAAAGAAACAATTATCTGCCTCATGGACCCCTCAACAGAATGGAGTTGTGGAAAGGAAGAATAGGAAAATTCAAGAAGCTGCTAGGACCATGATGTTGGAAGGAAATGTTCCACATATTTACTGGAGAGAAGCTCTAAGTACTTCCATTTACACTCTCAACTAAGTACATTTCAAAGGTGATACTGGTAAGACTCCTTATGAGCTATGGTTTGGTCATAAGCCTACTATTAGATACTTCAAAATCTTTGGGAGTAAATGCTATATCAAAAGAGATGAACGTATAGGAAAGTTTGATGCTAGAAGTGATCAAGGAATCTTTCTTGGTTATTCTACTAAAAGCAAGGCCTACTGGTGCTACAATAAGAGATTGAGGAAAGTAATTGAAAGTGATAATGTCAAGGTTGATGAAGATAGAGTTAGATCATCCAGGACCTATGGATATGATTCAAATGATTAGAATGACAATCCAAATAAAGGAAAGAAAGTTTAGACTCCAAATCAAGTTTAGATCATTTCAGTGAATAGGGAAAATCAAGAGGAAGGAACTAGTGAAAGTGCAGTGAGATCACAAGAGTCTAAAGTTCCAGAACACCCTAAGACTCCAAGGTATGTAAGACTAAACAATTCAAAAGATTAGATTATTGGTGATAAGAACAAAGGCGTTCAAACTAGGAGAAGAATTGTAGAAGAATATTGTTTGATCTCAAAGACTAAGCCTAATAGTGTCAATGAAGCATGCAAAGATGACCATTGGGTGGAAGCAATGAAAGAAGAACTACTACAAATTGAGAAGAATGACACATGGATTCTTGTTCCTAGACCTAAACAAAAATGTAATTGGAACTAAATGGGTCTTTCAGAACAAACTAAATCAGCAAGGTGAAGTTGTTAGAAACAAAGCAAGACTTGTGTGTAAAGGATATTTTCATATGGAAGGAATTGAATTTGAAGAAAAGTTTTCTCTTGTTGCTATGATTGAAGCTCTGAGACTATTTCTTGCTTATACTACTTACAAAAACTTCAAGGTTTGTCAAATGGGTGTCAAGTCGACATTTCTAAATGGTGAACTAGAAGAAGTGTATATTGAGCAACCTAATGGATTTCAATTAACTGATCAAGGAGATATTCTTTGTCAGTTGAAGAAAGCATTGTATGGACTTAACCAAGCCCCAAGAGCATGGTATGCTAGATTGGACAAGTATTTGTTGAAGCTTGGATTTAATAAAGGTACTGCTGATAGTAATTTGTATTTCAAGATTGATCATGATAAAGATTTGATTGTTGAAGTCTTTGTTGATGATATCATTTTTGGAGGAGATGATAGTTTGTGTATGAAGTTTGTTTATGAAGTTTGTTGATGAGATGCAAAGTTAGTTTGAGATGTGGTGCAGGAGCACCCAAGGCCTTCAAGGAGCTCTTCAAAGGTTAGAAGTGTGCAGGGCTCAGGAGGACCTTTCCATCAAATCAAAACATCAATTATGGTATCTTGGAGCCTATAATGGCATTTGGGATGAATAGATGTAATGGGAATATCAAAAGTCCTAAGGGTCCTGAAAGGACCATAGGACCAAAAAAATCTTGTAAGTGGACCAATAGTGTCCAAGGGGTGAAGGTAGGTCTATATTGTTTTAATTAGATCAGTTATGGTTAAATATTAAAGTTTAGATAGTTTTTAGTCAATACAAATTAATAAAATGTAAGTTTGGAAATTCAAATATTTGAATTCCAATTTGGGCAGGTAACTAGTCTTTAGGAGTTTTAACAACTATTATGCATTGTAATCAATTCCAAATGGTTGGATCAATTGGGGAATAGTTCTATAACCCAAAAATGATCATTTTTATGGAGGTTGGGCATGTGGAGAAGTGATTGTACGGACTGTTCTCAAAAAAAATAGTAAACTTCAGTTTTTTGCATCTTTTTGTCTTCTTTTTGATGTTCTACTGATTCCTATTGAACTTTGATTCATTTTGATGGCTTAAGGACTTGCATTTACATGATTTAAAACCTTTGTGTGCTTTGAAAGTCAATAGAAATCAATTTCTTGTACAAAACTTCTGACTGTCCTTAGGAAAACACAAAATTTCCACTAGTTTGAGGGTTTTTATGGATAAATGATCCATTTCATGGAATATGTGACTGAAACCAATGAAATGGATCATGATTAACTTGTATCATACCAATCTAACAAGATAAAGTGCAGGAAAGAAGAATCAAACGGTGTACACCAAGCTTTGACTGTGAAAAGTGCTTGAAGTTGGAGGCTAGGGTATAGCAGTGGAGGATCTGCCTTAACAAGTGATATATTTTTGAGTTGTAATAGTTGAGAAATATTGAATTAATGGTGAAAAGTCTAAAATTAGGATCTGGAAGTGTTTTGAAGGCCTAGAACTAAGAAGCCCTAGTTTTGAGGCAATTTAAGGAGGGTTTTGTGTTTGAGTGTGTTAGGGGTGTCATAGAAGACTAAAAGTTTGAAAATCCTTGGTTTGGGGACTGTTGAAAGTTTCATGGTTAGGGGTTGAGTTTAGAGAGGGGTTGCTTTGGAAAAGAGGGCTAATTAGGCCTATTTTTTGAGGAAACAACAGATTTTGGTTGGTGAGTTCTGAAACAAGTGCCATCAGGGATTTGATATGTTGTTTTCCATCATAAAACACAACTGAATCAATCACTATATTAGATGTTCCTTTGGGAAGATTGAGAGAAAAGTCTAAAATCCTTCGCTAGAGGCCTAATTGGGCTAGAAGGCTACTTAAGGTGCAAAAAGTAGGTTTTGTTTGAGACAGAGGTTTGGGGCTTTGTGAAAGTTCAAGACAAGTTTACTTAAGTCTCTTAAGGGTGTTCCAAGGGTTTGGGTCCATAAAGAGAGCATACAAGTGATTAGTGCATCATTAAGCCTTGTCTCCATTAGGGTGCTTGGAAGGGGGGTAGAAATTGCATCACTTTAATCCTTGAAATCTTTGTGTTCCTTCAAAGTCCCAAACCCTCTACATCAAGATGTATATGATTGGATAAATGAAATTCTTTCTGGGATTGTAAATTACTAGCTAGATAGAGGGTTCTTTATATCTTATTCCAAGTATGTGAAATAATTGCTAAAGAAGTTTGGTATGGAAGATTCAAAGCTATTTGGTACACCTATGGTGACCGGATGTAAGTTGACACAAGATGATGATTCTCCTAAAACAAATCAAACTAGATACAAATCCATGATTGGTGGATTGCTCTATTTGACTCAAACTAGACCTGATATCATGAATGTCATATACATTGTTGGAAGATTTCAAGTTGATCCTAGGTAATATCATGTGACAACTATGAAGAGGATTTTCAGATACTTGAAGGGGACAGTTGATTTTGGCCTATGGTATCCTAAAGAAGATGACCAAGTTACTTTGAGTGATTTTACTGATGTTGATTGGGTAGGAGATGTGAATGATAGAAAGAGTACTAGTAGTGGCACATTTTTCTTGCGAAAGAAGTTGATTTCATGGTTAACTAATAAGAAAAATGCCATTTCTTTATCTACTACAGAGGAAGAATACATTGTTGTTGCTAACAATTGTACTCAAGTATTGTGGATAAAATAGATGTTGAAAGATACCAGAGTTGTGTATGATGAACCTATTGTAGCTATATTTTGTGATAATTCAAGTGAAATTAACATTTCTAAGAATCCAATGTTGCATTCAAAAACCAAGCATATATCTATCAAGTTTCACTTTTTGAGAGAGAAGGTGAGTGAATAGGAAGTCAGATTGGAGTATGTTCCCACTAAGGAATAGATTGTAGATATCTTTACCAAGCCCTTTCCTAAGGATACTTTTGAGTATCTAAGAGGGAAGATAGGGGTGATTACCCCTCGTAATCAGAATTAAGATGCATTGACTTGCATCAGTCCATGCATTTCATAGTCATATCTCGTGATCTAGATTAATGTTGTGGTGGCTACTACTCAAGGGGAGTAGTCAGATGTTTAGAAATGTAGTTCAAAGATTTTGTGGAGAAAGATAATGTGTATTTTTGTCATTGATGTCAAAGGGGGAGAAGAGTCATGTGAAAAAATGTGAGAGTTAAGGATAAAAGAGTCAAAATATAAGGGAGAGAAAGTTGCGTTGATGGTGTTTTTCACATCATGTGTTTCCATCAATGCCGAAGGCAGAGATTGTTGGATATTGCTTATTTGTGGTTGTCATTGATGTCAACACTATTGGAATTAATGTCTTTAAGGTTGTATATGTCGAGGATATTAAGAAAATTGTAATAAAATAACTTGCAGGTTGTCAATGGTGCAGTGAAGTTCAGCACGGTGGCTTGCTCAATATATTGATGCTAAGAGGTTGTGGATTAAAGAGTTTTTTGACAAGTATATCTAGTTTATCCACTTCAATTTTTAGAGGTTCACATGAATATTTTATTGAGTTACGAGTACTTGTGTTTTGTCAGTTGTTATGTTTCTTTAGTTGGTGTTCCTGAAAGAAGATGATGTGATTCTAGTAATTTGATTTGTTGTTGATGCTTGTGTGGTGATTCATGATTCTTTTGGATGTTTCTAAATCATGTTCTATCTGTGTTGTTGGTCCACATTGATTTTTGTGTTTGCGATTGGTGATTTTCTTCTGTGAGTTCATGTTTTTCATGATCATATGGCCGACAGGGTGATTGTAGCTTGTTGCGGATCTTCGAGGAATAATTTTTGAAGGTGTTCCATATTTGAGGATGTTGTTTTGGGTCCTTACTAAGTTTTGGCCAACATTGTTTGGTGTGCATTGATGATTTTTTATTGATTTGGGCCAACAGTTCGTACACATTTTATATTTTTCTGGGCTGACATATAGTTTATGTTAACCTTAGTTGTGGATATATATGATCGATTGTTTCTACCATTTGAAGGCATGGTGTGTGAATAATGCTCTAATCTTTCAAAGGAAGAAGTAAAGTGTGAAGAAGAGTTTATGTACTTAAAATCTACCTCTTCTAGGTGCAAGAGCTCAGCCAATTGAGCTTCTCTACAATCTCCTCCTTCGTAAAAGTCATTGATAAACTGGAGGGTGGGAATTTTTAGGTGGATCGGAAAGAGAGGCTTTAAGCTTCAAACTAGATGCAATGAAACATGAAATATCAAAAGAAAGAAAGAAAAGAAAATTTTAAAATCAAGCAGTCATAAGGGTGTGCGAATAACTTTATCGAGGCTATGGAAGCTTGGCTAGTAGTAAAGCAATATTTGTTGGGTCACAGGGACAACTCCGCTAGGGCTATGGATGCTTGGCTGGTAGCGGGGCAATGTCTAGGTTACTTTTGGTGTTGGGTGTTTTATGTAGCTTGCTCTATTTTATTAGCCACTACTTGTCACATTTCCTAAGGGAACGAATGAATTCACTAGATACACACACTTCTTAGATGTTTCGTAGGTGGACCCAACTAAGGACCATGTTCTCCTAGTTCACTTTTGGAAGTTGGCCCCTAGTCTATGAAACCAAAGATTCTAGGTTATGAACGAATACTTATCCTTAGAACACTCGAAAGTGTTCCCCAACAACGTCACCATTTTTTGTGCCCTCAGCACACATGCCCCATTCAGAACAGGGACCCCCTCTTTCCTTCACCTTGTCAGGTCATTTTTGTCACTTCCTCATTTCACGTGCCCCCATTTGGTGTCCCAAATGGTCAACTAGCCTCAAAGTATCATATCAAATCAACCATGTTTCACCCCACAAAATTTTCTAGGTCCTAGGTCCTCATGGAGTCCCCTTAATAGTTTTCCTTTGCAAGGCATCCTTGGGGTCCTCTAGGTCCGCCTTGCCAAATTTCTTTTTTACAGATTTCCCTGTTGCATTTGTTGTTTTCAAATGGCCAAAAGGCCTTGAACTTCCACTGCCCAGAACTCGCCTTCCTATTTATCATTTCCCCATGCTTGCAATTACTATGTAACATTTTGTCCATGGTTCTCTTTGGGCCTAGTCTTCTAGATGTCCCTTCTCAGGTTTCCATTATATGCTTGCTCTTCCTGAATGACCGTCCTCCATCGAAGTTCTAACCATTGAACCCTAGGATTTTCTTCGCCGATGGATTTCCATTTAACATCCTCAGATGGCTATCTATCAATAGCCTTCTGACCCTCAGGTTTCGGACCCCTCACCGCCATTTTTGAATTTGGAATCCACCAACCTTTTTGGCACCATATGAGCAATTATTGAGGGCATTTAATGCCTTTAAAATCTATAAATAGGCCAACTTGACCTATCATTTTTACATGTTAGGTTAGCTAAAGAAATTTAGAGTGATTCCAAGCATTTTTTGTGTGCCTCCCTCGAGCCCATAGTCCTCCTTCGCCAGTCCTTTGCATTTTTCGGTAGTTTCATCAACCTCATTCACCGAATTCTTGTGGTAAGTTTGTCGTCTGCCCTCTGATTATTCTTTCCTATGATTCTATGTGAGAATAATGGATAAAATGGGTAAAATAATGCATACATTTGATAAAGAAAAATGTGGCTTTGAAAACCCATGTGGTAAAATCTTAAGAAACTTCCAAAAACCACCCTTGAAACGAATCTAGAACTTCACTTCCCTGGCATCGTTCTTCACATTTATTTTTAACACCCTCTATGTCTGAGACTTCCCTTTGTCACTGTTAAGACATCAAACTAAAGACAACCTTAAAATGATGAGATGCTCTCCTGGGTCCACCATCTCAGAACACTCCTTTCCTTCCACTGTTTGGACTTGATGAAACTTGAATTCCCTAGCTCCATCTATGCTTCTCGAGCCCACTCCCATGGGATTCCATTCCTAGAATGCCGCCTATCATTTTCCATTTCCAAATGGCATCCTAGCTTCATCTACCCACACCTCAAGATCTACTCTTCTATCCATCACATTATTTAGAAGATGAAATTGTCATTTCCTTACCGTTCTTTGAGTCCCGATCCGTGGACTTCCATCCATGGATTGTTGTAATATTGTCATTTCTCAAAGCTATCAAGTAGCTACTTTCTGCCCTTTGGGCCCCAATCACCCTTTCTCCAAATGGATAAAACAATGAAACTTAGGTGTCCCAACCCTCATAGGGTCCCCTCGACTGAAGTTCCACCGTCGAGACTTTGTCCCATCTTGGCCATTGTAAAAAGAAAACCGAACCCCTCCTTCCAACCTCCGGGGCTTGGTACCTCGATCGCTGATAGAAATTAATGTAGAAAATATAGAATCCAAGTTCAAGTCCTGATCCGATCCTTCAGGTTTCTTCCGTTGGACTTTTGTTCACTACTCATCATTTCCAAATGACAATCTTCAATCAATTTCCTGTCTCCTTTGACCCAAGACACGTAAACAATCAAGGAGTTAGCCCAACCACCCTTTAGACTCACAAGCCTCAAATTTTGGAACTTTGTTCCTAGAATGTTGTTTCACTAGAGCCATTCCAAATGGAAAACTCTAGATGGCCTTCCCTCCTCTTAACTCCAAATGCACCAATGATGATCTAAATACCTGCCAATATGGAAACAAACTTTAACCCATATGTTCAAATTGGACTATCTTCCCCATGGACCTTTCAAATCATCTAAATCTTAAGGCGAAAGAAATCATATGGATTTCCTTGCCCTATTTCCCCTTCAAAATAGCATTATGAACAAGGAATTCCAACCCCTAGGACCCAGACCGTCCAAATTCCCTTCAGTAAACTATCAAGATCAAATGTTAGATTTCTTAATTGTTGTATTATCTAATCTAACTCCATTTGCAAGGATTTGGCTAACCTTTTATGTTTTCATGCTTGATTATGCTCACTTTGCCTCTTTTAGTAGAATATATAGAATTAGGTGCAGGACCTTTGGGGGTAGTCACAAAGAAAGACAAAGGGAAGAAAATAGGTAAAGCTCCTCATGGAAAAGAGGACAAAGATCAAATGAAATACCAATTCCAAGGGGAACTGTTGCAATCCAAGGTCACCACAGATTGGAAGGAAGTTTCTGACACCAATGTAGGGCATGTGGACATCGATGAATTCATACAAAGGGTTAGGATTATCCCCAAAATAGAAAATTTCAGATTGATTAGAAGCAGTCAGATAGCCAAGGCTATAGGTTTTCCTCCTGCTCTTATTGCCCCCGAACTAGTAATGGCTTGCAGGGAGGCATAACAGTTAGAAACCAGAACAATAGTAGACAAGGATGGAAATTTGTTAGTTGAAATGTTAGCACAAGCAATAACTAAGACCTTCCATATCCCTACCTTTGGGGAGATGGAATTTCCAAGCATTGAAGAGTGCCAGGCAGTGTGGGACGAGGACCCAATTAAATGCAAGAAGCTTATAAATCAACATTGGCTCAAGGAGAAGAGGGGAAGCATTGGAAAGGTTCCCCAAGAGCTCTTTCACAGTGACTTCTATGAAGACTATGATGATCTTGTAACCTTGCTAAGCAAGATAATGGGCCTTCCTACTGCGGCCTACTTTCAAGAGTGGATGGTCTATTTTGTTGAACAGATTCTCTATGGAAAGGAGGATATCACATTCTACTAGGGAGGGATAATAACTTATTCTTCCATGAGTAGTTCATGGTAGTCAAGAAGACCTCCAAGTTCTACATGACATCCTCCCTGGTCTATTCCTTGGATGAACGAAGGAAATATAGTGGTTTATTCAGAGCTCTGAATAAAGAACAAGGCAGGGAGCTGAAACTATACAATAGATACCCTCAGTTGTAATACAGGAATTGCAATAGGGACTATTGTAGGGTAAATGATGCTTTTATAGGTCATATCATTAGGTTGCTCCGGGGTGATTTTGAGAGGAGAGTCTCCCATAGTGCTTGGGATTTCCTCAAAAAATATGCTTTCTTGTTCATTTAGTACCTGAAGTTTACATACATCCGCACTTAGGGCTTCTCAAAAAGACCAAACAAGTTGCCCCGATATCCCAATGACCAAATAATATTGTTGGAGCTTTCTCAATAGCTGCAACATGTGCACACTCTCTTGAGCATCAAACATCTAGCAGGGGTTTCCTATCCCCTTTCTTTTGACCATGGGATGTATGAGCTTCACACCTCCCAATGTGCCCAAAACATAGAAAAGGAGTTAGTTGAGTATCATTTTAGTCTCCACACAGTACGGTTGAGGATGGATCCCTATGGCCACATCAGAAAGGCACTTGGACACGAATATGCCCACCTTCATAGCATTGAATATTTTTGGGCCAATTGTAAGGATGACTATGAGGTGCAGATGAGATATTATATGCTTATGATCACATACTTTGTAAAGAGGGTGAATATATTCCCTATGCATGATCAAGTGGAAGAAGATGAGAGCACCATCATGGATCCTCAATACAACGCAATTTCTAGCCTATCACTGCCATTGATAGATTGGGATGAGCAAGAGGTCAATGATCTCAACATTATAACCAAGCCCGTTGAGGCCCATACAAGAGAATGGGTTAATGGGAAAGTTGCTTCGTTGAAGCAAGAAGGGGTCATCTTGACCTATGAGGGGCTCAAAAGTGAGCCTAGTGTAATAGATGATGGAATGGCTATAGCCTTAATAGGAGAAACCTTTAAATCCCTTCCACTCATACAGTCAAGGAAAAACAAGGAGACTAAGGAGTAGCAGCCTAATCCTAAGGTATATGCAAGAAAAGCCTTGAAAGGTGAGCCTTCCAAGAAACACAAGAAGCCGGGTAGCATCACTAAGCTTCCTATTATTTAAGAAGACCCACTTCATAAAGGAGAGAAAATGGAAGCTAATCATCCAAAGTCTCCATCGGTCACCTCCATTACTATTGCCCCTCCACCTATTTTTCAAGCCCTAGTGGCTAGCTCCCCACCTCTGGTGGACATCTCGGTCCACCTTTCCTCTTCTTCACCAACTGAGCCAATAGTAGTGGTTGATTCTTCTTCTTCCACCACCTCTCCACTTTCTTCTGCTTCCATGTCCCTGACCACATCACTTTCACTAGTAGTAGCAACAATGTTGATGACAACACTCTCTCTTCCAAAGGCTTTCTCAGGACATATAAAGAATGTCCCCTCTGAAATTTTTGATGTGTTGATGAATCTAGCCATCTAGGTTGCCTTGGCATAGGTTCTTTCTATTTTTCCTATCTCAAAGCCTCCAACTAAACCATTGGAGATGAAGGCTACAATGTAAATATCTAAGGAATGACAATGACAAGAGAGGGAAGTTGCAAGGGTGTTGGAAGAAGAAGCGGATGGCTACCATGAGTATTCAAAACATCAACATCTACAAATTGATAAGGTAGTCTGTGAAGGAGAGGAGACAAAGTCTTCTAAAGGTGATGAAGAAAGGGATACCGATACTGAAATAGTACAAACATTTGATGCTAATTTTGAGGAGGAGCTAGCTTGACAATTGAAGGATGTTGGAGAAGAAATGGAAAGACCATCTTCTGAGGAAGGAAGGAAAGAAGACAATAAAATGGAAGAAAGTATGGAACTTCCAATAGGTGAACAACATCAAGAATGATCCAAACACAATGAAGAGGTACCTCTCTTGGAAGGGCCAGAAGAATAGGAAAGGAAAGAGCATGAAGATGTTCCACCTCCATGTGAGGAAGAGGAGGATAGAGAAGATAAACCTAAAGAAGAGCTTCAAACTAATAAGAGCCCTGAAGCGGAGCATCCCAAGGAGCACGGTCATGAATAAGAGAAAGAAGAAAATGAAGAAAAGGATACTGAAGAGGAGGAAGGTCCTAAAGAATTATTGCCCAGTAAATCCCCTATCAAATGCCCGGTGTTCATTTGAGACTCCGATGAAGAAGGAGAAGACACTAAGATGGAGAAAGAAGCCATTGGGGATAAAGAAGTTGAAGTCAGAGGGAATGGAGAAGAAGGTGATCGTGAATCACTCAAAGGAAAATCCCAGATGCTTGAATGATTGGAAAAGCAACTTGAAAAGAAATCTTCTACCCTGAGTGATCCAAGAGTGAGGCTAGAGGCCATCTTAGCCCAGGCACAAATCAACACTAAGAAAGAAAAGAAGCCCAAAGTTAGATCTAAGGTGACAATGGATTCTTTTGGATCTAGAACTATGCAAGTAGCCATATAGGAGGTGGGAAAAGAAGGGATAAGCTATAACATCTCCACTATTGACTTGGGGACAACCACCAGAGAATAGAAAGTGGATCACCTTCGGGAGCCTATCACCACAGTAGTGCATTTGACACAGCAAGATAAGATCTCAAAGGAAGAAATCAAGGCACAAGTGGTTGATCTAACAACCTACATCTAGCAGTGGTCATCAGTAGAGTAAATTCCTACGTCTTTGGCTCTTCCACAGTTGTTGTCCAAAGAACAAACAGACAAGCTCGAGAAAAGAAAGAACTTGGATAGGACCACGGAGAACTAGTTCTAGTAGGTCTTGTACGTTGGAAACATGGGCATCATTCATGTTGTTAGGACAGAAAACAAGTTCTTAGATGTACAAAAGTCCCTTGAGGGTACAAGGAAACTCTACACTGACTTCCTGAGGAGGTATGAGTCTACTTCCCCGAAGATTGAGGCTATCCTCAAACTGCCAAGCGAGACTTGGGAAAAAGATCTTGCATTCAAGAAGGGTGATCATTGGCTATTGCATATGTGGAAGCAAGATTTCAAAAACTGAAAGGAAAGGTTGGAGCAAGTGCTTGATAAGGTGGATCCAAATATCGATTGGGCCAAGGATGTTTGGGTGGATTACAGTCGATATTTGAAGCTAATGACAGGGTATGATATGCCTGTCGTGCAAATTGATCTGAAAAAGAGAAAGCCTCATTTCCAGAAGAAGATGGAGGATGGGATGTCAGATGAGATCACTACCGACTTCATGAGTTTTTTTGCTTGATCCTTTGCCCAATCTGAGCTATTCAGAGACCACACTGCCAAATATGATGAAGACTAGGAAAATCTCGCCGACAAATCCTAGGAGTGGAGTTACCAAGTGATGCAATCCAAAATTTTGGAAGTTGATAAGCTCCAGTCACTGATTTTGAATTTCATGGAGTATGCTGCTTTGAAGAATCAGGAAGGAAACCCTATTATTGATGAGGAATTCCTTACAGAATAGTTGTAGCAAAGGCAATCAACAAAAGACAAAATGCTACAGTGTTGCCACTAGAAGACAAAATAAGGATAAGGACAAGAATGTATTTTAAAATGTAAAATATTGTGGGGTAGGTGGAACCCTAGTTTGTAGTGAATTTTGGCCACACAATGCAAATAAATCTTGGCCATTCATTCTACTTTTTGGTCACTATAAATAGGGGGTATCCTCTCATTTTCAAGAGAGAGTTGAGTTGTTGTAATGACATGTTGCTGAAATTATAATAGAAATACATTGACTTTGGTGGATTTTTGAGTTTATTTGCATGTTTCATGATTCATCTCCCATAGTTAGATGATTTAGTCAAATTTACTTTGTTTTTTCAGTTAGTCTTAGATTGATTTGATAGATTTGGTAATTTTGTTCAATGGTTGTGAAGATTTCTGCTATGTAGATGCCTTTCTTGTCCATACTTTTTGTTGTTTACTACTAGTAAATGGCTTTGTAAAGTCAATATGGACTTAAATTCAAAGCTGCCCCAAAATTTTATCTTTATTCATGCATGTATATGGTGAATGAATGGTAAAATATTCACAGTCCTTAGAAGATAGCACATATTTCATGACACTATGAATTTTCTAGTTAAGTGAAAAAAATAAATAAGGAAGTTGTCCACAGTAGAACCCTCCATGATTATTGTTCATAGTTATTTTTAGATCCAAGAACCTCTTCTCTTCCCTACCTTTTTCTTTTATTTTAGAAATAGCCTATGCTAAGGTTCATTACACATTGTAAAGCCAAACTTAAGAAAATATTGGAGTTTCAGACTATTGTTCAAACCTGTAGCAAAGTTCATATCAACTTCCTATCTTAGGAACTCCATTTCAAGATCCACTTCATTTCATCTAGCTTCATAAGTCTACCTTGTGATTACCAACAAAATCACATCAAATATCAACTAAGAAATTCCATGCAAGTCATGACCTAACACCCGAGAGACCTTGGGGTGATTTTCAACAACTTGTTGCTAGAAATTTTCGTTCAAGAGAGGTGATGAACCTATGCATTACATGTGTTGAGAAAGTGTGCAAAACACCACATCAATAGTTATCCTTAGTTGTGGATATATATGATAGATTTTTTATACCATTTGAAGGCATGGTGTGTGAATAATGTTCCAATCTTTTGAAGTCAAAATTAAAGTGTGAAGAAGAGTTTATGTACTTAACCAAAACTGTAATCAAGCATTAGAAGATGTTATTTTCTCAGTTCAAAATCTTCCAGATGTAATCCGAATGTGACTATAAGATAGTGAGTCTTCCTTTGGGCAGTAATCCTTTTGTATTTGAGCAGTGAGCTCTAGGCAGTGTGCCCTAATGCATGTGCATTCCCCATTTATAATCTTTTTATACTTTTAACAGGGTATAATCTTGTGGATTAACCTCCACCGTGGTTTTTCTCCTAACAGGGTTTCCACATTAAAAAATCTTGGTGTTATGTGTGTTTTTGATGTGGTAATGGTTTATACTTTCATGTTTATTTATCAAATCTGAGAATAAGTTTAATAACAATAATTTTTGTGAGCCAACAACTTCATGACTGTGCAGAATATGAGGGTTTTATTTTATCATTTCAATTTGATGATCCTATCATGGAGAAGGTTCATGAATGGGGCAGCATTGCATTAATAAATGGCCTTAATCATGATCATGTTAACTGTCAAGAATTGCACACTGTCCATGTGGACCCACTACCAGCAGAACAGGATAGTCTTTGATAGAGGAAAGAATTGCCCCTAAATTTTGGGGGTCAGGGGCCTCCAATTTATGGATAGAAGCCAAGCGTTTAAAAGTGGTTTCTCATGGAAATGAATTACAATGTATATTCTATGAATAGTGTATATAGGTTGGTCTGGTGTGTTTGGTTTTTTTTGTCTCTACTTGCCTTGTCCGAGAAAGCTCCTGGGTTTTCATCTTCTACCCTGGTCTGCTTCAACTCAAGATCTGGATTCTTGTTATACCCACTAAGAGTATACGTCCTCGAGCATGAGCCAGTGATGGAGCTTCCCAAAAAAATTGTAATTCCTAAGGATCCCATTGATTTAGTCTAAACATCAAACCCTTATGCTCATGGTTTGGATAGGCTTTTTCTTTGAAAACCCTTGGTTGTTCTAATTTCACATTGACTTACCCTACTAGTCTCTTGTTCTTTAAGTCATTATTTGTGCCATCATGTGTGTTTGGCCACCGGCCCCTTTGGTTTAGAGCACCAGTTACCCAGTTGGTCATCAACTTTAATTATTTCCTAAAGTTGGGTTTTATTTTTTTCCCAAATGACTTAAGCTTAAGTCATTCATCTGTGAGGGTCAAATCACCATTGGCCTAACAATGGACCCTTATTTAATGCTAACATTTCCATGTGTGAAATTTTTGAGATTTGAGACCATGGAGAATGATCCTAGTTGTACCTCACCAGCTCATAGACATTAAATGTTGGTCAATTATGCAGTGTGAGGACAATGAGATGAGGACGCATGTCCCTATATGGATGTGGGTCTCAATCTCCACTTTCATGAATACCACCAGTGTTACCAAATTAATGATGGAGATCAAATGTGAGAGTCAATCTTCACCATTTTCCGCTGGCTCACAAGGAAAAAGTGAATGCTCATTAAAGGTACCAAAGTGAGTCGTCCAAAGTGAGTCGTTTGATCTACCATCTCAGCAAGCGTTCAACGATTGACATTCAAAATTGATAAACAAGCACATGATAGCCATTTCATTTTCCAACCAACGGGTATTAATGATCTGCTCTCTACAAGTGCAATCTATTTGATCTATGTGCATGTGGAGACTTAATTGCCAGCAATCATGAAGTATGATATGAAGATTTCCATGCACTTGGGAAATAAACAATGAAAATACGCATGCCAACGAATTTCTCAGTTTGTGCATGTGTTTTCATTAAGCATTGATGATTGCTATCATCACATTGTTCAATAAATATAGGTTGAGAGTTTCCATTTTTTCCATTGTAATTAGCCATCAAGTCTTTTGAGTTTGCGCAAGAAACTGAGATTACAAGTGCAGATTCTCTAAGTTTGAGGATGAATAAGTCTAGCATGTAGAAGTTGAAAAACCAACTTCACAGTCCCCAAGAATCACTTGCAAGCAATCACCTATCACATGCAACATTTATTCAGAACAAAAAATAAAGATGTTCTATAAACTCTCAGAGCAAGCTTGTGCAAGCAAAAATCAACATCATGATATTGAATGAGATTGTCTTACAAATAATGCAAAAGCCTTCAAAAAGGAAATCATGCAAAAAGAAAGACATGCACAACCCTAATCCTATTTTGAGCAAAAAGATAGCTCAATAAGATAAGGATAATAATTAACCTAGGAAATGAAATATACCTAAGTAAATTTATGCTAAAGTGTAATTATTTTATTACACCAACACCCCCCATAAGTGCAACTTAGGGAGAAGCAAATTATTATGCAAAGATGAGTCCCGGCAACAAGGTCTGATCAGGTACTCATTTACAAATGTAATGATGAGGTAGAGAAGGAAAACCCAGTGGGACAAAACCCCCCTACAATGAGATGACTGCTGCAAAGAAGCACTGGAAGAACAATGTGGAGTAACACTGGAACCACAATCTGACAAACAAGGAAAGATACTTTTGTCTACAACTGAAACCAAAACCAGAATCATGATAATGTGACAGTAGACCCGATGCCATGGAACACTGGAAAACTCACAAACTGGAACAACCATGGAATCTGCGAAGCAACAATAGATGAGATGATGACAGAATCTGAAAACCATGAATCTCGATGCCGATGCCAAACTATGACTAAAACTCTTCCATGGAAGGAGTACCATGAAGACTCTGGAACATTAACCATAAAAACATGGCCCTCAAATTGAAAAGAATATGAACCAATGAGGATCAAGAAACATCATTTCTCAATTGAAGTGTGAACCGATGAATCTGACATGTGTTAAGTTATGGCAAAAATGTGGCTAAAAGAAACTAGGAAACTAGAAAACCCATGCGAGCTACCATCAAATCAAGGTGAAGATGGGGATCAAAGTGCATGCACACTCTAATCATATTATTATGCAAGAAACCCCCCTAATGGAAGTTTATATCAGTTCATTTATTACAATACCCAATGATTGTAAAAGGAGATAATGCAAAACATGCATAAACTACAGAGAAAATATAAACATAGTGCATGAAAATAAAACTGAGTGCATACACAAACCAATGTTCACATCTACCTCCATGATAAAAAAGACCTTCAATCTGTGTAAAGGTCAAAACCAGCTTTCTGATAATATCTCATTTGTGAAAATCCGACGCCATGGCCAAAAGTTATGATTTTTTCAAAAAAACTGAATTTAGCCTGTAGGAAATAGGTTTTCTAGCAAAAAAAGTTTACTTCTGATTTAATTTCTGCAAAATTTGTTCACAATGAGTGGACAAAAACAGAAACGCAGAAATATTTTGAAGCTAAGAACAAAATCCAGAAACTATTTTCTAACACGCATTAATTTTTTAATAGTAGATTTCTCCAAATCCGTACAAGATATCAAAAATCTAAAAGATACCCAGTTCATATTTTGACCCTGGCTACAAAACCAAGAAACCGTTTTTCCTACAACTAAGTGGAAGTTGAATTTTGAATCAAAAATAAAAAACAGCTTCAATCCCTTACACAGAAAAAGATGTGAGAGAATATCTTCAAAAAAATACGAATAGGCAGCAATAGGTCCGGAGCTCTAATACCATGTAGAAGTTGAAAAACCAACTTCACAGTCCCCAAGAATCACCTGCAAACAATCACCTATCACATGCAACATATATTCAGAACAAAAAAGAAAAACGTTCTATAAATTCTCAGAGCAAGCTTGTGCAAGCAAAAATCAACATCATGATATTGAATGAGATTGTCTTACAAATAATGCAAAAGCCTTCAAAAAGGTAATCATGCAAAAAGAAAGACATGCACAACCATAATCCTATTTTGAGCAAAAAGATAGCTCAATAAGATAAGGATAATAATTAACTTAGGAAATGAAATATACCTAAGTAAATTTATGTTAAAGTGTAATTAAATAATTACACCAACACAACCCATAAGTGTAACTTAGGCAGAAGCAAATTATTATGCAAAAATGAGTCCCGACAATAAGGCCTGATCAAGTACTCATTTACAAATGCAATGATGAGGTAAAGAAGGAAAACCCAGTGAGACAAAACCCCCTACAATGAGATGACTACTGCAAAGAAGCACTGGAAGAACACTGTGGAGTAACACTGGAACTGTAATTTGACAAGCAAGGAAAGATACTTCTATCTACAACTGAAACCAAAAATGGAATCATGATAATGCAATAGCAGACCCGATGCCATGAAACACTGGAAAACTCACAAACTGAAACAACCATGGAATCTGTGAAGCAACAATAGATGAGATGATGACAAAATCTAAAAACCATGAATCTCGATGCCGATGCCAAACTATGACTAAAACTCTTCCATGGAAGGAGTACCATGAAGACTCTGGAACATTAACCATAAAAACATGGCCCTCAAACTAAAAAGAATCTGAACCAATGAGGATCAAGAAACATCATCTCTCAATTGAAGTGTGAACCGATGAATCTGGTATGTGTCAAGTTATGGCAAAAATGTGGCCAAAAGAAACTAGGAAACCAAAAAACCCATGCGAGCTACCATCAAATCAAGGTGAAGATGAGGATCAAAGTGCATGCACACTCTAATCATATTATTATGCAAGAAACCCCCCTAATGGAACTTTATATCAGTTCATTTATTACAATACCCAATGATTGTAAAAGGAGATAATGCAAAACATGCATAAACTACAGAGAAAATATAAACCTAGTGCATGAAAACAAAACTGAGTGCATACAAAAACCAATGTTCACATCTGCCTCCATGATGAAAAAGACCTCCAATCTGTGTAGAGGTCGAACCCAGATTTTTGATGATATCTCATTTGTGAAAATCCGACGCCATGGCCAAAAGTTATGATTTTTTCAAAAAATTTGAATTTACCTTGCAGGAAATGGGTTTTCTAGCAAAAAAAGTTTATTTCTGATTTAATTTCTGCAAAATCTGTTCACAATGAGTGGACAAAAATAGAAACCCAGAAATATTTTGAAGCTAAGAACAAAATCCAGAAACTGTTTTCTGATCCAGCAAGCAGAAGATGAAAAAAAAAATGTAAACCTTCAGCCAGAAGAAAAATGACATGCGCCAAATTTTTAACAGTAGATTTCTCCAAATCCGTACAAGATATCAAAAATCTAAAAGATACCCAGTTCATATTTTGACCCTGGCTACAAAACCCAGAAATCATTTTTCCTACAACTGAGTGGAAGTTGAAATTTTGAATGAAAAATAAAAAACAGCTTCAATCCCTTACACAAAAAAAGATGTGAGAGAATATCTTCAAAAAAATATGAACAAGCAGCAACAGATTTGGAGCTTTAATACCATGTAGAAGTTGAAAAACCAACTTCATAGTCCCCAAGGATCACCTGCAAACAATCACCTATCACATGCAACATATATTCAGAATAAAAAAGAAAAACGTTCTATAAACTCTCAGAGCAAGCTTGTGCAAGCAAAAATCAACATCATGATATTGAATGAGATTGTCTTACAAATAATGCAAAAGCCTTCAAAAGGCAATCATGCAAAAAGAAAGACATGCACAACCATAATCCTATTTTGAGCAAAAAGATAGCTCAATAAGATAAGGATAATAATTAACCTAGGAAATGAAATATACCTAAGTAAACTTATGCTAAAGTGTAATTAAATAATTACACCAACACCCCCCATAAGTGTAACTTAGGGAGAAGCAAATTATTATGCAAAGATGAGTCCCGGCAATAAGGCCTGATCAAGTACTCATTTACAAAATCAATGATGAGGTAGAGAAGAAAAACCCAGTGGGACAAAACCCCCTACAATGAGATGACTGCTGCAAAGAAGCACTGGAAGAACACTGTGGAGTAACACTGGAACCACAATTCGACAAGTAAGGAAAGATACTTCTGTCTACAACTGAAACCAAAAACAGAATCATGATAATGTGACAACAGACCCGATGCCGCGGAACACTAGAAAAAACTCACAAACTGGAACAACCCTAGAATCTGTGAAGCAACAATAGATGAGATGATGACAAAATCTGGAAACCGTGTATCTCGATGTCGATGCCAAACTGTGACTAAAACTCTTCCAGGGGAAGGAGTACCAAAAAATACTCTAGAATATTAACCATAAAACCATGGCCCTCAAACTAAGAAGAATTTAAACCAATGAGGATCAAGAAACATAATCTCTCAACTGAAGTGTGAACCGATGAATCCGATATGTGTCAAGTAAGAGCAAAAATGTGGCCAAAAGAAACTAGGAAACCAGAAAACCCATGTAAGCTACCATCAAATCAAGATGAAAGTGGGGATCAAAGTGCAAGCACACTCTAATCATATTATTATGCAAGAAACCCCCCTAATGGAACTTTATATCAGTTCATTTATTACAATACCCAATGATTGTAAAAAGAGATAATGCAAAATATGCATAAACTACAAAGTAAATGTAAATCTAGCGCATGAGAACAAAACTGAGTGCATGCACAAACCAATGTTTGCATCTACCTCCATGATGAAAAAGACCTCCAATCTATGTAAAGGTCGAAACCAGCTTTCCGATGATATCTCATTTGCGAAAATCCGACGCCATGGCCAAAAGTAATGATTTTTTCAAAAAAAATTGAATTTAACCTGCAGCAAATGGGTTTTCTAGCAAAAAAAGTTTACTTCTAATTTGATTTCTGCAAAATATGTTCACAATGAGTCGACAAAAAACTAAACCCAGAAATATTTTGAAACTAAGAACAAAACCCAGAAATTGTTTTTTGATCCAGCAAGTAGAAGATGAAAAAAAATATTTTTTTTTAAACCTTCAGCCAAGAGGAAAATGATGCGCGCTGATTTTTTAATAGTAGTTTTCTCCAAATCCGTACAAGATATCAAAAATATAAAAGATACCCAGTTCAGATTGTGACACTGGCTACAAAACCCAGAAATCATTTTTCCTACAACTGAGTGGAAGCTAAATTTTTGAATCAAAAATTAAAAAAAAAGCTTCAATTCCTTACACAGAAAAAACACTATGAGAGAATATCTTCAAAATACGAACAGGTAAGAACAGGTCTGGAGCTCTGATACCATGTAGAAGTTGAAAAACTAACTTTACAGTCCCCAAATCACATGCAACAGATATTCAGAACAAAAAATAAAGATGTTCTGTAAACTCTCAGAACAAACTTCTTTTTTGTTCTGAATATCTATTGCATGTGATAGGTGATTGCTTATAGGTGATTCTTGGGGACTGTGAAATTGGTTTTTCAACTTCTACATGGTATTAGAGCTCCAGACCTGTTGCTGTCTGTTCGTGTTTTGAAGATATTTTCTCATAGTGTTTTTTCTATGTAAGGGATTGAAGCTGTTTTTCATTTTTGATTTAGAAATCCAGCTTCCACTCAGTTGTAAGAAAAACGATTTCTGGGTTTTATAGCCAGGGTCAAAATTTGAACTGGGTATCTTTTAGATTTTGATATCTTGTATGGATTATCAGCGTGCGTCATTTTCCTCTTGACTGAAGGTTTAAAAAAAAAAAAAAATTCATCTTGCAAAAAAAATTATTTTTGGAGAAAACTACTGTTAAAAAATCGGCGCGCGTCATTTTCCTCTTGACTGAAGGTTTAAAATTTTTATTTTTTTTGCTTGCAAAAAAAAATAAAAATATGTTGATTGCTATCATCACATTGTTCAAGCATATAGGTTGAGAGTTTCCATTTTTTCCATCGTAATTAGCCATCAAGTCTTTTGAGTTTGCGCAAGAAGCTGAGATTACAAGTGCAGATTCTCTAAGTTTGAGGATGAATAAGTCTAGACCTTCATTTGTTGCAATGCAGAGGTCTCAACCTATATTTATTGAACAATGTGATGATAGCAAATATATATATATAGGTTGATTGCTATCATCACATTGTTCAAGCATATAGGTTGAGAGTTTCTATTTTTTTCATCGTAATTAGCCATCAAGTCTTTTGAGTTTGCGCAAGAAACTAAGATTACAAGTGTAGATTCTCTAAGTTCGAGGATGAATAAGTCTGGCACTTCATTTGAAAAAATGGAAACTCTCAACCTATATTTATTGAACAATGTGATAATAGCAATCATCAATGCTTAATCGATTAACCTATATTTTTTTTATTTTTTTTTGCTTGCAAAAAAAAAGTTAATCGTTTAAGCATTGATGATTGCTATCATCACATTGTTCAATAAATATAGGTTGAGAGTTTCCATTTTTTCCATCGTAATTAGCCATCAAGTCTTTTGAGTTTGCGCAAGAAGTTGAGATTATAAGTGCAGATTCTCTAAGTTTGAGGATGAATAAGTCTGGCACTTCATTTGTTGCAGTGCGGAGGTCTCCTCGACTCAACTTGCATAAATCTCATGGCGAAGGCCTAGAACATGCACAAGGAACTCAAGGATATCTATGGTGAGGAATCTACACCTATTGTTACCAAATGTAGCCACCAACTAAAGGGCCAAGTTGCGAGCTTAGAGGTAATGGGAGCAAAAGGAAAAGAATCTATAGGGTCGTCCAATAGAATTCAAAGGAAAATTCGATATGGTTGTGGTTCTTTCAGATGAAAGAACTCACCCATTAATTGTCGGATGTTTTGGTTGTGTTGTTGATATGTGGTTATCATTGATGTCAACACTAGTAGCATTAATTCATTAGAAGTTGTATATGTCGAGGATATTGAGAAAATTTTAATAAATGAGTTGCAGGTTGTCAGTGGTGAAGTGCATTTTAGTATGTTGGTAAGTTATGTGTGTTGATGATCAGAAGTTGTGGGCTAAAGGGTTTTCTGCTGAGTGTATCTAGTTTTTCCACACCAAGATTCAAAAATCCACATGAAGATTTGATTGATTTATGAATATTTTCATTCTAAATTTTTTTATGTTGCTTCAGTTGGTGTTTCTGATTGAAGATGAGGCTATTTTATTTATCTTAGTTGCTGCAGATGCTTCTCTGATGTTTCATAATGTTTGTGGATATTTCTAGATCATGCTCTATCTTTGTTGCACGTTTTTATTGATCGTTGTGCTCATGGTTGGCAATTTTCTCTTGCGTGTTCATGTTTTTCTTTTTCTTGGTCGACATTGTGTTTGTAGCGAGTTGTGGATCTTTGAGGAGAAATTAATTGAAGTGTTTTCATGTTGAAGATGTTAATTTGGGTTTTCATTAAGTTGTGGTCGAACTTGGTTGATTCACATTGTTAATCTTAAATGTTTTGGGTCAATAGTTTATATTCATTTTATTATTTTGTTGAAGCTGACATGAAGGGATGAAATTTCTTGTTGCGGATATATAAGAGAAACTGTTCATTCAAATTGAAGTGTGCAAGGGAGTGCTTTTGCATGTGTATGTGTGAATATCATTTGAAGGTAGAGTAGAGAGTGAAGAAGATTGAAGAAGTGTTTATGTGCTTGACCAAAACTGTAATCAAGCATTAGCAGATCCTATTTTATCAGTTCAAATCCCTACGAATGTAATCTAATTCTTTATATAAGACAGTGTGTCTTCCCTTGGGCAGTTAGCCTTGTTCTAATTGAGCAGTGAGCTCTAGGCAGTGTGCCTGAATGCATGTGCATTCCCAATATTTCATATTCATTATACTTTTAATAGGGTATAATATTGTGGACTAACCTCCACTGTGGTTTTTCCCCTAACAAGGTTTCCATGTAAAAAATCTTGGTATTATGTGTGTTTTTGTGTATTGATGATTTATGCTTTCATGGTTAATTATCAGATATGAGAATAAGGTTAACAAGATGAATAAGTTTTGAATTTATGTGACAAATGATTCACCCCCCCTCTTAGTTGTCTTCCCTTGTGTTGCCAACAATCGGTATGAGAGAAGGTTTCTTGGAAGAAGTTTAGGATCTTAAGGTGATCTGGGATGGCAAGTTACAAGAAGGATAGTCTGAGATTTGATGGAACAAATTATTCTTTGTGGAAGACTCGAATGGAGTGTCCTTTCAGATGCATTGGTGAACCCTACTGGAGAATTACATATAATAGGTATGTTATTCCTCATAATGGTGGTACTACTACTACTAAGATTAGAAATGTTGATTATAATATCCAAGCTAAGGAAGCTTTGTTGAGTGCTTTGACTGATTCTAAGAGGACAAATGTTATGGATTTGAAGACTGCTCATGAGATCTGGAAAAAGTTGGAAACCTTGTATGAAGGTGATACTAATGTGAAGATTCCTAAGTTGCAAAATTTGAAAGGGAAATATGAAAGGTTGAGAATGGGTGATGATGAGAACATTAATACTTTCATGAAAGAGTGAATGAACTCATGTGTGATATTAGATGTGTTGGCAGATAGATAGATGACTTTGAGATTGTTGCTAAAGTGCTTAAATCCTTGCCTGATTCTTAAAAATTCAAAGCTAATGCTATTCAAGAGCTCCAGACTGTAACAAATATAACCAAAGACGCGTTGGTTGGTAAGATAACTGCTTTTGAGTTGAGTGAATTTGGTGATGCCCTTCCTAAGATTGAATCTTCATTTAAGGCTACTACTTCTAGAAGAGATAGAAAGAGATATGATCTAGGTGATATTTCATCTAGCAAGACATTCAAATATGAGGATGAAATCATACAGATTGAAGAAGAAAGAGAAATGGAAGAGCTAGAAGCACTTATTTTCAAGAGAGTACCGAGAGGAAAAGGTAAGTATGGAGGAAAATTGCCTCTTAAATTTTTTTCTTAGAATAAGATAGGTCATTTTTCATCTAGGTGTCCAAAAAGAGCTACTAAACCAAGACATAAAAAGCCTAGATCTCAGAAGAAGTGTTACTATGTTGTTGATGAAGGTGTGATAGATGATGAATCCAATAAAGGAAATAGAAGTGATGATGAATGGGTATTTATTGCTATCAAGGAAAATAATCTTGTATCTATTGAATTTGCTAGTTGTACAAATGTGGAAAAATCCCTAGTTGATCAAGTTGAAGAGAAAGATGAATGGGTGATTGACAGTGGATGTTCACAACATATGATAGGAGAAAAAATTAAGTTTGTAAGCTTGGACAAATATGATGGTGGTGTTGTGAGATTTGGTGATAATACAGCTAGTGTGATCCATGGAAGAGAATACATTTCTCTTGATGGTAAGCATAATATTTATGATGTTATGTATGTGGAATGCTTGAAGCATAATCTTTTGGGTGTTGGTTAGATGGTTGATAAGGGATACAATCTTCAGCTTAAGGATGGAAAGTTCCAAATATTGAGTTCTAGAAATGAAATTACATCAAATACAAAAAGAAAAGTTAATACCTTTCACATAAGTGTTGCTATAAAAAGTTGTTTGATTGCTCAAGTTGATGAAAGTTGGTTATGGCTTAGGAGAATATGTCATGTTAACTTTGATAATATATTCAAGATAAGTTCTACTAAGGCTATGAGAGATCTACCTAAGTTGGTGAAACCTACTAATGCCATATGCAAGGAATGTCAGTTAGGAAAGCAAACTAGAATTTCATTTCCGAGCAAACAACATTGTTCAAATGAATTGTTAGAGCTTGTGCATATTGATTTGTGTGGTCCCTCTAAGGTCAAAAGTTTACAAGGTTATAGGTATTTCATGTTACTCATTGATGATTATTCTAGAATGGTATGGGTTACTTTCTTAACAATGAAATTTGAAGCACTGGAAAAGTTCAAGATCTTTAAGGCTATGGTTTAGACAGAGACGGGTTTGACTACTAAGTGTCTAAGATCAAATAGAAGTGGTGAATTCACTTCTGGTGAATTTAATTCTTTTTGTGAAGAACATAGAATAAAGAGACAATTATCTACACTGCGGACCCCTCCGCAAAATGGAATTGTGGAAAGGAAGAACAAAACAATCGAAGATGCTACCAGATCAATGATGTTGGAAGGAAATGTCCCTCATATCTACTGGAGAGAAGCTATGAGTACTACTACGTACACAATCAACCAAGTACAAATCAAAGGTGATGTTGGTAAGACCCCTTTTGAGCTATGGACTCGTCAAAAGCTTACTATTATTTCAAGATATTTGGAAGAAAATGTTATTTCAAGAGAGATGAAGACATAGGAAAGTTTGATGGAAGGAGTGATGAAGGTATCTTTCTAGGTTATTCTACTAAAATCAAGGCCTACCAATGTTACAATAAAAGATTGAGGAAAATGGTTGAAAGTGCAAATATCAAGTTTGATGAAGACATAGGTACACCATCTAGAACCTATGGATATGAATTTGATGATCAGGATGATAGTACAAACAGAGGAAAGCAAGTTCATCTTACAAATCAAGTGCAAATCAATCTAGTGAATCAGGAGAATGAAGAAGAAGGAGAAACTAGTGGAAGCGCAGAAGAGAGAACACAAGAGCCTGAAGTTGAAGAACATCCTAAGAAGACTCTAAGGTATGTAAGATTGAATCATTCAGAAGATCATATTATAGGTGATAAGAACAAAGGTGTCTAGACTAGGAGAAAGATTGCAGAAGAGTATTGTTTGATTTTGAAGACTAGGCCTACTAGTGTGAATGAATCATGTAAAGATGAACATTGGGTTGAAGCAATGAAAGAGGAGTTAAAACAGATTGAGAAGAATGATACATGGATTTTTGTTCCTAGACCTAAGGATAAGAATTTCATTGGAACCAAATAGGTCTTTAGAAACAAACTGAATGAGCAAGTTGAAGCGGTTAGAAACAAAGCAAGACTAGTATGTAAAGGATATTCTCATATGGAAGGAATTGATTTTGAAGAGACATCTACCCCTGTTGCTAGAATTGAAGCTATAAGATTATTTATTTCCTATGTTGCTCACAAGAAATACAAAGTTTATTAGATGGATGTCAAATCAACTTTTCTAAATGGTGAATTGGAAGAAGAAGTGTATGTTGAGCAACCTGATGGATTCCAATTGACTGATAAGGAAGATATGGTGTGTCAGTTGAAGAAAGCACTGTATGGAATCAAGCAAGCCCATAGAGCATGGTATGCTATATTGGACAAGTATTTTTTGAAGCTTGGATTTAAAAAAGGTATTTTTGATAGTAATTTGTATTTCAAGATTGATCATAATAAAGATTTGACTATTGAAGTCTTTGTTGTTGATATCATTTTTGGAGGAGATGATGGTTTGTGCATGAAGTTTGATAATGAGATGCATAATGAATTTGAGATTTCTATGATTGGTGAGATGAAATTATTTTTGGAATTTCAAATTACTTAGTTAGATAAAGAGATATTCATATCTTAGTCCAAGTATGTGAAGAAATTTTTGAAGAATTTTGGTATGGAAGATTCAAAGCTAGTTGGTGCACCCATGGTGACTGGATGTAAGTTGACAACAGAAGATGATTCTCTAAAAGAATATCAGACAAGATATAGATCAATGATTAGTGGATTGTTGTAGTTAACTCAAACCAGGCCTGATATCATGAATGTTGTATGTATTGTTGAAAGATTTCAAGTTGATTTGAAGGAATCTCATGTGACTGTTGTCAAGATAATTTTCAGATACTTGAAGGGAATAGTCAAATTTGGCCTATGGTATCCTAAAGATGATGATCTTACTTTAAGTGCCTTTACTGATGTTGATTGGGTAGGAGATGTAAATGACAGGAAAACTACTAGTGGTGGAGCATTCTTCTTGGTTAAGAAGTTGATTTCATGGTTAAGCAAGAAGTAGAATGCCATTTCTTTATCTACTGCAGAGGCCAAATACATTGTTGTTGCTAACAATTGTACTTAAGTCCTGTCAATGAAATAGATGTTGAAAGATATCAGAGTTGTGTATAATGAGCCTATTGTTATATTTTGTGTTAATTCAAGTGCTATTAACATTTCCAAGAATCTGGTGTTGCATTCAAAGACAAAGCATATATCTATTAAGTTTCAGTTTTTGAGGGAGAAGGTAAGTGAAAAGGAAGTCAAACTGGAGTATGTGCCTACTAAGGAGAAAATTGTGGACATATTTACCAAGTCATTGCCTAAGGATATTTTTGAGTATCTCATAGGGAAGTTAGGGGAAATTACCCCTCCTAATTAGAACTAAGTATGCATTGCATTGCATTATTCTGTGCATTTCATGGTCATATCTTGTTTCAAATTGATGTTGTGGTGGTTGCTAGTCAAGTGGAGTAGACAAATGTTCAGATGTTTAGATATGTGGTTTAGAGTTTTTGTGGAGCTTAGGGATATTTTTCATTGATGTCAAAGGGGGAGAAGAGTTATGTGAAAAACTGGTGATTATCTGGAAAGAAGAGCCTTGTGGGGAGAAGGTCATGTGAAAGTGTTGAGGAGAAAATGAGTCAGATCCTAAGGGGGGTAAGTGTCAAGAGTTAGTTGTGTTGATGGTGTTTTTCACATCATGTGTTTCCATCAATTCCAAAGGGGGATATTATTGGATGTTTTGGTTGTGTTGCTGATATGTGGTTGTCATTGATGTCAACACTATTAGCATTAATTCATTAGAAGTTGTATATGTTAAGGATATTGAGAAAATTGTAATAAATGAGTTGCAGGTTGTCATTAGTGAAGTGAAGTTCAGTATGTCACTAAGTTCTATACATTGATGATCAAAGGTTGTGGACTAAAGGGTTTGTTGTTGAGTGTATCTAGTTTATCCACTTCAAGTTTTAGAAACCTGCATGAAGATTTGATCAAGTTAAGAAGATTTTCATTCTAACATTTGTTTTGTTGCTTTAGTTGGTGTTTTTGATTAAACATGAAGCTATTTCAGTTATCTTAGTTGTTTTGAATGCTTCTTTGATGTTTCATAATGTTTTTGGATGTCTCTAGATCGTGCTCTATCTTTGTTGCATGTCTGCATTGATCATTGTGCTCGTGGTTGGAAATTTTCTCTTGTGTGTTCATGTTTTTATTGTTCTTGATTGACATGGTGTTTGTAGTGTGTTGTGGATCTTCAAGGAGAAGTTAATTGAAGTGTTTTCATGTTGAAGATGCTAGTTTGGGTCTTCACTAAGTTGTGGCCAACCTTGATTGAGTCGCATTGTTAATCTTAAATGTTTTGGGCTGACAATTTATATTCATTTTGTTATTTTGTTGAAGCTGACATTAAGGGATGAAATTTCTTGTTGCCGATATATAAGAGTGATTATTCATTTGAATTGAAGTGTGCAAGGGAGTGCTTATGTGTTTGTATTTGTGAATATCATTCAAAGGAAAAGAAGTGAGTGAAGAAGATTACAGAAGTGTTTGTGTGCTTAATCAGAACTGTAATCAGGCATGAGCAAATGTTATTTTATCAATTCAAATCCTTGCGGATGTAAACTGATTCTTTTTGTAAGACACTGTGTCTTCCCTTGGGTGGTTATCATTGTTGTAATTGAGCAATGAGCTCTAGGAAGTGTGCTTGAATGCATGTGCATTCCCCATATTTCATTTTCATTATACTTTTACTAGGGTATAGTCTTGTGGAATAACCTCCACCATTGTTTTTCCCCTAACAGGGTTTCCACATAAAAAATCTTGGTGTTATGTGTGTTTATGTGTATTGATGATTTATTCTTTCATGGTTAATTATAAAATCTGAGAATAAGGTTAACAAGTTGAATAAGTTTCAAATTTTTGTGACAACTAATTCACCCCCCCTCTCAGTTGCATGCCCTTATGTTGCCAACATTAATGTCACAGATAGCCCATCTAAAAGTGAAACAGAGATAGACTCTAGCTATCACTAATATCTCACTACCCTAGGCCGATTTCCATCCCCTAGAGCAGAGGTATTGTCTGTCCAACCTTTAGCTATCAAAACTCCTAGCAGGCGAGATGGTGATGTGCTAAAATGAGACAAAGATGAAGGAGTTTACATTTCTTCTCCCTCTCTCGTGACAATGCAAAGTGGGAACATGTACCATGGATTGTGTGCTTGTGGCAGTAGGTCTTATGATTTCTAAAAAGATGGTGTGTGGAATGGAAAATTTTGTGTTGTTTGATAATCTCTGTGGTGGTTACTTTTTCTTTACACGCATGGCTAGTATTTTTTAGGTGCTTGATGCTAACTGTGCGCTCTCATGGCAATGTGAACATTGGACTTTGTTGCTTACTTGGTGGCTGAGGCAAATTTTGGTGGCACTTTACTTTTCCTTTTTTGGTGGCTATTGCAATTGTGGTTTCCCTCTTTCAATGTGTTACTGTAGAATCAACATGTGGGGAATTTTGAAATGTAGTTGAAATTTGAAGTGAAATGAAATTTTGTAATGTGGTATGCATTTCGATCCAGAAGCGTGTTTGCTCCCTTATGTTATAAAAGGGAATTTAGGGCTTGTTTATGAGGGGTTCTAATATTGTGAGTCTTTGGGTCCAATATACGAGAAGGGTATAAATTAGAAAGAATAATAGTGAATGGACTAGTTGAATTGTCTTGGTCTTTGAACTGTGCATATGTAAATCTGAAATAGTTTTATAGAAATTATTGATATCAAAACAAATTTCATGCATAATTCATATACTCTTCTTTTTAAATCATCTTGAAAATTTTGAATATAATATCATGTTTATTTTGTTCATCTTCAAATGCTTTGTTTGAATGCATGTCTTTATTTTTGTTTTGGTTCAAAGAATCGATTAAATGCTCAAATGAGGTCATGAATTTGTGAGGATTTATAGAGGATTTGGCAGGAAGTGATACTTTATGTAAAGTGGGTTTTCATAGTGCAAGGCCTTATGAAAATAGTCTAGAATTATCAGATTTAAAGAATTTCTATATGACTAATTGTAAGATGCATGACTCCATTTCCCAATTGATGAACACACTAGTCTATTTGTCATGGTATTTATCACTTGAATGATAATAATAACATATCAGACCATGGACTCAGGGATAGAATAAAAATTTCTTAAATTTTACTTACTATGAGGCATGTGTGTAAGATATTTCCTTGTTCCTGATAAATTGATAGTTATTTGCTTGAAGATTAGCCAACCTTTAAGTGAATTATGTTATTTACCCCTCATAGGAATCGATTTGTGATCTGCTATGTCATTAATTGAGAAATTCAAATCAAATGTTAGAAGGAACACCCTCCTAGGTCCCACAGAGCCTAAAGTGTGGAATTTTTCAGTATTTGAATGAATCTTGTCAGTTGGCCATTCATTTTAAGGTTATTGAATATAGGAGTTGGCTACTCTTTAGAGATCCCTTAGGTGTACTAGGAAAAACACCAACACCATTGATTCTACCTCTTGGGAACCTAATGGCTCTACTTCCGTCTTTACCTTATCTACCTAAACAATGACTCTTGATAATAGAGATGACGGCTTACACCTTTTCTACCCTCAACTCATAGATTGGGATCAATAAGGATCACCAAGTTTGGACACTTTCGAGAATGACGAAGCAATTGTTGAGTTCATGGGACTTCATGAGGGAATACTAAGTGGAGATCATAAGGTTGGATTTGCGATAGAACTCATTTATGCATCATACTTTTGTGAGGTCGTCCTGTCCTCTAGTCACAAAAGTGAAAATGAAAAAATAAAAAATAAAGAACAATAGACCTCTTCAGGTGAAAATCGAAAGGCACCTACTGACCGTGAAAAATTAAAAATAAAGGATGTATTCGAAGGTGAAAACCTCTATGAGGCACTCGAGGATGGAGGACTAGACTGTCTCCCTACAAACCAAGAGAGATTGTTGTTTCTTATAGAAGAAACAAAAGGAGTAAAAATTGGTGCACAAGACAATTCCAAAATCATACAGTTGGCAGCATCTTTGACCATCAAGGAAAAGCTTGAGTTTATAGCATTCTCTTCAGAAATACAAGTCAATTTTGCATGGTCATATGTTGACATGCCTGGATTGCACCCTAAGCCCATTCTGCATCATTCACCATTGCTACCAAATGCTAAGACATATAAATAGAAGTTGAGAAAAATGCACCCCAGATTGCACTCCTTGTTAAGGTGGAATTGAAGAAACTCTTGTATGTTTGATTCATTTGCTTGTTTGATTATATAGATTGGATATCAAACCTCGTTCCTATCACAAACACAAATGGTAAAATCAAAGTATGCACATATTTCAAATACCTCAACAAAGCCTGCCCCAAAGATGATTTTCCTTTACCAAACAGTAACATCATAGTATACCTTACAGTTGGGTATGAAATGCTATCACTTATGGGTGGATTCTTGGGTTATAATTAGATAATAATTGCCACTAAAGATCAATTGAAGATATCTTTCACATGCACTTAGGGAACTTTTTGTTGGAATGTCATGCCATTTGGGCTCACACATGCCGAAGGTACCTATCAGAGAGCCATGGCAACTATTTTTCATGACTATATGCATGAATTCGTGGAAGACTATGTTGATGACCTTCTCTCTATGTCTCTAGAACAAAGTGGATACTTAGCAGTGTTGGACAATATTTTCACACGACCTGAAAAGTACAAACTTGGGATTAATCCTAAGAAATGTGTTTTCAGGGTCCAATCAAGAAAACTCTTAGGATATATTGTCTCTTACAGAGGAATAGAAGTTAATCCCACCAAATTTAAAGCTATCTTGGACATGCCACCACCAACCAACATCAATCAATTGAGAACATTACAAGGAAGACTACAATCAATCCATAGGTTGATTGCTCAGCTAGTAGACAAGATCCATCCATTTCAACATCTATTAAGGAAAGGCATTCCCTTCAATTGGATAGAGAAATGCCAATAATAATTTGATCATATCAAGCATTACCTATTGACTCCACCAATTCTCATGCCTCCTATTGATGGAAGACATCTAATACCATATGTGACAGCAACCACATTAGCATTAGGGGAATTATTAGTGCAAAAGGAAAATGATGGCAAAGAAAGAGAGATTTATTATATCAGTCACACCTTAGTCAGATATGAGTTGAACTATAGTCCTATTAAATGAGCATGTCTAGTAGTGGTATTTACAACGCATAAATTAAGACACTACATGTCGAATCACAAGATAAAATTGATCCCCAAAATTGATCCTCTGAAATACCTTCTCAATAAAGTAGCTCTTATAGGAAGACTAGCTAAGTGGGTTATGATCCTAAGTGAGTATGACATTGAGTATGTGGACTTAAAATCAATAAAGGAAAAAATGATAGCTGACCAACTTACAGATGCACTAGTAAAAGTGGATCATCCTTTGATATCTGATTTCCTAGATGAATCAATCTTTTTGCAATAGAGAGACTAACATCATGGAAACTACACTTCGATGGATCCTACACAATTCATGGTTTAGGAGCCTGAATTTTGTTCATCACACCTCAAGGAGACTTCATTCCCAAGTCATTCTGAATAGGATTTCCATGCACAAACAACATGGTTGAGTACGAAGCATTATTGACAAGATTACGAATGGTAATAAAATGGAAAATTAAGGACCTTCAAGTCTATGGTGATTCCCGATTAGTGATTAAGCAAGTTAATGATGATTGTGACACCAAGGATAAGTAATTGACACCCTACAAGTGCATGGTAGACAATTTCAAATTGTACTTTGACAATATTACATGTGAGAAAATACAGAGAATCCAAAACAAAGCAGTTGATGCAATGGCCACAATTGGATCTCTCTTGGGCATTCCTAACAATTCCTCGCAATATGAGTTCTTGGTAGAACAACTGTTGATCCCTGCATTCAATGTCTCCAAAACTAAAATTGTGTGTGAACTTGTTGGTCTTGAAGCTCCTTGGTACAAAGACATCTACAATTACTTGCATGACTATATTATCCCTCCTAACTTGTCCCTCAACCAATGCAAAGCCTTTATCTAAAAAGCATCCAAATATGCCATCATCGAAGATACCCTTTACTATCGTAGCCTAGATAGTACCCTCCTCTGATGTCTCAACTCAAATGAAGCAAAAACAACCTTATAAGAGGTACACCATGGTATATGTGGAGCTCACTTTACTAGTTCGATCTTAGCTAAAAAGATCATGAGAACAAGATATTATTGACCTACAATGAAATGTGATGCCTATCACTTTGTGAAGAAATGTCACCAGTGTTAGATTCATGGAGATCTCATACATGCACCAGCTTAGGAGCTATAGCCACTTACTTCACCATGGCCATTTTCTCAATGGGGACTCGACCTCGTAGGAAAGATCCATCCCACCTCCTCTAATGGACATAAGTTTATCCTTATCGCTACTGAATACTTTACAAAATGGATCAAATCCATTCCACTAACCTACGTTACTGGAAAGAAGATAGCCAAGTTCATCCTAAATTACATCATTTTTCACTATGGTATCTCATAGTCCATCATTACATATAATGGTCGCCCTTTCAAGAATTGGGATGTCCGTGAACTTTGTGAAAAATTTCATATCCAACAACATTTTTCTACTCCATATTACCCCGAAGGTAATGGTCAAGCTAAGGCATCTAATAAGACAATCCTAAAAATCTTAAATAACATTATCAATGATGTTGGTCGAGACTAGCACCTACAACTTAATATTTCTTTATGGGCCTATCACACCAGTGTCTACACCCCTATAGGAGCCACACCATATTCTCTTGTTTATGGATTGATACTTCCTATATAGGTCTAGTTACCATCCTTTTGAGTCTCCATGCAAGGCTTGATTCATCAAGTAGAATACCATGTATCCCGTCTGCATGAGCTAGAGTTACTGGATTAAAAGAGATAGAATGCTTTAACACATTTACAAGCATATTAGAATTTCCTTCGATGTAGTTACAATAAGAAATTTCATCCTGGAAGCTTTAAAATTGGTGACTTATTCTTGAAAGAAAATCTGAAGAAACAAACAGAATGAGAGAAGCCCAAAAAGTTTGAACCTAATTAGTTGGGCCCTTATATTGTCACAACATCAAATGGATCTGGTGCTTATCTGCTTTCTACTCTTGAAGGAGAATCATTTTCCAAGCCTATCAATAGCATGCATATTCACAAGTACTACACTTGATTCTCAGAGTATCCCCTTAAAAATTCAAAAAAATACAAAAAAATCAAAAAATGGTCACCCTAATGAAAACCTGGCAAACGGGCGTCTTGGTGACAACAATTTAAAAAAAAAAAATCAAAAAAAACAATTAGTAAAAAGAAATAATTCATCCAAAAGTGAAAACCACTTCAATGGCGCTTAAGATAAGTACCAAAATAAAGCTTTGACATCCTTTCCATGGTTTGAGAACCACTAACATTTAGCATCCTTTTCCTTCATGATCTTTCTTTGCATTCGCCACTTTCCCTCACAAATAATACAATGGTCCTATACCTGACTGGGGGAAATTCCTTGACTTACATTTTCATGGGAAATAACACATTGTATTAGCCTCATAAAACATCAAAATCCAAAAATAATCATAAAACATCAAAACCCAAGAAAATCATAAAACATCAAAATCCAAAAAAAATCATAAAACATCAAAATCCAAAAAAATATGAAACATCAAAAATCCAAAAAATCGTAAAACCTTTGAAATCCAAAGAAATAAAAAACTTTAAAAACTCCAAAAATAGAGTCTAATTCAGTTTGTGTTAATAGGGTTGAACTATGTTGTCTCTATGTGTTCGCTACGTAGGCAAGGCTCATCTTAAATGATCCCCTAAGACATTAGGTCAGTCCTTTTGGGTTTGGTCAAATAAAATTCAAGACTCAGTCCTTTGTTAAATAAATAAATTCAATTCATGTCAAACTACGAGGTCTTTGAATGTATAACATAGGCAAGGCCATGAGTCAATGAGCCCCCAAGGCCACCTAGGTTAGTCCCTTAGGGTTTGTCGAGTTTGGTCATATTTTGGGTTCGTAAGCAATCATCATTCAAATGAAATCATGAATCAATGGGAAAACATAACCGACCATGATCTTTTATCTTCAATCAATCATTTTATCATCAATCAATCAATCTGGTCATTCAACTGGAATGGGGCATATGTCATTTGTCTCATTTGGTTATATCTCTTGTCTTTTATCAAGATGCATCCTTCCTAAGATTGGACTTTGTCGTTGGTCAATCTGGTCATTCACCTTAAGTAGGATGTATCATTCTTGTAGTTAGGTGCCTTGTCAACACTTTTCATTTGGTGAACTTTATCAAATGTGCTCCTTTCCTTAAACAAGATATGTATTTCCCAACATTAGGTATTCTCACATTGATTGGTCATATCAATCAATCTTTGTCAAACAATCAATCAATCTTGTCAACATCACCAATTAATCTTTCCTTAATCAGGATGTGTCCTTGGTCAACTTTATCAGATGTGTTCCTTGCCTTGAATAGGATATGTCTTTCCTGATGTTAGGTATTGTCACATCAATTGGTCATATCAATCAATCATTGTCAAACAATCAATCAATCTTGTCAACATCTCCAATTAATCTTTCCTTAATCAGGATGTGTCCTCGAAATCAAGTGTAATCAATCAACCTTGTCAACCTTATCAATCAATCTTTGTCAAAATCAATCAATCTTGTCAACCTTGTCAACCAATCTTTCCTTAATACGGATGTGTCTTTCCTAAAACTAGGCCCAATCAATCAAATAAACTGGTTAACATTTCTCCAACTTATCAATCAATTTCATCCTTGTCAGCCTATGAATCAATGGTCATCTAGGTCAACTTAATCAATCATCTTAATCAATCCTATTAGTATCCTTGGCAAGGTTGAGACATATTTTCCCAAAAAAGACCTACATCCTCTTCATCTTGGGTATATTCTCTTCAACCACTTTCTACTTTAGCTCACACATGTCAGAATACATATGCTTGCTAAATTGGGGGAAAATATAATGTCAAAAATTACACCCCATGCAATTTTCTCACATAACCTCCCCTTTAGGCTAATTAAATTTGATAATGTAATTCCCCTTTCACTTAACTTTAATTTCATCATTGACCCCTCTATTTTTGGTCTTCAAGTGAATTTTAGTCGTGAGCGCTAACATGACATGTAGATGTTTGTGCACCGCACAAACATCCCCAAAATATTCTTGGTTTTGTGGTCATTGAGATATTACACTTTCACCTTCTAATGAAGTGTAACACCTTGTGGGTTGTAGACGCATCAAAAATGCCTTCTTGCATGCATTTTCTTCATTCTTTCACTTATTCTTTCATTTTATTCAACTTCTATTCAATATTTCTTTCATTCCTTCACTCTTTCAAGCTCTCAAGCTCTCATTCTCACTCTCACTTCTCTCCTACACCATTTTCTTGCATGTATTGGCTCCTAAATCACATCTTGGTCTCTTGACTTGTCTATATTGTTGCATTCTCTCCTTTGGCATCACTAGCTTGCTTAAGGGAGGGTAACTTCACTCTCTTTATTGTGTTATCACATGATTTATGTCAAGTAGCATATTAATATTCTATCTTGTCTATTTCTTTATGTTGTCTATCTATTTTTTTATCATCTAATTTCTTTTCTATCTATCTATCTGGTTGTTCGTGGAGGTGGGAACCCCTGTGTGGGGATTTGAATGAGGAAAACCCCTAAACAACCCCAACCTTTTTCCCCATTTTTTTTGTGCAAGTTGTTGATTTGGAGTGTTTCAGGAGGCTTCATAGTTTTGGACCTCTTGTGAGTTCTTTCTACTCTTTTCCATCTTGTCATTTCATTTTATTTCATTCAATCTATGCATGTTAGCTCTTTTTATGTTATTTCTATAATTTTCATTATTCTGTTAAATTAGCACAATATCTATATTCTAGGATAGAGTTTATCCTAAGGGTTTGAGGTCTAAGAGCATGAGGAAGGTTACAATCAGGGTTAAGCCGCATATGGGTATGGATGTGGTAGCCTTTTGTGGGGGAGACTGTGCATTCCCCCACTCAGGTTTTTTCTCCTCATGGGTACCCTCTTCCCCCTCATTTATTATTGTTTTCTCACTCTCCTAGTGCTTTTGGCTTGAATGTGTGTTTCCTACATTTGTGTCTTTTCGTTGATAGTGTTTGGGGCTTTGTGTGGCCTTGGCTCCTCCCTCCATTTATGAAGGGGGGTATGGATTTCTCTATCCCTAACCTAAGTGGGGATAAGATTAGAAAATATAATGACCCTCTAATCAATGTTCAAAAAGATTTCAAAGAGGCCCTAGCTAACAGTGGTGTGGAAATTCCAGCAAAGGAAAAAAAAATCTCGAAGGGCTCAACGAAAATGGAGCATCGAAAGGAAAGTCACCCTCTGATTCTCCCAAAGATCTATTCATCTCTCCTAATCCTAAGTTAAAAGGTGTGATTTCTAAAGAAAGAAATAGATTAAAATATTCTACAATTTGTTTGGCCATTGTAGACTCTAATAGGGTTTGACAAGGAAATTTATTAATGCTTGGTTTGTTAAAGATTGGGAAAATAAGTTTGGGATCCAAGTTAGGTTTTGCAAGATGATCCAGCGAGGTTTGTTCATCATCTTTTTGGAAAATAATTCCATGCAATGGAAAGCCCTAGAGAAGCCCTACCATAATCTAGGAGAGTGTACATTTAGGGCCCTTCCCTAGTCTCTGGAGGTCATTGTGGCAGAGGTTTGGGCACCGTCTTTCCCTAGGTAAGTTGTTTTAAAAAACTTGTAACCAAAATTATAGAAAATTATTCAAAAATTTGGGCCCCTATTGACACCATTGTGTGAATCGATGAAGCTAAGGCCACCCTACCACATTTGGATGCACAGGTGTTGGTTTCCCTAAATCCTAGTATCAAGCTTCCTAAGAACGTCATTATAAAAAAGGACGGATCTTAGTATGTGTGCCCCCTAGAAATTCTGGGAGGCATTAATGCATGCTACCTTTGCAAAAAGGAAGGGCATAGCTAGAAAACTTCCCTATTAGCAAAAGAAGAGTTAATAAACCTAGCATGTGGGGTCCCCCTAGGTCAAAAAGTGCTCCTAAACCTAGTGTCAAAGATGATCAAGAAGTAGCGGGTGGAAGCCTGTGCGCTGAGCAATCATAGCCTATTTTGACACCTAGAGGGGAAACAAACCTAGATGACTCGGTTGGTCATCCTAGTTCTACGAACTTGCCTCTTCCTTTTGGGGAGTGCAGTGATCAACCATCTATATTTTTTTGGGTGTGGTGAGGCTGCACAGGCTGTGGGTCCTCAAAATTCTTCCTCTAAGAGCAACTAGAGGGGTATTCAACTAATTAATCCCTTTTCCATTCTATTGTAAGAAGGTAGTGAAGGAAAAAATATGATAAAGGACAAGGGTGAAGCTAAGACTCCATCACTTGCTCAATGCATTTCAAAAAACCTTGGGCTAGTTAAAACTTTGAACGCTTAGTAGTTATCCATGAAAGAGATTATAAAAAGGATTAAAGATAACCTCACAAATAGGTATGACTATAATAGCTCCTCAAATTTCTCACTCTATCATATTAATAATCCCTCTAATCAATTTTACTTTGAAATTGTTAAACCAACTAGGGATGAGGTCTAGGCTAGTAATTTGTCTATGAACAAAGAAGATGCATCTTTGGGTTTGACTAAGGACCTCAAAGAGGGAGGCCTTCCTAGGATTTCTAATAATCCTAACTTGAAAGTTGTTTTAATATTAGCCTGGTTCTAGAGTCTACAAATGACTACCATATCTGGAACTCGAGTGATTCTCAGGTAGAAGAGGCTTGACATAACCTGATTAGTGTGTCAACAACCTCTAAAGATGGATTGGCCTTGACAAAAGAGGTATATGTTGCACGTCTAAGCAAGTTTGGTGGTGTTGTCATTAATATTGTCATTGATGTCAACATAGTACGGGATGTTGCATATTGTGGATGTATAGTTGAGAGGTTGTGAGTACATGGAGCTATCTTTATGATGTTCTAGGTGTGCTGAAATGATGGGTTACCAAGTGCTTTTGAGAAAATTAATAGAGTGAAATAAGAGTTATGTATATGTTCATAATGTGCTCTGGTATGTGCTTTGCATTTCTTCTATATTGATCCTATGCTTGTGTGGATTTGAAGGGTTGTTTATAGGCTTTTGATGGTGACATCTCCATGTTTGTAGCTTCTGGTTTGATGGAGAATGAAAATTGTGTTCACTAGTATATGAATTGCTTTGACAAAGTTGTTTGTCTGTAGACTGGGAGAAATTTCTCTGCTCCACAGTACTCCACTATTTTGTTTCAGGTCTTGCAGATTTGGAATATTTCTTGTAATGGTGTTCTCTATGCTTTGACAAACATGTTCATGGTCTGGTGCTTTGGAAGACAAGTTCCAAATCTTTTGTGTGTTTATGTACTTTCTAGATGGACTAGTGAGAAGTGTTCAGGGTTTAAAGGTTGTTACAGATGATGTGGATGTATCTAAAGGTATCTGAGACGTGTTCTCATGCATGATGAAGTGTGTTACATAATCTACGTATTATCTTATTTTTGGGAAGTGTGTACTTCAATGTTCATTTGTGTTTTCATTAGGTTTGGCTGACTTGGTGTTTACACTTCATAAAAAGGATTAAAAATTAATTGAGGAAGCATGTGATTGATCCAGGATGTTGTTTTGGGTCGTAGCTAAGTATTGGTGTGATCCACTCTCATTATTTTCCACTGCGGAAATTTTGAGTTTCCAACCTACTTTGAATTTATGAAATGAAGCATATGTAGCTGACCTGGGAGAGAGTGTCTAAGGATGAAGAGGGTATAAATGCAAGTCAAGATGTTGTGAATATGTGTGTGTTGAATCAAAAATAAAATTAGAGTTGTGGGAAAGTGAATTGAGGTAATAGTACTTTAATGTATTAGATTCTTAAAAGCAGTGAGTTGACAATGTCTACAATTTTTTTGATCAAGGTTGCGAATGTGTGTAACCCATTGTGGTGGATCTTTACTATAATATTTTGTATCTATAGGTAGTGAGCCTCCCTATTGGATAGTGAGTCATTTTTGTAGGTAGTGAACCTTTATATTTGGGCAGTGAGCCTCTTGTATTCATTTTTTCTATTACTTTATATTGCAAGTTGATCCTTGCCGTGGTTTTTCCCTCATTGGGTTCTCCACATAAATCTAGTGTTTCTTGTGTTGATATTTCTTTATGTTATCTACATTTTATGTTCACACTTAATAATAGAACTAAGTGGATAAGAAATTGATAATTGTTTGAGATTTGAATTTGTGTTTGGTGACAACTGATTCACCATCTTACACCTTTCAACAATTGGTATCAAAGCATTGGTTCCTTGGTGAAAAGCTTAACCGCTTGAGGTAGATCTGATGGCGCACAAATTGGTGATCCCTATGTTTGATGGATCTTATTATAGTGATTGGAAAGTGAAAATGAGAGGTTACATTATCTCTCTTGGTTACAAGACCTGGAAGGCTATTGAGATGAAGTATGTTGCACCAGCAAGTGGTCCTACTACTGCAAATGAGGTTTCTTCATATGAGGAGAATGAAAAAGTGAGGTATGTGATCTACAGTGCTTTATCTAAAACTGAGCAAACTAAAGTTATTTCTTTGGGCACTGCTTATGAAGTGCGGAAGAAGTTGGAAGACATTTATGAAGGAAATGATAGAGTGAAATTGTCAAAGAAGCTAACAACAAAGCGAAGATATGACAATTTGAAAATGCAAGAAGGTGAAGATATTGTGAGCTATTTCTAGAGAGTTGATATTATAGTGAATGATGTGAAAATTCAAGGAGGCACTCTGATTGATGAAGATGTGATGGAGAAGATCTTGATGACCCTTTCGGAGAGTTACAGTGATAAGGTTTCAGCTATTGAAGAAGTGTATGATCATAAGAAGTTTATTAAAGAACAATTGTTTGGCACCTTGATTGCATTTGAAATGAGAAAGTTTGAAAAGAAAGATGAGAAGACAGAATTGACATTTAAAGCAACAAAGACTAAAGATGATCTGGATTGTGATGGTTCAAATGAGTTGGAATTAAAATTTACAAGGAAGTTGAAGAAAGGTACTGGTAAGTATAAAGGTATGTTTCCCTTTAAATGTTTCAGTTGTGGTAATATTGGTCATTATGCTTCAAGATGTCTGAATAGAGTTGTACATAAGAAGAATAAATATCATAAAGATAGAAAGGATAAGAAGTTCAAGAAGTTGTATCATGTTAGAGAACAAGCTGGTATCTCTGATGATGAATCTAATTATGAGGGTGATGATAGTGAATGCTTGTTCTTATCCTTGGAGAATAAATCTATGTCTACTAACTCTAGAAGATGTGCAAGAGAAAGTGATTTGGAGAAAAAGAAGGATGAGATGGAAGGTACTTTGGTTACTGCCTTTCATGATAGATAGGATGAATATTATTGGGTGATTGATAGTGGATTTTCTAATCACATGACTAGAGATAAAAATAAGTTCACTAAACTTGAAAAGTATAATGGTGGTTTGGTCATGTTTGGTGATGATTTGGGAGCAAAGATTGTTGGGAAAGGTACAATTAGTTTTGATAGAATACACAACACTGATGATGTATATTATATAAAATTCTTAAGGAATAACATTTTGAGTGTTGTATAGATGTGTAGCAAAGGTTTCAAAATTTTGTTTCAAGATAATACATGTGAGATCAAAAAAGGGTCTGGAATTATGGTTACTACAGGAAGGAGAACTTATGGAAACATTTATTAGCTTAAGGGTGTTGATAGTCAGTGCCTTGTATCCCAAGTTAATGAAAGTTGGTTGTGGCACCAGAGAATGGGACATGTAAACTTTGATAATCTCATCAGGATTAGTTCAAGAAATGTTGTCTGAGATCTGCCTAAAATCACAAAGCCTACTAATACTGTTTGCAAAAGTTGTTAGTTGGGGAATAAAAAAAGATGCAATTTTAAAGGAAAAGAGAAATCAGCTACTAGAATGCTAGAATTAATTCATACAGACCTTTTTGGTCCTACTAGGACAGGAAGCCTAAATGATGACAAGTATTCCATGCTCCTTATTGATGATTATTCTCGAAAGACATGGGTTGTTTTTCTTAGAGAGAAGACTCAGACTCTGGATAGGTTTAAAGTGTTCAAGGCAAGAGTAAAGAATGAAGTGAACTCGAGAATCAAATGTTTGATATTTGATAGAGGTGGAGAATTCATTTCTAGTGAGTTTAATGCATTTTTTGAAGAGCATGGCATAAAGAGACATTTTTTTCTCCTATAACTCCTTAGTAGAATGGAGTTGTTGAGAGAAAGAACCGAATTATACATGAAGTTGCACGAACCATGATGAAAGAAGCAAATGTACATGATGTGTATTGGAGAGAGGCAATACACACTCTTGTTTATGTTCTTAATAGAGTTCAGATTAGAGACAATAACACAAAGACTCCTTATGAGTTATGGACTAGTAAGGCTCCTACTGTGAATTACTTTAAGGTGTTTGAAAGAAGATGTTACATTAAAAGAGATGATGAGAATCTTGGGAAGATTGATGCTAGATGTGATGAAGGGATTTTCCTTGGATACTCAACTACCAACAAAGTATATAGATGCTTTAATTAAAGATTGAGGAAGATTGTTGAGAGTACTAATGTGAAGGTAGATGAGGATATGCACAGACCTGTTGATATAAGTGAAGTTGAACTAGATGATCCTATATGCAGGCCAGTACCTAAAGAGAATAAGGAAGAAGAAGAAGAAAGAATTGAAGAAGAAGCACCAAAACTTGTTCCTAAGACTCCTAATTATGTACAGAAGAATCATCCAGAGGAATAGATAATTAGAGATAAGAGTGAAGGTGTGAATACAAGAAGAAAAGTAGTAGTTGAGGTAAACATGTGTTTACTTTCTAAAATAGAACTTAAGTCTATGTGTGAAGCATGTGAAGATGAGAGTTGGGTTAGAGCTATGAAAGAAGAGTTGCAACAAATAGAGAAGAATCAAACATGGGAGCTGGTTCCTAGACCTGTAAATAAGAATGTAATTGGTTTGAAGTGGGTGTTCAAGAATAAGTTGAATGAGAATGAAGAAGTTGTAAGAAACAAAGCAAGACTTGTATGAAAGGGATACACACAAGTTGAAGGCATAGAATTTGAAGAGACATTTTCCTGAGTGGTAAGAATGGAAGCTATTAGGATGTTTTTGGCATTTTCTACCCACAAGGATTTTAAGGTATATCAGATGGATTTCAAGTCTACATTTCTAAATGGAGAACTAGAAGAAGAAGTGTACATGGAACAACTTGAAGGATTTTAGTTATTAGACAAACTAGATATGGATTGTAAGTTGAAAAAGGAATTGTATGGACTGAAACAAGCTCTCAGGGCATGGTATGCAAGATTGGATAGATATTTGACACAACAAAAGCTTAATAAGGGCTTTGCAGACAACAATATTTCTTTCAATATGAAAGGAAACAAAATGTTGATAGTGGTAGTATAGGTTGATGATATCATCTTTGGAGGAAATGAAGGTATGTGTAAGAGATTTATAGAGGAAATGAAAAAAGAATTTGAAATGTCCACGATTGGTGAATTGAGTTTCTTTCTTGGTCTTCAAGTAAATCAAACTGATAAGGGGATATTCATTTCACAATTGAAATATGTCAAAGAGTTGTTGAAGAAGTTTGGGATGGATGGCTCTAAATTGGTCAGTACCCCTATGGTGACCAGATGTAACATGAGTAAAGATGATGAATCTACTAAAACTTATCAGAGCAAGTATAGATCTATTATTGGTGGATTGCTAAATCTTATTCCTACTAGACTAGATATTATGCATGTAGTATGTTTAGTTGCTAGATTTCAAGTAGAACCTAAAGAAGTACATGTTATAGCTATGAAGAGGATATTCATATATCTTAAAGGAACTCTAGATTATGGCTTGTGATATCCTAAGGATACTAATTTCACTTTAAGTGCTTATACCGATGCAAATTGGGTTGGTTGTATGGATGACAAAAAGAGTACTAGTGGAGGTGCTTTCTTTCTTGGTGGAAGATTAGTTTCATGGTTAAGTAAGAAACAAGATTCAATTTCTTTATCCACTGCAAAAGCAAAGTATATTGCTGCAACAACTTGTTGAACACAGGTTTTGTGGATGAAGCAAACATTGAAGGATATTCGAGTGATATGTGATGAGCCTATATCCATCTTTTGTGATAATACAAGTGCTATAAACATTTCAAAGAATCTATTCATGCATTCAAGAACAAAACATATATCTATCAAATATCATTTCTTGAGAGAAAAAGTATTGGGGAATGGAGTCAAGTTGGAGTATGTGTCTACAAAGGATCAAATTGTAGATATATTTACTAAGGCTCTTTTGAAGGATACTTTTGAGTATCTCAAGGAGAAGTTTGGAGTCATTGGCCCTTCGAACTAGGTGAACATGGAGGTGCATCAGTCTAGTGGATCCATAAATTCTTCATTTATATGTACTGATGGATGGGTCTACTTTGTAGGGGGAGTAGAAATTTTCATTGTTGTAGTATGAGTTGTATGGGTGCACTCCTAAGGGGGAGTGATCAAAGCTTTTGATCTTATCCATTGATTTCAAAGGGGGAGAAAGAGTCATGTGAAAAATAGTAGAAGAGGAAGAGAAGGTCTTTTGAGAATGCAGGAATGTTGTGCAACTTGTCTAATCTAGAAAATAAAGGAGAGTGTTGTCTTTGATGGTTTTTCACATCATGTGTTGCCATCAATGACAAAGGGGGAGATTTTTGCGAGTATGAGCAAGTTTGGTGGTGTTGTCATTAATGTTGTCAATGATGTCAACATAGTATAGGATGTTGCAAATTGTGCATGTATAGTTGAGATGTTGTTGAGATGTTGTGAGTACATGGATCTATCTTTATGATGTTGTAGGTGTGCTGAAATGATGGGTTACCAAGTGATTTTGAGAAAATTAATAGAGTGAATTCATAGTTATATATTTTTTCAGAATGTGTTGAACAGTATGTTCTCTTCCTTTCTTTTGTGTTGATCCTACACTTGTGCAAACCTAAAGGGTTGTTTATAGGATTTTGATGGTGACATCTCCTGGTTTGTAGCTTCTAGTTTGATGGAGAGTGAAAGTTGTGTTCACCGGTATGTGAACTAGTTTGATAGAGTTCTTTGTCTATGGACTAGGAGAAATGTCTCTGCTCCATAGTCATCCACTATTTTTTTTAGGTCTTGTGGATCTAGAATATGTCTTGTAATGGTGTTTGATGTTCTTTTACAAAGATGTTCAGGATCTAGTGCTCTAGAAGACGAGTTCTAGAGCTTTTGTGTGTGTCTGTACTATCTAGATGGATTGGTGAGAAGTGTTCATGGTTTAAAGGTTGTTGCAGATGATGCAAATGTATCTAAAGGTATCTGAGATGTGTTCCCATGCATGATGAAGTGTGTTACATCATCTGTGTATTATCTTCTTGTTGGGAAGCATGTACTTCAATGTTCATTTTTGTTTTCATTAGGTATGGCAGACTTGGTGTTTACACTTCATAAAAAGGATTAAAAATTAATTGAGGAAGCGTGTGATTGATCTGAGACATTTTTTTGGGTCGTAGCTAAGTATTGGTGTGGTCAACTCTCATTCTTTTCCATCATGGGAATGTTGAGTTACTAACCTAATTTGAATTTATGAAATGAAGCATATGTAGCCAACCTTGGAGAAAGTTTCTAAGAATGAAGAGGGTATAAATACAAGTTAAGATGTTGCAAATATGTGTGTGTTGAATCAATAAGAAAAGAAAACTTGTGTGAAAGTGAATTGAGGTAACAATACTTTAATGTGTTAGATTCTTGAAAGCAGTGAGCTAATAGTGTCTACAATTATTTTGATCAAGGCTACAAATGTGTGTAATCTATTGCCGTGGATCTTTATTGTAATCTTTTGTATCTATAGGCAGTGAGCCTCCCTATTGGATAGTGAGTCATTTCTCTAGGCAATGAGCCTTTGTATATGGGTAGTGAGCCCTTGGTAGTGAGCCTCTTGTATTTGGGCTTGTTATTACTTTATATTGTGAAAAAATCCTCACCATGGTTTTTCCCTCATTGGGTTTTCCATGTAAGTCTGGTGTTTCTTGTGTTGATATTGCTTTTTGATATCTGCATTTTATGTTCACACTTAATAACAAAACTAAGTAGATAAGAAATTGACAAGTTTTTGAGATTTGAATGTGTTTGGTGACAACTAATTCACCCCCCATCTTAGTTGTCTTGCACCTTTCAACAATATCTCCATCTGTCCGCAAGAAAATTAATAACCCCAATCTAACCCCTAGTGGTAATATTATCAGCAATCTACAAGTGTTTGAATTAATTTTTAATATGGATAATGATGGGGATAACACCTATGAGTCTAATTTAGCTGAAACTCAGAAGGCTAAAAGCCTTTGTAATAAGAACACTAAGGAAAAAAATGAAAAAACCACAACCAATGTGGGTCTAACGCTATCAAAGGGTGCAAAACTGAGGACTAATTAACAGTTACAATAATAGCCATTGGACTGATCGGCGGTTTCTTGCCAGCTAACATTCCACTTAAAGAAGTTGATAAACTAAATAATTAAAGATTAAGAATAAACATCATTATACTGTCTATTCAGTTGGATTTGATAGTTATCTGAAGTGTTTCCTATTCGGATATCTACCATGTGGTTATGCACACACTCAAATGGTGGAATTTTTAGGGCTTGAATTAAATGGAGAATGCATGTCAAGTCATAATTCCATGCGTGTGGGCATTGAGATGAAGAAGAAACTCAAAATTTTCATAGAAAAACTAAAGCTTGTAATAAATTTCTATCATATCAGCATTTAGTTCCCAAGCCACATCATTTTTCCTTCATTCACCAAGTCCCAAGAAAATATAACCTAGATTTGCTTCCAATTTTCTATAAATCTAGTGAGAAAGATCCTCATTTTTACATTTCAAGTTGCATTTATAAAAAATGGAACGTTTTGAGAGTGACAGTTCCTCAAGGAATGATTTCATTGTGATTGAGGAATTTAAATGTAGTCCCTTCTTTAGGTTGTTGACGAACCATTTGAGGAGGTCTTTGTAATTCAAAGTGATATAGAGGAATAAGTGTTGTGCCATATTTTGGGGGAAGGATTCCTAAACAACATTCATGTTCACAACACAAAGCTCCTTGAACACTTCATTTATAATGTGGTTTGCACCTCTAGACGGTGTGATTGGCAAGTCAGGGCAGCAAAACACTTGGTTTAACCCAAGTACCAAATAGAGTATGGGTGGCCATCGGAGGGATGAGCCAATTTTCCTAAACCGACCTCATGGGTAATGCCATATGCATGACTACTGCAACCCAATATGAGGCTATAGAGGAGGTGATGACTCTTCTTCATGCAAGGTTGGTGCGGAATGACATGGGGTTGTTTTCCCACTTTATTCAATCTAATGAGAATCTTCTTCGTCATCCCAAATTGAGCATCTATATGAGGTGGTGTAAGGGATACGTGTCCTAATGTTTTTCCTTTGTAACTAGAAGAAATGTGCTGATAGTTTTTTGTTTTGACAGAATAAATGCCAATTTTGTAACACCAAAACATATATATGAATATAATATGATAGAAAGCTTTTCGTAATTTGGTATTATGTTCTCCTTTTATCAGAATATTCTTCTCTTTAATTTACCACTACATTTGATAATAATGTCTAAGTATGTTAAATTTCTGCATATTTGTTTCCCATGATTATATTCACTTAATCATAAATTTTATTACATTGGTTTTCTTAATAAGGAAAGTTCCATAAAACTTGTAAAATCTATCACGCACACAAAAACCTTGTATGTTACCGCCTTCACTTTCATTTTTGTATAATAAAAAAAAGAAGAGGTTTATGAAACCCTGTTGGGGATCGGCAATGGTTTCCAAACCTATTAAGAATACCAATGACACATAGAAAGTTCTCTTTCATTCTTTTTCTTTTCTTCATTAGTAGACTTTTGAAAATTTACATAACCTTTGGTACTGTGGACATCTAAATTTGGACACTTAATTTATCCAAATTCATCCTCTTTCGTCTTATTTTCGTTAATTAAGTAATACTACTATTATTTAATTAATACCTTTAATTCTACCAAATCCCTAAGGTATTTAATCAATAATTCCTTATCTCTTTAATCCTTCTTCCATCAATTGAATTAAATAAATATTTCATTTATTTAATTCCCCTCATGTCACATCCTCCATCATTTTTATCTTATCTTAATCCTTCTTCTAATCTCATCATTAGGATGTGCACATTCCTAATCCTTGATTAGGATGTGTCACATCCTCCAACTTTTGCAAGTTGGCCTCTAATCTCTCTTAGCCACCTAACCATCCTCTAATCCTTCACTAACTAGCCTAATCAACCTCTCAAGGAATTTTTAATTCCTTTTATCCTTCCAAGGAATATTAAATTCCTTTTCTCTTCCCCATGTCATTTATGACATGTGTCCTTGAGTCAACCTTATTAAAGGCTTTCTCCTTTTGGGCAAGGCACTCCACTTCCCTATGTGAATTTTTAATTCACCTTTTAATCCCCAAGGCACCCAAAAGGAATTTTTAATTCCTTCACTTCTCCCCACATGTCCTTCACTTATTCTTTATTCTTTCCCATCTCCCCATGAGAATATTTGAGGAATTTTTAATTCCTCACATGTCCTCTCACCCACATGGGGACAAGGACCTCCTTTATGAGGAGATCTTGTCCAATCCCAAGGTACTTTGTACCCCCTCCATGTCATGTACTCCTCCTTCCACCTCATGTCCACTTCACCTTTTAGGGCTAAATCACATGCCACATGTCAAGATGTGAGGGCTTGTGAGTTCTCAACTCACCTTAGCCCTACATCTTGATATTTGGTGGCTCAATCTTGACCCTCCATTTCTTCTAGGAATTCTCAAAATTCTATAAATACCCCCTCTTTTCTCTCATTTTAGGAGAGATCATTTTGCTAGCCAAACTCTTGCAGTTTTGTTTCTCAATCTACACTTAGCCATTTTCATGTTTTGATCCATTTCCATCCATCTTCACATCATCATCTAGTTGCATATCTTGCCATCCAAGGAGCATATACATCAAAGATCGAAGGGCCAACCAAAGGATCGATTCGACGCAAGGTATAGAGTTCCATTTTGTTGCTTTCATCTTGTGTTGTTTCCAACTTAGGCTAATCTTGAGGTGTAGGTTGTTTTGGTGTTTATTTGCACTCTTTTACTTGCTGCTCTTTTTCTAACGCTCACATTCGACCTATCACATGTACGGTCTAACAAATTTTTAAATGTTCAAACTTAGGCATCCCCACTTAGCTTTTAGTGTCTTGGGAGGTTGCAAAAACTTAATAAAAGATCAATAATAAAGGAGGATACAAAGATAAAGCTAAATACTTTAGAATGAATATCGGCATAGGAAAGAGTTATAATAACCTTGGCAGCGTGCACCGAAGTTCATGAAACCTAAGGAAATACCGACAAAGCTCCGTACTTAGAAATAATTTCAAAAAGTGGTGATGGTTTTAAGGGTAATGACCAAAACCAGAGTAACAGGGTCTAAGAACTAATACATATTTGAATGTTAAACAGGTTTTTGATGTTTTAATGTACAACTGATTCACCTCCCCTCTCAGTTTTCTTGTGCATTCAACAAGTTCTATGTTAGGATGTGTTTCAAGGTGGGCCTCCTACTTGAAAGAAAATGGTGAAGGTTAATATTTCTATTTCTTATCACCCAATATCGCACAAGTGTGCAAGGGGATAGGATACTATGAATAATATGCCTTCATATGCAAGTGTACAAGAGACAGTAATCAAGTGATTCTTTTTCATTACACGAAAGCTAAGTGTTCAATTTTTCTGTTAATTTTAACCCCAAATGAAAGATGGGATGTTCAAACACATTGTCCTTTTTAAACCCAAGATAGCAAAATGAGAGTTGTTTTTGTCCTTTTTAAAAGCACCAAAAATCAAATGTGGGAGATCGTGTTGTTCTTTTTAAACACCAAAATTGAAATGTGTACAAACCATGTCTTTTTTAAGCCCCAAAATTGAAATGTGTCCAAACCATGTCCTTTTTAATCACCAAAATTGAAGTGTGTAAAAACCATGTCAATTTCTAAGCACCAAAATTGAAGTGTGTAAAAACTACATCAATTTTTAAGCACCAAAATTGAAGTGGGTAAGGACCATGTCAATTTTTAAGCACCAAAATTGAAGTGTGCAAAGACCATGTCAAGTTTTAAGGACCAAAATTAAAGTGTGTGAGATAATATGAAAATTCCACAAGCTAGAAAAAAGATTAGTAACATGAAAATATTACTCTACTAATTAAAATCAGCAAACACTATTGCATTCACCATTAGTTTACCTTTTGTTTTTACTAGTCACTTACGATGTAGGAAGGCATAGTTGTTTTTTTATCGAGAAGCAACTACATTGAATGAATCCTCAGATGCAGCGTTGGGGAAAGTGATTGCGACTTTTTGTTCATTGATTGCGATTTGCGAAGGCATGAATGTGGTGGACTATCAACAACCTACAAAATAAATAGGAAAGAAAAGTGATAGGTTTGTCATAGAAAACTACTTATGTGTCACTAAGATTGGTGATTGTGTCGATTGGTTAAGCAACTACAGTGTAGAACACCATGATTGCGTAGAAGTCTTCCACAATTGCATCAATTTTCCTGTGTCTTCACATAAACTTAGATATGTACATAATTAGTTAAAAAATGTTATTTTCACATCGGTTTCACCAAATTGTAAAATAGAAATTTGACCCAAGGTCATGGAGTTAATAGGAAGAGAAGCACACAACCACTATATGCAATCCTAGTTACTCAACAAGATCCAATCTATTCAATAGAAAACATTTAATAATAAGTAAAATCATATTTCAAGCAAGTGACATCTTCACCTTCATCGTATTGCCATGAATGACTTCCATTGTTCTTCCTTTGTAAGCTTTGCTCTCAATTATGGGTATGCTACTCTATTTCTATGAAGCTTCAAATATATTTGAAGATTGCAATGATTCAAAACATCAAAGTTTAAGAGTTTTTGGTTAGCCATGAATGTGCAACAAGGCTTGCTTTTATAGAAATGCTTTTTTCAGATGAATGATTTGGATTAAAATATGAAAGATTAGGATCAACGATCAAGGTCCATTGAGAGGAAATAGATTGGAGATTTAATTGGCTTAATCAATCCAATCAAATGAATTGATTGGATAATTAGTAGAAATTGATTAATTAATTAGTGGGATTGAATAATTAATTAGTTGGATTAAATAATTGGTGGAATTGATTTGTTAGTCGATAGATTAGATTAAATAATTAGTGGATATGATTGATTAGTCAACAAAGTTGATTGAATAACCAATGGGTGTGACTAATCAGTCAAATGTGTGAGGATAATTAATTAATAAAACAATTAATTAATCTTTAGAGGAATGTGCAAACAAAGATTGAATCAATAAACAAAAGTATTTATTAATAGATCATGTAGAGTGAATATTGGAGAATTAAATAATTTATTTAATTATTTAATCTAGAATTGGGAAAGGGGTTTAATTAAATAATTCATAACAATTATTTAATATAAGAAGGGTGTTTGATGCTAATTAAATAATCACATGATAACTATTTAATTAAAAAGAAGAATAAGTGAAGTTACGACATAATTAAATAAATAAGATTTATTTAATTAATTAGGAAGAATAATGTTAATTTAGGACATTATTAATGATTTACTTAATTAGTAAAAGAGAAAAATGATAATCAACACATTATTAAATAAATATGATTTATGTAATTAGTCAGGGGTGATGGATAATCAAGATTTTATTTATTTATTTATTTATAGACTGTAGGAATCAGTCGGGTATCCATCCCCCTATAAACTACAATGCGCCTGGTAAACTCTTTTCATGTGACCAATAGCATTAGCATGTCATGCCTTCTAGTACCATGGGTTTGGGGGGAAACTGGACCTCGTGACCTCTTGCCTACAACAAGATGCTTTAGCTAGTCAAGCTAGGCCCCCTACCCCATAATCAAGAGTTTATTAAACAAATGGGATTTATTTAATTAGTCAGAAATGATGAATTTGAATTTGAATTAAATAAATAATGTAAAACTACTTAATTAATAGTAGAATATGAAAATTGATAATAATTAAATAATAAGGTATTATTTAATCATTAGGGAAAATTAGTAAAAAGGCGTTGTTTGTAGGCCAGGACAATATAGGGTATCAACAATCTTGATCATTAGATATGACCATTCTTTAGAGGATTTTAGGAATTGATTAGAAAAACAACCAACACACACCTCTATGGGTTGATATAATAGAGACTTGTGTGATTTCTCATGGCAGTCTATTCACTTCTTTGTTTTGTAATGGGCAGGAAGACACCCTTAATCTCAGTGCATCACCACCCTTTTATTTTTGCATTTATATCTTCCCTTTTCCCCTACAAGTTGATAGAATAGGGTTAGTTTTACATTTACTTAGTGTTGAGTGGATCAACTCTATTACACTTAGGTTATAAAGAAATTTTATCTTCTCTTAGAGGTTTGATCCCAACTACAAGGTCACACAACTTGAGACCAGTCCCATGTTTCACTCGAATTCTTAGGAGCAATTTCAACAAGGGCGTAATTTCAAGTGACAACAATACCCATTCCAAGAGTATTGGTTACCCATATGAACATTAGGAATAGGATTGTAAGGTTAATATCATACATTAACCTATCCAAATATATATCTTCATACCTAGTATAAAAATACAAGAGAGTATAAAGGATGAATGCATCGAATGTAACAAAGCATGAAGACATGTCAAAACCAATAAGATATGCATGAAGATGTGATAGAGAAAATTCTAGGGAAACCCATGATGTATCAATAAAAAAAAGTTGAAGGGTGGATAGGATAATCAAAGAAAGAACAAGTAATAAAAATTTAAACCCTAACAAAGATAGATCTATGACATGAAAATAAAAGGTGCATCCAAACCCTAGTTAGATTTGAAAAAAATGTGTATCAATTTAAAAACCTCATATAGAAGGAATAAACCTTAAGGATGAAACCCTGGTACATGGTGTAAGAGTATATGAGTTTGCAAAAAAGGTAGAGGGAAATGTTGTGCAGTTTTCGCACACATGCCCTGCTGAAGGCAGGGACCCTCTTTTGCTTTGGTTTTGGTGTCTTGGCCCTTTCATTTTTGAGGTTTTATCTTACTTTGGCATGTACTTAAATGTTTATTTTTGGTTGCCTAAGTGATTCCCCTAATTTATTCATTGAAGATCTTTGATTTTGAGCTAATTTCGGGTTTTCACTGAAGTTCAGGACTTTCCACCCTGGTCGTATTTTCTTGGATCTTGTTCGGACTCCGGTTGGACACTGTTGTTCAGGGATTTTTGGTATTCGCAGATTTCTGTATGGGCTACATTTTTCCGGATTTCGTCTTGTCAGATTCCTAGGTTTTCTGATTGTCTTGTTGATCACATTAATGTCTTTGTACATGCTTTGAATCATGTATTTAACTTGATTTTTGAAGTCTTTTGCGTTATTATGCTTATTGTTTGTCAGCATTTGAGCTGAGGAGTGCATTCTCGCAAGTGCTTGGTTGGATTTGAGGCACTAAGTTTGAATCATTTGAATTGGTGATATATTCTTGTGTATTCTTTCCCCTGTTCTTCATGACCACCATTCAATTCACATTTACTATTTTAGAGATCGATTTTCACTTCATAATGGTATGTTTTTTATTGCCCTACTTTGAATTGATGATTGCAGATAGCGCTTTGAAGTTATAAAGCTTATTTGGGTGTGATTTTCTACATTATTTGGATATTTTCGTGACTAGGGTTGCATAGCATTGTTTGATTTATGGTCTTCCAAGTGAGTCCTGAGCTCGTCTATTTCTTTGCATTGTGAGGGGTCATGCTTGGGAGGTCATGAGTTTTCCCTAGTAGGGCTTTGGCGGTCGAAATATTTAATTATGAGCTCGTCTGTGCTTTAATGACAGATCTGTAGGGTTTAACTTAGGGCATCGCCATTTATCTTTAGTATGCTCTCAAATTGGCTTAGAGTGTTGAGAGAATCCATAGAAAGCCCATATTAAACTTTCCCTAAGCTTGAATTTTTGAAATTCATGATCAATTTGATGTTATGATTGAAATCGTGATTTTGTGTCGCAATCCAGGTTTTGGCATCAGTCCGGGATTTTTCGTTCCCTCGGGGCAATTCGCCTTTGGTGGATTTTCTCGATTTCCTCTACTTTTCCAGAATCTGCTACCACTTTCAAAGTTTCATACATTATGTGGATCTCCCTTGACCTCGTATTTTCCTGATCTCCTCCATTTTCTCGATTTCCTCTACTTTTCAAGAATCTGCTATCACTTTCGGAGTTTTACCTTATCCACGGATTTTCGTTGGCGCCATATTTTCCCAAAGTCCTTGGTTCCCTATTTTTTCCTGGTTTTGCAAAGTGTCTATGCCTTCGTGGAAATCCGTCTTTGGAGGATTTTCTCAAAATTTGGTGAAGTGTAATGAAATATGGGGTAGCATGATCTGTTAGTGATTTTCAATGCATTTTATGATTGATTCATGCTATTTTATGATCTCCTATGTGGCCCATTGGCTGGTAACAATCAGATTTAATTGTTGGTAGGTGTTTTCATGACTATTCTAGTGGAATCCGTCTGGCCTGGAATTTTTTGAAATTCCTCTCTGGCTTAGATTTTGTGGGTGGCCTTGAAACCCAAAGTTTATCAAGATCATTTTTTATGAGTTGTAATAACACCTTGATTGCATGAGGTTTATTCTAACGATGTTTTTATGGATTAACATTTCCTTCTTGTGGTTTTTACTATGATTTAAATGTTGAGTACAGGTTGAACCTAGCAAGGCAGCAACTGGGTCTTCGATGTCTAATGTAGAAAGGATTAAGCTATACATTAAGAGAAAGGTCCCTGAGAGTAAGATCACATCGGTCTGGTCAAAGGTGACTGATACAAATGTTGGCCTCTGGGATTATGAGGAATTTAAAGAAAGAATGGCGGCCAAGGATCTTCCCTTGGTGACTAGAAGAATGAAAGAATCAGGCTTGTCCCATGTTGTTGGTTTCCCTTCCATGGTGCAGTGTTATGAGCTTGTCCTTGAGTGTGCAAGGCACTATGACAGTGATACATAGAGGATTATTGGTCCTCAAGGGAGAGTTGTGGTGAATCTCAACCCTATCTCCATTGCCCAAATATTTGATATGCCAGACAGGTCTCATGTGGTGGGATTCAGCATAAAGGAAGCTCAGGAGTTCTATAATGAGAAGACTGTGAAGTCACAATAGTTTATTAATTCCTGGCTAGAGAAGCCCAAGTCTCATTATTCCAAATTGCCCAAGCAGCTATTTAGAGCAAAGTTCAAGAAAGAGTACTATGATGCCATAACATTTCTTAGCAGGGTAGTTGGATTGAAGAATGCTGGAATGTTCAAGAATTGGATGTGCTATGTGATTGTGAGGATGGAGCAGGAAAAGATTAACTACCATTGGGCAGGGGTCATTAGCGAAGTAATTCACAGGAATTTGTCCAATGTGTTGCAAACAAAGACCTTCACAATGAATTCATATTTGGTCTATGCACTTGCAAGATTCCGCCCCTACAAAGGATTGAGTACAAGGGGCACCTTTGGACAAGATATCATCTATGAGGTTTATCCTCAGTTGCATTTAGGAAGCTTGAGCTATAGGAGGGTGAATGATGCATTCACCATGCATATCACTAGATTGCTTCAAGGTGCAGAGCATGTGAGAATTTCATATCAAGCAAAGGAACTCATCAAGAAATATGGGGCATGGTTTATTCAGTTCCCAAATTTCTCTTACATTCAGATTGATGGCTTCCAAAGGGCCCCATACAAACTTCCAAGATATCCTATTGATCACATCATACTTCTGGAAGTCACTAGGAAAATCTATGACTTTGATGCCATTGTCAAGAGGGACAAGCATAAGACTGGTTTTGGTGGATATTTCCCATGAAGGATTAGCACTAGAGAGGTTTTTCCTTCCATTGGTTCCACCCAGGCATCAGAGGAAGAAATGAGTACTCTTGGCCTATATTTCCACTCCAAGAGGTCCAGATTTGATATTACAGGAGAAGCTCAAAAGAATGCCAATAAAGAATATAGCCATAAGGTCGACTTGGAGGACTACTGGGCCAATTGTAGTGATGAATTTGAAGTCAAGAAGAAGAAGTTTTCTTGCCTACTAGTTGAGTCAATCTGATTATACAATGTGAGGGAAATCCCTGACCAGCTTGATGATGATGGAAACTTGATCCAAGATCATGCTTATGAGGCAATAAAAGACAGACCAATTGGTGATATAGATTGGTTGGAAGAGGAAAAGACATAATTGAAATAGTTGATGGATCTAGTTATCAAATTTACCAAGATGTGGTTAAGGCATAAGCTGTGGGAACTAGAAAATGAGGGAGTGAAATGTACCTATGAACTAATGGGAGATCTAGATCCTCACTCCACCTCTGAGGAATCGACCAAGCAGGATCCTAAGGGAAGGGGTAAGCTGGATTCTCCTTTCAAAATCAAGATTAAAGGTGTTCAAGAAACAAAAGCCCAGGAAGCAGAAAAGAAAAGAAAGCCAAAGGCTAAGAAGAGGACAAGAACTAAGACGTCTGGGCAGAAAGAAACTGAAGAGTAGAATCCTGAGGTTGATGTTCTAGTGCCCAAGAGGAGAAGAATCATAAAATTGTTGAAGAAGGAAAGCTTCAAGGTAAGGGAGGAAGAAGCTACCCCTCCGGTGATAAATGTTGAAAGTTCAAAGGAGAAGGCCAAGGTGTATACAAGGAGGTCTAGGACTCCTTCTCCTAAGGATAGTGTGCCTAGGGTGGACCTTCCTCCTGTTGTTTCTCATAAGGAGCAGCATGGTGATGTTCCTTCCACTCATGAAGCTCAAAGCAAACCGAGTGAGTCAGAAGATGTTGAGGATCACCCGGATATTGAAGGAGAGGAATTTCATGAAGGTGACCTTCATAGTGCAGAAGCAGAAGTTGAGAAGATAATGCAATCCCCCTTGGTTGCATATGCAGAGTCACCTATCAGGACAAAAGAGGTTAAATCACCTCCAGTAGAAGAATAAACAGTGAAGGTTCCCTCACCTACACATGAAGAAGAACATGCTAAAGAAAAAGAAAGTAAGATAGATGAAATTCCTGAGAAACATAATTTAAGTGAGGAGGCATCTAATGATCAGTGGGAGGAGAAACAAGGTGAAGTGCAATTGGATCCCACTATTCATGGTTGGTTAGATAAAGAAATAAAGAGAAAACAAGTTGTTGTGGAAGATAGTCCACCAAATTGGGATGAGCTACTAGCCAAAATCGGAAAAGATAAAGGTAAAAAGAAGGCTAGGGTGATTTCAAGGATTGAAAGGGATGAAGCGCATAACAAAGTTGTTCACATTGCCACCCCTGCTCCAGATAAAAATAGAGATAATGTGGCTGGAAAGGATTATAATGTGCAGACTTTCAACTTGGGGCCTACTTCTGTTGAACATGATATTGAAGATTATGAGGGTTCTAGTGTAGTCATCGTGGGCAGGCTGAGGAAGGAAATAAAGACCAAGCGTGAGTTGAAGAAAGAAAATGAAAATATTGGGAAATGCTTGGAGGAATTAATGAAGCCCTTGCAATCCATTAACCCTTCGGTTTCTGTTGTGAATCCTTTGCCTCAGGAGACCATTACTGAGCTTGAAAAGATGAAAGCTTCCAATCTCGCCACAACGAATTGGCTACAAGGGGTGTGAACCAAAGTTAATGTGGCCATTAAGGACGTTCTGTCAACTAGGAAGGATGCTATAAGGGCAACTAATTGGTTGAAGGAGGTGTTGGCACAAGATAAGGAAGATACAGATCTCCTGCTGCAGAAAACCAGAACTATCATGGAATACACTATGGATAAGTTAGTAAGTGACAAAGTTCTTCCTTCTTCTAGGGTTGTTGAACCTTGGGAGTGGTTCGAGGCATTGCAAATTAGGCAGAAGGTGTTGGAGAAGACTTACAAACAAAGGAGGCAGATTGATGATACCCTGGCCGGTGTGTGTAATGGTTGCATTTCCTTTTTTGAGATTATGATAGGAAGAAGGAAGATCACGCCCAAGTACTTGAGTTTGGAGCAGTTAAGGAATTGGTTGCATGATGTTTATACTCCAAATAATGATGATTATGTTTTTGAGCACCAGTTAGAGGATGCGGCCACATACATTGTTGTCATTGACAAATACCTAACATATAAGGTGGATTGGGATAGGTGGGTAAAAAAGTCAAGGGAGGAAATTGCATCAATTGAAAGGTGACTTAGGGTATTTCCTTTGCCACCTGTGGCCGACTTGGACAGGGTTCTTTTGAAAGTTCATGAAAATCTGGATCAGAATAAAGACAAAGGGGAAGGAAATTAATGACTAACTACATTGAGATTTGTGCTTCCTTATTATTTTTCCATGCATTGGTCCGAGTTGCATTGGAGATCCCAGGCCAACCTAGATGAAGTTCATGCATTTAATGCATATTTTATTTCATTTTGAATTTCTCTTGGCCGACTTGTTGTGCCTAATTAATATTGTAAAATTCTTGCTAGGTCGACATGTTTTGGGGGTATTCTACATATTTGGCATTTCATCTCAATTGTAAGCATAGAGAAATTTTAGACATAGACAAATAGAGAGCTAGTTAGAGTGAATTAGTAGAGCAAGTGTTAGCAGGTAGTTGTTCTCAAGCAAATATTGTAACAGAAAGCTAGAATTGTTGCTATAGTGGATAATTTCATGCAAGTAATGACATTGTGATTTGGTGCCATACTTGTGTTCTTTTGTCTTGCTTGGTTCTTGTTATTCTATCATTAAAATTGCTTTGAGGAGGTTAATATTTAGATTAGATTTGATTCAATGATGTTTATGATTTGATATTTGAAGTGTTGCAGCAATCCCTGGTCCATACTTTTCGCAACCAACTAATTGTTAGTTGCTTTGCAAAGTTAGCCTGGACTTTATATTCATTGTGCTTAGTTCAATCGTAATAGGGTTGTTTGAATGAATGTTTGTGATTTGAAAATCTTAACACCTTAGAAGATTGCACTATTTCTATAAGATTGCAAATTCATTTGGGTCAAGTAGAAATCAGTTTTGAGGGATTGGTCCGTTTCGGGTGTTTGGTCATTTACATTGTTAATCTTAGGTTTAATATTAAGTTTAGAAATCTCTTTGAAACCCTTATATTTTGTTATTTCTTTGATTATTGGATTAAATTTAGGATTGAAGTATCATTACATTGTTAGATCTGATAAATTGAGATTCAATATTTTGCTTGTAGTAAGGTCCCATTGTGATTACCAACATTTTCACATTTATCACTGAGTTGTTTATGCATTGTCAAGACCTGACATTAGAGACCTTGGGGTTATCTCTTGAGGCTTGCTGATAGAGATTTACCTTTCAAGAGAGATAGGATTTCATGTTCTGTCTGAGTTGTTGCTGTGCAAAAAACATCATCAATGGGAAAGATGCCTCTACAAGAAATTATCCATTTTAACTAAGTAAATACATGCTATTAATCAAACAATTAACCCGGGTTGGGGGCCTAGCTTGGTTGGCTAAATCTTTCATGTAGCAGGAGGTTGGTCACAAGTTCTAGTCTCCCCCACCCTTGTGGTACCGGAGGGCATGTCGCACCAACACTGTCGGTCACGTTAAAAAGTTTACCAGGCGCACTACAGTTTATAGGGGGTTGTGCTACCCGATTCCTGCAATCTAAAAAAAAAAAAATCAAACAATTAACCTGTGAAAGAGATAATATTGATAATTGAAATAAATTTTATAATTATTGCTCAAATAAAAAAATGACTAAATTAAATGCATTGATAATTAGCTCTAATTTTGATGTTGATGTCTTTATGTATATATCAAAGACTTATTCATCTATATGCCATACTTTGTAACCTATTGTTGGCCTATATATTTGATTTTACATTGTTTCAATTCACTTCCATGAGTGCAATAGTGATATCCTAGATTGTGTGGATGTAAACTTGATGATCAAGTCTAAACATATAACAATCAAATTTGATATGTGATCACTTTATAGTCTAATACTTGTTCATCTTATTTTTAATATTTAATTTTATGTAAGGATAGTCAGTGTTTACAAACACCTTTGGGGATTGTACTAAATTGTGAGGATCATGTTCTCCTTAGTTAAATCTCTAGATGGACTAGTTCAAAAGTTAAAAATAAATGTTAAGGACAACAAGCAAGCATGCAATATGTTTCTAAGACGATGATGTGATGCTAATATAAATTTATTTTATCCACTTGCAATAGAACTTGTAGACTCTTTGATAACTCCTAGACAATTATTTGGAACTAGGATTAGTATTTATACACATATCATCCTAGTGTGAAATTCAAATTAAATTACACTTTGGTCATCTCATAACAACAAATAAGGGAGAGAAACATGAATAAATAAAGAAATTCAAATTTTAAGGTTTGAGGTTTAAATCTACAATAGCAAAACCACCTAGATCAATTTCACACTAGCGAATATAATTCAAGATAATGAATGATTAGATGTAGAGATTGGCTCTTGATCTTGAAGATTATTGATAATGGAAGTAAACTAAGATAAAATTGTTTACTAAATTTAACACAAAATATACATCTTACATAATAATCAATACATTTAAAGACAACCTAATTACCATTGATCCAAAATATGAAAATTAATATAAATATATAATTTTCACTATTATAATTAAAATAAATATATGAAATTGACATTATATTTTTTATAGTATCCCCGTAAATTTGCATTGTATATTAATCATGAACAAATTATGCACAACAAACTCCAAAATAATAAAATATTAATAATAAAGCTTTCCTTCAAAAATCATGATTTTTTTTACAATAGTTTAATATGGTTGGGAATTTCTATGATATTTTATTTGTGAAAGACTATCGACCATACTTTAATGAACGGTGCATGTAATGTGGAAAGCTCCATTTGCTATTAATTATAATGCATCTCCTATAGTATTGAAAAGGAAAATAAATCACCTTAAAAACCTTTTCAAAATATAAAAATGCAAGAATAATAAACAATTAAGTAAGATAATCAATTACCTTTAGAAATTAAAAGAATTGGGATCGGTCATGTTAATGAAAGGAAATGTCTGAAAATAAAATATTAAAAATATAATCTAAAATTTCTTGATATTTTTTTGGTGATGGATGTTTTAAAATGATTTTTTAATTTGTTAAACTTTTGAGAGGTGTTAAATAATTGTTTATATATTAATAATTTTATATTTGATATATAGTTTTATATATGTGGATTTGATTTATTTATTTACAACATTAAATTCTATACATATCTTCACATAATTGTACTTTTATATTTGATATTTTTGTACAGTTTTATATGTGGATTTGAAATTTACTTACAAATCATAAATTCTATACACATCTTCACATAATTGTACTTTGAATAATTTTGTTTAAATCTTTGCAACTTGCATTTGTAAAGGTATGGTGTCAATAGACACTGTTTAAGAATTTGTTAGAAAAAGATTATTTTCCTTCAGTCAAACCAAATTACCATGAAAACTACAGAACAAATAATTGAAGACAAGAAGAGAATATACCTAAATGATACCTAAGAAATCTGATGTAAATTAATAATACATACTAGTTATTATTTTTACTAATAGTTTTTTGTTTAATATTTTGTAGGGTTTTATATATGTGGATTTGAAATTTCTATTCACATCTTCATATAATTGTACTTCGAATAATTTTGTCTAAATATTTGTAACTTTTGTTTGCAGAAGTATGGTGTCAATAGACATTGTTTAAGAATTTGTTAGGAAAAGATTATTTTTTGTTTGGCCAAACCCATATTATCGAATGAAAACTACAGAACAAATAATTGAATACAAAAAGAGAATATACCTAAATGATACCTAAGAACGTTGATGTAAATTAATAATACAATATTGATGTTCTATAATAAAATTATTTGTTTTTATTAATAATTTTATGTTTAATATTTTGTAGGGTCTTATATATGTGGATTTGAAATTTACTTGTAAAGGTAAATCTTATACACATCTTAACATAATTATATTTTGAATAATTTTGTCTAAATCTTTGCAACTTGCATTTGTAAAGGTATGGCGGCAATAAACATTATTTAAGAATTTGTTAGGAAAAGATTATTTTCCTTTGGTCAAATGCATATTACTGAATGAAAACTATAGAACAAATAATTGAAGACAAGAATAGAATATACCTAAATGATACCTAAGTACGCTGATGTAAATTAATAATACAACATTGATGTTCTATAATAATACTATTTGTTTTTTATTAATAATTTTATTTTTAATATTTTGTAGGGTTTTATATAGGAGATTTTAAATTTACTTGCAAATGTAAATTCTATTCACATCTTCACATAATTGTACTTTGAATAATTTTGTCTAAATCTTTGCAAGGGGGTGTTTACAAAGGTATGGTGTCAATAGACATTGTTTAAGAACTTGTTAGGAAAGGATTATTTTCTTTTGATCAAAATCCATATTACTGAATGAAAGCTAGAGAACAAATAATTGAAGACAAGAAGAGAATATACCTAAATGATACCTAAGAACGTTGATGTAAATTAATAATACAATATTGATGTTCTATAATAATACTATTTGTTTTTTATTAATAATTTTATGTTTGATATTTTCGTACAATTATATATATGTGGATTTAAAATTTTACTTGTAAACGTAAATTCTATTCACATCTTCACATAATTGTGCTTCGAATATTTTTGTCTAAATCTTTGCAACTTATGTGTGCAAAGGTACGATGTCAATAGACATTGTTTAAGAATTTGTTAAGAAAATATTATTTTCCTTTGATCAAACTCATATCAATAATTAAAGACAAAAAAAAAATATACCTAAATGATATTTAAGATGCCGATGTAAATTAATAATACAAATCTTTGATGTTCTGAAATACAATATTATATCATACACATTAATAAATTGTACACTTGAATTAGTTTATATTTGAATCTTAAAATTTAAAACTATTTTAACAACCACATACTTTAAAATTTAAAAAATTTAAATCAATGCATTCAAATTATTTGGCAACTTTTACCTTAAAACATGGCCACTTGTATAGCACTATTTACAAGTGGAAAAAGTGCATACCATGCAATTTGCAGCCATTGCAATTATTAAATGAAGAAAATTGAAAGTTGTCCAACTAATTTTAATTTTAATTAGCCAAATGTGGAAATTGTTATGTACACGACATGGGCAACAAGTTGCATGTGAAAAAAAGCAAGTGGAGTCCGACAAAATCTTTTCAAGTTATTTTGGACAAAGATATGTAGAATGGCATAAAAAGAGTGGAACTATTTTATTAGCAAAGATGTGGTATTGATGGTGAAGGCTTATCATGTATTTTATATGGGGACAAATTTCAATTGGAAGTTGAGTAGGGAAAAATCCAACTTATTATCAATACATATGGAAAATGATAGGATATATGTAGTCAAAAGATATATTATATTATAAAAATAGTGGGGGGCTTATGTATCATTGGTATTTTTTTTGTTGCTTTGGTCTTCAATGTGGTGGGCTCAGGCACTATTCTGGGGTAGAATCTCTTTTTTTTCTTTTGACCTTTTACAATTTGGTGATAGTGAGGGGAGAGTCATTTTTGGATCTTCTCATTTGGCGATTTTTTTAGGGGTGATCTTATAATAGTGTATCTTATTTTTTGGTCTAATACGACATTCAAGTCAATAGGGTCATTTTTGGATCTTCTCATTCGTCGATTTTTTTAATGAGTGATTTTATAATAGTGTGTCTTATTTTTTGGTCTAACAAGACATTCAAGTTGGTCTTAAATGTGGTGGGCTCAGGCACTATTCTGGGGTACAATCTCTTTTTTTTCTTTTGACCTTTTACAATTTGGTGATAGTGAGGGGAGGGTCATTTTTGGATCTTCTCATTTGGCGATTTTTTAATGGGTGATTTTATAATAGTGTATCTTATTTTTTGGTCTAATACGACATTCAAGTCAATAGGGTCATTTTTGGATCTTCTCATTCGTCGATTTTTTTTATGAATGATTTTATAATAGTGTGTCTTATTTTTTGGTCTAACAAGACATTCAAGTCAATATTTATAATTGATTTTTGTTTTTGTTGGAAGACTTTATATCAAACCTACATAATCATTTTAACTATTTGATATGAGAGTACAAGCCTTTGGGTGAAATCTCTTTGGTTGAGAGTCAAGGACTAAGTACTATCTATTCCACCGAAAGTCACTCAAGGCATGATCCTAAACTCATGCCTTCCTCTGTGGTTGAGAGTCAAGGATTAAGGACTACCTATTCCACCGAAAGTCACTCAAGGCATGATCCTAAACTCACGCCTTACTTATTGTACCTTTGAGGGTTTGAGCCTTAGTAGATAGCATAATCAAGGAAAATGCCATCATTTTCAATAATTGTGCTTGTTCAATCAATTGAGCTACAACCTTTTGATTTAACTGAATTTTTACTTTTCATTACTTTAGCAAGAAAACTATTAAGAATTTAAAGGTGACATGTACTAGTGATCTTTTATATATTTTATGTAGATTCTAAATATATTTTTCAATTTTAAATAATAGTTTGTCTCTTTTAAAAAATTACTAACTTATTTTTTATACTTTATAGCTTTTATATTGAGTGGTCTTAATCCATAACACAATTTTTTTTAAATTATAATTTATTAAATATAATTCATTAATTTTTTCTTTTTATTTTGTATATTTAAGTATTATTAATTTTTAATTTAGATTATTTATAATTTATATAACATTATTTCATAATACAATTTTTTTGTATAAATCTGTTTCTTTTAAGTAAGCATGTCAATATAGAGTGCAAACATATTTTAAATATTTTTTCTAGACTTTTTAAAATTTCTTCATATGCATCAAGCAAAGACCTTTATGTTTGGTAGAAAACTTGTGTTCATTAGAAAAATAAAAATAATTTGTAGACACTGCAAAATGTCCTAAGTCTGCGAGCATCATTTTTCTTGATTGTCGTCCTCTGATAATTAAATAATTTTAATTATTTAGTTAATTCACTTTCTAATCTTTATTCTATCCTCATCAATTAAAATAAATTAATTGTGTCACTAATATCCCCCTTTCTCCAATAATTAAATGAATTATTATTTATTTAATTATTTTGCTTGTCATCTTTGGTCTATGATTAAGTAATTTTTATTTAATTATTTAACTATTCATTCCCCACTTTAATTCTTCCATTTGTTAAATAATTGCCAAAATTGTATAGTTGTCCATGTTTCTCTTGTATTAAATAATTAAATCAATTTAATTATTTAATCCCCCTTTTCATATTTTCTCTCATTTAATTAAAATAATTATGCAAATTGTTTTAATTAAATGCTCCATTTCTTCTTTTTCTCAAATAAATAATTCAAATGAATTATTTATCCTCCACTTGGCCAAATATTCCTTTCTCATGAATTAATTATCTTTCAGTTTTTAATTCATCCATTTCCTCCCACTTGCTCATTTATCTATGTCATAACCGACTCTATCATAGCCATTAGTGTCATAACCATCAATAGCCCACCACTTTCTGGTGCATCAATCCTCCACCGTTGATCTTGGCATCTTTCTAGAAGTTTGATCTCAATTGTCCATTCGAATAGTTGTCTATAAAAGTAGCCTTCCTCCATTTTTTCTTTAACAACCATATTTCTCCAACTTTCTTGCTTACTATTTGCAGGTATTTGCACAACTTCTACAACAAATCTAAGGGCAATATTGGAAAAAGAAGAAATAAGAGAGACAAGAGAAGGAATCAACTGCAATGGGGAGTGCTCTATTTTATTTCTTTTCATTTTGATTACTCCATTTGCTTGTGTTCTCTGATTTTAGACAAGGTTTCTAGCTTAGAAGTGTTGTGGCAGTCACTTTATCTATGCTAGAATGTTTTCCCCCATCTTACATAATTAAATAAAATATATTACAAATTATACTTTTCAAAAAGCTTACTATTAGAGCTATGATCATGAAAAAACTTGTATCATTGTGACTTTGTTTGATGGTTCAACCCTTGCTTCAAAATGGAATTTTCTTTCAAAAAATAGTTGAGTAGAAAGAGGACATCATTAAAACCTCTAAATGAATAAACTTTATAGGTCCCTTCCATAAAATATTTTGAATATGAAACATTTAAGAATGAATAAAAATGGACTTCATTAGAACATGTGCACCTTCATTCAAATCTCTTTTTCATTTGAAGGTCATGATGGCATACACCTTCGATGGAAGGTACTTCATTTCAAGATATTTTATAATTTTTAATGCATGAAGCTTATATTTTTCCCCATACTACAAGTGGTACACACTATTATGGGATCATCCCATTGGTTTAGAGGCTTCAATCCCTCCCTTTCTAAGAGTTAATTCAATTCTTAAAAGGATGAAATGGTTAAATTAAGTCTTTTAAGATAATGTTGTTTGTGGAGGATGTGGTTGAATCTTAAGATTGATCAAAGCAACATACCTTAATTTATAAGTTTCAAAAAGTTTAGTTTTTTAGAAAAAACTTCACATATAATTGATGTTTCATTAGAAACCTCTCTTGAAGGAGGGCATGGTTATTTTCAATTTTCTTATTGTAACGTTTAGAAAAGCATAGCAACATTAGCTTCCTATGATAATCTTAAGAAGAGAAGTGTACATAAAAAAGTAAACTTGATCTAGAACTACTACAAAAAATAGATCTAAACATATATAATAACATAATCAATAGAACACATAACACCAGTATTTATGTGGGGAAAACTCTTAGGGAAAAAACCCCACACTCCATAACCTAGTCAATGTATTATTCAAGCCCAATAAAAGATTACAATAAAATCACAAAAAAAATATCTCACGTGAGTATTATTGATGCCTAAAATTGGCAACCAACAACCTTATGGGAAACTCAGTTACTGGGGGACCAATTGCTCTAAACTGAGTGACCTCCAGGTTTTTTAAAGAAGTCAGCTCCTTCTGTATTTTGGGGTTTTGGAATGGGAAACATTAGCAAATATAAAAAATAAAGATCTAACCTAAGGCGATACACCAAGATGTAGGTGTGGGCATGATATATCTCCCTTTTAGATGGAATTTAAGGGATCGTTCAACAATCTGCATGTCCCTAAATAACAGAAAGTATAGCTAAAAAACCCAAGCAGTTTATTAAATTACATAAAGTAACTTCGATACACATTTACTAAAAAGAAGAGTCTAAAACATGGTCTAAATCAGCAAACTTATATTGAAGTTATAGAATTTTTGCAAATAAACTACTTAGTACAATAACAACACAATACAATGTTTTGTCAAATAGCTAAGAAACAAAAAGGTCAAACAACAATGGCATAGTCTGTGAATCTTAATGCAATAATAAAAAATAATACAAAAGGCCTAGTGTCTTTCCACAACTTTTTTGTGTATGTTTTGAACTCATTTTCGAAAAGAAGAAGCAATATAAATAGAGAAACATCACATTGCCTAAAATCCAACCACCAAAAATATTCCTTCAACATGAGCAATGATGTCTATAGAAATGATTTCCCAAGGCCGTTGCAACAAAAAAGATTTTGAGACATAGAATACAGTCGCCTTCAAGCTAGATGCATCCCCTGGAAATGATGGCTATGGTCCTAGTGTAGAAGAAACAAATTCCATGCAATCATGTGTCACTCACCCATGAAGTCAATTAGGACATGTGGCAATAGGTTGAGGCTTGTCATTGATTCTTCCTTCCTCACAATGAAAATGGAGAAGACATGTGGAGAAGTCTTCATTACTAGCGCTGACTATGGGGTTTGCCAAAAAGTGTCTATGGAATGATGCTATGTGGCACGTAGGTGGAACTTGGTAGAGAAGCAAAGGAGAGCAGGTTTACAAATGCCCGCACTACTGACATGTGGAAGCATGGTGAGGCTTGAGAGAGAAGCAAGGGAGGAAATCTTTGCGAGGAGTGTGCAGTGGACATGTGGTGATGGTAGGCGGAACTTTTTACTAAGAAAAGGGGCCCAAAGATATTCAAATATATGCGGCACAGGTTGAGGCCAAGCAAAATAATATTATCAACCTAAGGGGATCTCGAGGGATTTTAAAATCCACAACTTTTGATGACTACCAGGGGCGTTTCACCAGCAAAACAAGGAATCCAAAATTTCTGGTTTGAAAACCAAAGCCTTATTCAATGGCCAATGGAGCCAAAGCCTTGAGAGCGCGCTCTATAGAGGTAGCTAGTCAACCTCAGATGACATCGATATGGCATGCATATTCTCTTGTGCCTTATGCAGATCAATTACTTTGTTGAAGGGCAGCTCCATGGATATCTCAGTCCTAGACTTGAGCTGAAAGAGTAGCCACGTTATCTGATGAGTAGCGCCTTCAATATTCGTAGTGGAAACTAATTATTTGCCTAATCCCTCACTTACACAATGTAATGATTGATTAGCTATCCTAATCAACCCCATCGCCGAATCTCCCCATCCCCCAAGGAATTTTTAATTCCTTTTTGTCTTCCCAAGGTCCTTTTGAGGAGTTTTTAATTCCTCTCTCATCTCCCAAGGAATATTGACTTCCTTTTCTCTTTCCCAAGGAATATTAAATTCCTTCTATCCTTTCCACGCACATTAAAAAGGAAATTTTAATTCCTTTGGTCAACTCTTTGATCTCAACCCTTGGTCTCTTGTCCTCTTTGAATCTCCACCGTCCATTTCAATCTCCCTTGGCTAAATGACTAACACTTAGCCATTTTTGTAGGGGGGAACCATCTCATGCACACTCAAGCTCTCACACTATCTCCATAGTCAAATCCTTGCAACCATAGCCATCTTGTATCCATTTTGTAACCAAATCAAACTACAACAAGTTGTTATGCTACTAAAATCAACATAGAGCACACATATCAAGCCATCAACAAGGGAAAACAAATCCATCAAGCTCAAAGAAGGTAAAAATTGGTTTTATTGTCATTTTTTAAGTTTGAGTTTCATCTTAAGCCCAATATTGAGTGTTTTGTTTGTTTTTATCTTCTTGCTTGAGCTTATTTCTTGCATTCTAGATTGGGTAAAAACACTGCACACAAGTACAAACCACTCCTTGGTTGCCTTCTACTTGATGTTCCTTTGCAACTAGTTTTCTTTGCCAAAATGGTACTATATACCCATGATCTAATTTTTTTCCCCATTTCTATCTTGTACATTCACATTCCTAAGGCTATTTGCATAATCAAAACCACCACCAAAACTCACTTTTACCTCTTCATTGGTCTGTTGTCCCAATTAAATGTTTACATTCTTGGCTTCATGTCTTGCCACCTCTTTCTCTTTACAGGTTTTCTTCTTTTCTTCATTATCCTTCACTTCATCTTTAGGTACCTGGCAATGGACCACTGCTACAAATTATCTTCTTTTATCTATTGCTACAACTTGTCTTCTTTCGTTCTTAACTTCATCTTCATCTATGGGCTCTCTTATTTCCCTTTCTCCTTTTTCCTCCAAAGGTTTGTTCACAACATTCTTCATACCTACCTCCACACTTTCAAACAAGTCAGTGCCAAATAAATCAAGAGACTAAGATGTCTCTTCAAGTGCCTCTTCCATGGACACTATCTTCTCTTCTTCTTCAAGTACTCCTTGCTACACTTTCTCTTTTCTCCTTTCCTTACTATCTTTATTCAAGTCCTCTACAATACAAACTTTCTTCTCTTTTTGTCCACTTCCTACTATCACAACATTATTAGAAAAATAAGTATTTTCCAACATATCCATTCTACTTGCAATCTTCTCCAATTCCTCTTAGAGTTTTCTACTTTCCACTTCATCCCAATATCTATCCCAAGATGGGATGATGATGAGTCTTCTTACACTAATACCCATTCTTCTTACTACTGCAATCCACAATCTCTGCTCAAACTTCAAGTGAAAACTACCTTTCTCTCGACTATTAGTTCACACAAAAATCACACGTCACTTGCAAATACTAGCACAGGTTGCCTCTCCTTCAGTGCTCTACCTATTCAAACTTGTTTTATCCTTCTGTCTTCTAATACCTACCTCGAGCTACTCTTCCCTTTGCTCTGCCCAATCTTGATCCCAAGCTCTTCTCTCTTCCTCTATCAATTTGCAACACAAAACTTTCCAAAAATTTATGATTCCATCAATATACCAAAATAATCAACAACCATTACAACCCAAATATTTTAGGGCTTTGATACCAATTGATAGACAAGGGGTTATCACTCACAAATATTACTCCATAGACACAATTAGTCTAAGGACCCAAACTTAAGCTCTACAACCTTCACATTCCAAATTTACCATCAAAGCATTAATAGGAACTTACATATTAAAGAACATATTTCACCCTAATAACAACCATTCATTAACAATTCTAAGCCTTTTTATTGCCAAAACAATGACATATTACTCATACAAAACCCTTCTACCTTTATGCGACAAAACTAGAGAAGTTCTAAAGTTAATAGATCAAATAATGTGCATTGTCTTAACTATGAGGAACCAAACAAACAAAATAGATAAATAACTTAAATGATCACTTTAATTATTTATTGACTCTATCATACTATGTCACTCCTCTTCATAGTTCTTGGACTTCCTCTACATTCAAATTCTTTTTTTGTTCTGCATGGCCATTCCTTCTCTACGAACCAGAATGCTCGCTCAACTTCTTCCTCTTCCAATTTCCCTCAATGGATTACTATTTTCCAATCAACCACTTCTTATTCCTTCCAACCACTTCCTATCGACATTTTCTTCATCCTTCCTTACTATTTGGCCTGCAACCACTCGACCTTTGCTCGATCTTTCGACCGTTGCTTCTTTCTTTCCACTATTGGCTTTTTTCCTCTACTCTATCATTTGACCTCTTTTCCTAATTACTCTAGCCACTCTCCTCTCATTCTTTCATCGGCCTCTTGCCTCCATTCTATCATACTTGGCTCTTCTCTATTATTTCTAGTCGTTGCCTATATGTTTGGGAAATGCCTCTTTTATTCGCCTTCTCTCACCATTCGAATTCCATCCATTCTAACCATCTCTAACCATTCACCTTCTAGAACTATTCATCTTCAATTGTCCAACTATCGACCTCCTCAACTAATTCTTGCAATTGCTCACTTCAACATCTACAACCGCTGACCTCTAACCATCGATCCCTAATCATCTACAATCGCTCATCCTTCCATGTCAAAGACAACTTAATCGCCTAACTAACTTCTTGTCCATACAGTGACAACAACCCAAGCCTATTCAATCTCCTTTTACTTCCTGCCTTCCTACCCAAGTAGTGACAGGAACAGTTTTAGAACCAAATCACACCAATAAATCCAAAAACTTGACCCACCAAATAAAGAATAGGATCAATGCCCTTGGATCAGCTCCTCAACATGGCCTTATAAATATAATACCAAAAATCCTTCAAATAGTTCTATGAGTTTATGAGTTGACTTGGACTAGTGCCAACACATCTTGAAAACCAAGCTACATATAATCACAATCTTTCCAAGGTTCAAGTCAACCTTAGAATTTCAATAGTCAAAGAAAATATCAATGCCCCAATATTAGACTATTAGATTTGATAGCTCAAATCATACTTATTTCTTAATTAAATTATCATCTCTAAGAAGATATCATTTGTAGTGCTAAAAATCTCCATGATAGTACATCACTTATGGTAGGCAATCAGTGCACAATACAATAGGGAGCATGAGTCAATCAAGACTAAGATTGCATTTTTTAACACTTTGTAATGAATAGTATCCCCTCAAACACTACAATGATGAATACATGAAGTTTCAAGAATTGTGCTAATGCAAAAAGTAAATTATAGAATATTACACTAGTGAGTCTTATGATTGCTCTTAGACACCTATACAATGATTTATTAGAGAACCTTTGAGTTATTAACTACATCAATAAACCCACCTCTCATTCGTTCTAAGATGGAGCTCCTTATGTCAAATAATTTGTCCCAAGAATTTTGCAATGCATCTAGAATCAAGGCCAAGGTGAAGATGAAGCAATACTTCCTTTCTCCATGGAAAAATAAAATTATGTAGGAAAATAAATTTTTGTCTTCTATGTTATAATTAGAACCTAGCTACATAGAATTTGTGTAACAATTTTTTTAATTATTATCATCAAACCCTAAGTTTCCAAAAATATCTTTGTCAAATAAGGGCAAAGGGAAGCAACCAAAGGTGAAAATTAGTGTAACTATCACCACTTCCACTCTCATAATAACTTTGATTACTACAAACAACAAAAAATTATCCCAAAGACAATACCAGATCTTAGTGGTGGCAAGGAAATCAATCAAGAGGTGTAATGTTTCAATGCAAGTAGTCCCATAGAAACTTCAAGATAAATCCAAGAATAACATGAATAACATCATTCATGTAAATATGGTGTAGCAACTTTAACTCTCCATCAACATACATCCAACACTATACTCTTTGGAATGACTATAACAAGGCCAAGAGATAAAAATTTCCATGTATAGCTAATTACATCATTAAACCTATGTGTGATATTTTCACTTTGATGTTGTACCCCCAAAGGTATGTGATAGTTTTCTTAGTAGATGATAATGAAGGTGTATACTTGAGTAAAGTCACAATGTTGGAGAATTCATGTTGATAATAGGTACTTCAAGCTACATGAAATGCCATTGAGTCCATACTCAGTCTAGTATGAACAAAATTATTTCCCAAAACCATTGAACAAACTCATAATTTCATAATTATAATGGTTCAAGTAGACATTTCTATGCAATTGTGCAAACAAGTTCTTGTAATACATAATTTATGCTTAATCCATCATAGCAACACCAACTTAATACTATAATATGCCAATATGATGGAGTATTTTTTTACCATGTGCACCTTCCCCACACTAAGCAATACAACATAGGATCAACTCATTTCCCTAATCTCTTGTTCTAAATAGCTCCTTTTACCATGAGACTGTTTGGGAGAAAAAATATAGAAAATTTAAGAATCGGTCAATCAAAGAAAGATTGGCCAAGGTATTCCCCTTCTAATAGTCCAATTGTGTTTTCATCTAAGTAAGATGGCACATGGTGACTTCATATTAGCTATTGTACACACATAAAAAATATAGTGACAAATAAATGTCTCTTTACATGCATTAATAACCTCCTAGACCAACTCCATAGAGCATATTGGTTCATCAAAATTAAATTAAAATTAGGATATTTTAAGTTCAAATTTAGTTAGAATATTACATTCAAAATATAGGAAGGTATATATGAGTGGACCTGACTATTCATTTTTTCCCAATCATTTCCCTTGTAGGATTCATGCACTTGATGAATGTTTCCTATATGCATTGAAAAATTCTATAATCATCTACATGGATGACATCGTTATCTTTAACAAGACTTGGGAGGAGCGTATGCATCTCATTATGTAGGTGTTGGAAAATTTACACCAACACAAGCTACAAAAAAAACATAGAAAATTCACTTTTGGGACCACATAGATTTAGCACCTTAGTTACGTCATCAACCAATCCAACATCCATGTTGATCTAAAAAAGATCGAGGTGATTCAAGAATGGAATTTTATATAGAATATCATAAAATTTTGTAGTTTATTTATACTTTCCAACCTCTATCAAAGGTGTGTTCTTGGGTTCTCACATGTTACATGGTCCCTTAACTAGATAATGTACAACAAGGAAATGTTATGTTGGAATTGTTGGTGTAAATAGGTATTTTACCTATCTAGGTCCTATTATTAAGTCCACTTAGGTCCTAGTTGTTTTTTCTAGAAGTCTTAGTTGTCTAGATAAGATCTTCTCATATCTTATCTAGTTGGATTTTATTCAATTCTTGTGTCCTAGGTTATTTAATGTTGAGTCATGTCATTTAATTATGGCACACTCATTTAATGTTGGTACATCGTCACACCTTGCCTATATAAGCAAGGATTTATATGTACATTGTAACAACTATGAATAACAATCAAGTTCATGAACTGGAAATCTTGCATCCTTAATCATAGCATGATATTTCTACCATCTCTCTTGTGGAAGTTATTTTGTCTTGGAGGTGATTCTAGGGTGTTGAGGAGTTCACCATAAACTCCTACATGAATTAGAGCATTTTATTCACTTATGGAGAGTTCCTATAGAGTTTACCTATAAAATAGAAAAAATTAATTGATTGTCTATGTGATATGTTGTAATAAATATTAGATATTGCAGTGTGGTGTGATGACTTTCTTAGTCCGCTGGTTCTACATTCCTAACTCCAAGTCAATTGAGGATAACTCGTAACTACAAAAATGTAGGTATGTCACTATGTGTATAATAGTGCAAGTAGACTTGAACCATTGTTGGAATCTATGTGGTGTGGTGTGATGGCTTGTCTTAGTCCACTAGTTCTATGTTCCTAACTCCAAGTCAATTGAGGATAACTCAACTATAAAAATGTAGGTATGTCACTATGTGTATAATAGTGCAAGTAAACTTGAACTGTTGTTGGAACCTATGTGGTAATAATCAATAGCATGGTATTGTTCAAGGAGATACTTAGAGCTACCAAAAGTAGCTACGTTTCATCAAGTGTTTATATCTACTACTATAATCTATGGGTAGTGTTTTCCTATAGTACAAGAAGATAATTATAAATTTTAGGTGGATGTCAACAACCTTTCACCAAGAGTGAGTGAAAGCAACTAATTGTGTGGTGATTACTCATATGGAGAATTCATGTTACATGTAATATTAAACATGTCAATATCATGATATGCTTGTGAGATGGTTATATGACTATCAATATTCTATGTGGTAGTTATATTTTGAGATAATTGGAATTCCTTTTTAGATGGTTTTGTTGCTATAATGATTTATGCATATGGATGTATCAAGGTTGGTTGGTTGCACATGGTCAATGTGGTGAAGGTTGATGCAAACTAAATATGATTGCATAAGAAGAGCATGTTGTAATCCAATAAATTGGGGCTCTGTAAAGAAAAAAAATTGTATTGAAACCTTTATTTTGAATAATATAACTATGTTAGTTCTTTGGTGGTTATTTTTTCATAAGGGTGTTCTCTCTCTCTATATATATATATAGTATCTCATGTGTTTCTTTTGGTTTACATACCATTTCATGTGCTTCCTTCAATTTTTTTAAATAGGTTATACTACTATTCTTCAGTATCAAAAAAGTATATCTCTTACCTAAGTTGACTTTGTAATGATGGAGAGGCGAAGCAGGAATATGCATGGGAAAGTAGGTTTGAAATCTATGATTGCAGGTGAGCGTGAAGTGGATTCAGAAGATGATGATGGGGATTTGACACTTGTGGTTGGTGTCTTTTTCCCTCTTTTACCTTTGGGGTTTCTATTGTGTGAGGTGTGTGGAGTTTGCAAACCTTCTCCTTGCCTCTTGTTGGTAATCTGTGGTTGTTGGTCTGTTGTTTTGATTTTTGCTACAGCAAGGTGCTACTATGTTAGAGGGTTCTTTGGATGGGCTCTGTTCTATCCTCATCTTTCCTCAACCTCATATTTTTCTACTTGGAAGGAGTTGTTCTCACTCTTGCTCATGGGAGGATTTTTGAACCTATTGGAGCCACTCTTCATCTCTATGTTTTTCAAGGGCTCGTTATGCAACCTTTGGTGTTCTCTTAGCCTTCAAGCCTTTAGGCTTCTTTGGCCATTTTTCCTTTTGAAGAAACTCATTGAATTTTTTGCTACTTTGTGGAGGTTTTTGTTCATCTTATTTGCTTCTTTGTGAAGGACCTTTCATTTTGGACTTATTTCACTTTGGGGGTTTTTCTTTCCTTCCTGGGTTTTTTTGGGTAGGGAAAATTCTGGTTTTGGGCCACAGCTAGTTGTTTATTCGTGGTTGTTTCTTTGGGAAATTTTGTTCTTATGCAAAATTATTTTTTGTTCTCGGTCTTGATGGATGTTGTGTTGAGCCTAGATTGTTGTATGGCTTTCCATGGCTTTCACAAGTTGGTTGGGTCAAATCCCTTATGCTTTTTGAATAGCTTTACGTTGAAGGGTTTTAGTTTTTATCTTTTGTAGATGGTTTTTTTTCTCACATAAAACTACACCTTACTGAACAAGAGTTTAGTGTTCTAATGACACAATGGAAACAAGCTCAAGGTGTGGGACCCTTGCATGAATGAGGTTGAGTCTATGGAGAAGGCTAACTTCCTCTTCTAATCTAAGTGCAAACATGTTGGTCTAGCCTAGAAAATGAAAACCCTATCGCTACTCTACTCTAACAAATCACAAGGAAAAGGGATAGAAAGAGAATATGCAATGAAAAGAAGGTGATACACCAAGATAGAATTTGTTTCTTCTTTGCTTCAGATTGCTCAATACATTAACAAATTAACTAAAAAACACATTCAAACATGAAGGAAAGAATTTTTACTCAAACATATGCAAGAAACAATTGTGACAATAGCTAAATTTCATTAGTAGGGTGATCCTACAACACTGGTTTACAATTTTTGGTCAAACTGGACATTGAACTAATTTTTTTTAACTAAATCTTCACATTCAGGCACCTATAACGGCTAAAGCGTGAGGAATTTGAAGATGATGCAAACTAGTGATTTGTGGCATTTTCTCTATAGATTCTAAATATATTTTTTTCAAATTTTTTTGAATCAAATTGTACTTCTTTTTCCATCTCCTTTGAAAACTAGTTTTTTAACAATAAACACCATTTTTAAAGAGTGACGCCACTAGCTAACACAACTTTTTTTCTATGACGGATAAAATTCTAATTTTTGAATTTAGATTTGTAACTATGATCTCTAGTGTATGGAATTGGTTTCATAGCATTTCATTGAATATTTTTTTCTTAATTGACTTTCAAAGTCAAACCTTTTACAATTTATACATGATTCACTAGCTAAAGCATAACTTTTTTTGTATGTATCGAAATTCAATTTTTTTTTGTTGGATCAAGGAAATCAATATCTAGTGCACTGATATTTTTCAAGTTTTTTTTATAATATACTAATTTCCGCATGTGCAGAACAAAGAGCTTAATTTTTAGTGAAAATCCTATGTTTAATCAAACTAAAAAATAAAATACATAATAAAACCAAAACATATTAAAATTATATTTGATGGATAGCTCATTCCGAGGACTACCATCATCCAGTTGGGTCTATGAAGTCTCCTCCATTTTCAACCTCAACTTGAGCTTTGAAGGAAAAAATTTTTACAAAAAATTGGTGCAAGAGGGGGAGAAGGGAAAAAAAGGGGGTTTGAATGAACCCAGGTTCGAGCAAACCCCCCTTTTATTCAATTTTTCATTGTCTTCATTATAAAAAAATGAAAAAAAAGTGGGTCCCATCATTTACTAGGGTTCACTCGAACCAGGGTTCACTCAAACTAGGGTTCATTCAAACCCCTTTTGGGTCCATTCGAACACCCAGTTTGTATGAACCCCTAAAAAGAAAAAAAATAATCATAGGAATGTTTTTGCAATTTTCCTTCCTCACTAGAATTGTAAACCAATATTGTCGGATCACCTAATATAAAGCATAAAACCATACTTTACAATGGTAGAATGTAGAGATATAGTATTTGTAAAAGAAAATTGTGAGAGGAGCCCAAAGAAGAACCCTTAAAAATAATACAAGTGTTGCTTTTATAGATCAAGCATAACTTGTATGAATGCAAATCAAACCCTAACCTATCTAGGGTTAGCAATTAAGGAGATTTGATCGAGGAAAGATCTACTCATGAAATCTACACTAGAAAGAGAGCATGGAGAAGCCAAGGAATGTATGCCATACCCATGCCATAAAGGCTCTGACAACATGAGAAAACATTCCATCATAACTTCATGAATGCAGACCTAGAACTCTTATGAAATCCACATCTAAATCATGTCCTGACAAGAGAATTCCCACCTACAACACACAAAAGAATATCTACATCACCTTAGCCATCAATGCAATATGGAAGAATAATAGAATATAAATCTGAAGCCGATCGGATTCAATCTAGTTGTTGAAAATGTAGTTGTTCCATTACTCTGGGTCCTAGTGTGAACATGACATGCTTAGCCATTGGAGTTTGTAACTAGGTCATTCAATCATGGATAGATGCTTGAGACCATAGCCCTAATAGAGTTTAAAGCATATTTGTTCAATCATCATAAGATAAATGATCAATGACCATTGAGAGCCCCCCTTCACATCACATATCACTTTCACAAAGAAATGTCATCCTCCCACAATCCCATGGTCAACAATGGTCTTCAAATATATAGTTTGTGGGATGGTAGGGAATGGCCATGATTGCTCCATGTAGCTCAAAAAGGACCCTCAATCACAAGCCCACCACCATTGTTGTTCAAAATCCTGTAGAGTCCACTTTGAAAGTTGAACATGTGGCACCTTCCCATTATCTTGCACTTATATTTCTGTGAATATTTTATTCTATGCGGGATGGTGGAGACCAAAAGAAAATGAACACCTATTGAGTGGGACTAGGTCGAGCTTCTCTTAAAAGACATTTTAAGCACGTGCTCCAAGTCTTCACCTAAGTCAACACCATCGCCTAGGTAATGAAACCAAGTGTTGGCAAAAGGAAAGTTTTAAAAACATTGTTGATAGTCGACAATTGTTTTAAAACCAATCTAAAACATTGAAAACCCTTTATCACTTTTATCATCATTTATGAAAGAAAGATAAAGTTTAGACAACTTTGTTGGAGATCAACGCAAGTTTCCAAACTTGGGTAAAACTCTGAAATGACTCAACTTTACTTAGACAAGGCTTTAGAAGGTTAAGACAACATTTATAGAAATTTCCACACTTTAGAACTTTGCACAGATGAACCCTATGTGATACGTCGGGAGTAGGAAAGGTTATGAAAACCTAGATGATGACCAACAAAGTTTTGAGAAATGACTAAACAACACTTAGCCAAAAATTTCAAACAAGATACGATTAGTAAGACTAGGATGTTGGGGTCGTTCAACACACAGTATTAATGACATGAGTTACTTAAGGGACTAGAAACGGGCAATAGCAGGTCAATAGCCAAACATAATGAAAAGATAAGACAAAAAGACATTTCAAGGATCAGGAGGAAAGCTTATGCCCTATAGTGAAAGATGGAAAGTGGTAAGAGGGAAAACTGAACTCCGAAGTCTGATTGACCAAGACTTGGAAAAATCATGAAATTCCATTGATCGATCTTAGGAGGTTGGGAGGTAGGTTAAGGCTTACCAAAACTGAAAGGTGGAAACCAATAAGATGGAAGATCGATCCCCAAAGTTTGGCAAGTCAAGACTTAGACAAATCTTGAAAATCATCCTTGGGACTTCAGTGATTAGGGGTAAGGCTTAAGGCATACCAAAGGGAAGCGGTAAGGGTTAAAGGGTAAGGTCAATGATTGAAACTTGAAGCACTTAGCAGAAAATGGAAGGTAAAGAATGAGTGGGAGTGATGAAGAAGGTATGCAAGTATGAAGGGAAGCGAAAACTTGACACACCTTAGGACTTGGCCAATTTTTTGAAGGAAGGATAATTCATGCAAGATGACCCATGTAGGATCTCTTAGATCAGTTATTAATGATAGGTCATCAAAGGGTGGCATGAAATGTCAACAATTTTCTATTGGTGGTATTTTTTGAAGGATGTGTGTTTAGTGGTGTCTCAGGTGAAGTTGGTGGTTAAGGGAGCTTTTGTTGACATAAATTGTGTTTCCCTCTCTTGTCTGGGTTGTACCTAAACTCTTTCCTTAAGACCTAGAAATTATTGGACTAATATAATATTGGTGGCTACAGGGCATTCTCAAATTGAGGGAATGGACTTCGGTGATATTTTTTCTCCTATATCCAAGTTAAGTTCTATTAGAATGTTGTTATACTTAGGTGTGTCATATGATCTAGAAATAGAGTAGATGAATGTTAAGATTGCATGGTGATTTAGATGAGGAAATTTACATGGGACAAAACAAAAAAATTGAGGTGGAAGGTAAGTAGAATCTACTTTATAAATTGAATAGGTCTTTGTATAGATTAAGGCAATAACCTCATAGGTAGAATCAAAATTTTGATTCATATACATCAAAGTTAGGATTTGCAAGGAGTAATGTTGATCACTGTGTGTATTATAAACATGCCAATGGTCATATTTTAGTTACTATTTTATAACATTGATGATATGATTATTGTTGGAAATAATAAGACATTTATTAGCTCAAAATTCAATTATCTAGTACGTTTGAAATGAAGGACTTAGACGCTACTTGATTTATACCTAGTTTGGATATTAACTAGGACTAGGATAATTGGAAACTTTTGATAAACAAGAGGAAATACATTGCGGATATTTTATGACAATTTTGGATGGATGGCAATAAACTGGTAAGTATACCCCAATTAGTTGGTATAAAGTTAAGTTTGGAACAATGTCCTAAGTTTACAAAGAATTTGAAATACTTGAGCAATGTTCCATATGATAGTACAATAGAAAGTCTTATGTATGTAATAATTTGCACAAGACCAAACATTACCCAAGCAATAAGTGTTCTAAGTAGGTTCATGAATAAGATAGGTGAGGAAAATTGGACACAAGTAAAGATGATATTTAATAACTTGAGAGGAATTCTAAATTACTACTTTTCTTGTCATGGTACTAATGAAGTGGACAAAGTGTTGAACATATATAGGGATATGTAGATTCTAATTCATTTAGTTACCTACACAACTAAAGGTTAACAAGTAGTTATATCTTTACTCTATTTTGGAAAGAGGTTAACTAAATGAGTAACTAGTAATAGATAGTTGTATTATCCACAACTAAAGTGGATTATGTGGTAGCGACTCATGCTTGAAAAGAAGCAATATGGTTACAAAAGATAGGTAACAATATTAGATTTTTAAGAATTATATAATATTAAATTATGATTGATGCAACTTTATATATGAGAATAAATACATGTCCACTTAACTATAATTTGTTTGACACCTACATGTTTGACACATGGATACGCTTGCACCATATTCTAATTACAAACAATTGACACTTGACACAATCTTGTTCACATGGAAATTCCAAATTATGCACACAACAATTAGCATATTGTTAAGGACTTAGTTGATGATCACTTGTATAAATACTTATCATGTGTAAGGTATAAATAGAGAAGTTCCAACTAGAAACATTATTGTGTACATATCATCATACACATATTCCTTCATGTAATATGTTTACATTGCAAAGTCTTTCACTTATTTTAATTATGCATTTGTATACTAATATAGGGTTGTATATGCATATTCTACAAACTTTATAGGTTACAAGTTAATTTATAGATTTTTACTCTAATTCAACTGGGAATTAAATCATCTTGTGCACATTTTTGGGGTTTGACTTAGGATAACTTGTCTCCTTACAATGAAATGATAACCCTTCTAAGGTATTTTAAATACCACTAGCCCTTAGATATCAAAAATTAGAGAAAATGAAGGTAATCAAGGTGAACAATAGAGCATAATCCTATGTTACACATAATCGAGTCCATTCTTAAAGGATGAATATGTGGCTATAGAGTTGACCTAGATACATGTACTTGAACTTTAATAGATCATAATTCAATATGGGCTTTGACACATTCACTAACAAAGAGATCCCATTTTCCAAGAACATTTAAGTTTGTAACAAGGATTTTCAATAGTGATATATATATTTTTGATATAGAGATAAACATCTGCTAATCTCACATTTATTTTTTTAATTTAGTTGATGCAAATTATTAGATTATTAGTCCTAGTTATATTTAGTGAATCTAAGTTGATTGTTGTTTAATTAAAAAAATTTAATATGAAGATTAATAATATATCATATCACAAGTCATTTATTCTTCACAAATATTAAACCTTGCTCAACCAAACATCCCACATCCAAATTTAAAAAACTAAAGTGTGGCATGCAAATTATGTAATATCTAGCTATTTAGGATGAAAACATAAGTCCAAAGGCACTCAATGTAATAGTCAAAGGTTCTGACCTCTTGCACCATGCACAAAAAAATTTGTCAAGTTCAAATTTCTTATTTATATATAATATTAAGAGATAAAAAAAGAATAGACACAAACATAATGTTATATTGTAAGCCAATATGACCAAATAAATTAGTTAGACATATTATTCTTTTCTATTTATATAGAATTAGATGTTCATCCATGTTTTCTAATTATTGTATTCATTTAAAAGCTATAATTTCAAGGTTCTACTCTTAACATATTCTTCTAGATTGTGTAGTTCCTTCTCAATTAGAAGTAATACTAAAAACAAACAAAGAGATTGTCAACTAGTTAGAGAAAATCAAATTGCAAATCAATCAATTCTAATTTAATCAATAAATTATAAAAAAAAAGAGTTATGTCCACCACCAATATCATGATAAAAGTCTTATAATTTTTATGAACAATTAGTTGTACATATTATCCTTATCTTCTTTCTAAAGATATTTGGTATGTTATTACTATTTTTATCCTAATTAAAGTCTTGAGGCAATCTACAATGGAATCAAGAGGTGGAGTATAATGCCCTGAGCATGTTAACAAAAATTCTTACCTTCAATCATAAATTTGACAACCATATACACATCAAAATATTGATTTTTAATATTTTCAAAATAATTAACATTTATGCCTACACATATTAACTTAAATAAAATAGTTCTAAACTAAACTAAAATAATGATAAAATATTTTCACAATCATTTGTCATCTCCTTGAGCTCTCTATCCTGATGATGATCATTGAGTGAGATCCAAAACATTGATGGAAAACTTGCACACAATCGAATCCAAAAGCAACTCAATTACATAAAATAAAATAACTTTAAAGTAAATAAAAGAGCTACATGTTGATATCTCTTGACAATTTTTTAGATAGATATATCTAAGATATCTAATGCTACTCTATACTTTAATACTTACAATATTAGCAGGTATAATCTTTCCACAATCCATGAAGAATACTTACACAATATTAGTAGGTATATTAGTACTTCGTTTTTCAATCTCTACCCCCTCTCCCCCGACAACTCAACTCTATTTTGCAATCCTATTCCTTATTATCCTCTCCCTGATGATGAATCATGAGTGTGATTCAAAATGCCGATTCAAAAAAACACACATAAGTTAAACTAGAAATGTTCTTACTATACTCACAATATTTTTTATAACTTAATTTTAACTTGGTTGTGACCTATAACTCAATTCAATATATCCTTCACAATAACTTAATTTATTGTAAAAAAGTAACTTTGTTGTGACCTATATTTTAACTTCATATAACCTTGTGTCGCGCCAGCGCCACCGGTCACGTGAAAAAAGTTTACCAGACGCACTGCAATTTATAGGGGGACGGATGCCCGACCGATTCCTATAATCTAAAAAAAGAAAAACTTCATATAACCTTCATAATTACTTAATTTATTATAAGACAACATTATTTGAAACCCAAAAAAATCCTTATTGATAAAGAGGTTACCAAAAGTATCCCCATTGGAAGAGAGTATCTCATGGCTGAAAATAGAGAACATGAAAAGTAACCCACTTGAGAGTTATGCCCACATTCTATGTGCCCCAAAACAAGTAGAAGAGCCAAAGATTCAAGTTTGCTCCAATTGCCCAAAGTAGGTAGGCTTTTGGTATTGCTCAAGTTGCTGGATTATTTGATTGTACTCTCTCTTTAAATTCTTACCATATCTTTGTAATAAAATCCTTATGTGGGATACGTACAAAGAGATCTGGCCTTTGAAATGAGTTGGACATGGTGAAAAGGGGACCCATAAAATATGGGGGTCAAATCAATGGAGTGGTCTAGACTCTAGGGTACACAACAGAAACCCCCTCCCCTACATCCACCCAATCCCCTTAATGCTTTTTATCTCCATTGTACTCACCATGCCATGAGTATGTCCTACACTAACTTTCCACCAAGTGTCGTCATCCTATTCGTTCTCCTCCCAACAAATGGACTTTTAGAGCGCATCCAATCTGATTTATACCACGGCCCCCGAAAAAGCGAAGCAACAAAAAGACTGTCACATGGCCCAAACGGCCAGAAATCGACACGTGTATCCCCATAGGTTGGATTGTCAGCCATCATTGCCACGTGTCGCAGCACGCTCGAGAGTCCATTTAAAACGTCCAAAAATGGACGTGACACGCGTCGGAAGGAGAGGGGTTCTCTGGAGTCCCGACTCCCGAGCGGCCGTTGCGAAGTATTGAGAACGCAAGATGTCGCTTTCGCGGCGAGAATTGTGGACGGCGGGACCCATGACAGCTGTGCAGCTCAACTTGATGTTGACATCCGTTAGACAGCCTGAAGCGTTGACACGTGGAATCAGAGGACGTACGGATTACGTCGGGCACGGCGTTCTCGTTTTCCTGCTTTTAATTTAACGGTAGAAGTTGGAAATCCACCGCGAAAAAAAATAAATAACGAGAGATTTTTGGCCTCAAAATATTTTGGCGTGAAATTTGACGGCTACCTAACTACCTTGTAAGTCTGTAATTCTTTATTTCTTATCCTTTCCTTTTTTAATAAGTAAGAAATCTGAAAGCATCTTTTATTTAGGAAAAAAGAAATTGACGTATCTTTTATTCTATTTTAAGGGAATTTCTAAAACATTTTCTATGCTAAAAAGCATTTATTTATTTTTTAAATTTAGAAAAATTAAAATAGAGTGTAAGAGTTTTGGATTCAATTGGATAAATTTTGTATGGATGTTATATTTTTGCATGGATATTTATGGATTCAATTGGATAACTTTTGCATGGATGTTACATTTTTGCACATATATTTAAGATTATGCTTACTGATCTAATATTACAAAAGTAGATTAAGAATAAGAGACAATAAAATAATATAATTTTTTAATATAAAATTAGATAAAACATGTTTGATTTTTATTGGACAAAACAAGTTCAAACTGTAGAGTGTTTAGAATCTTTATATTTTTAAAAATTATAATGTTTTTAAATATGTAATTTATTTTGTTATTTTTTATATTTATAGTATTTATGAAAGTGAACAAAATTTTTACATGTTAGGAGTTTATATTGGATGGTCGAGACAATTTTGATGTGTGGGAACTAGATGCAATTTTGATGTGTGGGAAGCAGATGACCATGACTTGCCTCCTACTACTTGTTAATGGCTCTTACTCCTTATTGGCTTGTTGTTATGTTTTCTCTTTTAATATGTTGTTGAAAGATTCACTTCACATGTATTATAGAATATAACTTTTTCCACCTACCTTTTTTTGTGACACAAATGCACGTATCAATTTCTTATATCCAAAATACTTAAATCAAAATACAATTATAATTTTGTATGGAGATGAATTGTCTCTAAATAATTTATATAGTACAATTAAATATTTAATCAACTTATATATATGGGTTTGGAGTGATAATTGAAACCCTTGAAATTAAATATTGAAATAGAATCAATTAAATGTGAAATTTAACTTAAAATTTGATGTTTGAGATGTATTTTGACATACATTGGAAGTTTATTTGTCAAAGTATTAGAATTTTAGGACTTTCTTAAATGAAGATTTTAGACTCATTAAATTGACTATATATTGCTTAGGTTCACCTACATGAGTGTAGATCTAAACCTATGCACAAATCTGAAGTATAATTTTCAGATTTTAAATAAATTGTAAAAGAAAAGAATTTTTTCTTAAGCTTATTCTAGACTAATCCAATAATATTAATATATATCACATATATATATATATATATATATATGTATGTATATATCACAATTTTCAGATTTTAAATAAAATTGTAAAAGAAAAGAAATTTTTCTTAAGCTTATTCTAGACTAATCCAATAAAATATATATATATATATATATATATATATATATATATATATATATATAACAAAAGAGTGATTCAAATAGGAACTCTAAAATTTATAATATCTTAAAATTTAGAATAATGAATCTCAAACTGATATTCACCCTAAAATAAAAATATTCTCTTTACTATGTATACAATGAAATCTGTAGACTTCTATTCTTTTAAGTCTAATAAATGATGCTTGATTTCTATGTCTTCTACATTTCATGATGCATATAAATGATAGTATTAATAAATTAACATAAAAGTGATCTCCAAAGACAATAAGGCAAGATTTAGCAATGACATTAGAGATGTCTCTAAGAAAAAAATATTTTAGATAAACATTTGTAAGATTGTTATAATTTTTTTGTCTAAAAAACTTGTACATTTTAAATAATTTTTTTTGAAAATAATTTCTTGAATTCTTTTGATTAGGTTCTCATGCAATGTGGCTACTTAGGGTGCGGTCCTATGGAGGGGGGCTTAGCATTTTTAGGAATATTTTAAATTTCTTGGTCCCATGGATTTAATCTTGCAATTCTGCTTAAAATTTTAAACTCCAAAATTTAAGGAATGAATTGTAGTGCTTTGATAAAAAATAAATAAATAAATAAAAATTCTCTCATTTTTATTTTCTAATAGGAATTGAAAATTTTAGATGAGAGACAAGTGGCATAAAAAACTCCTAAGTTGTAGGGGCAATTTCTAGCCCCACCCCAATTTCACCAGCTGAAATATTCATTCCTATACTGTAGGGGCTCCTATTTTTCTGGAAAAGATTCTAATTAATCCCATAGCACAATTTATTTTTTCCCATGGGGCCTCCTGCATCATGAAAATAGAAGCCCAAGCCCCCCATGGGACCATACAGTTAGCTTATTTTGACTAGCAGTCACTGCTCAACATTTTAAGGAAGATATTATGAAGCTAGTGGTCCTATGATCGTATTTTTTTTTGCTTATTTTTAAGCAGTCAATTTAAAATTATTTTTTTCAATTGTATAATAAAATGAGGAGTGTTAATAATAATTTGCGCAAATAAAAAATGGAGGGAAAAATTGGAGGCAAAGAGATTTGTGGAGCCACATGTCATTTTTTTTAATATACAGCAATTGCTTATTTTTAGCCCTCGAGTCACATGTCATTTTTTTTAATATGCGGAAATTGCTTATTTTTAGCCCCCACATTTTTGCACAGCTTATTTTTTAATTTCCAAACAGTTGTTGCTCCATAAAAATAAGAAAGGATTCTAAATTATCCTATTCCCATAAATAAAATTTTGCATGGGAACATCTAATCCCTTAATTTTAAGTAAACTGTCCCATAAGAACATGAGATTAACTAATCTAAAATGTGATTCATTCATAGACTCTGATTTCCCAAACTAACATTTACTGAAAGCCAAGAATAAAATCACTAAAATCTCTGTACTTTAAAATTATAACAATTGAAGAATTATATAGAAAGACAAAAGAACCATGTTACATAAACTTGCATGGAAGAGAATTTTGTGGAAAATTCTAATTATAGATTTGTGTAAAAATACGGCAACGAGAGAGTACGGCATGTCCAAAATTCATATTGTATTTTTTTATTTGTTTCTGTGTAAAACCTAAAAGGCCGTCAAATTCCAGAGTGGCTGGAAATCCTGGATTAATTGAAATAGAAGCGTCTGACGTGTCAATACTGGGAAGGACAGACAGTGCGCTTTACTCGTGGGCTCCACCGGGAGAGCCCCAACTACATTGGGAGATGTGCAAGACAGTTCAGCATCTTCCACGTGCCGAATATTTTGGTATATGTGGGGCCCGCATACCAGATTATTTCCACGTGGCAGATAAGAGAGCGGGCGAGGGCATTGTGTCAGGGTCCACAATTCAAGTTTGACTAGGAAAACGACACTATCCAAAAAACACCGCCAACTTTGGAGGAAGGGCGTGTTTTTAGCGCTCGTTAAAATTGGCGTAAGTTTAGCTACATCCAGAACATAATAAGATTAGCCTAGCAGTAGCAGTAGTACTAGCAGTTGGAATTTATATTAACGCGACATAATTCTGCATGTAAAATCCAAGACAAAAATGTGTGTCATGCCGGTCGCTGTTTAAAAAGGAAAGGAAGAAAAAATGGCATGGCACGTTGATGGATTTTATCTTAAGATATCAGAGCTGTCAGTGGGAGAGAAGGGCTTTTTTGTGTTGTTGTCCTCTGTTTTCTCCACATGGCAAGCCAAAGAGAAAAGTTGGTTAATGTAATTTGAGCTCATTGGGTGGAAGGATTGGTGGGTGGTTTTGGAAGGTGACTTTTGGCTTGAGAGAAAAGGTGGTATTCATGGTCTCTGTGGGTGTATCAGATTCTGTTTTCTGAGTTCTGTATTTTGTTTTAAATTGGTTGGGAAGTTATTTAGAGTGGTGTCTGTGGGTGTTTTCTGATTCATCCTTTGAGTTATGGTTATTTGAAGAAATTGGAACAAGGTAAGTGATTAGTGGGAATCCATGTTTCTTGTGTAACACAAAGATTATTTGTTTCTTTTTAATGGTGGAATCATGCATTTTAGGAACATCGACTTCTGGAATAATGTTGCTTTTCTAGACATGTAACAAGACATATTTGCGCTGGGTTTAGAAAGTTGTGGGTGGGATGGCGAGTGCAATGGAGTGTGAGAGCCTGTCAATGAATAGAGACTTCTTCTTATTGAAGAAGGAAGATGGCGGGGAGGAATTGAATGGGGAATTAGAGTTGAGCTTGGATTTGTCCTTGGGAGGATCTATGGGAAAGTCGAAGGATAAGAGGAAGGAAAATCCTTGTCTGAAGAAATATCCTTCTGGAAATCTGCAGCCTTGCTTGAGAAAATTCGCATCTGGGAACTTTGATGAAGTTGGGGAGGAATCCAAAAGAAATATTGCAGGAATTGATATTGATTCAGGAAGAAGGGAGATCTGGAAAAATTTGCATGCTAATAAGCCTTCTGCTGCTGCTACTTCAGGTCCCCTTCCTCTGTCAAGGTCTCTGAGTGGTGCAGTTACCTTTGAAGAAATGAAACCATTGGTGCTCCCCAGTGGGTCTAGTGGGAAGCCAACTTGGCCTCATCATTTCATGAATACAAGTACACCGAACACCATGGTTCAGAATGGAACAGGGCATCCGAGGATCCTCAGGACTTGCAGTGTTGGAGCTCTGGGAGCAGGTTTCGTGGCGCCTCCACCGACTTCTGTTCTGCATAGACAGCCAAGTCTTGATGTGCTAATGCCTGACCGAAACCAGGAGGGTGTTCAATCCACGAGGCAAAAAGAGGCTCTGGAGAAACAGAGGAAACGAGAAATGCATGCCATGAGGAGACAAGAGGCTAGGAAGAAAAGAGAAGAGAAAAAGGCTAGAAGAGATGAAGGTAAGTCCTTTTCAGAGAATAAGGTCTCTGTTTCTTTTCCTGTTAGTTCTGGTGCAATTCCTTCTAGCAACAAATGGATGTTGAATCCTGAGCTATCGACCACTATTCAAACAAGTCAAAACGAGATGGATCGCAAAGAAGGAAAATCAAAAACTAAGTCTCTCCTTGAAACTCAAAGATCTTTAAAGAGAGAGAGAGATAATAAGGTTGCCAAAGAGGTTGAACCATGGATTGAAAAGGAGAAAAGGGTAAAGAAGAGAAAAAGTGGGAATGGTTCCATGGACCCCTTGCCCTCTGATTTTGATATTGAGACTAAAGTTGGAGTTCCAGATCACACTGAAACTAGTAAGTTAATGGGTGGTAAAGTTAATGGCAATTGCTCTACAAGAAAGAGCAGTAGCCCAGGGAGAGGAAACTCTACAAGGAATACCGATAGCCCAGGGAGAGGAAACTCTGGCAGTGAAGAGAAGAACTCCAATAATCTCTATGAGAATGGGCATAAGAGCTCAAGCTCCAATATTGAGGATGGTGAAAGTACAATATCTAGGAGCCAGGCTACAAATTGTGAAGCCTCAGGCTCACCCTCAGCCTCAGTACCCTATACTAATCTTTCATTTCCTGTGGTACCAATTACTTATCCATATGCAATGGCTGGTACGAGTGGTCAGTGCATGCCTCTGCCAATTGGTTTCTCTTTCCCATATATGATGCCTTACTGGACACCTGCAATACAGCCCACAGGTTCCGAGCTTTCGAAATCTAATGTCCCACATATGCCTAATGTTATCCAGCCTGTTTCTTCCTTTGGTATTCCACCTTCCCAAATGCCTATTCCGGGAGCTCTACCAAGTTGGCTATCGGTACCACCGGCCAAGGGAACACCAGCATCAGTGCCGAGCTCAGTACAAAATTCTCATTCTTCTGGAGGATCGTTGGCCAGGAGTTCTTCAATTCCAGATCAAGACAGAAAATCTTCTGAAGGTCAGATTCTTAAGTTATTTTTTAAGAATAAAAGGCCCGTTCTTAGGCATAAAATATTTATGATGATCTAGGCTTAGCGCTTGCCTTTAAGAGCTGGAATTTTTTTTTCTAACCTTTGGATGACATCTCTGTTTAGATCTGGAAAACTTGTTTGGCAATAATCAAGTACCTTACATCTATACAGCACTGAGACCTCTAATGAATCTACATGGGCGTGCAAGGAAAATTGATTCCCTCAATATTGTGAATGACTTAGAAGTGAGAACCTTAAAGAGTAAGAGTTAAGCCAATACTTAGGAAGAAATGCAGAGAAAGCCTCAGCAAACAATGGTTCAATTATTTTATGCAAGATTTTACAAAAAAAAAAAAAAAGATTTTTTCATTTCATAACAAATCAAATTTGCAGATGTCAAAATAGACACGAGCTCTCTGTATTTAGAGTCCACCATTCCTCTTGCTCAAGTATCCCATTAGCAAATGCTCTGACATGAAAAGCAACTGAAGTTAAGACTTTTTTCTTGTTTTCTCTTTTTTTTTTTAATAGAATATTTTCCTTTATGCCTCGAGGGGATGAGTATTGCTTTCAAACTACCCTAACTCTGGACAACTTCACAAACTCTCTTCAACCTGGTCAATTTGATCAGGTAAATTTGATTTCCTTTCTTTTCTGTCTTCGATCATCTGGGGAAGATTCCTATGGTGAGGTTTTGAAGTTTTCTTTTCTCTATTAAATTATATTGCATTCCTGTTAAATAGAGAATTTTCCAAAGAATATCAATTAAGAGGCTCTTTGAGATGGCTATTAGAAAGAAAATTATCTGCTTGGTGAATTCTTTCCTCTTCCTTTATCTTACAGGCCTGATATGTTTTCTTTGCCTTAAATATTTGCAGGATCAATTTCTGATGAGACAAAGAGTCAATCAATTAAATCAGCAGAGCTATCTCAGAAGGGCTTTCAATCTTTAACTAGATTTTCATCCGTGAGCAAGACTCAAGGTCAGAATTTATCCAACTCAGAAGTAAGTGAGATAGCGGAGAAGACCCCTTGCACTTCAGCTCAATCAGATTTTGAAACCCCATCCTCCAAAGCCGCTCAGGAGAAGGCAATTGATGCAGCAAGCAAGAAACCCACACATTTTGTTTGTGCTTCAAATGAGAAGAAACATTCTTCTTGTCATTCCGTGCCTGACCACATTTCAGAGGAGGGACAAACCAAACAAACAACACAAAATTCTACAAATGAAACACTAGATCAGGACAATAACTCGAATTCGAACGCAGGAAGGAGTTCTCAATTAGACAATGGTTTGTTACAAAATCTTCACAGGGTCACAACCACAGGAATAGGGCCAAAGGGGATAACAATCAGCGGGATCTTATCTTACAGCAGTAACCAAGTTAGAATAGTTTGTGTATGCCACGGAACCCCAATGTCGCCCGCAGAATTTGTGCAACATGCAGGTAGCACAGATATTTCAAATCCTGAAAGAAATATTGTTGTCACTCCAACCCCTTTTATAATTTCTGCAACTTCGGCACGAGGTTAACATGAAGAACATAAAAAATGCTCAGGGTGAGCAAGGTTAAAAGTGTGCCACTGCCAGTGCTTGGAACTAGCAAAGGGCCTTTTTGCTGGATATTGAATGGAAAAAGGCATTAGTACTTTTTGTACAAACTTTTTCGAAACATAACTTTTGTGTTTCAGGGGGGTTGAGAGTTTGACATTCATGATGCAAACAAGCAGGGTATATGTTATCACCATTTCCTAGATGCACTACTCAAAAATTTATGAAACATGTGAAACTGATCTTACACGGACCTGAATTTGTAATCTTCTTCCCTTTTGATGGAAACAATTCCAGCAGATATATTGTAAGTTTTGTGGGGAAGAAAGTAGTGAGTAGTTGGTAAATAGGTATTTCTTGTAGTTTGTATAAAATGTTTCTGAAAGAATATATTGCAGGCAAAGTCTGCTTTGTTACATTTTTGGATAAGTCTCAATGTTATGTTGCTTTGTTGAAGGCAATTGTTCAATTGGATGGAGCAAAATTTCATTATAATCTTTAGCAGATACTTGTATGTTTCACAGTGCCATTCCATCAAATTTCAAGGTTCTCTGCAGAAATAAGATTTTTTATTTTGTTGGGTAGATTTTTATCTCTGCAATGAAACTTAACAATCCTAGCATCAATTAAAATGGTGGACAGGATTTCCCAACATCAGAAATCTGTGTTTTGTTGTGAAGTAAGAAAGAAATCACATTAATCAACTGATAAATTAATATAGATTTACACCTTTTCTCTTGCTCTCTATATTTTCCTGTGTAGGTGAATTGGTCACAAGGGGGAGTCTCATGGGCCAACTTGATATCTCTCTGGCAGAATATTCCTGAAACATGAGGATTGAAGGATTGCATCATAACAACTCTTAAACTAATATGATCTAACAACTAAATTGGAATAACATGCTCTTAACAGCTTAATTTAAATAATGTGTTTCAACAACTTGATCCATGGTGGTGGCAGTTAAAAGGTGTTAACAGAACCACTGATAAATATGGAAGGTTTTAAACATGTGCAAGTGGACGAATCTTGGGACATTAAAATATAATTGTATTGTGCACAATTTTACTTCAACACTAGTCCCTGACGATAGATGAGTTAAATAACATTGAGTGGGCTTTTGTTCATCCCAAGAATGACTTTTGACTTTTTTAAAGTTGTTCTACTGGTGGAAATTGCATACCCATGCTCTTTTTTCTCTGATTTTTTGGACCCACGGAATAAATTGTGTATAAATTGTATTTTATTCATTGACTAGTTTGTAAAATAGCGTATTTGTTATGGAAATTGACAAATAACATGATTCTATTTAAATTTCCTTGTCACATATAGCTAAAAATCAATCTTGTTTCTTGATCTCCCATTCATTACCCTAATTCAAGTTTGTGAGTACATAATTGATCCACATCCATAAATATAAACCTTGAGCTTTGGAATAGTGTGAAAGGATCATGTTCTATGAGGATGTGGTGTTAGAATACTTGGAAGATCGGATTCAAAGATAATTAAGCCAAGTGTATTGTCTCATTTTCAATTAATTTATATTTGTGGGCTAAAAAATCCATCTAATATTTTATCGAAGGCTAAGTTGAAATTGTTGGAGAAATAAATTTAATTAAGATTTGATTATTTGGATCCAAATTAATTATTATTTTTTATTTTCAATCAAAAGGACCAAATAATTAATAAAATGTTTTTATAAACGACATTAGATTTCCATAGCCCATAATTAATTTTTATGTATTTTCCCAAGGAGGGGCATGAGGATTCATTAAGTTGTGTTGTAGCTCCTAGATCATTTGACATTTTCTTTTGACAATTTCTTTGGGAGGGTTATGACAAACTTTATGATATCTCATGAATGAGGAGTTACAATTGATAATTTTTGCAAATAAAAAGAATCAATGAGTTGGGAATTAATGGAGAGTTATAAGAAGCTAATTTGGGAAGAGAATATCCATTATGAAATATTCTATGACAAATTTTAATGACATTTGTAAGGGGGTGTAAAAAGATCATATTTGACTAGCTACATATAGTAAGGTATAAGAGGAGATTATGACAAATCTTGTAGTGGGCATAATGTGGAGGAGAATATTGTAATATTTTATTATTATAATATTTTTATGCATATTGAGATGTTGGATTTTGTGCCTCAACTTCCATATTAGTTAGATTTTTTTTAATTAATATCTTTCAACAATTTATCAAAATTTTCATGGCTTGAGCACTTGTATTCACCTATAGGATTTGAGAACAAAACTCCTTGGATTCTTGGAGATCAGAGGACATAAACCCTTTGGTTTCTTTAAGGCAATCTCACTCAAAGGTTGTATTTACACTTCAAAGTTTTGTTTGGACTTTTAGCATATATTTCAGTATTTGAAATTACAAAATTATAGAGAAGGGAACTATAGCATACAATGTTCATTTCCAAATTTCATATTTATAGATATATTGCTATAATTTTGTGATTTATTCTAGCATTGTTTCGTACATTTTATGAATATAAATTAGCTCTAACATTTTGGTCAAGTTCTATCTCATGTGTACAAATATTGATTAGTTTCTTTTGACTTAGTTTGTGTGAAATCAACTGTATAAATTTCAATGTTTTGGCATCAAATTCACGCGAAGGTTATCTTAAAAGTTATAGAATATATTTTACAATAAAATTTGTTGGGGATATTTAAGATCTAAACATATTTACATAAAATTTATGTTTGAGACAATACACCAAGCCAACTGATACTCTAAGGAGAGAGTAGAACTCTTTCCTTATTTGATGTCTCATTAAGATTTATGGGACCAAAAACCTTACTACGAATGGAGGTGTGATCCAACTGGATTTGAAAAATATATTTAACAATACCACGGAAAATGTTTGACAATATTGCAAATAGTACCTTCAACATGTATAATAGTGTGCTTGAATAGACGATATTGTAGGTGTGCTAGTGTCCATGACTGTACCGACACTAAATGTTACAATTCAAACAATATACACACCATTTTAACATCTACTGAGTATCGATCTTCATCTAGGGCACAAAAAAATCATTGTGAATTGGAATGTCTATAAATAAGGTTTGTATGGAAGCATTCCAGAATCATTGCTAGGAGAATTTGAGCAAGTTGTGCATGTAATGTTCTTGTAGGAGAAATATGTAGAAGTAGAAGGAAAGATTTCCCACTTGTAATTTTCTCTTTGTAAAGTAATAAAGGAGGGTAGCAAGACACATTAACACTACCAAAATTGGGGTTTCATCTACGTTAGGGATTTTCCAAGATAAAATTAAGCATCATGTGATTTGTTTCACATTGGTCTACATTTGAAGCATAATAATTCCTTCTCTTAACAATCTAAACTTTTCATTTGCAAAGCAAGGAAAAGAGTATTACGTATTCTAATTGATTTTAAAATTTCAAAGTAGAGTTTACATATCATGGTAAAATGAAGGGGAAACAACATACACCTAAAATCCATAACAAGGAGCATATCATATGAAGGGGAAAGATAACCAAAAGAATAATCAATGAGTATCATATAAAGGAGAGGAAGGGGAACTTGGTGAAACAAGAGACTATGGCCACCTCCATAGAAGGATTAAAAGTAGATTTGATCACACGAGGATGTTCATATCTTAAACCTTTAGTACATTGAATTAATATTTCAAACATATAGGATAAAGGATTATCACCCGTGATGACCTATGCCTTGTCCCTTATAGCTTTATTTGACAAGGATATAGAAATAGAGTCCATAGAGTTTCTTGAAGGAGATTGGAGGAACATGCTCAACATTATAATCAATTGTTGGAATGTGAAGTTAGTTTTATTATTATTCCAATAGCGATGAATAGTTGACATTGAGTATCAGATTTTTTTTGAACTCACTATTTATGGCAATTTTGAAAAATGTTTGACATGCAGTTGTATGAGTCACACTTTCTATTTTTGGAAAGTTTTGTTTAACAAGGACTCTGCAACTCGGAATTCATATACTCTTTCTCATATTTTCGGTAACTTTTGAAGATTCTTGTAATTGTGAATTTTTTCTGAGAAATAAAATATAAGAGATCTTTTCCAATGGTTTTTTCCTAGTATAATTTTACCAAGTTTTCCATGTAAATTCTATGTTATTTGCGCTTATTTTTTTCTCTATTTATTTTGCACTGTAAATTTTCTTTCATCAAAAAAAATAGAGAATTGTCATAAGCATATGCATTCATGGGAGGAGAAGAATAATGAGAACAAGGATCCACATGTAAGGATGTTAAATCAAATTTCAAGGGATTGACTTCATATGCACCTAAGGAGTAAATTCTCATGAACCCCAATAATACACTAGAAGTAGGGGATGGGGGTTTATAAGGAGAGGAAGAGTGGGAATCATACCTAAATGAGAGGATAAGAGCTATGGGCCAACAAAATAAGGGGTGATGATAAAAGAAGAAACACAAGATATTTTGGTCTACACAAGAAAGAGGGTTGATAGGGGATATGGGATTTTGTATCTTGAAATATTTAAAAGGATCTTCATTCGCAAATATCATGTATTATTTATTATTATATATGAATTATAATACTCAATGAAGGATGAAAGAGGCAACTCACAACACATAAATCCATGTTTTTTCATATTTTTAGATTGTATTTCTGTTTTATGAGGAAAATAAAAGCAGTTTCATGCGTGTAATATTTATAGGGTTTACAAAAATATAAATATAAATAAAGAAAAATATGATACTAGGGTTTCATTACTTAAAATTCACTAATTTATTACTATGATAAGATGTCACATTCATTTCATCAACATAACTATTAAGTAATACGATGATGAACACATAAGATCTATATTAAACACAATAACACAAGAGTTTAGAATGTAAATGTAATTACTATTGCACTAGGTAAAGGGTTAAGAGTATCCATCATTCAAAGCTCCATGAAGATAAATGACTAGGAGAAGCTGTGGGAGGATTAGAAATTATTTCTAGAAACTAATAATTACATTAGATGGTCCTCTCATGGAGGTCACACTTATGACCATATGGTAGTTCTCATGTTTGAGACTGGAAATCAACTTCTAGATTATTTGACATTGAGATTTGTACTCTTGAAACTATAATTCATGCTCTTGACCCATACACTCATGCTTCTAACCTCTTATAGATGCTAGTGACCATAAATAGTACAAACCTAGAACTTTTCACACCACTTACCTTATTTTTTTAGTTTTGTTGTGCTTGTAGTATTTACAATCAATTCCCTTGTAGGGATATATTAATGAAATAATTCGTCTAGAGAAAAAATAAAAATAGTTATGGTAGATTTGGAGACTTCCTTAGTCAATCCCCTAGGAGGGTATGTTCTAGATTTAGAGTAGATTGCACAAATTTTAGTTTGTGGTTACCCTATGTGTTGATAATGATTTGTGCTAGGTTCTCAAGTCTTGCATGGAAAATCCTATGGAATATAATTAATGTGTAAGTGCTTTGATATGGTGGAGGAAGGTAGGGAGATGGAGTTTAACAAAGTTCAATGGCTATATGTGTCATTTTATAGATATTTTATTGGAGCTATGTTAAGGGGGTATTATTGTAATGCTATGAAAGAATGTCAAAAATCTTAAAGGGAAAAGTACAAGGAAGAAATAAAGAGTGACTAATATCAACCAAGAGAGAATCTAAAGAGGTAAAATGGAGTTTATATTCACTTTTATAATAATTAGTGGTAGGATAACCTTTATAATACTTATTTTTCATAGAAAATTACTAGTATAGTCATGCTTGTGTGCAAGGTCACTAACATGTGTTCAAATAAGCACATTTATTTGTAATATAGGAACTAGATATAAAATAGGCACATTGACAATGTTTGTCTTGCATGACACTTTTATAAAGGGTTTTACACTTGGAGATGGCATATATGAGACCAAAAATATGAAAAAAATAGAGACTAAAATGGGTGCACAAGATAGAGTGAAACATGTGAAGAATGCAATTTATGAGTCTACATTGACATGATATTTTACCTCCTTAGGATTGGCTAATTATGAAGTAGGTGGAGTGGAATCCCCCCATTTCTTCTTTTATTCACATGAGTTGTCTTTCTTTTTTTCTCCCTTATTTTAGGGTTCCTCGTTTTCCTTTTTAATCAATATTTTGATATCTTCTTATTCTTTTTTTTCCTTGATTTGTGCATTGTGAAGACCCCTTAGATATTTTCTAATCTCTATGCTTACATAGCCAATGACCTCAAATGGTGGTCTTTCATTCACTATTATGGTTGAATAATTGTGTGGCCTTCTTTTCCAAATCCTCCTCCATCATATCCCATCTTCTCTAACAACTTGGAGTTCATAACCTTGGTATATGCATTTCAAACTTTCCAACATAATTATTAGTTTTAAAACCACTAAAGAAAACAAGGGTGCTCCATTTGTGTACCTCATTTATCTATCCTTTAAATAAGGATAGTCTATTCTTATTTGTAGACTCCTCTACTCATCTTGGATTTTCAATAAGAGTGCATCCTTTTCTATTAACTCTTGTTGTAATTTCCTACAATCAACATGAAACTCTTCATTTGTTTCACTCAAATGGTGTACTTCTCTCCAAAGATTTTTTTTTCTCCCAACACCAACCTATGAATTTCTTGGAGATATTATAATTTATTTCTATGATATTTTGTCATAGCAACTCTTTTACAACTTGTACACCCTGTGAATAATTTGATAAAAAAATGGTTATCGACTGAAACATAGAAAAATGATATCTAAAGGGGGGCCCTAGGTTTAGTGTATAAAACCTAATGTCAATTCCACCTTTTTCTAGGGTTTCATTAGGATGCAAATAAACAAGGAAAATAGACTGACTTTCAACCATAAAGGTGAGTCAATCAGGCTTGTATCTAATCCTTTTGAGCCTTGGAAATGGATTTGAAATGATTTTTTGTGATTAAACTAATTAGAATATATGACCTAATATGAAAAATGCAAGATATTGACAAATAACAATGTGAAATAGTAAATTGCAAGCAGATCTAGAAAGTGCGGGAGACTATGTACCTATCCAAAAAAAATGGTTCTAGCATGCACAAGAGGACTGGGATGCCTAGGGGTGTATGGGTCTCTGACATGGTGTCTTCCTCTACTTTTGGGGCCCTCTGATGATAGATTTAAGCTTCTAATTTCTGGTTGCAAAGTTGTCAGAATGATGTCGAATATTTCTATAGGCTAGTTTCCATGGCTTGACAAGATGTAAGGCTTTAAATGAGAGAATAAACAATTTATCTTTAATATTTTTTCAATCCTCTTCAAACCTAAGATTTGCACATTCATAAAGAGAAGAGATGTTGTGTCATTTAGGGGCTTGCCTCAGTTAAACCCCATGTAAGTGTTTCCACTTCCATAATGGAAATGCCAATGATAAAATGATAATTGAAAGGAAGGAATGATGAAATCACAAAGTGTTGCACATCACCACCCTTCAATGGCTTCCTTAAAGGATTGAAGTAATTCCAATCACCTCAATATCTTGATCTTTCTTGCTTGATTTGCTTGATTGCTTTAGAGACCTACATAAGTTTTAGCCTTCACAAAACAATGATAACATGAAAAAAACATAAACTCACATAGGATTTGACATGATATTAGGATCTTGAGTTTCTACAATAAGATCTAAAATGTTGATCTTGAAATTCTTGATAGTGATCTTGATCATAAGTTCTCCAATATAATTTCACTTAGTGCTAGATAGCTCTCAAATAATGCAATAACTATTGGGAAAATGTATCTCAACCTTGCAATTACATAAGGTACTATTGATACATAAGCAATGGGGGGTGTGTTGGGTCCTCCCCCTTGAGGGGTCTGGGGGATCATCCCCTCAGTGGGGGGTCCGAGGGTCGCACGCCCCAACAAGGGCTCAAGGGCAATGCCCCCAAAAGATAAATTTTATTTACATTTTACTATTGTAAATATAGACTGTTCATCATTAGGTCTTAGATCTAATGGTTGAAATTTTGTTAAGGAAACCCTATTTTATGAGGGCATTTTATTATGTTTGAGTATTGTGATGTATTCTGAGAGTCTAATAGTGGTCGTGTTGCCTCTAGATCTCTAGTTGGTGATACTCCTCTAAGAAGCTTTCTCTGCAAGTATATTGTAATCTTTGTGATTTTGAATAATATATTGGGTGGATTTTGGAGTGTGGGGTTTTTCTCCCGAAAGGGTTTTCCCCACATAAATCATTGTGTTGTGGTATGCATGATATTCATGTTTATTTTTGTGTAAGTTTCTATAACTATTGAAAAGATCTGTAATTTTTTGCATTATCCTCCTCTCAAGATTAGTGTAGGAAGTTGTTATGCTAGCTTAGCTTCCTTACAATAACTAGGTTTTTAGAGTAATTTCTCTAACTTATCGAGAATGAAATCTCGATAGCCAACATTTGAAATTTGAAATTTGAATGTTAAAATGGCCACTCTAACATATTAAAAATTGGTCCCCGACAAAATAGGGGGACCCATATACCCATGGGTGTATGGGTCCTAACCCTATTTCCTAAGACACAATATATCAAGGGAAAAACACTAACTATTTGCATTTGTTCAATGCTTACAATTTCTCAAAAAGTGGTGCAAACTAGCTATAGAATGCATAATTTTAGAAAATGGGGGACTCAATTAGGCTCAATAATTTAGGAGAAACAAAACATAGTGTGAAATTTTCAAGCGTGACAATTTACGCTGCTACATTTAGCCCCCACTTTAGTGAGAGTATGAACTTACACTTAAACTCACACTAAAGTAGAAAATCTATGTCAAGAGGGGCATGATTGTCTAAATTTTGAAGAGATAGGATGAGAGAGGATCAAGGGCGGTGATCAAGCCCCCAGGATCCAAGATCCCATGGAAAACCAACATAAGCACAAAGGAATGCACATGTGTAGGATATGCAACAAGACAACATACACTAGCATACAATGTCAATATGAAATGCAAAAGGGGGTTATGGACCAACAAGTTGTGTTATGCTAGGACCCACACCAAAGGCGTTCATAACTCACACCATAACAAAGTCTGATATTTGCTAAATGAATCACAAACAAGAAGGCACATGGGCTAGTGAAGTTTGATATTCACTAGGTGAGCCCCCAATACAAGGTAGAAAAATGAGAAACACAGTAGGTCTAGTGAGGACTAATTTTCACTAGTTGTGTACCCATGACAAACATACCAAGAGTTATTCTCCTTCATCACCCTAATAAGGTGCTACAAAATGGTCAAAATGTTATGCAACACTAAGTTCAACAATTGTGAGTGAAGTGAAGCAAAGAAATTTCAATGCCAACACACCACTAAGTCCAATGCCTATGAATAAAGTGAAGAAAAATAATGCCAATTTATGCCCCTACTTTAAAGAAATTGCAAAACACCATGTTGTGTCCAATTAATCTAAAGTAGAAAATGATAAGTTTCATGAGATAATAATTCACAAGAGTTTATTTGGAAATCCCTATGCTAATGATATGTTTCCAAATAAAGCTACATCATGAGAATGGGTTTCCCCCAAATGTAATACAACAAATAAAAAATAGAAATGAACACTAGAGGGATCCACAAATCTAAGGTCAGTATATGTCTTTTCTACAGTAATATAATAGAGCTCAGAACTAACAACATTCCCCAAATACTCATGGAACAATAGACATAATGGAGGAATGACACATAGGGGGAGAAGAAAAATGACTTTTGGTTCAACATGGAAGAGACCTAAATGTATCAACACCTTACACCATCCCCATAAAGAAAATACAATACAAAAGTAAAAGATGAATTTTATGACATATAGAAGAATGAAGATACATATAGAAGAATGTAACAATAGGTTTGTTTCCTTTGTATCCTTCCACCAATAGAGCAACAAGGGTCATCCAAAGAAAACTCACAAACACTAAGACACACCAACCAACACAACACAAGAGATCACATCACATGCAAGAAAACACAAAGAACACATAAAAAAAATATAAAAGAGTATCAAACATGTGAGCCAACCTAAAGTAGGTCATCCACATCCCAATCTTTCTCATCATATAGGGAAGGAAAATAAATAGCTAAAAGTACTATAGAAAGATCCATACTAGGAGCATCTCTAGGTTCAACATGTGATGGGTCACTCTCATCAGGAGGATCATCATGGTTGACCCCATCTAAATTCATTTTCTTTGAAAATAAAGCATTAAGCTCATTATGCACTTCTTCATCAATTTTAGCAATTTAATCTTCATCATCCAAACTAATCACAATGGGTGGTTTTATGACAATAGCAATTGAATTTTCTTGTTTCACTTCTTGTTTTGGTTTTATGTCTTGTTTTGGTGGAAGTTGTATTTCTTCTAGAGTTGTTTCAATAGGTGTTGGATTATCATGCACTATTTTAATCTTTTCTTTCAATTGACAAGTGATAGCACGATGCCTATGCCTACGCTCTTTAGAATTTTAGTTTCTTCTTGCATGATTTTCAATTTGTGATAGGGTAGGAAGGGGTTTATTGACCATTGGATTCATTTCTTCCCTTAAGGGAGGAATTGAAGGAACCACCGGGGGTTGGAAAACGACTGTCTCTTTAGGTCTATACATTTGTTTTATCTTTGGAAGCATACAGGGAATCATCTTATTGTCTCTTGATCTTTTATAGGATATGAGTGGAGGAACCAAAAAATCTTACCTTTTTTATTAGGAAAGATCTTGGATTAGGGCATGGGCCCATCCATAATAGGTGAGGGAGGAGGAACAACTATTGACCTATCATTCTCAAGAATATTGCTAAGGGATAAATTTTTTATACGCTTTGCCTTAAACTTTTGGTGTGATTGAAAAAAGAATTCCTCACAAGGCTTAATAGGATTCATAGATTGAGGCAAAAAGAAATCAATTTAAAAGTTCCCATAGGAAGACAAAGGATTAAACCCACTATGATGCACTGTAAATATCTCATTTTCAAAGGGGAACTTTATGCACTTGTGTATAACCAATTGGATGACATTCATGGAGCGTAACCATGGGAAACCTAGCTTCACACAGAATTGGTCCAATGTCAGGATAATGGAGAATGATACATCTAATTGTTTCGGTCCAAATTTAAGAGGAAGAGTGATCAAACCTATCTTAGGATGAGAAAAACCATCATGAGTTTTCAACCATGCTTTTGATTATTCATAAGAATCTTGATAAGGCTCTTGAAAAAATAAGAATTCCTTAGTGATCACATTCCCTACATGTTGTGCAGTTTTTGCACACACGCCCCACTTGGAGTAGGGACCCTCTTTTCATGTCTTTTGGCCTTTGGTTTTATTGGATTTGTCTTTTGAAGGTCTTGACATGTTGGTCTTATTGGCTTTGATCTTGTCTTGAGGCTTGAATTGGCTAAAACTGAGTTTTAGGCAAAA